>CM046945.1:57723730-58408776 GCA_025698515.1 Gossypium sturtianum | reverse complement strand
TATATGAGTTAACAATAAACTAATTAAATCGATATGATTTAGTCATTCTCATGATTTGTTTGTAGCAAAAAGGGGAAAAAATTCGCTTATTTTGAAGGGTTTTTTTTTTACAGGAATTTTTACTCATTTTTTTTAATTTTAAGTTTAAAATTTTACTAATTATTTTTTATTTTATATTTCACTATTGTAATACATACGTAATAAATAAGTTTTTTTCTCATGTTTTTTCACTAATAATCAAACATAGTATAAGTGAATTATAGGTGGAGTGAGGTGAAGTGATGAAGGTTTTGTGTTGCAGGTTTGATTCTTGAACTCTTGGTTATTTGTAGTTGTTCTATTTGACTATTTATATAAAAATATGAAAAGATAAACACATCGTTACAATATTATTTAATTGAATATTTATTGAATCCAAGTTGTAAGTTATTGGTTAGAAGTTCACTTTCTTTCGGATTAGTTTGAGTTTAAATTGTTGAAAAATATGGACATCACATATATAACAAGAGTAATTACATATAAAAAGTGATCTAATTTGGTTAAAGTTTATTGAGTTTTAGTTATTAAATAAAGTATGAACCAAATATGTGTAGATACTCTAGTAATTAATTTTTAATTGATGATAGACTGATTAGAAATTAGGGTTAATGTGCAAAAGTTATATATATTAGAGTTATGGTCCCCAAATTACACATAGATAACTTTTCTAATATCTAATCTTTAGAAAAGAGAGAGTCCCCTTCTTATGCTATTTTGGAATATCAAAACCACAAGACTTGAAAAATTCAAGAAATCCATGAATTCAGATATGCTTCCACATCTAGTTTTGTTTTTTATTTATTCTTAATGATTTAATATGACAAATTCTAAAACAACATATATGTAAAATAGTCTGCCTTTTGACACGATTTCGTCTATCTTTTGACACGTTTTTTTTTTTTTTTGTTTGTTTGTTTTCTTCTTTCTGTTTCTCCCAGTTTTTTATTGGTTCAGGATTTTGTTAGTGGTTTTGGCTTGCTCTGGTTTTCTTGGTTCTATGGAGGACGACTTGGCAAATTTAAATCTAGTGGACGAGGAAGAAGAGGCCTTCCAGGAGGATGCAGCGGTGGTAGATTAGAACCTGCAACTAAGTTTGGTGGGATGTTGTTTAACTGATAGCATTGTGCATTTTCCTTCGCTAAGAAACACTATGGCCGACTTGTGGCATCCTATTCGGGGCATTTGCATCTAAGATTTGGGAAAGAGACGTATTCTTTTCCAATTTTTTCATGAAGTGGATATTCAGAGAGTGCTTGCGGGAACACCATGGTTTTTTAACAATCATCTTCTTTTACTTCACAGATTACAGCCAGGTGAGAATCCATCTTTTGTGCAATTAAATTCATCAGATTTTTGGGTCCAAGTTCATGATCTCCCTCCGGGTTTGATGACGGAATCAATGGCTAAACAGTTTGGGAATTTTCTGGGCCAGTTTATAGAGTACGATACGTCTTTCCGATCAATAAGTTCCCATTCTTTTATGCGCATCAGAGTTCGTTTTGATGTTACTGTTCCATTAAAGCGAAAAAAGAAAATTGTGATTGGCACAGACCAAAGTTTTTATGCTCGTTTCCAGTATGAAAAGCTAAGTCTTTTCTACTTTATTTGTGGAAAACTTGGGCACGGAGAGAGTTTTTGTCCTGTTAGAACAAGAGTTGATCCATCAAAAATCGTCTTTGGTTGGGATATATCCCTACGCGCAGCTGTGAAAAGGCGCGCCTCATCTGTCAGTCGGTGGCTTCGGGAAGCAGATGGGACAGAGAGTTTCTTGTTGGAAAAGGAAATGGATTTTAAGGGTCGAAATTTAGGCAATTTGAGGGATTCTGGGAATAATTACAGGGATGATTTGGTTTAACTTTATCCAAACCCCAATTTTATTCCCCTTGGATCTGGTCAATCAGCGCATAATAAGGGATTGCCTAAGTGGACTAACGTGGCAAATCAAGCATTTAATGAGGCGGTGGATAGACATGGGCCTATAGAGTTGCAAGCAGGCGATGAGAATGACCCTTTACACGCTTTAGAGGGAAAGAAACGTCAGCGCATGATGAATAATTTGATACAAAGATCGGGCCAGTTATCTGACGAAAAAATTAACGAATTATCGGCTAGCTCTGCTGGGCAGAGCAGCCGGGCGCAATGAAGTTACTTAGTTGGAATGTTCGTGGTTTGGGGAAACCTCGGACTGTAAATAGTCTCCGTAACAAATTAAGGGCCAGTAATCCCCGTATTTTGTTTCTTATAGAAACAAAATTGAGTTCGAAAAAAATGGAAATGGTGCGTCTGAAATGTGGTTTCCCAAATGGGATCGATATTGGAGCTATTGGTTCAAAGGGCGATTTATCCCTGGGTTGGAAAGGTAATGATTTGGTCTCGATTAGAAGTTACTCACTTTTCATGTGGATGCAGATATTCACGACCCTGAAAATGGAGAAACATGGAGGCTTACTGGTTTTTATGGTAATCCTGATGAACGTTATCGGCGGGGATCTTGGGATTTGCTTCGCCTTTTGGGGCATGATTGTTTAGTACCTTGGCTTGTGCTTAGAGATTTTAATGAAGTTACAAGCACTTTTGAGAAGAAAGGAGGTAGGCTTCGATCAGAAGGACAAATGGTTGAGTTTCGATCTGTTTTGGAGGATTGCTCGCTTCATGATATTGGGTTTGATGGCAGATGGTTCACTTGGAAAAGGGGGAGATTTTTGTCTACTAATATTAGGGAAAGACTGGACAGGGGTGTTGCAACTTTGAAATGGATGGATCTTTTTCCATGCTTCTCATTAGAACATCTGAGTCACTCGTTTTCAGATCACTGACCGATTCTGGTGGATACCATGGGAAAGTTGCTGCATGACAAAAGTTGTAAGTCAAACCCATTCTGTTTCGTAGCTAAGTGGTGTTTGGATAATTCTTTTAAAGAGACGGTTCGAAAGGTATGGGCTACTCATAATGACAGTTTGCCGACGAAGTTAATAAATGTGGGTTATCATTTTCAACAATGGAGTCATTCAAAATCTCATGAACAAAAAGGAAACCGTTTGAAGCTTGAAAAATGGTTTTCTGCTCTTATTGATCAGGATCCGACTGATGAGGTTTTGGCTGAAATTTTGGAGGTGCAGTTCGGATTAAATTTTGAAGCGGATAAAGATGAGGTTTTTTGGTCGCAACGTGCTCGTGTGAACTGGCTGCAAAATGGTGACAGGAACACTAGTTTTTTTCACAAAGTTGTTGTGGCTCGTCATAATCGTAACCGGATCCTTGGTTTAGAGGACGAGTCTAGTCATCTAATCCTGAGGATATGCTCAGGGTGGCTTTGAAACATTTTGGAGATCTTTTTACGGCTTCTGACTCGGGAGGCGACGATAGGGTGCTTGATCTTGTTGAGAAGAGGATTTCAAGTAGCATGAATGAAAATCTTCTTAAACCTTTCTCAAAGGAAGAAATTTGGCTTGCGGTCAAATCGATGACACCTCTGAAGGCTCTAGGGATTGATGGTTATCCAGCACTTATCTATCAACGGTATTGGCATATTGTCGGTGACGAGGTATCACACTTTTGTTTGGAGGTTTTAAATGGTAGGATTGAAATGGGTGAAATTAATAAAACCCATTTGGTTCTTATTCCCAAAGTTGACAAGCCAAAAAATCTTTCGTAATTCCGGCCTATAAGCTTATGTAATGTATAAGATCAATGCAAAAGTCCTAGTGGATCGCATGAGCCCTTACTTAGGTTTTTGCATTGACGAAGCTCAAGGTACTTTTATTCCTGGAAAGCAAATATCAGACAACACTTTAATTGCCTATGAGGTACTGCATTCTCTAAAGATGAAAAAGAAAGGAAAAAACGAGAATTTTGCCCTGAAGCTTGATCTTAGCAAAGCATATGATCGAGTTGAATGGGATTTTTTGGCTTGAATGTTATCTAGGATGGGTTTTCATCAAGATTGGGTTGTTCTCATTATGCGTTGTGTTTGTTCCGTTACATATACGGTGGGAATAAATGAGTACACCAGTGAGTGCTTTGTGCCGTCTAGAGGTTTGCGTCAAGATGACCCACTCAGTCCCTATCTCTTCCTTCTTTGTACGGAAGGTCTCTCTTGTTTATTGAATAAGGCTAAAGTCAAGAATACGTTAAGGGGTGCTTTGATTGGTAGAGGCAAGTTATCAATTACTCATTTTTTATTTGCTGATGATTGCATCATATTTGGCGATGCCTTGGCTGAGGGTGCTCACACTATTCGTAACATCCTTTTGGAATATGAGGTAGCTTCGGGGCAACGAATTAATTTAGATAAGTCGCTCATCTATTTTGGCGCATGTGTCGGGTATGAGGTTAGGAATATGATTGTAAGCATTTTGGGTGTTAGATTGGCAACGAACCCTGAAAAATATTTGGGCTTGCCTATGATGATTAGGAGGAAGAAAAAATGGGCTTTTGCTAATTTTGTGGACAGATTTCGAAGGCGAATTGAGGGTTGGAAGCTTCGGTATTTATCAATGGGCGGTAAAGAAATTTTTATCAAGGCTGTCCTTCAAGCAATTCTGGTTTATGTGATGCAATGTTTTGCATTGCCAAAAAAGTTATGTTATCAACTTGAAGGTATATTGAACAAGTTTTGGTGGGCAAATAGCAAAACTACCAAAGGAATCCATTGGAGAACTTGGAGTGCACTCTGTTTGTAACAGCCCGACTTAGGGCCTAGTCGGAATAGTGGTGTGAGACCACAAATCCGAAGTAAAAATATGAGTTTTATGATTTCTATAAGGTTTATGAGGTGATTACATGATTGTGTAAAAATCTCATGAAGAAATTTTACTAATTAGTGATTAAATTGTCCATTAGGACTAAATTGCAAAGAATAGAAAATATGAGATTCTAGAAGATTCAAGTATGAAATAGAATTATGAAAATTTCTAGAGGCCCTTATTTAGCAATTAGACCATTATATTTGATGATGGACAAAAATAGACATGGGAAGGAAAAATCTTAAGAAAGGATCATTAAGGGCATTTTTGTCATTTGGTTAATAAAAGAATTAAAAGGGAAAAAGAAGCCAAAATTGTGTCCATCTTCTCCATGCTAGCCGAAAATTTCAAGGGCACCATAGTTAGGGTTTCTTCATCTTCCAAGCTTGATAGTAAGTGCATCTTAGCCCCGTTTTTAATGTTCTTCGTATTTTTTAGACCCTCGTAGCTCGATTTAGCTATTTCTAGTTATATTTTGAGCTAGAGTTCATGTTCAAAAATTTACCCATGTATGACATGCATGTATTTTGATATTTTATGGAAGAATATGAAAGTTTGATGTAAGATAAACATCTTTTTCTAAGTAATTTTCATGAAAAGTGCATAAAAGGACCAATTTGTAAAAGTTTTAAAAACGGTCATACATGAATGAAATAGTGGAAATTGAAGGTTGCTATAGTTGAGAATATGATTTGGCTAGGCTTGAGATGCAAGAAAGTTGAATGAAAATCATTTTACGAGCCTAGGGGCAAAAGTGTAATTATGTAAAAGTTTAGGGGCAAATTGTAATTTTGCCAAAATATGAATTACGAGTCGATTTAGTTAATGTGTGTATTTAACAAGTGAAATTATTATTATAGATCAAGAAACACGAAGCCCGGATCGAAATCGAGACAAGAACAATATCGAGGACTAAATCGAATACCGATACACATTTTGAGGATCGAGGTAAGTTTGTATGAAGTTAGAGTTTCATAATTTTTCGATATTTGAAACTACTTAATATTATGACAATGTATGTTATTATTATGAAAATCGAGTGATGAAGCCTCGATGAAGAAATGGTGTAAATAAGTTATGAGAAATCCCGAATAAAGATTCGGAATAATGAGGTTACCCATGTATTAGCATTGAATAAAGAAGGCTCCGTGTAAGACCATGTCTGGGATATGGCATCGGCACTAGAGGAGGATCTCGTATAAGACCATGTTTGGGACATGGCATCGACATTCATGTATGATCTCATATAAGACCATATCTGGGATATGGCATCGACATCGAGCTATAAGATCCCGTGTAAGACCATATCTGGGATATGGCATCGGCATCAAGGGGTGAATCCATGTAAGACCATATCTGGGATATGGCATTGGCATCAAGTTTTATGAACGATGAGTTCAAGTATCCTACGATAATGTAGTTAATTCGTGAGCAAAAGAGCTAAGTATGTAAAATGGTATAGGGTCAAATTCGTTTATGGATGACCCTGAGTTTATTCATGATAAGAATGAGGAAGAATTGAGTTTATGTTCATGCTAGTTTATTCATGATAAGAATGAGGAAGAATTGAGTTTATGTTCATGCTAGCACATGTGATAAGTTATGTGATTGAGTGATACAGGTACCATGATTAAGTACAAGTTAAGAAATCATAATGTGATATGAGATGGGTAAGAATAAGTGTGAGTAAGTATGAATAAATATGCCTAAGTCTTTGAGACTTATGTTGCTATAGTTTCATAAGATGAATGAATGAATTTAGTTTGAGCAAATTATGTTACTTTAGAATTTCATGCAAACTTACTAAGCTATATGCTTACCCCTCTCTTTTCCCTTTTCCTTGAAGTTTCGCCAAGTTAGCTCGAGGATCACAGAACGTCGGAGCTCGAACCCCACTATCAACCGTTCTTTTGGTATAGTAAAGTAAATTTATTTTGAGTATGGCATGTATAGGAACTTGATCATTTTGTGTCATGTCATATTTGAAGGCCAAAGGGGTTGGCTATTAATGTTTTACACTCATTTTGTAAATGGTCATGGTGAATTGGCCAACATTGTTAAGTTTATGTTATAAAGTTGATAAGTTAAATGAAATGAATGTTCATGCAAGTAATTGAGTAAAGTACGGGTGAAATGAATGATAATTTAAGGATTCTTAAGAGTTTATAATTGCTATGTTAAGTGATTCTCGTGATGGAATAAATGAGTTTATGTTTCAGGGTGGCAAGAAGGCTTTGAAAATAGCCTTAAATTGTCCACAAGGGTAGACACACGGGCGTGTGTCTAGGCCGTGTGTGACACACGACCAGCCCCATGGGTGTGTTGATAGGTCGTGTGTCCCCTTCACTAATTTACGAGAATATGATTCGTCACGGGCCAAAGCCTGCGGCGTGTACCATGGCCGTGTGCTAATTAAGGTTTGATGACGTCATAAACAGAGAGCTCCACGGGCAGAAGACACGGGCGTGTCTAGGCCGTGTGAAGGACACGGGATATAGACACGAGCATGTGCTCAGCCGTGTGAAATAAGTCAGTGTCGACCACGGGTGATGAGCACGGGCATGTCTTAGGGGCACACGGGCGTGTCCCTTGGTCAACACGGGTGTGTGACCCCTGTCTAGGCAAAAATTTTCAAAGAAAGCAAAAGTTTTCGGTCGAACTCCGAAACCTCCCGGATATGTGTTTAAGGCCTCGTAGGCCCAAATTATGTATGTTATAGTTAAGAAAGAAAAGTTTTAAGTTGGAATGAAATTTTATAGCCCGTAATTACATGTTCAAGCAAGGTCAAGCATGGTAATGCCCCGTATCCGGTTCCGGCGTCGGACACGGGTAAGGGGTGTTACATTGTTTGCGAAAGTTAATGGTGGGATGGGTTTTCAGGACCTCTATTTGTTTAATAAAGCCCTTTTAGCTAAGCAAGTCTAGAGGCTTTTAACCCAGCCCGACTGCCTTCTCTCGAAAGTCTTTAAATCCCGATATTATCCTTTTACTGATATACTATCAGCTAAAATTGGTTCTTACCCTTCTTTTACCTGGAAGAGTATCTGCAGTGCTAGGGACTTGTTTGATGACGGGTTCCTGTGGAGAATTGGCAATGGTGTGAAGGTGAATATCTGGAATGATCCCTGGCTCCTTGGTCCTGGAAATGGCAGATTGTTAGTAACGAACATGGATTCTCGTTGGTCTACTGTTGATCAATTGATTAATGCAGATTCTGGTACTTGGAAAAAGGAGGTGATTTTTAAGATATGCGATGAAGTTCATGCTCGACGCATTATCAACATTCCTCTTGTTGGGTGTAGTATTCCAGATTTGCTTGTTTGGCGCTATGATGCTTTAGGGGAGTATTCGGTGAAGAGTGGGTATCGAGCGTTACTTACAAAAGTGACCCAGCATACAGACAGTATTTTGATTACAAATGATAATGACAAAAAACTCTATACATATATTTGGGACCTTCAAAACCCTGCTAAGATTAAGATTCATCTTTGGCGTACTCTAAAGGACTATGTGCCTCATTTCTCCAATTTGGCCAAAAGGAGACTGCATGTTGATAATGTCTGTCCTTTGTGTACGAAGGCCTCGGAGGACTTGCACCATCTATTATGGTTCTGTAGTGTCTTGCGTCAACTCTGGCTTTACCTGCATCTCTCCTTTGATAACAGTATAGGTCCCTCAGATGAAAGAACACAATTCGTAAGGTTTTTTCTTGCAGTTGATATGAAATTTAAGAAACTTATAACTATTTCTTTGTGGGCCCTTTGGTTTAAGAGGAATAGGCTGGTAAATGAAGGTCTCAATTTTGACATACATGAAATTGTGGGGTTTGTTCAAAGTTTTGCCCAGGATTTCAGTACCAATAGAGTTCAAAGTTTTTCTCCTGATATATCAAGGAATGTTTTGTGGCGGCCACCTACATCTGGGTTTATTAAGCGGAATTTTAACGCATCGTTTATGGACAACACTAAGATTTCTATTTCAGAGGAAGGACAGATATTGGGTGCTTATACTTACCCGATAGCGGATGTGGCAGATGCTTTTGTAGCAGAGGCGAAAGCTTGTGAAAGGGCTTTTTACTTTGCGTTGGATATGGGTTTCAGAAATCTCATCCTAGAAGGTGATTCTCTTACTATTATTAAGAAGTTAAACTCAAACATAGTGGATAGATCTATTCTAAGCCCAATTTTACAGAATATTCGGCTTTTAGAGAGGTTTTTTGAGAAGGTGGCGTACCGGTTTGTTCCCAGAGATACTAATCGGGCGGCGCATGCATTGGCGATGGATGGTCGTCATTGGACCTCACCATGTTTCTAGGTTGAGGAGGCACCAAGTTCTGTTGCAGTGTTGGCCGAGATGGATCGATCTGCTAGGTATCATCGGTGCTGAGCTGTTAGTGGGCTTTGAAGATTGGAGAAGGTTCGTTGAATCTCCTTTGCTGGGTTTCAAAGTCGTCTTTTTTCGTTTCTTTTTTGAGGATATGAAAGGGTTCTGTTCGTCAGAAAGAATTGGATGGTATTTTTAGTGGTTTTCTCTGCTGATGGTTTTGATTTTGTGGTTGTTTTTTGTGTCTGTTGGTTTTCTGTTTATTTTTGCTGTTTCGGTTAGCGTGCTTCTGTAGTGGTTTTAATTGTTTTCTGTCCTTAATGCTTCCTTTATGTTGTTTCCTGTTTTATGTGTCAGTCTCTTTCTGAGCCACTTAGGGCTCCTTTGGATGCCCGTTTTCCTTCAGTGTGGTGAGATTAGGTTATCAATCTCACTTTGCTGCTTTATTTGGTTCGATATTCCAAAGACAGTGAAAATTGATTTCAATCTCACCGATGCACCAAAACGCGTATTTGGAGATGAGAGCAGCGATTAAAGCAGCAATTGGGGCAATAGGTATTTTTAACAGACAAAAAATACCCATTTTTGAACATCTTCCTTCTCCATCCGTACTTTCCTCCTGCTTCTTTTATTTTTCATCTTTTAATTTTCTTTTTCCTTTACATCAATACACTTTTAGTATGTCTTCTCTTCTCGTTTCTTTGTTTTTCGTTTCTCGGGGTTTTTGTTTTTCTTCACTGAGATTATGATTCTTAAAGCTAAGACCTTATGCAGGTATTTTTTTCCTCTCATTGAATTATTTCTGTGGTGAATTAATGCAATTTCCAGAGCTTCTACCGTTGATGGGTTTGTAATTTTCTAAACCTCATAGCTTTTATGGGATTCTTTTTGTTATTATTTTTTTAGCTTTTAATTTTATTTCTGTTCTCATGAAATGAGTGTTGCTCTAGTTGATCATTCATGGCATAGAAGATGTTTAAATTTTTTGTTAGCGATTGATTGATATTCGATTGATTTTAATTTTGCAAGTTTTTAATGGCTTTGCCATTTATATGATATTCAAGTTATTTAATTCCATATTCGGTTCATTGGGTTGAGTTACATTTTGGAATTTTTAACGGCTTTCCGATTTACATTGTATTCGAGTTCTATATGTTGATACAAAGAAAATGCATCCAGGGAACATAAAAGCAGGATCCCTAATCGACTTTCAAATGGTTCTTTTCACCTAACACTTCTTTTTTTTTCTTATATAATATATGTTATTAAATGGGAAAGAGGATAAGGTTTTATGTTTTAAAAATGTTTGTTGCTCTGCTTGCCGTTTGAATATGATAACTATTTGAATCTCGAGAATGCTTAAGTTGCTTCAACTAGCTAATGCAATTGAAAACGGATTCTTAACTTACATTTGAGGTTGAGGTGCAAGGCTTAAGTTTACAATTAATGGGGACTTTGGTAGTGAGAAATGGAGTTGGAAAAAAAGGGCTCTGTTGGCTTGCTCTAGATAAGTTTTTGGAAGTAATTGTAGATAACTTTCGAGTATTCGTTTGTAAGTTGACTTTCCTTGTTTGTATGTGCTAACTCACATTTGTGCGATGGGTCTCTTGGACTATTGTTTTTGTTCTCGCTTGAAACATGCCATTAATGATTCGAGTAGTGTTTCCTTTTCATGATAACATTGTCCTTCACATATATGTAGTTCCTATTTCTTCAATCATCATATTTTGATTGGAAATCTTTGAGAAGGCCGCAAATCTCGTATCTCATGAACATGAAAAGTAATCGATAAAGTAAAATTAAATTAGTGATTCTTCAGTTATATCATGCGGGAACTATATTCCCTTCATGTTTCTTGATTCATATTGCAGGTTGTGGAGTTCAAACCAACAATGCCTTGTTTTGTGACTCAAAACTAAGGCTTAATATGATCGACAAAAATGTCACTTGTTAATGAAAGAAATTTCTTTGCTAAAACCATGAAAAATCAGAAGGCACTAAGAGCAAATCTTCTTATTGTGAGCATATGATTTGGACATACATACTCCTCTACAAACATATATTTATGATTTTGTCTAAATGACCACTTGCAGATGCGGTTTACTATAAGAATCAAGATGTGATCAAGCTTTTGGAGAAGCATGGTGCAAAGCCTCCGGTATTTAATCGACCTTGTTCCTGCAGACTATTGATATTCTCTTAAATTTGTCTAGTTTCTTTTTAAATTATCAAGTGTAGCTTCATATTTAAAAGTCTCTAGTCTTTTGATTTTAGATAGCCCGATGCATGTTCAAAATTCTCGGGAAGTGCCGAGTATGAGATTGATCCTAGTGAACCCGACTTTTCTAACATGTCAATATCACAAAGGTAACCTATGAACCTTGTTGTTTTGCTGTCAATTCTTTGTAATTTATGCTTTTGATGCATTCGATATTACTTTCTCTACCTTGGTTTACATTATCATTGAACTTGAGACGAGAAGTACATATGTTTGTGTGCTAGAGTTAGGTATTAGGTTTTCTGTTTAACTAAAATATTCTTCATCTAATGCATGAAGACATGTATCCTTTTCAATTCTAATAAGAACTTCCATAGTTTTAATCAAAATTGAGTGTAATTCTTCTTGTATAAGTGACTTATTTGAGAGACTTAAAGTTGTTGTAATCTTTGTCTTGAAGTTGTACACAAACTTCCCCATCTTTATGTATACAAGATGCACTTTGGTAAAATCTTTTTGTATAGGATCTTTGTATTGATCATGAACAAGAATGATATATCACTAAATATTAATTGTTGAATGTTAACACAGGAAAATTTCGTGTAGCTTCTTGGCGAGGCATTAAAGTTCTTTGTTAAAACACTTTGGGAGAGGAAGTTTTTCTTGATGAGGAAAAAGTGTGGGTTTGTTTAACATTATTTGTGATTTTTGTGTATGTGTGTATGTTTAAGTGTTGGTCCTCTATCTCCAATTTATTTTTATCAAATCTAATTTGTGATTTCATTTCATTTGTTTCTGGAGTTTTGATGTCTTGTTGGAATTTGAGAAAGGCATTGAGAGATGAGCTCGCATTGCTTGAGAAGATCGACATCCAAATGTTGTCCAATTTAAGGTGCTTTGTAACTCAAAGCGATCCAATGATAATTGTTACGAATACTTACCTAAGGTTTGATTGTGTTATGCACCACTAGAATAGCGATTTGTTGTTCACTATGTATTTTTAACATTTGTGTGTTTGATCATATAATGGTAACAAGTTGCACTTTTAGTTCATAAATCTTGAAATGCAATTTTGTCAATTGCCATTTGTCTCTTTGCTCTGTACCTTTTATGGCACACTTTGCTAGCTTTATAATACTCAAAAATTGCTTTTAGATATTGTTGGATTTTTCAAATTTTCTTAATATAGATAAAAGGAAAACAATAGTGTTCTTATTTTGTTTTTGTTAATATGCGAACATATTTGTATTTCTTAATTGTTATTTTATCAAGTTTATTAATTATAAAGTAAATGTTAGTTATCTTCTTTGTATCATTGTGACTTTATGAATAATTACCTCCCAAGTTTTAATACAATTTCTTTATAAGTCTTTCCCTTTCTCTTTTAGCCATAAATTTACTGCATGGCATGAGGAATTCCATTGACCATTGTTGGCAAAAAAACATACGTGATTAAAACCAGAGAGATGGAAAATACAAGAAAATACTAACGGTAACATCTCGCATTTCATGATTTCAACACAACATGACATAGAACTTTGATAAAATATATCTCATTTTATCTTTTATCCCAATCTCTTTTATATTTAAAATTTTAGTTTTATTAAATTTAAAAATAATGTTTCATTATAATAATATTGTTTGTATTTTCATGATATTAAATACTATTTTTAATTGGATTTTTATAAAAATTAATTATATAATTAATTAAAATATTTATAATAAAATATCATAAGATACATTTTAATATTTTATTAAATAAATTTATAAATTAACATATTTTTAATAATTTTGCAAAACTTTATATATCAATTCTAATTTGATGTCCTTAATAGTCATTTTATATTCTCACCTCACCGCTACAGCTGCGTTTGAATCCAAATACACACTCCACATTGTTTTTTTAATCTCACCTTTGCTCTGATGTCTAATCTCACCGCTCAATAACTAATCTCACCGCCACCATTGTTTTTAACCTCACCTGAGGTAAACACACCGCCCATCCAAACTAAGCCTTAATCTTTTTAATGGAATATCAATATTATCTCAAAAAAAAATATGACAAATTCTGATTTATTAATATTTATTTCAGATTTAAATGTTGTGGCAAATTTTACATTAACCCTTTTTCTTTAAATAAGCTTAATGGTTTGACTAATCGTTGGACTAATAAAAAATACCATCTTTGGAAAAAGGAGTTTATATAATATTTATGATTAAACAATTAAATACTAAGTATAATTTAAATAACAATCTATAAGTTAAACCTTTTATAAAATTCAAAATAAATTAAAAAATGAAAATGTGTTGATGTACATTGTTTTACTCACCATGTTCAGTTGCATTCCCCCCAAATTCATTGAATGGTAAACCATTCCTTTATTTGGTTGAACGTAATATTCATTCAATGGAATGATCATTACTTCTATATTACTTATCTTCCCATAATAGTTATTCTTTGGTATCACCAAACCAAAGAATGACTACTCAATTCAACATTGAATAACAAAAAAAAAATCCAGATTAGTCCTTTAAAACTTTTTTTGAACTCAAAAGCTGGCCTCTTTATTAAAGAATGGAACAAAGAAAAACAATTAAACGAACCAACAGTTACAAGGAAAACACTAAAACAAATCCCTCAATCGTGGGATTCCGACCGACAGTTTCTCAAACAAGATCATTAATAATACTGGATAGAGAGCAACCAAACAAGAACTGGAGTCATCAGAACGCAAATCCTCACAACCCTTCGAAGAAAACCAAGGGTATGTTTGGTTCACTGTAATGGAATAGGGTTGTAATTGAATAGAGCTGTAATCAGTAATTCAATTGTTTGATTGAATGGAATGGAATAGAACTGTAATAGTATTCTTGTGTTTAGTTGAATGGAATAGATGTTGTAATAGTATAAGGAAAAAGACTTAAATGACCAAAGTACCCTTAGCAGAAACTTTTTTAGGTAGATGATTATTGTTATTGTTATTAAATTTTAATAAAATTATTGTTAAATATATTTTATTAAAAAAATAATAAATAATTTAACCATATTTTAACATAATTATTATTAAATATAATTTAATAATTTAATAAATAATTTAATAACATTCTTAATATAATTATTATTATATGAATTAAAAAATCATAATATATAATATTATAAAAATAATATATAATTTACTTTATTATTTTTAAACTGCAATACATATTTAATGTGCTAAAATATCATTAGTGAAACAAATACTTTAATTATTCTACAATAAAAAACAAAATATTAGAAGTAACAAATAAATTGAGAATTATATTTCACATCAAACATAATATTCATATATTAACAAAAAATTACATGATTTCATTAGTTTATATGTCATAATCCATATGTTATAAAATTTTACAACATCAAAAAGTTACAACATTGTAACGACATTCTATCATATCATTATACCATCCAAATATTACAAACACAAAAAGTTACCAAACTATCATCAACACAACCATGATTTTTAATGGTCAGCAAGAAATCTTCTGACCCATTCCAATCACACAGAAGAAGGTAAACTAAAGAAAATAGCATTTGCGTTGGATGATCTGAAATTTTGCTCAATGTGCGATAACGCTCATCCTCAGTTAAACCTTCTACTTCACATAATGTTGGATATAATTTTAGAGCACTTTCTTGAATGGCCATTTCTGAATTTTGTTGAATTAGCACTTCGGAGGCAATACTCCTACTGATTTCAATGCCAACGGTCTGTATGTTTTCCATCAATAAAGTGGCAGCATCAGTAAATGAAGTAGAAGAAATATGATCACTTGCATCAGAAATCTTTTTTTTTCTTCTTTGAAAATGTGGAATCACATTGGATTCTAGCTGGTTGCAGTTGTGTATCTGAAAGATCCATGTCATCTAAAGAAACATCAGCTTCACATCCATGGAAATCGTTTCTTTCTTCATGAGTATTTGTAGTAGCTACATCCTCAACATCTATTTCTTCAATAATATCAACGGTTGTTTGAGCATCTTTCCCAATGGCTCGATTTTTTGCGTAGATGGCAGTAAGTTGGCCATAATAAGGGAAACTACGATGTTTGAATTGACCAGCTTCTTTATGACTCTATAAAAATGAGGAATTCATATTAGATATAAGTTTGGTCAAAATAAGATAATAAAGACTTGAAATAATTCTTACATTTATATATGAGTTCCACATCGCATCTTCAGCAACAACAAGCTGCCTATGCTCATCCCAACCAAAGCCGCTATTGTTTTTTCCACTAAACATGTCATAAACGATTGACCAATCCATTTTCAATGTCCCAATCTTTGATTCAAGATTAGTTTTAGCCTTCAACATGGAATTGGGTAAAACTTTTTCTAACATTTTTTCCAACTCATTTAAATAACCGGCTTTGAATCCCGTATCAGCATTAAAGGTTCCAACATTGTGCAAGTCGACCATACAGGCAACCAAGGCAACATCTTCTTCTAAAACCCATTTCCTTTTGGTTCCTCGAGAATTTTGAGAAGAAACACTTGATTGTGAAAACCCTGACATAACTATCTTAAGAAAAAACGCAAATTAAAATTAAGTTCAATATTATGAATCAAAAGGTCAACACTTTATAAAATTATAACACATGATGAATCAAAAGAAAATAAATTATAATTTAACAAGTCTATTACAATACAAGAAACAATTCAAACACCACCAAAGTTTCATAAACCAGAAACATGAAATAACATAAACAAATTAACGTTTACTATTTTTACCCTAAACCTAACTAATTTCTAGATGCTTGCCATTCATCGAACATTGGGTTGGCTAGTTCCATCCTCCAAGTAGCCCATGCACCCGATGGATGAATTGTAACACCCCTCACCCATATTCAACGCCAGAATAGGGTTACAGAGCATTACCGAACTTATAACATAAATAACGTACATTTTTTTTCCAATTCAAATATATAACATTCACAAACATCCATATCTCCATAATACGAGCCTACAAGGCCCAAAACATCCATTAGGTGTGGTTCAGGACTAAACCGATAACTTAGGAAACTTTTGGAACACTTAAAAATTTTTTGCAAAATACAGGGGACACACACCCATGTCACAAACCGTGTGGACATTCAAAATGGGATCACATGGCCGTGTCCCAGCCCGTGTCTGACCCCGTGTAACTCTCTGACTTGGGTCACACGGCCAACCACACACCCGTGTGACCAACCCGTGTGCCCTAAGAAATGACCACACACGCCCGTGTGCCAGGCCGTGTGCTAGGCCGTGTCAAACCTGTAAGGTATACTGGCTTATGCCACACGGCCAAGTCACACGCCCGTGTGCTGGGCCGTGTGGAGTATACTGACTTGATTTTTAATTCAACACCAAGGGACACATGGCCATGTAACCTGACTGTGTGTCACACACGTCTGAGACACACGCCCGTGTCTCTACCTGTGTGGACAAAATTGGGCTATTTACCAAGCCATATTGCCACCCAAACTTGCATACACCTACATCCACCCAATTTGTACCAAAACATGGCATATATAAGCATCCATTTAATCTCAACCAAGCATGAATCATTCCATTTCAATACCAACCACAATAAGGCACACATGTACCACAATACACCATTCAATTTCATACCAAAACTCACTTTCACAATACATCAAAATAATCAATTTCAAATATGCATTATTTGCCTAGTTTCACTAGCATACAAATATCCACAACTCAACCATTTGATACTCATAATACCTATTATCAACAAGCGTCACATAACCATCATCCAACACATCACACAAGACATGAGCACATATATATATACATCACCAAATCAACCAAAATAAGCCAACTTTCATGGCTATATACAAACCAAACTTTAGACATTTACAAGTCAATTCAAATGGCTAAATTCATTATCAATCCATAACCAAAATGACCATAATCCTATACATGCCATATACTCAAAATACTTAAGTTCAAAAGTATCAAAGTGATAGTAGGATAGTGTGATGAAATCTCCGACAATCCCGAATTCGAGCTAGCTTTGATTTCACTATAAAACACGGAAAATTAAACAAAGTAAGCTATAAAGCTTAGTAAGTTCGTATAATAATAAACTCAATTAACCAAAAATATACAATTCAACCAATTGAATATATCAGCATATAACTCATATTAGCTAACAAACCTTTCACATATAAGATTTAATGTAAAATTTACAGTTTTCTTCGATCCAAAGCTCATACGGTTCGTGTACATACCTGTACTATCTCGTATCAAACTTATACTCAACCACATCTCTGACATATATACCCGTTGAACCATTCGGAATACTATCGGATACTCGGGAAACTCACACCCTAAGTGCCACATACATAGCTGAAGCTATCTTAATCTCGTATCACGTATAATGCTCACACTAGAGCTATCAATGGGTCTACTCACACAAGCTGACGGTCATAACGAAGCTACACGATGCTGCTCACACAAGCTAACGAGTATTCGCAACACATGTCGGATGACTCAGCCACCGGTAGGACGTACGGACCAGCACCCAAATCACATAACCTCTAATGACATGTCATTCATATCCTAATCTATTCCTAAGGTTCAACCAGGATTTCTCACTTGCTGAATCATCGTTGAATATGCTCGTAATGTCGTATTCACAATTTATGCAATATCGAAGCATTTAAAACACAAGTATAATAATGTTTATTACGTACAAACTTACCTCGAATGCAAAAACGGTGAATTAAGTCGATTAGTCCGAAACCTTATTATTTCCCCTATCTAAATCCTTATTTCACTTTTCTTGATCTAAATGTAATCAAAATTAACTTATTTAATTATCATTCTATTCAATTTAGTCCAAAATACACATTACACTTTTCCCCTAATATTTCACATTTTTACAATTTAGTCCTTATTTCATAAAAATACAAATTCATGCAATTCAACCTAAACCCATGCTAGCCGAATTTTAGTTAGGTCCCTAGAAGCCCATATTTTTCATTTATTACACAATTTAACCACAAAATTTCAACATTTCTCAATTTAATCCCTAATTGGACATTTTACTAAAAATCACTTTACAAATGTTGTTTATCTAACAACAAGCATGCATTTTCTATCATCAAACATCAAAACACATATAGATTCATCAATGAAAAAACCCTAAACCTTTAACAATTTTGCAAATTAGTCCCTGGGCTAGTTAGATTAAGCTGCCACGACTCCGAAAACATAGAAATCATTAAAAATGAGATGAAAAATCATACCAATACAAGGTAAATTTGTTTTACTGAAACTTCAAGCTCCCATGGCTTTCTTTCTCACTTATTTTCGGTTGAAGATAGAAAATAAAAGATGAAAGTTTGTTTTACTTAATTTAATTTATCATTTAATTACCAAATTACATAATTACCCTTTAAAACATATATTAATTACACCAAATACCAAGCCACTATCATCCACTATCTCATAAATGGGTTATTTACCACATAAGGACCTCCACTTTAATATTTCATAGCTATTAGACACCTTTAGCTAATAGAACACAAGTTTTACACTTTACGCGATTTAGTCCTTTTTACCAAATTAAGCATTCAAACGATAAAATTTCTTAACGAAAATTTCACACAAACATACTATCATACTGTAGGCATTAAAATAATAATAAAATAATTATTTTGACTTCGGATTTGTGGTCCCAAAATCACTGTTCTGATTTGACTAAAAATGGGTTGTTACATGGATATTTACGATATTCTATTCATCGTCATCTATCACATTACTAGGTAATCCTTCTCCCAACTCCGCTTCAATAGGATCACAACTCATATAGGCTCGAATAAAATTATGGAGCAAAAAACATGCAATAATGATTCTATTGTGCACCCTCACAGGATAGAATGGTGGACTCCTAAGTATTCCCCATCTAAGTTTTAATCCCAAAGCATCTTTCAATAACATTACGCGCTGAAGCATGTTTCATATTGAAAAATTCTTCTAGAGTACTTGGCTGGTAATGTAACTCTTCGACTTGGGTCACACGGCCAACACACACGCCCGTGTGACTAGCCCGTGTGACCTTCAAAATGGCCACACACACCCGTGTGCTAGGCCATGTGCCCGGCCGTGCCAAAACTGTAGGGTATACAGAATTGCTCCACACGGCCAAGTCACACGGACGAGGTCAGACAGGGGCTGAGACACGGCCATGTGATCCCATTTCGAATGTCCACACGGCCTGTGACACAGGCGTGTCTTTGGCCGTGTGATACACACGGCCAAGCCAAACGGGCGTGTGTCCCCTGTATTTTGATAAATTTTCTATATTTTCCAAAAATTTCTTGAGTTATCGGTTTAGTCCCGAACCACTTCTAATACATGATTTGGGCCTCGTGGGCTCGCATTAGGGACAATGTGATTGATTATGAATGACTTTTATTTGGAATTGATAAATGTTTAAGAAATGCGTGTTCGTTTAAGTAATAAGTCCGGTAATGCTCTGTAACCCTATTCCGACGACGGATACGGGTTAGGGGTGTTACAGGTAACCCTGACACCACTCATTCAAATGATATCTTTGTCTTATAAAATGTGCAAGAAATCTCTCACAATTTGTGTATCCAACATCAACTAGATAATAACAACCTATAAAAAAAAAACTATTTGTCATGGTTAATTTCCCAAAAAAAGTATGATCTTAAATATTAATTCAAAGTCCTCTAATTTTGTACTTTACCGTGAGGAACTTTTAGTCCATGTCTCCTACTAGTGGCATCTCGAAGAACCCGTCCATCAGCAACAGAACCTTCCCAACCAGGAAGAACATAAACAAAATGCATATCAGGTGTACAAACACCTAACATATTTGTTGCTATGTCACCTTTTCGCGTTCGATATCTAGGTTTATCAACTGTTGGAACCCTAATCTTGATGTGGGTTCCATCTAAAGCACCTAAGCAATTCTCCATCACATGTATAAAACCTCAAGTTAGGATACTATATTTAAATCTAAATCAACTAAATTATGTACGAGCTATATATAGAACTCACTCCAATACCTTGAACGATTTCCACATTGGGTCTGGAGAATTAGCTGTAATTGGCTCTGCCTTTTTAAATAACACATCTTGTAAGCATATGACAGCATTTAAAACATTGTGAAATGATCTGCTAACGGTTTCCCCGGACCTATTAAAGTGATGCTTGATAACTCGATTTTTAAGGTAATGAGAAATGATATGTAAAAACATTGCCACTTGCTCATCAACAAGCATGTTCCTTGACGACTTCAATCCCCCTAAAGTTTGTAACATCTCACATAGTTTAAAAAAAGTAATTCTATTCATCCTAACTTGTTCAATACAGGTCTCGTCACTAGCATATACAAGTCTTTTCACATAATCTCGTTTTGCATAAAAATCTAAAATATATGATCTAATCCTTGGTCTATAAGTATGTAGGCTAGGGATGGCATCCAATGTAACTAAGAACCAACTCGCAACTATACACATTTGCAACCATATTGTCAATGCAAGATCAATTCTTTTTCGCCTCTCACTTTGTACTATTAAAGGCAGACGAGCCATTACTGCAAGATGTTAAAGTGTTACATATCTTCAAATCATAATAAGAAAAATAACACACTATCAAAGAAAAATGAACAATACATATTAAGAATCTTTACAAAGCACAAAATAGAAATTACAACTATCTTTGCAAGTAAAAAACTTGAAATTCATTTCTTTATCAATCACCCAAAAAAGAAAAAAAAAGAAAGAAAGAAAAGAAAAGAATGTGTTTTTTGTGGATTTGATTAATTGATGACTAATGTTTAATAATTATTTTTTTTAAAGTACCCATTTAATACATCCACATCCAAATAACATAGTTTCCAATTCTACAGAAATATACATATATTATATGAAAATTTTTAAAATATTCGATCTTTAATTTACCTTCTAAAAAGTTTGTATTCATCCTCACATTGTAATTAACTAATGTTTTATTTGAATTAATAATTGTGAATAGAAAAATATATATTATTTTGTTTGAATAGTTAAAATTAGTATAAGGAAAAAAATAATATAAATTTAATAATTTTTATGAGAAAAGAAAATAAATAATTGAATATATTAATTTTTTTATAAAGTACATATTGAATAGTTAAATAAAAAGGGTTCAACTTCCTTAACGTAAAATTTCACTTAAACTAAAAAAGGTATTTAAATAAGGTCTTAATTTCTTTTATTTTGTATTAACTCAATTCGATTATAGGTATATAGTGTGTTAAATATCTTAAAAATTATGTATTTTAAAATATTCGAGTTTTATTTTTATTTAAATAAAATCTAAAACTCCATATACATTACGTTCTTACCATAACATGACTTGTTTGTAACATTTTACTTTCTTTTTTCTGTTCGTTTGTTGAGATAATTTTTATATTTGAATAAAAGAAGTTCAACTCTCCTATTAAAAGTAATGAGTTCACATGCAGTTTTGATATTATTATTATTAATTTTAAAATTTTAGTTTAAAAATATACCAAATTAAATACATTATATTAACAATTGTAGATAAAGTTTTTTTTTTTTGAAATAAAATATGTTTGTAGTGTTAATTATAATTTTTAATCAAACAATATAAGTAATATAAAATATTGTTTAAAGACCAAAATTAAATATAACATAAATTAAAGATATCGAAAATAAAAATAGTTTAAAAATATATTAAAAGATTAAAATAGTTTTAAATGAAACATATCGAAAATTAAATATAACCAAAATGTTCTTGTTTAAAGTAAAAAGATCAAATCCGAATTGTAAATGTAGTTTAACATGTATATATTGTCTTTCGTGTATTACTAGAAAAGAGTAATGGTATATTCATTCCAATGGAGATATTTGTTTATGTCCCTTTTCCTTGTTCATTTTTTTTTGTTGTTGTTGACTCTTGGCATTTGGTAGCCTACGAGGGTGTGCTGCTCTTTACCTTGGCAGCCTCCTTTTCCATTAACAAATTTCATCTTTCCAAAGTTGAACACATAACCAACTTACAACAAAGACATTGGGAGGGTATTGTTACCTTAGCACACCCTTGAGTGATATTTTCCCCCTTCTTGTCGCTACCTTCAACCACTCCTTTAGATAAAACACACAAACCATTCCATAATTTCAAGAGGATACACATTTAACACATAATGGTTCCAACTAAAAAATCCAAATAAAAGTAAACTTAACAAAAAACCAAAGGCAAAAGGAATGGAAAACATGAAACCAATAAAACTAAAAACCACACATAATATTACATAAGGTTGAACAATTAAAGCATACTCATCTAGCATATGACTAAACTAAAATAACTCAAGCAAGTAGTTCAAACACGCAACACAGATAAAACATGAAAAAGAAACAATTTAGGGAATGGTTTAAGGTATATCACACTAGAAATGCAAGTTTCGTAAGATTACATGGTCAAAAAATGAACAACAATAGTATTAAACAGCGGCAACCCTTACTGTCTGTTCACTTTCCTTGGATTACTCTTATTCAATGCCATGTTCGACAAACAATCTAAATGCTAACACATACTTTTGAAATCTGACAAAACATGTCCTTTAATAGAAGAAATTTATGTTACTGCATCAGTTCTATCTACAAGTTTATTTTTTTCTTAGAAGTTCATGTCCGCATTTAAACTGTTCTATGTTAACGCACTTTATCAATTTTACTTGTTTGCACCAACATTTTTGTATAAGGATTAAATTACTTAGTTATATCATCATTCAAATACATGAAAGTTTTGATTGATCTTTTAAATTTTATATTGATGCTAAAGTGTATATAATTTCTATTACATCAATAAAAAATTAGATTGGATCTAGACATTCAAAATATTTTTACTTCAATATCAAAATCAAAGGGGCTTATGAGTAAAAATCATTTAACTACAAAAATAATTTGAAGGTAAAATAGTTTAAGGATTTTTATAAGTACATTAGTCAAAATGAATCTAGATTTTGATTTTTCATATTTTTCTACATGCTAATGAGAAAAAGGCTTGCATAGATGGCTAGACTAGAATGAGAAACACAATGTTACAAGTTCTATCAAGCAGTTAAATACCCATTTTCCCTCAATTTTATGAGCAACCAAACAAGGAAGAATGAGAAACACAATGTTACAAGTTCAAAACCACAATAATTCAATCAATCATGATAAGATACAACATGCACTACTCACAACTGAACATGGCATCGAGAAACAGTGAAAAAAAAAAGTTTTCAGAAGAGAAACATGAACACTATCAGCTTCTGAAGAAATCAAATAGATGAAACCTGGAAAATGAGAATAGAAATGGATAAAGAACTAATCATTCCAAGAAAATGTCCTTAGCAACCATGTGAATGCCAAATAAAATCTTCAGCTTTTGAATAAATCAAAATAGATGAAAACCAATGGAAAAATGAGGGTAATGAACGATGACCTGCAACTCAATACAAAAATCTTACGATGGACTGGTGATCAAGTTATAATGTCTCTGTCATCAAATAGATGAAACCTGGAAAATGAGAATAGAAATTGATAAAGAACTAATCATTTCAAGAAAATGTCCTTAGCAACCATGTGAATGCCAAATAAAATCTTCAGCTTTTGAATAAATCAAAATAGATGAAAACCAATGGAAAAATGAGGGTAATGAACGGTGACCTGCAACTCAATACAAAAATCTTACGATGGACTGGTGATCAAGTTATAATGTCTCTGTCCAATCAACTATCAACATTATGAAGGATACCCTTAATTTAAATTGTATAAAACAGATGAAGATAGGTACAAAATATGATCACGCTTTCATTAGTTTTTAAGGAGAATTACTATACAACCTTAGAAAATAGAAACTCAATTATCTGTTGCCTTCAAAATGTAGGGACAGACTAATAACAAAGAAAACCAGTAGAAAGTTACAACTACAAACTTAAATATTAAATATTCGAGATCCATTGTGCCAAATCGATATTAAAAAAATTTAAACTCTGAAATTTTAAATGAATGAAGCATACTAGATCAAATTAGATTTAAATTAAATATAATATCATTGATTCCAGTTAGTACTACAAGCAAGAAGACAAAAAATCAGAAAAAAAATCATTATCAAAATTCAAGAATCACTATCAACACACCATGAAAGGGACATTAAAGTTCAGCAATATAAAACCAGTATCAATCTTCAAAACTAAAAAGAAACCTATTATTTCTACTAATTTAACAAAAAAAATTAGAAAAAAAAAAAGAAAATCAAAATGGGAGAAGAGTTACCTGAGGGAGGACTGCTCACATCGAACCACTATCCGATTGTTTCTCTTCTCAAGTTTCCACCTCAATCGACCGATTATTTCTCTTCTCAAATTTCCACCTCAATCGAAAGCAAGAGAAGGCCTTGTTGAGGGCATTTGGAGTTAGAAAAATGATTCTAAGATTGAAGGCCTTGCTAGGGTTTGTCAAAGGGAGATAAGGTTGGTGAGGATAGAAGCATGAAAAAGAGGGAGATAAGGTTGGGAGAAAATGGGAAGAAGCGTGAAAAAAGATGAAAATGCTTCAGACGTGAGAAAGAAATGAGGGTAAAATTGAAAGTTTGACCTAATTTTTCACCCACCCATTCACTAAATCATTATTCCGTGAGGAGACCACCGAATGGTAAACAACATTTTTGTCTTGAATAATCTCGTATGAAATAGGCCTGTAATAACTCATTACAGCCAACCAAACAATGGCTTAATGATGGGCCCACTGAATTGAGCTGTAATGTATTAGTATTACAGCCAACCAAACATGCCCCAACAGTTCTATGGAGGTTCATGAAGACGGCAGTCTTCTGCAACCGCTGCTTCTACCAACGTCGGAGCATCTTCGACCCAATAGCCATCCTCGCCTCGACTTAATCCCTCTTGCGCCATTGCATGCGTTGTTTTGTTCCCAGATCTGCCAATGAAGTGGAAAGCGCAGGCTTGAAACTCCTTCGCTATCTCCTTTGCAGACCATGTAAGAGCACTTATATCCGAGAAATCCTGTTCATAGTTATTAATCTTCCTAATAACATATCTTGAATCTCCCTCGACTATTATTGACAGGAAACCCAACTCTTTAGCAAATTAGAGCCCGTGTATCACCGCAACTGCTTCTGCTGCAAAGACCGAAAGAACAGGGTAAGTGATTTTGCAACAAGCCCCCAAAATTTCCCTATTTTCATCTCGAATCACAACCCCTGCTGCACCGTCCTTTAGAACTTGGAATTTGAAATATTTTAATATAATTTAAAATAAAATATTTTAATATAATTAATATAAAAATAATTATATTAAAAAATATTATTAATTTATTTTTTATATTTATTTTTATCAAATTATAATTAATAATAATTATATTAAAATATGATTAAATTATTTTTAATAACAATCCTATTAAAATTTAACAACAATAACAATAATCATCTACGGAAAAAAATTATGCTAAGGGTACTCTAGTCATTTCAGTTTTTTTTCCTTATACTATTACAACATCATTCCATTCAACCAAACATAAGAATACTATTACAGTTCTACTCCATTCCATTCAACCAAATAGTTGAATTACTGATTACAACTCTATTATATTACAACTCTATTCCATTATAGCTCTATTCCATTACAACGAACTAAACGTAACGTAAAAGTTTTGAGTAGCTCAAAGTTTTAGGAAGAGAAAGAATTATCCCTCGTTGTAAAATGGTTGACGATTTTCATCGTTAAACTAAATTGATGGACCAAGACATGTGGTAATTTCAAGTTTGATAGTAAAATTATAAACAATTAGAACAAAAAATAAAAGTTATTAAAAATTAAAAATATTTAAAAATACTAAAATTGATATATGTTATAAAAATAATACAAACTTATAAATATTATAAAATAAAAATATAATAAATTCTAACAAATTATAAAAAAATTATAAAATTAATAAACATATTTAAAAAAAATTAAATTTTTTAAAAACGTAAAAAAATCTTAAAAACTTATAAAAAATTAAAAATCATAAAAAAATATTAAATATCATTTAATATTAAAAATATTAAAATTCATATAAACCTTATAAATATTATTAAAAAAAATCATAAAAACTTATAAATATTATAAAAAATTCTAATAAATTATTGAAACTTTATGAAATTATTAAAATATATTTAAAATTTTATAAAAGATTTATAAACACTCATAAAAACTTATAAAAATAATAAATTATAAAAAAAAGTCATTTAAACCCCTAAAATCATAATGAACACATGGCATCATACCAACCATTGAGTAATGAAAATTGTCATCTGATCGTTAGGGTCAATTTCATGTTGAATAAAATATTCTCGATCTTCCATAAATAAATCAATAATGTGGTACCCTCTCCTTTTTATTGATTAACTGTTATGTTTATTTTAAGTTTTTTTGTCCCTAATCTTTTAAGTACAATATAGTAGTTTGGACCTTGAAAAGTTGAAAAATATTTGCTAAATATTGTATGATCTAAAGTATTTTTTGGTGTCGTTAGATACTATCAAACAAAAAATTCATTATTCAATTATTAACATGTAACGCTATGATGTATTTATTTCTCTTTCTGTAAATATTTAATACAAATGTGTATTTGCTTCAATGGTTAAGTGTGTTGGGTGTGTTGAAAGGTTTTGGGTTCAAGTCTCATCTTTAGCTAATTTTGGTTATTTTTTAGATTCAAGCCTTATCCTAGTTGAGTGGGCTTATATAAAATTGTATGTTAGTTTTATCAGAATGAGCCTGCTAGTTCGAGTGGTAAAAGAGTTGGTATATATGGGAGGTCCTGTGCTCGAATTTTTGCGTGAGCGTAGGTGTTAATTTTTGCTTCGGGTATCTAATAGAGGTTGTTAGGAACCGAAATTCTGAGGTGGTTGAGATGTAGTGGGATTATGGAGGTTAAGAAGATAGTGGGGAGTTATCAAAATATTTTTTTATTTTTATTTTAAATTTTCAAAATTTGTTTCTCTCTCCTCCAGAAATTCTGAAGTGAATTCTTTTCTCTAGTTTTTTTTCTTTTTCCCAAAAATTCCCTTTCTCTGACTTTCTTTCTCTTGTTGTCTTCCACCTTCAACTTTCGTGGTTTCCTCTGATTTCTGTGGAAAAATTTCGTTCAACTATCGTTACTGCGTTTTCTGACTCTTTCGGTTGGTAAGTATGCTTGGCATTCCGTTAACTTTTGGTTGGGGTTTTAGAAATGTCAATCTATAATGATTGATTGCTGGTAAATTGTGTTTAGAAGCAGATTGTGGAGCAAGGAATTACACTTCAACGGTTTAGTTCGCGTTAGAGGCGTTTGTCTTCAGTGGTAAGTCGGTTTCTTGTCAAATCTCATGTCGAATTTGTTAACCAATCTGCTAAATCGATGTTGGGTACTCTGTTTTTAGGTCTTGGAAGGCTCTGGATAGTTTTCGCATCAAAACATTACCAGTTGTGTACCCGAAATGCAGAAAGTCATACTTCAGCAAAAGCCGAAAAATTGGACTGTCGACGCCACATGGGCGTGTGGTAGCCCGTGTGGTAGGCCGTGTGCAAGACACGGCCGTGTGGCCGACGAAGGCATGGCCGTGCGCAGCACAGGGCCGTGTGGTGGCGTGAGTGTGGTCGTGTGGGCCACACGGGCTAGTCCAAGTTGGGCGTGTAGGCCACACGGGCGTGTGGGACCATACAGGCATGTCACACGGGCGTGTGGATTTTGGGCCAATTCGTGTGGGCCACGCGGGCAAGGTCAATCTGGGCATGTGGGCCACACGGGCGTATGAGCTCACGGGCATGTGGGTCTTTATTTTTAAAATTTATCTTAAGGTCGCACGGGTCGTTCCGATCGACTGTGGGCCTACTGTAGGGTCAGTAAGGGCTAACCAAACCCTAAAATCGTGGATCCGATGGTGATATTCTCGCTGCGAGTATGTTAATGCTATGCATGTCTGATTATTATGCTAGATGGATATCTGTTATCTATACATAAGCATGTTGAGCATGTTTAATCTGCTACATCTGTATCTGATTGTAACACCCCTTACCCGGGTTTCTGCCGGAGCGGGCCGAGGCGTTACCAACTCAAACCACTTGATCGCCACTTAGGCTCGCATAACTACTCTGCAAGTCATCTCAACAACCTCATTCTTGACTTACGAGGCCTCACTCATACACACGAGGGCTCTCGAGACTAAACTGGAACTTTTTCCAATCTTAAAAATTCTCTTTTGAGCAGGCTCACACGCGTGCAAGGTACAACACGCCTGCAGTGAAGTCACACACGCCCATGTTCCCAAACCGTGCTTAAAAACCCAAAGATTCTCGCCAATGCTCCACGGCCAAGGCACACGCGCGCTGCTTCCCAATCGTGGTAAACACCGACTTCCCTCACATGGCCTGGAGTCAGACACACGCCCGTATGTCTAGCTCGTGGCCAATTCTTACTTAATATGTCAACCTGCAGGGGACGCACGGTGTCTATACACACGCCCGTGGGCTGACCGTGTGTCACATATGGCCTAGACACACTCCCGTGTGTCTATCCACATGGCCAAGAACAAAGCTATTTGCTAAGCTCTTCTCACCCTTATAGCTTACACAACATGCACTCATACAACACATCCATAATCAACTCAAATTGAAGTGCAATCTCACATAGAAAACTACATCTTTCTTTCATATAATGTAATAGCCAACAACCATGGCATTATACAAATACACTATCCATCTAAAGGCCAACACATCTTAGCCATTTACACCAAAAATTCACTAATTTGTCTAGCCCCTATACATGCCATATACAAAACATTGGGTCTAATGTACCAGAGTGTGCTGATAGTGTGGGCGATCTTCTAATTGATCCTCGTATCTCGATTCAACACTTTTACTCTATAAGACAAGGGAAAAGAAAGAGAGTAAGCTTTGAGCTTAGTAAGTTTACACATAAACAATTAAGCAACATAGTATAAGCTAAGCAACAATTAGCATTATTCTAACATAAGTAATTCACAACTATGCATACTCTTTCTATCCCTTACCACATTTCCAACACATCATGAGTCACTTACTCATAACTATTGGCATACACCCCTACATTCAACATCACATTTACATAATATACAACACATCATTATTTCTCGATAATACATCCACACAGCTAATCCACACAGCTAGTCCACACAGCTAATCCACACAGCTAATCTACTCACTATCACATCCACATAGCAAATCTCTCGGTGGTTCCGCACTAAGCCCACCCCATTCAATTAGTAAGGTAGTATCGCACTTAGCCTACCAACAAGGTATTCATAGCGGTTTCGCACATAGCCCATTAAATAACATACCTAACGATAGCATCGCACATAGCCAGCTCATCGTCAATATGCATTAGGATGGTATCGCACTTAGCCCACCTTTTTGCACTATTACAACACATCAACATATTTACCTACTCTATCATTCATCCATTCACATATTCTACTTGAACCACATAGGTTCTCAATCATTCTCGATAATGCTACACACTATTTAGCATTCACAAATTGTAAGTAAAAATGCATTATTTATGCATAGACTTACCTCGATACTCAAAAGTATTGAGACTTGCAATTTAGTCCACCACCTTACTTTTGCCTCGGTTTCGATCCAGGCTTCGTCTTTCTTGATCTATAATGAATAAATCAGCTTATTCAATACATACATTGACTAAATTGACCCACATCTCATACTTTAGCAAAATTACTATTTTGCCCCTAAACTTTTTCATATTTACACTTTAGCCCCAAAGGCTCGTAAAGTGATTTTTATTCAACTTTCTAGTCTTTCATGCTTAGTCGAACCACTTATTCAACTAAAGCTATCATCAATTCTCACTAAAACACACATGTATGACCAAACTTAAGATTTTCACAATCAAGTCCCTACATGCATTTTCATGGAAAATCACTTAACAAAAGATGTTTCTACTACATCAAGCTTTCATAATCTTCCATAAAACAACAAAATACATGCATGTCATACATGACCTCATTTTTGAACATCCTTCATAGCTCATCAAAGAGCTAAAAATAGCTTACTCATGCTACCGGGACTTCAAAAATGCAAAGAATATAAAAAACGAGGCTAGATGCACTTACTAGCAAGCTTGAAAATTTGAAGAACCCTAACAATGGCTCTTTGGAATTTTCGACAGCCTTGGAGAAGAAGATGAATGAATTTTGTCATCTTTTCTCCTATTTTAATCACTTATTTGATAAATGACCAAAATGCCCTTTTTGATAAACTTTAAATTTTAATTCATTCATGCCCAATTTTGTCCAAAAATTAGAATTTGGATAAATTGCTATTTAAAGACCTCTAATTAATAATCTAAAGCTATTTCACACATATAGCTTCTAGAAACACACATTTTGCAACTTTTGCAATTTAGTCCTTTTGGACAATTCAACCACAATTTCACAAAATTGCTTCATGAAACTTTCACACTAGCATGCATACAAGGCATAAACCTCACAAACTCATTTATAACCCTCGGATTTGTGGTCTCGCACCACTATTCCGACTAGGTCCTAAACCGGGATGTTACACTGATTTCTGCATCTGTTTATTAGAGTGGGATTTGTATATGAGGAGGAAGTGTTCTGAATGACAATCATCACCTATTTTCTGGCAGCTTGGCTGCACATCATCTGATTTGTGTCGTATTGACACGATATGGTGTGTAGGGATGGGTGGGTGTTTTTAACCCCACATGGTGTGTTGGGATAGACGGAGTTGGTGTGTAAAGGATGGGAGTAGGATTCTGTATGTTCTGATATGTATATTTGATCCCTATGACTGTATCTAAAATGGGCATGAGCCCGAATTTGTATCTGATTGTTATGAGATTTCTATATTTTTGCGTGCTTAATTCTGTTGGGTTACACACTGAGTTTACGAAAACTCACATCTGTTTGTCTGTTCTATCCAGGTAATCCACAAACTTAGGCGGATCGATACGGCAGAGACTCAGCGGTGGCCACTCGACCATAAAATGTTTTAATTTAATAATTTATGGTTTTTATATTAAATTTCAGATTATGTAAGAGTTTGTAATTTCTGGGACTTTCTGGACTGCATGGACTTTTAACCGTTGGTTTTTGGTTTTGGATTGTTTGTTAACTTGCATGCTTCGATAAAATGTTTTATGATAACGACGGTTTTAAACAAATAAAGTTTTTCTAAAAATACAAATCGGGTTTCTGAAAGGTATCGATTTTATTAAACTTCCGCTGTAAATAAGTTTTGGCAAAGAAAACAATTAATTAACGTTTTCGATTATGGTTATAAAAGATTTTGTGATAATAGACTGAGACAATTTAACGTAACAACTTCGTTTTCAAAACCCATTCTTTGTGACATCTCCGGATTCGGCCATAACGTCTAGGCCGGGTTTGGGGTGTTACATAACATGTGTCATAATAAAATATTCTAACCAATATTTTCAGAATCAGAGTGGTGGTTGAACTAGTTAGGCCATCAATTTGTTAGTTTAATTGATTTGTCCAGTTCAATTAAATAAAACATTAAAAATAAAATAATAAAAATTTGTTTCAATTTACTAGTTCCTAGGGCAACAGGTCTAACAGGTTTCTCCGGTTGGTACCCTCGTCGATTTTGGTCTAATCGACCCAATCAACTGATCTGGTCCAATTTAAGTTTTATGATCTTTTTTATAATTTTTTATAAGTTTATAGCAATTTTAGTATTTTTAATAATTTTTTTATGATTTTTTATAAATTTTAGGAATTTTAATACGTTTTTATAAAATTAAAATATTTAAAATATGGTTTACTAATTTTATAATTTTTATAATTTTTTTTAAAAATATCTACTGAATTAATAAAACAATATCCAAGACAGGACCTTGGGCTGCCCAAAACACTCCGAAAACAATAATCATAAACAGAAATTAAATCTAGCCCAGTATTCTAGACTTCTTCAACAAGCATACAAAAAGGAATTCTAGAAATATCTAAAAACCAAATGTATATTGAGAAACAAATTTCAGGGGAAAAACCTTTCATTTCCTAAACGAGCACGAAACAGATCATCAGAACTCTGCTTGCTTTTTTATCAATCTCATTTCTACTTGCTTTTTTATCACAGTAAGAGAGTCCCTTTCAACTTCAAGACTTTTGGTATTCAAATCTAAGCACATCTTCAAGGCCATAGCACAGGCCACTACTTCAGCTGTAAACGGCGATGAAATATTCTCGTGAAAAGTAATTTTTGAAGCTATTACCCTTCCTCTTGAATCCCTTAACAAAATACTAGAACATGAACTCTCTTCATTGTTCCTTTAAGCAGCATTGAAATTGACTTTTACACGTGCGTTTCTCGGACTTTTCCACCATTCCATGGCTCCACATTTCTTAGGTAAAATTCTTCCCAATTCATCCAACTCTCTGATGTAATTCTTAATAAAATTCACAGTAGATAGTTCATCTTGACTGCCCCTTTCATGCACTCATTTATTTCTATTCATCCAAATTGCCCACAAAGCACACACAAATAATCGATATTAAATTTGTGAATAACGTTAAAAAATGTAGGCAATCCAGTCTCTGTGGCTCGTATTTTCCAAATTTTGTGGCTATTTGAAGCTCAAATTTTCCTAGACCTTTTTTGTAAATCTGCAGTCTCGAATCACATGTAAGACTGTTTCCACTTCTTCATCGCATTGAAGGTAACACGCCGTGCTCGTCAGTCTCTTGTAATGTAGGTTGTTGAAAGTAGGAATAAAATTTCAAGTTATACACCACATTGTAATCTTGATTTTTGGTGGCTCATTTAATAGCCACCATTTTTTTTTGTAAAGATTACCTTTTATATCTTTTTCCTATCTAGCAGTAGGGTTTGTAAGGCCTTGTATTATGAGCTTGTAACCACTACGAACAAAATATTCTACAGACGCTTCACCTCTCCATGTTATGTGATCATCGCTTAGGCATTGTAGCAAAGGAATTTTGAGAATCCTTTCAGCATCCCTTTCACTAAAGGTATTGAGGAAAGTATCAATTTTCTATCTTCTAGTATTAGGATCTATAAAATCTTCAACGAATCGCACATCTTGATTACGAATCCCATCCTGAATTTTGTAGATCTTTGCTTTTGGTACCCAAGCATCATCCAGAATTAAAATGGAGGTCCCTATACCCACTTTCCAGCATAGTCCCACTTGAAGGAGACCTTTCGTAGCCCACACACTTTGCCAAGTATAGGAAGGTAAATTACCTAAACTTGCATTAATGAAATCTGTTAACGGGTAATATTTGGATTTTAACGTTCTTGCTAACAAGGAATTCAGATAAAAAATTAAACAACATCCTTGCTTTGCTAATAACGTTAAATTGAACTTGGTTAAACTTCGAAAGTCGAGACCACCATTCTCTTTTAATTTGCACATTGTTCCCAATCACACTAATGTAACCCACGTTTTCCATGACTTTTCTGCCACCAAAACTTCCCCATAAGGTTTTCCATTTCCACACAAAGAGATTTTGGGAGAAGAAAATAAGACATAAAATACGTCGGTATTGATTGCAAAACAAATTTTATAAATACTCCTTTTCATTCATGTGAAAGAAATCTTATACTCCAACTGTCAATTTTTTGCTTGATACGATTTTTAATATTTTGAAAAGCCCTTTGTTTTGCCCTTCCACCATATTTGGAAGCCCTAAATTTTTTTTAGGATTATCTGAACTTCAGACTCTTAAAATGTTTTCCACTAGTTGCCTTTCCCGATTACTAACATTTGAGCTATAGAAACTTGTTGACTTCTCGAAATTAACACATTGATCTGTGCACCTTTCATACTCATCAAAATATTTTTAAGCACATTTGCCCCATTAATACTTGTCTTGCCAAACAAAATGCAGTCATCTGTAGACATGAGGTGTGTATTTTTAGGGCTTCTACGGCAAACTTTAGCCCTTTTTGATAGACCTTCTTCCCGGGCTAATCTAATAAGAGCTGACAAACCTTCGCTACAGAACAGAAAAAGATAAGGACTCAAAGGGTTCCCTTGGCGCAACCCCTTAAAAGGATGAAAAACCTCTCCTTCTTCACCATTCATAATGACCTTGTATGATGTTGTGGAAATACACCGAATGATAAGATCAATCAATCTAGCATCAAAACCCATCTTTAAATTATGCTCCTCAAAAAACCCTACTCTACACAGTTATATGCTTTACCCATATCCAGCTTGAGAGCTAAATAACCCTTAAGACCCATTCTCTTATTTTTAAAAGTGTAAAGAATCTCATAAGCAAGCAGAACATTGTCAGTTATCAACTGATCTAGAACAAACGCACTTTGCGCCTCATCAATATAAGTATTTAACACTTTTTGAAGTTTATTTGCGATATAGCCTTAGAAATTATTTTATATATAATAGTGCATAGGCTTATACGATGAAAACTGCTTATACGATGAAAACTTCTCAAATTTTGCGAGTGAGATATCTTTGGAATCAAAACAATATTCGTAACATTAATAGGTTCCAACGACATACCTCGATTAAAGCTTCCCAAGCAGTAAGCACTGACATCACGTCCCAAAATATGCCAAAATCTTTGAAAAATAAAACAGGATATCCATTTGATTCCAACGCCTTTGTTGGGCCCATACCTTTTAGTTCCAAATACACTCCTCTTCCTTGCATTCCACAGTTAACAATCTGTTCATATCTTTCGAGATACATCTCCCCATACCTCCCACAATATGATCTAGATTTCCAACACCATTTGTGGTAAACAAATCTTGAAAGTAATCTCAAGCAATTTGTTTCATCTTTTCCATATCTCTAGTTTCCCTTCCATTTTCATCGTTCAGGCGGTGAATATTGTTTATCCTTCTTCGCTGGGATGCAAATTTGTGAAACAATGTAGTATTCCTATCTTCTTATTTTAACCAATTCGCATGCACTCTCTACTCTTAAAAGGCTTCTTCTTTCTTGATCTCTATGTTATAACTTAACCTCCATTAAATTCACAATATTTTCCTCATCTCTCTCTTGATTATTTAGAAACTTTATCTTCTTTGTAAGATCTTTCATTTGCCCTCGTCGTTTCATGAGAATATTTCTCTTACAAGTTTTCAAACCCTTTTGCAACAAAATCAATCTTTCCCATACATTTCCAAAACTAGTCTCCCAAAGCCTTCAAATTTCTCCATCACGCAATTCTTCTAAAGTCCACCATGCTTCAAGTCGAAAGCTTTTCTTCAAGAGTTTGCATTCATCATTGTCTATTTGGATAAATAAAGGAAAATGATTAGAGAATGAATGGGGTAAATGTCTTCCCAAAAAATCCGGAAACAAATTCATCCAATCAGTATTGGCCACACTTCTGTCAAGCTTTTCTCTAATGTTTGTATCTAGGAGATTTCCCCTTTCCCACGTAAACTATGTTCCTTCTCTCCTCCCTCAGCACCCATCCTTTTTTTTCATGCGCATACAATATCTCATTGAAGTCCCTATAGAAAATCCACGGATGATTTTGATCTCTTCCTAATCGCCTCAATAAATTCCACGTCTCTTCCTTTTCACGAAGATCAGGAGCCCCATAAAATGCTATCATTCTCCACTCAGGGCTATCATCTCCCTCCTTAATAGTCACATCTGTTAGGAATTAGTATGATTAACTATTAATCATGCGAAAAAACTAAAAACCATGCCCAAGATCCATTATTTGACATGTAATGAACATAACAAGAAATAGTTAGAAATTATACCTTTGTCACGTGAATCCAATTCCCAAAGGTACACTTTAAAACGGGGGACCATGGCGAAGTCCCTCTATTGAAAGTCCACCCCGCAATGATTCACGAATGTCCCGAGTACTAGCTCGTAGTTGTAGGAATGATTCCTAAAACTATCTTGTGTGCACCACTTTTTGTGGTTTTTTTTATCTAAGTGTATGTGTAATACTCATGAGAAAAAGCTCTTAATCATTAGAAAAAAAAAACTTTCTCTTTTTCTCTAAAAAAAACTTTTCAGTTATACTAAGCAATCAATGCTAGAGCATTAGTGGGTATAATGACCCATTATTGAGGGAGTTACAAATCTCCCATAATAGCCCCAATAATAACACTTAAATAACTGAAAATTCTGCCCATATCTTATGTATATTTGACTGAAATTTCGGCTATGATTAAGCCTCATAAACACCACTAATGAGCATTACTAAGGGGTGTTACATAACATTTATATACACCCCTTTTAATACACCATACACTTAGTCTAATTAAACTCTTTTAATTAGATACATACATATTATCTAGTCGGCCAGGACTAATGTACACAATAATTAGTCTTAACTAATTTCACACACAAAATGATATTCACATTGCATTAGGTGTGACCCAATAGGATTAATCGATATTGAGCTCGGACCGTTATCAAATAACGCTCCGGTGACATTTAGAGGTTTCTAGTAAAACATAAACATTACCCAAATCGATTAACTTAACGTCTCATAGTACACCTACAAGTAACGTATTATGACTTAGTAAAATATCCACTTGATTATTGAACATTTTTAACAATCTCCCACTTGTTCAAGAAACAAGTATAATAGTGCTATAGGACACCTCCCACTAGCTCAACTTGTTTCAACAAGTTGTGAATCTAAAATCCTTGTCAATTACTATCTCATTTAGACATAAGGTAAGAAATTCATCATCCTTATATAGTCTAAACATTTCTCGGATTCTAAGACGAATGGAAAGACAAATGATTATCCCCATAATCCATTTGAGCATGGCCATGCATTCTGATTCCCGACTCTCAGTGGCTTTGAGATATAAACCCTAAAGAAGGTTTGACAATCCCATCTTGTCCCTCCTCTATCATCATGTAATTCATAACACTCCAGAGCATAGCCTTTATAGTCCCCTTTTACGGCATGACGTTTGACTATGTAAAGGAATATTAATTCTCACATCTGAGAATCGGTGAGAAACTCGGTCAAAGGATTCTATTTACTAGTCATTTTGAGTTATTCTTATGACAACATGTTCTTAAAGAATACTTAAAAGCGGTCATGTCCAAATAGAAATACTCCTATTCCTATCAACGTGATTAACTAGACATCCAATGTCCCTATGATTTATGAACGAGATCATCAGCTAATCAACATTCTAACCATTAAGGGTAATTAGCGTCCATCTCGATTACCTGGTTAGGGACAAAAATGTAATCTAAGTTATCTAGTTCACATTATAGGGTTCAATTACTAGATCAAATCTAATAACCTATATAGAAATTCTAGAATACATTTTGGACATTTCTTGACTCTAAACCACAATCAAGTAATAATAAAGTTCTCAACTTTTATAGATAATCATAAAATGTATATTACATTCCAACAAGTATCCAATATACTAAAACATACAACTTATTCAGCAATAAGTCTAATTCCCATCTCTACTACGTGCAACTCATGCATGTGCTTAGACAATGGTTTAGTCAACGGATCTGCTACATTATAATCCGTGCCAATCTCACATACTTTCATGTCGCCCCTGCCTATGATCTCTCGTATCAAGTGAAACTTCTGGAGCATATGTTTGGATTTCTGATACGCCCTAGGCTCCTTTGCTTGGACAATTACGCCATCATTATCACATAATAATCGAATTGGTCCAGCAATCGGGACCACACCAAGCTCGAAAATGAAGTTCCTTATCCAAATCGCTTCCTTTGCGCCTCGACGCAGACAATGTACTCCACCGGTTGTAGAATGCGCAATCGTGCTTTGCTTGGAACTCTTCCAACTAACAAACACCTCCATTCAGAGTAAAGATGTAACCCAACCGAGATCGAAAGTCATCTTTATCTCATGCGAAAACTAGCATCTGTGTAACCCTTTACACATAGCTCGAGCATCCTCCAAAAACCAAGAACTTTTCCTTAGTTTTGTTAAGATACTTGGGATGTTCTTGACGGCCTTCCAATGGTCAATACCGGACAGGGTGAAATCCGCTCGTCATACTCAAAGCACATGAGACATCGGCCTAGTACAAATCATGGCATACATGATAGAGCCTATAGTGAAGCATATGGAACTCTACTCATCTTTTCTAGCTCATCAGGAGTCAAGGGACTCTGCTTCTTGCTAAGATAAATGCCATGTGACATGGGTAGGTAACCTCTCTTAGAGTTTACCATGTTGAACCTTTCAAGAACCTTATCAATATAAGTTCTCTAACTCACCCAATCATCCGTTTTGATCTATCCCTACAGAATCACGGAAGCCCAAAATGTCTTGTGCCTCTCCAAGGTCTTTCATAGAGAAACAATCGCTTGCTTAGCCAAGCCTTTTGAGACTCAAGCATCGGCACATTGTTTCCTACGATTAGAATGTCATCCACATACAATACTAGAAAACAAATGGAACTCCCACTAACTTTCTTGTATCACGCAAAGACTCCTCGGGGTTCTGATGAAACCAAACCTGTTTGATTGCATCATCAAAACGAATATTCCAAGCTGCGGGATGCTTGCTTGATCCATAAATGGATTTAATAAGCTCTGCATACCTTCCTAGGGCAACTAGGATCCACAAAACCCTCAGGTTGTGTCATATACACCTCCTCTTCTAAATACCCATTTAGAAATACGGTTTTGACATCCATTTGCCAAGTCTCGTAGTCGTAATACGAGGCTATCGCTAGCATAATCTGAATGGATTTAAGCATGGCTACTGGCGAGAAGGTTTCGTCATAGTCAATACCATGAACTTGCCTAAAACCTTTTTGCAACTTGAGTCTAGCCTTATAGACAACTGTTTTGCCTTCCATGTCAGTCTTTATCTTATAAATCCACTTGCACTCGATAGGTCTAGCACCTTCGGGCAAGTCAACCAAGTTCCAAACTTGATTGTCGTACATGGATTCCATTTCGGATTTTATGGCTCCAAGCCATTTGTCAGAATCTGAACTCTCCATAGCTGCCTTGTAGGTAGTAGGTTCCTCTTTATCTAATAAGATGATTTCATGACCTTCATGAACTAAGTAACCCTCTAAAGGATCTCTCCTAGGAGGTTTACTTGCCCTGCTACTCCTACGAATAGGGACATCCACAACTGGAGGAGTTACTTCTTCCTCAGCTCCCATTAAAGAAGCGATCTCTACTCCCACTCCTACTGTAGAAGTGTTTTGTGGTTGCTCATCTTGAGGAACAACTTCTTCAAGATGAATATTTCTCCCACTTGACTTTTCGGAAAGACACTCTCTTTCTAAAAAGACACCTTCATGAAAGCAACAAACACTTTCTGCTCGCTAGGGTTGTAGAAGTAATACCCTTTAGTCTCCTTTGGGTAACCCACAAAGAAGACCTTATCGGATCTGGGTTCAAGCTTGTTCGGTTGTAAATGTTTTACATAAGCTTGACAACCCCAAACCCTAAGAAAATACAACTTAGGAACCTTTCCTGTCCATAACTCATATGGAGTCTTCTCGACAGCTTTAGATGGAGTACGGTTAAGAACATGAGCAGCGTAAGAAGTGCAAAACCCGGAAGGAAAACCGAAGATCGACTAAACTCATCATAGACCGAACCATATCTAATAAAGTTCGGTTCCTCCTTTCGAACACGCCATTCAGCTGAGGCGTTCCTGGAGAAGACCATTGTAAAATTATTCCACAACTCCTAAGATGATCAATAAATTTTTGACTCAGATATTCGCCAAGTAGATCAGATCTTAGTGCCTTAATCGTCTTGCCAAGCTGATTCTGTACTTCATATTGAAACTCTTTGAACTTTTCAAAAGCTTGGACTTATGTTTCATTAAGTAGACATAACCATATCTACTTAAATCATCGATAAAAGTAATGAAATCGCATACCCTCCCCGAGCCAAGATATTCATTGGGCCACATACATCGAATGTATGATTCCCAACAAATCTTTAGCCCTTTCACCAGTTCCAGTAAATGGTGACTTAGTCATTTTGCCACATAAACAAGATTCGCAAGTCTCATATGACTCAAAGTCAAATGAGTCTAATAATCCATCCTTGTGGAGTTTTAGAATGCGTTTCGTTTATGTGTCCTAAACGACAATGCCAAAGGTATGTTTTGTTTGAATCTTTTGATTTTAGTCGTTTCGCATTGTCTACATGATAGTTTGTTTTGTCCAAGTTAAGTAAGTAAAGACCATTCATGCAATGGGCAACTCCATAACAAATTTCACTTTTGTAAATAGAAAAAGAACCATTCTTTATTACAAAAGTAAAACCTTCAGAATCAAGACAAGAAATGGAAATTAAATTTCTATTAATTGAAGGAACATGATAACAATTATTGAGTTCCAAATACAATCAAGAAGGTAAAGACAAAACATAATTTCCTACGGCTAGTGCAATTACTTTAGCTCCATTTCCAACGCGTGGGTCCACTTCGCCTTCCATGAGGTCCCTCTTATTCTGTAGTCCCTGTACATTTGAACAAATGTGAGAACCACATCCGGTATCCAATACCCATGAATTAGAGGAAGCAAAGTTAATTTCTATCACATAGATACCTGAGGTAGTTGCGACATTTCCTTCCTTCGTGTCCTTTAAGTACTTAGGACAATTCCTTTTCCAATGCCCCTTTTTTCTTGCAATAGAAGCATTCTTGGTCCGGAATGGCTCTAGGCTTAGTCTTGGCCTTGGCAACAACTTTGCCCTTGCCTTGACTAGTAGAAGGCTTCTTTGCCTTGGCCTTCTTCTTGAAGGCACCCTTCGCCTTCCTCACCATAAGAACATCCTTCTTAGGCTCGGGAGGATGAGTCCGTTCAATGATCAAGTAATCCATGAAGTTCACCCATGCTCTTATTAAGAGAGTTCATATGGTAATTTTGAATAAAATTACCAAAACCATCATGGAGTGATTGAAGAATCAAGTCAACGGCTAACTCTTCACCAATCTCAACCCCAAGGCGTTGCAAGTTCTCAATATGACTCTTCATTTTGAGAACGTGCGGATCCAACTGGATCGCCTTTCTTGAGTTAGGCCGCGAGTGGCTTTGAGTTCTTCAAAGCGCTCAACTCTAGCATGTTTCCCAAACATGGCTTGGAGTTGAGCCATAATGTCAAAAGCATCCTTGCCCTCGAATTGTTTTTGCAAATCGGGGACCATGGATGCCAACATCAAACATGTGACATCATTAGATTTCTCTAGTGCGGATTCATAATCCGCTTTTGCTTGATCAGGGCGGGCTTTTCGGGAACAGGAATATCAAGCACCTCTAGCTTGTGCTCATGCCTAAGAACTATTCTTAGGTTTCGTGACCAGTTGATAAAGTTCAATCCATTCAATTTGTCCTTTTCTAGTATAGACCTAATGCCGAAACTAGAAACATTGTTTGAAGCGTTGTTTGCCATCTACAAAAGAAGTAATAAAAGCATATGGGATTATATTTATATGATTATCTTGAATAAATCCAATTTATTCCACTAAATTAATATAAAATATCCCTTATTAATCTAGTGACACCAAGACCCACTCCCACTAATTTTAAGCAAGCTTTGGCTTGACACCTAAAACTAGTGATTGTGAGCAAAGAACTCTTTCTTAATAATCTAATTATCCTTGGTTTGACTAACTAGATAACCCTTTATCTAAAAGTCACTTGCCTTTAAGTGCCAACCCTTGACCTACTTAGTTGAGTTTAACCATTTTTTTCACCTACTACTTATTTTAGGATAAAAAGTGGGCACCTCGCTTTGGCGAAACCTACCCAACTAATGATCTTAAGCTTCGTAGTGTTACTAAGTGGAAAGGCAAAATACTCAATATTATTTAGGGACCTAGGTTGTTTTTATAAACTCTAACCATTATGTGAACTATGTGAGTTTGAGTCATAAACTAACAACCTAAACATGCAATCATTCAAATAAACATCCATCCAATGCAAAAAATTTAAATGAGAGCAAATTAAAGAGTTTGGTTCCTAGTATGGCCCTTACACCTAATAGATCACATCTATTACATAAAATCTTGAGTCATTACATTTCTTGGCTTGACTTGAATCTCCATTCTTGGCCACCATCTCCATGTTTGACCATCACATTTGATGCTTGATCACCATCTCCATGGATTACAATATTTTACATTTTGAAATAAAATAAACTAAATAACTAAATTTATTTAATTATTACATTCAAAATGACGGTATGCAAACCGTAAACCATGGGCCATACTAGTTACCTCAAAAAAAATTTCATAACAGTTATACATCCACCCACTTGATATCTTCAAGTGGCCCATACAATTTAAACAATTTAAAATATAAAATTTACATAAACAATATATAAATTAATTACCATGAATAATAATCTAATTTTTTTATATATTTTTTTAATTTGCATTTAAAAACAATTGAATCAAAATCCAATTGAAATTAAGAGAACCATCTTTTCTCTTGAACTATCTCACGCAAAGACAACAAAGTCCAACTCTTGGCCTTCCTTTTGCTTGCATAGAAACTCCTTTCAAACAAAAGAATACTGTAAATCAACAGAAAATACATTCTTTTCCTTAACTCACTCTGACATGCCAACCATTTGACACAAGCAACTAACCATTTGACTCTTGCCATCACACGCATGAGTACAACAACAAAATCAACATTAAGAGACTTGATCTTGTTGTCATTGAAGTATCGAAAAGCTAAATAATATCAAATTCTAACAATTTGCTAATTAAATAAAATTCCTAAAATTTGGTTAACTGGTAACCAAAATTCTTAGAAATTTAATTAACCATATTATTTAGACAATATATAGGAAATTACTAAAACAATTCTAAATTACAAAGTTCAAAACTTTGTGATTAAAATCAATTTTAATAACCCCTCCCCAAAGTTCTTAACTTTGTTAGCAAATTAAAATAAAACATGGAATTACACTCTTACATATTGGTATGCAAAATAACTAAATTATGTCCAAAACATGCCAAATAATTTAAGACTGATACCACTGTTAGGAATTAGTATGATTAACTATTAATCATGCGGAAAAACTAAAAACCATGCCCAAGATCCATTATTTGACATGTAATGAACATAACAAGAAATAGTTAGAAATTATACATTTGTCACGTGAATCCAATTCCCAAAGGTACACTTTAAGATGGAGGACCGCAAGCGAAGTCCCTCTATTGAAAGTCCACCCCGCAATGATTCACGAATGTCCCGAGTACTAGCTCGTAGTTGTAGGAATGATTCCTAAAACTATCTTGTGTGCACCACTCTTTGTGGTTTTTTTTTTTTTATCTAAGTGTATGTGTAATACTCATGAGAAAAAGCTCTTAATCATCAGAAAAAAAAAAAAAAAACTTTCTCTTTTTCTCTAAAAAAAACTTTTCAGTTATACTAAGCAATCAATGCTAGAGCATTAGTGGGTATAATGACCCATTATTGAGGGAGTTACAAATCTCCCATAATAGCCCCAATAATAACACTTAAATAACTGAAAATTCTGCCCATATCTTATGTATATTTGACTGAAATTTCGGCTATGATTAAGCCTCATAAACACCACTAATGAGCATTACTAAGGGGTGTTACATAACATTTATATACATCCCTTTTAATACACCATACACTTAGTCTAATTAAACTCTTTTAATTAGATACATACATATTATCTAGTCGGCCGGACTAATGTACACAATAATTAGTCTTAACTAATTTCACACACAAAATGATATTCACATTGCATTAGGTGTGACCCAATAGGATTAATCGATATTGAGCTCGGACCGTTATCAAATAACACTCCGGTGACATTTAGAGGTTTCTAGTAAAACATAAACATTACCCAAATCGATTAACTTAACGTCTCATAGTACACCTACAAGTAACGTATTATGACTTAGTAAAATATCCACTTGATTATTGAACATTTTTAACAACATCAACATGATTTTTTGAATAACTTCTCAATTGAATCAAAGTTCCTACCTTCCACGCTAAACACAATCCCCCTTGTGTTCTATCAGTCGGAAACACAATACCATTTTGAAAACCACATCTATGATAACATCTTTCCATCTTGTAATAATTTAACTTTGTCTCCATTAGAAGACAAGTTTGGGACAAAATTTCTTCAACATATGTTGAAGTCTTCTAATAGCCCGTGGACATTCCAGCTTAAATGTTTCATTGCTCCCGGTCAGCTACTGGTAGCCGCCAATCTTTGTTGAATTTGAGCATTGATTCGCTCTAAACTAGGCCTTATCGAATATGATAAAACAGAAACACCTAAGTCCATATTGTCAAACCTAGGCCTTTTCTTCCCATCACCATTTTCTATTGGGTTAACTTCCATAATGACATGATCCATTTCATTAGAGGGACCCGCATTAGCATTATCAGCTTGAATCTTGCACCCTTCCAAATTAAATCCCAAAATGGGATTGATTGACATTCTCGATTCTCCTCTCATCAAATCCCTTGAATTTCGCCCCCACTATTGCTTTCCCAATTAGCATCATCTTCTTCACGAAGCCAAACATTGTTCATTGTTGATGCCCTTTTAAGTATTCGCCCTCAACGTTAAATTTCATCACATTTCCAACTCCTTCAATCCCTAATTAAGTCCTTTTGGGCAAAAAATATCATCATGGCATAGACATCCACATAGAAAACAAAAGAGAGTTAATCTTTCATATTGAAAATTAACGTAAGTAAATTTTGACTGAGAGATCATAATTTTTTTCGTCGTTTCAGCGGTTTACGAATGTCTATATGCACCCGGATACGAAAAAAAATTTCATTATGCTATTCAACTGTTTCGTGTTATAGCCAATGAATTCTCCAATAAAGTCACCAAATAATTTTGCCATGGATTCCGAGAAAAATCTCGGAAGGAGATAATGAACTTTGATCTAAAACGTAAAAGAAATAAGAGGAACTTCCATTGGATCTTCTTCCTCCTTTAATAAGTGAAAAACTAGTAGATGGTTATTGAAAGTCCAAGAAGCGCTCATAATCACACGCTCAATGTCCAACTCATGGAATAATTTGAACAAATACCGCTTCCCATCTAGATCTGAGATTTGACCTTCTTCCAACGGATGCCAAAGATTTGCCATCGTCTTCTTCATTACCGGAAAGTGCACCACACTCGCCGTTAAAAAAACATCCAACCAAACCGCAATCATAGATCGATTTTCGTGAGATCCCATTAGTAGGCAAAATCAAAACTTCTTCTTCACCATCCTTTATATTGAGATCTGCCAGTTCTTTTTCCATTTCGAAAAAGCCCTAATAGAACACTCTTCAATTGAAAACAATAGAATAAAACAACATGAATAAAAAGACAAAATCACAATACGTGCTACAGATAGTAGACTAGAAAACAACTTTTATGATTTTTTTTAAACAGTAGAGGTTGTACAGATTTTAATTTCTATAATTTTATTTATTATAATTTTTATAATTTTTTTATTATTCTTTATAAGTTTATATCAATTTTAATATTTTAAATTTTAATAATTTTTCTGATATATATTTATTTTTTTAATTTTAATGGGAAAAAATATATTAAACTAGAAGTTGCCACATGTCACCATTTGATTGATCTGTCAATTTATTTTAACGATCAACGTGATCAATGATGGAAATTATTAATAGAAAGACTTAATTAATTTTTTTGTTAACGAAAAGGACTTAATTAAGTGTGAATTTAATATAAAAATTTAATTAAATTTTTTTCTAATTTTAAAAGTTTTTTTTGACATAAACTTAAATAAAAAGAAGGTTTTTAAAAGAGAAATAAAAAGAAGTTATAATATCGTATAACATTTTTTTCCGCAATGTAATGTATAATCTTGAAAAAATAAAGAAGTAACTAAACATAAAGAGAAATGATTGTATGAAACTGTAATTTTACGTCATTTTTATCCCTTTCCAATAAGAGAATGACAAATCAAAATTTTTCCTATTAGCATTTTTAATTAAATTTAAATTTTTCAGATAAAAAAACTTGAAAAATTAAGAGAAAAATTATAATTTATCATTTTCCTATTAAAAAAAAACATGAAATCACAATTTTATAAAATGTGTCCTCAAAAATAAAATATAAACAAATGTATTTGAGGCTAAGCGTCCGTTACACGCATACCCTAAAAGATATTTTCCAATCCCACCCATCCAACGGACTACACTCTCTCCCCACTTCAACATACTTGACTTCACCCAGATTTCCTAAAATAAAATAAATAAATAAAACGAAGTTAACCCTGCATTTTCATACATTTTCACAGTTATAAAAACCATTTCCCTTTTGTCTCAATCGCTGCTTTACCAGTGTTTCTCTTTTGTTTTTTCTAAAGCGGTGATGTCGGACGAGGAGCACCAGTTCGAGTCTAAAGCTGATGCTGGAGCTTCTAAAACTTATCCTCAGCAAGCTGGTACCATCCGTAAGAACGGTTACATTGTTATTAAAGGCCGTCCTTGCAAGGTTAGCCTAAATCATTTGATTTTGTTGGTAAAATTTTGAACTCATTTTTTTTGTATGATAATTCTTAAATCTGGCAAGTGGATGAAAAGGAAATTATTAAATAATTTAATTTTTGATCTCTAAATACGGTTTGGGTAGAGTCATACTATTTGATTTTGTATTTGGTGCATATGATGTTGTACAGGTAGTGGAAGTTTCAACATCCAAGACTGGGAAGCACGGGCACGCAAAATGTCACTTTGTTGGAATTGATATCTTCACCGGCAAAAAGCTGGAAGATATCCTTCCCTCCTCTCACAACTGTGATGTATGCCTTCCTCTCTCCCTAGTGGTGGTGTTTTAGAGGCTAATCATGATTTGTTTATTTTCAGGTTCCTCATGTCAACCGTACTGATTACCAGCTGATTGATATCTCTGAGGATGGATTTGTAAGATGTGGTTTTTATTTATGTATTTATTCATATGATGTTGTTGGAGTATATGAATTGCTTAATGATGCTTGAGTTTAGGTGAGTCTGCTGACTGAGAATGGGAACACGAAGGATGATCTCAGGCTTCCAACTGATGATAATCTGCTGACGCAGGTGTGTATGGTGTCTGAATTCTTTGATGTTTTGTGTTGGTTTGAGTTAATATTATATGAGTGAATGCAGATAAAGGATGGATTTGCGGAGGGGAAAGATCTGGTTGTGTCTGTTATGTCGGCTATGGGGGAGGAGCAGATCTGTGGTCTCAAGGACATTGGCCCAAAGTAACTGCGCTGGGAAATGCTTGATATAAGAAGAAGAAGAAGAAGTAGTAGTAGTAGTAGTAGGTGTTTTATGTTTCAGGAGAGCATATTTGTTATGTCCTCCAGCTCTAAGATTATGACTCTTTGACATATAAATAAGTATTCAATTCCCCTTTTCTATTTTTGATCCATTGTTTAATGTTGATTGAATTGCACGTTATGGGTTTGAGAAAAGTCTACTCTCTTTATGTATTTGGGAATCTAAACAAATAAAGCATGTAAAGAGGGGTTTTTGATAAGCATCTATGGGGAGTGAATATTTCTTCCTCCTAATAAATCATTCTTGATAGAGAAATAATACTAAATTTCTGTAGCATGTACACTATGACAAAAGACATTAGCTTCTTACCTACAATAATTTAAACAAGACTTGTAATTTATTTTCTATTAATAATATATTAGTGTAGTTTTTCTTCCATATATTATCCGACAAGTGTCTCATGAATAAAATATTTTTAAGAAAAATAAGCATCAAATTATTTAATGTTCAAACACGCTAGTATTTTGTGGATATGTGTTCCCCATGAGACGTGGGGAAAACAAGAGTTATATATAAGTGAAAAATATCAAGCATTTTAAGTCCTAATCAGAGCAAGGTCATTGCACTATCAACAGCAGAAGCCTAAAACACGTCAATAGGGGGGCCAACAAAATATCCAAGAGCCAGGCCAATCAAGGAAACCGAATGCGTGGCAAATTGAAGTCCTTAAATTGCCCATGAAAACGTTTTGCCGACACTGAACAAGTTAAGGGAGGGTGGCCCATAATCCATATCATGCAATCCAATCAACTCGCAATCATCCATATTATATATATCCACAAGGAAGAAAGGACATATCTATAGTAAAGCTTGCCTTAGAGAGCTCTTCAACAATGGCTTCAGAGAGAGACCCTAAACCAGGCACCTCCGAACTCCTGTCTAGCGCTAAGCTGGTGGCGGACGCAGCAAAGTCCACATTCAACAAAGAAAGCGACAAGGTTGACAAGGGTAAGGTTGCTGGTGCAGGTGCTGATCTTTTGGGTGCCGCCCAACACTATGGGAAGCTGGATAAGGACAAGGGTGTTGGCCAATATGTTGAAAAGACTGAGACTTACTTGCATCAATACCAGACCAGTCACTCAGCTCCCACCACCAACCCCGACTCCCATGGAACCGGTGCCGCCGCCAAAGATTCTGAAACTGCTGCAGCTGGTGGTGGTGGTGTTGGGGATTACATGAAGATGGCTCAAGGTTTCTTAGGCAAATAAAATTATAATTAAAACTTGTTAGTATTTATTTACTTAAGCCTTGCTGTCAATATGTATCTTTCTGTGTATGTTGCATGGTCCATGAGTTGACTCCTATGCATTTATCTGTGTAATATGCTGTAATAAATTACCTATTATTCTGCTAAATATATTGCAGTAATAATTAAGTAAAAATTACCCAGTTTTTCTTTTCCTTTCAATTCCAGGATTTCTGTTGACAATGGTGACTGGAAGTTAGTTCTATTTTTTTTTTTTTGGGAAGTCAAATTTTTAAGGTGGAAAAGTTTTTAAATAAAATACTTATATTTTCTGAAAGGTCACCATATAAATTTATTAATATTAATTTAAAATTTTATAAGAACAAATAAAATTTTCATTTTAAAGGAAGGGATTATGCTCCTGACTTCGCTTCTTTGGGCAGGTGATGGGAAGTAAATTATAACGCTTATCGTTAACTGTAACCAGAATTAAAAAGTAGGTGGAAATGAGTGCTATTTATTTTATGAGGAGAGATTATAAATAAAAAAGAAGAAGTAAATATTGTATATAAAAATGAAAGCAAAAAGATTTTGGTTTTAAAGTGGTTGAATCCTTTGACCTTCATAAAAATAAAAAGAAATTATGACAAATTGTAATAATGCTAAAAGAATATTTATAAATAAATAAAATCACATACACTCAAACCACAATTTAAATCATAATTTTTGTAGTTAAATTATTATTTAGTTACTTATTTTAACCCCAAATGTTAAGAGCCAATAACGAATTGACATGTGATCTAAACTAAAAAACCTTCTTTCCTCTCCTCTTTCTTCTTCTCCATAAACAACCTTGGCAGCTTGTGTTCCGGTTATTACATTTTATTTACCCCCCTATCTCCATATCCCTCCTAGTCCTACAACTAAATTCTCTTAGAACCAACCTTTCTCAGACTTTGCTTGCACTTTTTATTAATTTGATCTATAGGATTGGTATAAATGAATGGGAAAATACCATTTGTATAGATGCAGGTACAAACTTGTCCAAGGAGTAACACATTGTTACTCAGTTGCAAAATCATATCCTTAACATAAAAACTAAGAAAACGTTGTTATTTTAAATTAAAATTTAATAAAAAATTAATTTTAGTGGCAAAATTCAATTAAATAAAATTAAAGCCACAAATTTCAATATAGAGTTAAAGTATAGTGGTAAATTTATTTGTAATTCATTAAGATAATAACAAATATCAATTAAAGTGAAGTATAGTGGTAATTTTCAATTTTTACATAATTTATAATGGTAAATATGCATGTTAACCCTTTTAAATTTAATATTAATGTATGTAAAATGCAATTGAAAACAAACAAATAATTTTAGAGTTAAAATTAAATCAAGATAAACTATATAAAGTATGGAATAATTGGAGATATGACAGTAAAATTAACATGAAATATAATAAAAAACATAGCATAAAAATAACATTTACACAAAATGAGTACATGAACGTTTAAAACCTAGCTAAAGTAGAGTATGCTTGTTAGCATGCTTGTTTTCTCTATATGTTGTTTTTGCAAAGTGATATTAGGGTTATTTTGTTGAGGCGTAGTTTAGGGGAGAGAGGAGACTTGCGAACAGGAATCATGGGAGAGGAATTTGCACATTTGAGCATATCAAATGATGAGGAAGTTTTGATGCAAAACCAAGGAGATGAGGATGCAGTGGAGGAAGATTTCAGGTTATGTCTGGTTGGAAGGGTTCTGACAGATAGTGTGGTTCATTTCCCATCGATGCGAAACACTTTGACAGATTTGTGGCACCCGTTAGGAGGAATTTCTATTACGGATATTGGTGAGAAAAGAAGTTTGTTCCGATTTTATCATGAGTTAGATCTAAAGAGAGTTCTCCAATGGACACCGTGGTTCTTCAACAGACATATCATTTTATTTCATCAATTAGTATAGGGGGAAGATCCGTTACAAGTCCCATTAATGTTTGCAGATTTTGGGTTCAGGTGCATAATTTGCATATGGGATTTATATCAGAGGGAATGGCGTGTCAGCTTGGGAATTTTATTGGTTAGTTTCTTGAGTACGATGCTGGATCTGTAATAAAGGGAATAAAAAAGTATATGCGAATTGGAGTTCGATTGGATGTTAAGCGACCTCTAAAGAGGAAGAAGCGAATAACAGTAAATTTGAATCAGTCGACATAGGCAATATTCCAGTATGAGAAACTACCACTATTTTGTTTTCTGTGTGGGAAGTTGGGGCATAATGAAGGATTTTGTCTGGTTAGATTAACACTAAAATCACAGGAGGTGACTCTTGGCTGGGACATTTCATTAAGGGCGGCGCCTAGGAGGGCGTCGTTGGAGGTGAGTAGGTGGCGGAGGGATGATAGCTATGGAAGTAATCTGACAAGAGTAAAGGTGGATGATGATAAGGGGGGAAGAATTTTGAAGATATCCAAAAATGTTGGTCTTATCAGATAAGGGGCAAGAAAAGTAGACGTTATCCGAATACAAAATGTGGGGAAGAGCTGCACTTTGATAAAGAGTGTTTTAGCCAGGCAAAAAAGTCTGGATCAATATTTGGGCCAGAAGGTGATGGGCAGATGGAATTGGGCTCGGATATGGAGGATAGTCAAATTGAGATAGTGGGTAGTAAGAAAAGGTAAAGAATGCATCAAGTAAATCAGGTTGTTTCTAGTAATGTTGATTCAACGAATTTGGGAGTTCTTTTTTAAATATCGGTAGTCGCTGTTAAGTGGGTTATGAGGGCGCAATGAAGATCCTCAGTTGGAATGTCCGTGGGCTGAGGCAACCATAGATGATTAATCGTTTAAAAAACAAGCTGAAACATATTAAGCCCCATCTCCTGTTTCTTATAGAAAAAAGATAAGCGCGAGGTGAATGGAAAAGGTCAAGAAGAAATGCAGTTTTATGAATGAGATTGAAGTTGAAGTCGTCGGATCACAAGGAGGATTGTTATTAGGTTGGACAAGGGATTGTAGTGATCAACTAAGGAGCTATTCTAAGTCACACATTGATATGGAAGTATGTGAAGGTGAATGGATGATACAGTGGAGGCTGACTAGATTTTATGGTACATCTGACGAAAAGTGTTAGGAGGAGTCGTGGGATTTGATTCGTTAGTTAAATGGTAATAGTTTGTTGCCACTGTTAATTATATGGGATTTTAATGAGATAATGTTCTCTTTTGAAAAAAGAAGGAGATCTGTTCGAAATGAGAATAATATATTGGCTTTCCGGACGGTATTAGAGGATTGTTAACTTGCTGATTTGGCTTTTTCTGGATAGTGGTTTACATGGGAAAGAAGTCGTCTTCTAGAGAATAACATACGAGAAAGGATGGATCGAGGAGTAGCTAATCCAGAATGGTGGAGTATCTTTCCTGGTTATTACGTTAAACATCTTACTCACTCCATATCAGATCATTGCCCGATACTGATGGATACGGATGGCATGAGTAGAAATAGGTGGGTGACAAAGCAGTCCCAATTTCAGTTTAACGCAAATTTGGTTTTAGAGGAGGATTTTGTGGAAGAAGTAAAGAGGGTGTGGGGGGTGAATAGTGTGGAAGTGCCTTTGAAATTGGACAATCTTGGGTTCACAATTGGTAGGTGGGCGAAAGTAAATCAGATGAACAGGAAATGTTCAACGTCCATGTTGAATGATCGATTAATTAAACTTAATAATGGTGATCCTGATGAAGAAGCCCTAGCAGAGTTGACTGAGATCAAGCTCGCACTAAATATGAAAGCTGATAAGGAGGTTAATTAAACTTAATAATGACTCAATTCCGACCAATTAATCTTTGTAATGTGCTATATAAGATCATATCTAAAGTGGTGGTCAATAGATTTAGACGTGTGTTGGACAATTGTATTGGTGAAGTCTAAGGAGCTTTTGTACCATGAAGAGAAATTGCAGATAATATTTTGATCGCATATGAACTTTTACATTCTTTTTTTTTTTTTTAAAAAGGATGGGATCTAAGGGGTCTTTTGCTTTGAAGTTAGACATGAGTAAGGCTTATAATTGAGTAGAATGAGTTTTTTTGGAAAGAATGATGAGACGGATATAGTTTTGTATTGAGTGGATTAATTTAGTAATGAGGTGTGTTACATCAGTGTTGTAACGACCCGTTTTCGGTGAAATCAGAATTGTGGTTTCGAGACCACAAATATGAGGTCATAAAATTTATTTTAATATTATTTTATGGTTTATAGCATGTTATAATTATGGTATAAAAATTTCGTTAAGAAATTTTACCGTTTGTATGCTCAATTTGTGAAATAGGACTAAATCGCATAAAGTGCAAAAGTTGTGTTCTATTAGCTAAAAGTGTCAAATAGTTATAGAAATTTAAATTAGAGGTTCTTATTGAGTAATTAGACCACTAATGGAGTTAGTGGATGTACATGGAGTAAAAAAAAGCATGAAATTGTCAAAGTTGGTTGGTATTAGGTGATTTGTTTGATAAAAAAATAAAACACAAAAAAAAAGAGAATAGTGTTCATCTTCTTCTCCACAGAAAATTTCAGCAAAATAGGGGTTTTTGAAGCTGAAAATTTCAGCCACTTTGTTCCATTGCATGTAAGTGATTCTTTGACCCGTTTTTGTTGATTTTTATGTTTTTGAAACACTTGTAGCTTAAGCTAGCTAATTAAGGGGTTAATTTGCAATATGATGGAAAGTCTAGGGTTTTTCCATGAGAGCATTTTGGTTGTTTTTGAAGTTTAATGGAAGAAAATGAATCCTGGTTGTTTAATAAACAACTTTTGTTAAAGAATTTTTAATGAAATTGTCTATTAAAGGCTTAATAGATAAAAATGAAAATTTTGTGTTAATCATGTGAAAATATGAAATATAAGGGGTGATTTAGGTGTTTATGAAAATCGGCTAGGCTTGTGTATAGATGAAATTGCATAAATTTCATTTTTACGAGCCTAGGGACTAAATTGTAAAGGAGTCAAAAGTATAGGGGTAAAATGATAATTTTGCCATAACATGAAATTTGGATTGAATTAATTAGAAATATGGTTAAATGAGTTGAATTTGATTATATAGATCAAGAAAAGCAACTTTCGGAACTAAATCAGGGAAAAGATAAAGTCGTGGATTAAACGATCGTATTCTCCGTTTGAGTTTGAGGTAAGTTCGTGGACTCGAACTTAATTTTATTTTTAATTACGATTTAAATTAATTAATGCTAAATTAGCTCTTGATATAAAATGTATGCATATTATGGAATTAATGTTAAGTAAAATGAATGAGGAATTTATGGAAGTAAATAATTGTACAATCATCGATATATTCGACTAGTGCTGGGCGCAATCTTTGTCAGCTTATTTGACTAGTGCTGGGCACACAATCGTCGGTTTACCCGATTAGCATTGGGTGCAAATATCGTTGGTTTATCCAACTAGAGCTAGGCTCACACTTATTATCGTCAGTATATCCGACTAGCACTGGGTGCAAATATCGTTGGTTTATCCAACTACAGCTGGGCTCACAATTATTATCGTTGATATATTCGACTAGCACTGGGTGCAAATATCGTTGGTTTATCCAACTAGAGCTGGGTTGACATTCAATATCGTCGGTTAATCCGACTAGCGCTAGACGCAAACTCCTCTGCGATTTACCGCTAGGCACCGGGTGCCATGTCGCTAATAGATCTTGCAGTAAGGTTACTTGAATTATCGAAAGAACTCAAATCTTATTTGGTTAAGTCATAATTTCATGCTAATATTGATTGTTTTTGTGTTTAGCTAATAAATGGAACCTATTAATGGTAAATTGATTTACATGTTGGCACATAGTGTGCGAGATAATCGCTTATCTGGTATTATTCTAAGTGGGTCAACGGGCACAGTGTTGTTACAAGGTTATATGAGTTCAATACGAACTAGTACAGATATGTATGCGGAATACATGGAAATGATATACATTTATGATATATGAATTCATGGCATGGCTAACTTGGTTGAAGATTATGTGTTAGGCTTTTGGGCCAAATTGAGTTATGATATGCCTTGTTTTACTTACTTAAATTGTGGTTAAACGGGTATGAAAAGAAGGAAAGATCGTCAAATACTTCAATTAGAATTGCTATGAAAGCACGAAAAGGTATGAATTATTAGATGATCGAAATAAGCTTAGACACATGCTTGTAAAGGTGAATGCATTTAAGTAGTGTGTACTTATGCTATGATGTTTTGATATGGTTTGTTAGTTTATGTGATAATTAAAATTGAGAGGCCAATGTTGTTTAGGCTAAGGCCAAGATATGTTGGATTGACTAAAGTGGCTTATGATTATAAATTGAAGTGGTAAGCTTTATTTTTGAATTACGAACTTACTAAGCAATACATGCTTACTTTGTGTTAATTTCTTTATGTATTTAGATATCGGAAGCTCGTTCGGGTTGGAAGTTGGCGGAGATTTCATCACACTATCTATCAGCTATTTTGGTATTGTGGTTTTATAATTCTAGTTATAATGGCATGTATAGGTCATTTTGGCTAATGGTAGTCTATATGTCTTGTTGTATTTTAACCATTCAATTTGGCTTGAAAATGGTATATGTTCTGTTATGTAAACATGCGTAAATGGCTTTATGATATATAGCGTATGGTTGCCAAGTGAATGTCTTGTTTATGAATTGGTATTTTGTGTACCAAATGGTTGAAATTGAGATATGGTATGCATGTTAAATTTTATGCACAAAGTCTCCTTTATGTGTTTGACCATTTAGATAGATTTTGGAAGTTTAAATTGGCATGTTTAAAGTAGCCAATCAAGATGCCTATTAGTGTCATGGTTGTGTGTGATCTTATAAGATGTTATAAGCTTGTTATTGATTGGTTTTTAATGTCCAAATATGTCATGTTTATATGCACATTGAAGTGTTTAGGTTGGTACCAAGTTGGGTGAGAAATATTGCTTGGAAAATGACCTATTTTCGTCCACACGGGCAGAGACACGGGCGTGTGTCTCAGCCGTGTGTGACACACGGCCTAGCACACGGGCGTGTGTCTTGGCCGTGTGACCCTTGCAACTAATTAATGTAAATTCAATTGTTCATACGGCCTAGCACACGGGCGTGTGGCTTGGCTGTGTGACCCAAGTCAGAGAGTTACACGGGTAGGGGCACAGGCTAGGACACGGTCGTGTGCCTCCCATCGAATGCCCACACGGCCTGAGGCACGGGCGTGTCACTCGGACGTGTGAGCCACACGGCCCGGCCACACGGGTGTGTGTCTCCTACACTTAGGAGAAATTCTATAATTTCGCGAAAAATTCTCCGAGCTTCTGGTTTAGTCCCGACTTGATTCTAATATTTATTTTGGGCCTCGAGGACCCATATAAGGGATTTTATGATTGATTATGAATGTTTTTTGATTTTAATGTGAGAAGAACATGAAATGTCTATTTGTTCGATTATAAGTTCGGTAATGCTTCAAAACCCTGTTCCGGCGTTGGATACGGGTTAGGGGTGTTACAAGTGTCTTATTCTGTGGTGCTTAATGGGGTTCGAGGAGAGGTATTTTGACCCGCTACGGGGTTAAGACAAGGAGATCCATTAAACTCATATCTATTCTTAATTTGTGTAGAGGGTTTTTCGAGCATACTTAATTTAGCAAAAAATGATGGTTTAATTAAGGAGGCAAAGGTGGGACGAAGCAGATTAGAGGTAACACACTTATGTTTTTGCAGATGACAGTATATTGTTTACCGAAGTAAATGCAGTTAAGAGGATTGTGAAGGAATATAAAAGGGTGTCAGGACAACTCGTTAATTTCAATAAGTCCCTTATTTATTTTAGTGGAAATGTGTCATTTGAGACGTAGGAACAAATTGAAAGGGTACTTGGAGTAAGGATCTCTAACAACCCCAAAAAAATAGTTTGGGCTAAAAGAGAAAATGGTTAGGAGGATGGAGAATTGGAGTACAAGAAAACTCTCGGTAGGAGGAAATGAAGTGTTTATTAAGTCCATTTTGCAGGCAATATCAATTTATGCAATGCAATGTTTTTTGTTACCAGGTTATATATGTCATGAGTTTGATAACTTAATTTCCAAGTTTTGGTGGTGTAACATTAATACCAATAAAGGGATTCATTGGTGTCAGTGGAAATCGGTATGTAGACCAAATATGCACAATGGATTGGGATTTAAAGACTTGACCAAATTTAATATGGCTTTGTTAGCAAAACAGGGTTAAAGGTTAATTACGAATCAAAACAGTTTTTTAGCAAGAGTGATGAAAGCAAAGTATTATCCAAGAGGGGATTTCACAACAACTAATTTGAGTTCTTACCCTTTATATACCTAGAGGAGTATTTGGAGCACACGGAAGTTGTTGGAGCATGGTTCTAGTTGGAGAGTAGGGGATAGAACTGAAATTAACATCTAGAATGATGTATGGTTGCCAAGACCTTTTCAATAGAGGGTACAAGTGCAAAGATCAATACTGGTTACACAACAGTATCAGATCTAATCAATGTGAATGAGAGTACCTGGAAAACAGACGTGGTACGTAGCCTGTTTGAAGAAGATGATGTACAGAGGATCTTGGCAATTCCGTTATCTAATAGTGTGCGAGAAAACAAGCGGGTATGGCGAGGTGACAATAGTGGGGTATACACAGTGAAAAGTGGGTACAAATGAATTATGGCTGAGGATACAGACATTCTAAATGATGATAGAGCATTACAGATTACACTGCTTAACGCTTTCTACACAAAGATTTGGAATTTACAAGTTGCCACCAAAATAAAAGTTACACTGTGGAGAATAGAAAATAGTTACATGCCTACTTGTTAGATTGAAAGATCAACTCGAAATCACCAAGAGGGGGGTGTGTAACACCCCTAACCCGTATCTGTCACTAGGGGTGAGTATTCGATCGAGTCGAGTCGAATCGAGTAAAAAATTTTCGAGTTAGTCGAGTTAACAAATCCTATTTTAGCAACCGAACTCAATTTGAATTTTTTTCGATTCGAATCGAATCGAGTCAAAAAATTTCGAGTCAAATCGAGTCGAGTTAACGAATCCTATTATTTATACTTAATGTTGCGATTAGATGGACCGATTATTTAACTAGTAGACGAAGTACAAGATTATTTAACTACATGAACAATATAATGATTCTGCCTCTTAACTTAATGGGTAAACATTTATCACAACGACGTAGTTTTGCCTTTTAACTTAATTATTTTGAATTTTAACTTTTAAAAAGTAAACATTTATCAAAGCGAGCGTAGTTTTGTCTTTTCTTATTCGGATTTTCGGATAACTTTCGAATTGTGTAATTCATATTCGAGTTAAACCGAAAAAACTTAATTTTTATTCGAGTTGATCCAGTATAACTTGATTAACTCAAATAACTCGAACTATTTAATTCAAAATTTGAAATTTTTATCGAGTTTTTCGAATCGAATCGGATTTTGCTCACCCCTATCCATCACTGGAACAGGGTTACAGAGCATTACCGGAGTTTACAGAACAATTTCAAATAATTCTAGAAATTTACTATTCATATTTCCAAATTATGCATAACGTCCCTTAAATGGACCCTTGAGGCCCAATATGAACATTAGAATCGAATCGGGATTAAATCGGGATCACTATTTTTTTTTTGCAAAATATCAAAATTTCTCTTATGAACAGTATCCACACACCCGTGTGGTCTAGGGACACGCCGGTGTGATCAGGCCATGTGGCTCACACGGTCATAAAACATGCCCATGTTATAGGCCGTGTGGCTATACATGCCTATGTCCCTAACCCGTGTAACTCTCTGACTTATAAGGTATGAAGAAATTGAAGTCACACGGCCAAGTCACATGCCCGTGTGCTAGGCCGTGTGGTTAATTTAATTTTTACAAATTAGGTGTAGTTTTCACACGGCCATATCACACGCCCGTGTTCAAGGCCGTGTCATCCATACGGCTGAGATACACGCCCGTGTCTCTGCCCGTATGCTCAATTCTGAGCATTCAAATTTGAAATACAGGGGACACACGGCCAGACCACATGCCCATGTACCAGGCCGTGTGTAACACCCCCTAACCCTAAATCGTTACCAGAACAGGGTTACGGAGCATTACCGCACATTTCAGACATACTACGAACCTTATACAAATAAATAACATACATATTGTAAAACATTCATAATGTCCCTTTTATGGACTCTTGAGGCCCAAAATACGTGTTAGAAGTGATTCGGGACCAATTCGAGTGCTCAAGAAATTTTTCGTGAAATTCCACAATTTTTCTCAAATACAGGGCTCATACGCCCGTGTGGTCTAGGGACACACCCGTGTGACCCTAAGACATGCCCGTGCTTTAGGCTGTGTCCTAATTTATGTGCTATCTGACTTACCTCACACGGCCAAGCCACATGCTTGTGTGCTAGGTCGTGTGGTCAATTTATTTTTCAAAAATTAAGTGTAGTTTTCACACGGCCAAAGCACATACCCGTGTACCAGGTCGTATTCTTCACATGGCTGAGACACACGCCCGTGTGGCAAAACCTGAGCATTCTTTTTTGGAAAATTAAAATTGTAAGGGACACATGGCCTATCCGCACGCCTAAGTATAAGCCGAGTGTCTCACACGGTCTGGTCACACGCTCGTGTGACAGGCCGTGTGGACTCAAAATGAGCCTTATACTTCAAACTTACCAACCCTGCAAACTTTGGACACCAAGCAATTCCAAAAACCAATCATTCTACCAATCCAAAACACATACAAATACATTCAAAACATGTCAAATTAATCATTTTAAGTACTTAACCAAATACTCTTATAGGTAATTCACATATTTATCTAAACAATTCAATTAAACATCATTTAAACCAATTCAAATTTTATACCAAATTTTAACCTAAAATTTACATATATTGAATTCATTCATAGTTCAACCAAAATATACCATTTTATAATTCCAAACATAAATCACAAACTTATACATATAACCAACTAATATCATCTTATATCATCACTTACAACCATTTATTAAAATGACATACATATGACCACCTAGGTACATGCCATTACCAAAAGAAATATACTTCACCACTTTGAGTTCGGGATCGGCTTTGGATGCTGATTCGGCAATTCGACTTTAACCTAACTGCGCATGCGGAACAAACCGTCTGTGGCGAGTATAAAACTTCGATGGTATTTCTATAATCCGAATACTTCAAAGGAAATAACATTATAAAACATATACTTTTTAACCAAATATAAACATTAGCCAATCAATAATTCATTTTATACATTTAACCTTCATTTCTCATCAATAGCTAGTTCAAATAGCTTTTCTCACTTTGATTCACATATCATTTGGCAATAACAATACTCTTTAATGAACCTTTGGTTCATGCATTTCATTTGTACAATTCAATTAAATATCCAATTTCAATCTTATTGCCAATTCATTTATTTGCCCTTATTAACAAGACTCGGACTTTGGCGGATATACGGATCCAACCAAAACACACCAGTATGACACCTAGTGTCTCATCGGATAATTCGAAGCAATAAGTTGACACCTAGTGTCTCATCGACCATGCCGAAGTAAATTGGTACCGAGTACCTCATCAAATTTAATAGTTTGACACCCAATGTCTCATCGACTTGTGGTCGAAGTATCCCTGAACTCTTCCAATCCTATGGCATGCCAACTATATCCGACTCAGCCCGATACAGTTAATAGGGTTTTCACATCACTTTCAATTTCCAACCAATATATATATTTCAATTCAAATATTCATAAATACTCATAAATTAAATTCAATTCATTTTAATATCATAATACCAATACTTACCTCAATCTACTTACCATACATATTAAATAATAAATTCAACAATTATATATTAGGTTCGGATTATAGAAATACAAACCAGAATTATCGAGCTACTCCTCGTTAACTTTGTCTTTTCCTTTCCTAGCTGAGGTCCCCGGCTCAACGTTAGCTTCAGAATTTAAAATAATTAAAAATCGTCAATACAACACAATTTAACATTAAATATTTCAATGTATAAATAACTTTTTTCTAAATTTCAATTTAGTCCTTAACCAATACTAACTTTATTTATACAAAACTAATTCCATATCTTTATTAAATTTTCACTTTAAACTAATTTCAACTCCTAATTTCATCATAAAACCCTAATTTTGAAATTCTTTCAATTTAGTCCCTATTACTCAAAACTTATGATTTGTTTTACAATTCAATCCTTTATTCAATTCTAACTTGAAATTCTATCAATTTAACCCCTAATTATTCAATTAATTCAACATAAAATTCATCTAAAAATCAACTAACTTACAAAATTTCCACATAAATCAAGTAGCATTTTGTTCTAGAATTCCAAAAACATCAAAATTACAAGAAAAAGGACTAAATTGACTTACCAATTGAACTTGGAATCTTAAAAACCCTAATTCCCTTTTTCTTTTTCTTTCTATTTTGTTTCTTTCTTTTTCGTGCCAACCTTCTGTTTCTTTTTCTATCTTTCTTTCTTTTTTCTTTATTTTATTTACTTTTATTTTATGTTATGTTTTATTATATTGTTATATTATATTTTAGTAATAATTATTATTAACTTAAATAATAAGTAAATACATACATGTATTACAAATGTATGTATATTATTTAATACAAATGTATTTTATTTTTACCACACACTTGGCATCTATGGCTTAATTACAAATTTAGTCCTTCAACTTTTCTTGATTCTATAATTCAACTTTTACCCTATATTCAATCTAGTCCTTACACTAAATTAATCTTAATTCAAGCTAATTCACCTATCCAAAATCTAATTAACCACATAACTAACTTCGTAAATATTTCTAATAAATATTTACGAATCTGTTTTTCGAAAACAGTGACCCAAAAATGTACTTTCCAATTACCCGACTATCGGGTCATTGCACAGTGTGTCACACACGGTCTAGACAAACGCCCGTGTGTCTAACCGTGTGGACAAAATAAGACCATTTCCTAGCTCATTTCTCACCCAACTATGCCATTTTCCTGCACCAACACTTACAAATATTTTTCAACCAAGTCAAACATAAATACAAAGCCATTATATCATTGGTTATTGTATAAAATCACTTACCTTCATCCTAAATTAATTACTTTACTTACTTCTTATGTAATATAAGTTGTTCATTATAATTTCATATTTACATATATATATATATGAACATGTGTTATTCCATATCCATCTATAACATCAAAACAAGTTTCTCTAGCCATTCCAATGGCTAGATTAGGTTCAACATATACAAACCATAATTTGTTCAAATTTGCCTATACATGCCATTATACCAAAACAAGATTTTCATCTATACCAAAATAACAGGAGGATAGTGTGATGAATGCTCCGACTGTTCTCCAACCTTCACGAGCTTTGAGCACTATAAAACAGGGGAAAATAAACCTAGTAAGCATTATATGCTTAGTAAGCTCGTATAACCAGAATTTAACTTACCAATCATATTTAACATTTAAACCATTCATAAGCATACTTCCCATTCAATTTGACATTTTGCCTAGCCACATGCATCCAATCAAACATATTAATCACAAATATACCATAATGCATTGATGAACTCATCATGCCATATTTCATCAAGTTTTCCTCTTTTCCTTTCATATTCCTCATGTCTCATTAATCATTTTATCCGTTGAACTATTGAATTTTCCGATGGATATTTCCGATAGTACATTCAAGTGTACAATTCCATTATCCGTCAATTCATATCCAGTAGTACCTATTAAGGTACACTATCGAGCCACATAACATACAGTAGAATTACCAGTCCAGGCTAAATTCTGTCTGTAACATACACTCTAAGAACTTTGTCAGGATTACCAGTCCAGGCTAAATCCTTTTAATGACAAAGAATTCTCTATAAAGTTTATTCTGGATTACCTGTCCAGGCTAAATCCAGACAATTAGGATTACCAGTCCAGGCTAAATCCTAATTGAAACATATACTTGAGAGGCTCATTTCGGATTACCCGTCCGAGCTAAATCCATTCTGCAACACATGCAGTTTTATCAGGGAAATCACCTTTATCCATCGGAACTCAATATTCTCACAGAATTTAACCATTTTCAATAAATTTCCAACATATACAATTTCTTCCATTGAAATTTTCATACATTTCATACATACAATCTCATATAACATATTCAATGTAATATAGCATTCAAAACAACACATTTCCATGCTCATTTAAGTTATACGAACTTACCTTAATATTTGTTCGTAACTGAAATCTACTAATCCGAAATCTTTTCCTTTCCACGATCTAACTCTTTGTTCGATCTTTCTAGATCTATATAATTGAATTTAATCATCAATTTAACACATTTCATATTCCATTGAATTCAATTTACACCCTAGGAAAATTACCATTTTGCCCCCATACTTTTCATAAATTCCAATTTCATCCCTAAGCTCGGAAAATGAAATTCATGCAATTTAGTCCTTATTTCTAGCCTAACCAAATTTCATATACCATAATAGCAGCCCATGAATTCCATAAAAATCAGAATTTTATCATGGGTTTTCACCATTTTTCAATTTAGTCCCTAAATCATGTTTTCATGTAAATTCACTTTGTAAAAGTTGTTTATCTATCATCAACCTTTCATTTTCTACCATAAAATTTTAGATTTCAGCATATTCATCCATGGCACAATTTCCATACTTTGATAACTTTTTCAAATTAATCCCCTAAATAGATAATTTAAGCTATCCCGATTCCAAAAATATAAAAATTGCTAAAAACGGGACTTGGAAACTTACCCAATTAAGCTTGAAAAGTTTCTTTTCCCTCTCCTAGGGCTTCCATAAAATTTGGGGATAAAGATGATATGAAAATAAGATGATAATTCTATTTAATTAATTATCATCTTTTAATTATTTTGTTTTCCAATTTAGTCCTTAACCTTTTCTAATTTTTCCATGGATGACTCACCAAAAATATCTACATATTTTTCTTCAATGGTCTAATTACCAAATAAGGACCCCATATAGCTACTAGAATTCAAATTTGACATTTTATGCAATTTAGTCCTTTCTACAATTAAGCACATAATTGATAAAATTTTCTTATCAAAATTTTCATGAAATCTTTCTATCACCTTACTAATCATTTCATAATATTAAAATATTTTATCTTTTCGGCTCGGATTTGTGGTTACGAAACCACTGTTCCGACTTCACTAAAATTGGGCTATTACAGGGTGAATTGGTTTATTAAGAAATTTGTGGAAGCAATGAATGAATGAGAAACAATGAAGACAATGATTTATAGTGGTTCAACCCCAATTGCCTACTCCACTACCTTAGCTTTCCACAGACCACAAAGAAATCAGTCCTAGGAGTCTTCATTAGAAATTCTGAATGGTTAATTATGGGCATGTGTACATACCTAATTGAATGCGTGTTGGATCCAACAATGGTAGAGGCACGTGCATGCTTGCAAGCTTTACAGTTTGTCGAAGATTTAGGTTTTCAACGAATTTTGGTGGAGGGGGGTGCATTGATAGTAATCAGAAAGATGAAATCGACTGAGGAGGATAAATCAAGAATAGGTATGTTGATTAGAGCTAATAAATACAAATTTGAGAATTTTGAAGAAATAGAGTTTCGTTACATACCTCGGGAAACGAATATAGCCGTCCATGGTTTAGCTTAAGAAGGGAAGCGGTTTGAACTGGCCAAATGCCGGATCGAAGAGGCCTCGCCAAGAGTGGAAGAGTTGGCTGCAGAAGACATACGACTACAATTAGAAGGAAATGAGGGAAGTTTCGAGTGGAATCGGAGAAAAGATATCATGAAATCTCTAATAAGTTTTTATCGGTTAGAGAAATGCAATCAGGACCGTCAATTTTTCATGCAAAGGAAAATTTTGAGTTTTGGATTGCCTGATCTTTCACTGGTGGAGAACTGATTTGGGGAAGAAGAGGAAGCCGTTCAATTTCCTATTGGTTTCTGTTTATTTTTTATTTTCTTTAGATTTGGCTGTTTGGTTTCCTTTTTTTGAAGATTATTTTGTTTTTTTATTTATTGCTCCGACCTTGTTGACCAATAGGGATAAGACAGGCTTTAATGGAGGTGAACGATTTTTTTCTTCTTTTTAATAATTATCATTAGTACGATTTTCTATTCAAAAATACATGTGCCAATTGAGCTAAGATTCAATTCTTATATCATAAAGATCTATATAAATTTATTTAAGCATATGAAAATATTAAGGCAAACTAAACACCAAACTTATATGTTGTTAAGTATAATTTACGAGTTTCGTCATAGTCAATTACTCAAAAATGACCCTTTTATATCTAAAATAGCATTGTTTAGCCGTCCAAAAAATTATGAGTTCAATTTCCTCCCTCCAACCATGGTAATGAAAGGGATTGCTTTTAAGGATGTAATAAGGTTAGTAACAATATTAAGCTATTATGTATTATATATTAAATTAAAATAAAAAAATATTAATTGAGTATTAATTTATTAATATGATTGTTGTTATAATAATATGAAAGACATGTAAAAGGATGTTAATTTACTTATAATTTTTTTTTAAAAAATATTGACAATGTGCACTATTAAAATTGTTGATACAGTGTACAATAATAGAGGAGGAGAAAGAGGAACAATGAGGAGACAAAGGTGGTGTTATAGAGGTCGATCCACTTGAAAAGGTTGAGAGTTGGAACAAGGATAAGATGACAAGCTGACTAAGAGGATAGTTGCTCAGAGTAACTTTAGGATATAAAAAGTTGATCCTTTCTTCATCATTGGTTGATGTATTTATGGAAGAGATCCCATTGTCTATTAACATGACGTGGCAGATTGCTATTGTAACAGTCCGTTTTTAGTGAAATTAGAATAGTAGTTTCGGGATCACAAATTTGATGTCAAAAAATTTATTTTATTATTATTCTAAGGTTTGCAGCATGATAGTAGCATCATGTAAAAAAATCATGAAGAAATTTTATCGTTTGTATGCTTAATTTGATAAAAAGGACGAAATCGCATAAAGTGCAAGACTTGTGTTCTATTAGAAAAGGTGTTAAATTACTATGAAATTTAATTATGAGTGACCTTAAATGGTAATTAGACCATTAACATATTAGTGAACAATTATGGACTTAAGTTATAAAATTATAAAGGTTAAAAGCAAGGTTAAAATTGTAATTGAGCTAATTAGTATAATAAAACAAAAACAAAATTAAAATGTCATCTTCCTTAATGAGAAATACCACTGAAATTGAAGAATAGGAAGCCATAGCTAGGGCTTGAAGCATTTGGCCAACATTTCTAGTGCATGTAAGTGCATTTTTGCTCGATTTTTAATGATTTCTATGTTTTTAGAGTCGTTGTAGCTTAATCTAGCTAGTCTAAGGACTAATTTGCAAAACTGTTAAAAGTGTAGGGTTTTACCATGAATGAATGTTAGTTTTTTTTTTGTTTTGTTTTGTGGATGAAAATGAATGTTTGATAATAGTTGAAAAACTTTTGTAAAGGAAATTTTGATGAATTTGTCAATTAGGAATTATATTGAAAAATAGAAAATTATTCTTGGTGAAATTATGAAATAATTGAAATGTAGGGATTGTTAAGGGCCTAAGTGATGTTCAGCTATGGTGGGTTGGTATTAAATTGCATGAATTTCTATTTTTATGAGCTAGGGACTAATTTGAAATAAATTCAAAATTATAGGGGCAAAAGTGTAGTTTTGCCAAAACATGATTTTTGGATTAAATTGAATAGAATGAAGTTTGAATTAGTTAAATTTGATTATATAGATCAAGAAAAGCAACATACGGATTTAGATCGGGGAAAAAAAGTATTGGATTAATCGATCGTATTTCTCCGTTCGTGTTTGAGGTAAGTTCGTATATTTAATTAACATTGAATTATGTTTGATTTAAATGCTTTTATGTTATATTCTTGGTATTACTACTCTACGGAAATATTCAACAAAGTTTCAGCGACTTTCAGATCCCGTTTGAACCTTAGGAATATATAGGATACAAATGACGTCATTAGGGGTTATCGTGTTTCGGGTGCTGGTCTTGTATGTCCTATCGGTGGTTGAGTTTCCGGCATGTGTTGCGGTTACTTGACAGCTTGTGTGAGCAGCACCGTGTAGCTACGTCCTGCCTGATAGCTTGTGTGAGCAGACCCCCTTATGGCTCGAGAGAGAGCAATTATATGAGATATGAGATAGTAGTGGTTTCGACCACGTGTTAGCACATAGTGTGTGAGATTCCCGAGTATCCAATATTATTATAGTGGTTCAACGGGTATACAAAAAGGGAATGATCGGTATAAGCTTCGACTTATAATGTCATGAAAGCATGAGAAAGGTATGGAATGATAGTAATTAAAGATTTTTAGTAAGAATGTTTACATGGAAAGCTTAAGGAAGCTCTTTGTTGTGTAATGAATTTGATTAAGTTATATGCTAATCACTATTGTGAATTGTTGTTTGTGCTTAGGCTTGTGCCAAGCAATGTTGGATATGTTCACTATTTTTGCCTTTAAGCTTTTATAATGAAATGGTAAGTATTATTTATGATTTACGAACTTACTAAGCATTATATGCTTACTTGTGTGATTTTCTCCTATGTTTCTAAATAATCGGAGGTTCGTGCGGGTTGGAAGCTTGTCGAAGATCCATCACACTATCCGTCGGCTAAATCGGTAGATTTTGATGATTTTGATTCATGGTTATAATGGCATGTATAGGTGTTTTGTTTAATGAATTTAGCCATTATGTGTGGCTTGTATATATGTTATCTTAGTTGATGAATTAGTTGGTATGATATTAAGATTTTATGGTATTTTGTGTGGTTGATAATTTGATGTTGTGTTGGTTAAGATGATAGTAAGGAAATGTTGATGGAAACGTTATGGTAACAATGAATGGTTGGTGTGGAATGAATGTAGCATGATGTTGGAAATGGCTAGTTTTGGTAGTTTGGAAGTGATCATCTTTTGGTCAAATTTGTATGGTATATGTTAGTTGGGAAAATGGTCATTTGGTATTGGTTGTGTATGCATTTTGGTATATGAAGATATGGATAAAAGTGGCTTTGTAATTGTTCAATTGGTAAATTTAGTGAATGAAATGGTTAGGTGTTAGGTAAGTTTGATTGTTGAAATTGAGGTGCCATTTTGGAATATTGGTTGAATGGATAGTTTTTATGTTGTATAAGCTTGGATATGCATATGCAAAGTGTGTTTTGCATGCTTGATTTTAGGTACAAATGGCTTGTGCATGAGGTGTGAGTTTGGGTTAGAAAAATAGCTTGGGAATGACCTATTTTTCGTCCACACGGGTGTGTCTCAGCCGTGTGTGACGCACGGCCAGACGACATGGCCATGTGTCCCCTGTAGCTTTCAAAGGTTTGCAAGTCAGGCTGTTACACGGCCTAGCACACGGCCTGGCACATGGGCGTGTGGGGTTATTTCAAAGGGTACACGGCCTGGCACACGGGCTTGTGGCTTGGCCGTATGACCCAAGTCAGTGAGTTACACGGGTACGGACACGGGCTGGGACACGGTCGTGTATTCTAATACCCCTTAACCCTAAACCGTCGCCGAAACAGGTTACGAGGCATTACCGAACATATCGGACAATTTACAAATAATTCTTAAATAAATAACAATCATATTATAATATAATCATAAATTCATATAAATTTTTGCTAATTGACTTCATTCATTTTTTTTTTTTAAAATTCAATATAACCCCTTTATAAATATTTAACCTTCCCTGCAAATTTCAAATCGCAACCAAACCAATTCCAGTATTTCAACCAATGCATTTATATACTCAAATATACTTAAATCATACTTGACATTTTGACTTAACAACTTAATTAATGAAAACCCTATTATCATTTCTAATTAGCTCATAAAACTATTCAAACCATTTCAATTCAATACCAATGCCATAAACAATTTCTACCATTTCACTAATTTAATCATCAAAACACCAAATACCTTTCTTTACAATAAAATTATATAACATACCAAAATAACCATTATAATCCCTATGTACATGCCACTTTCACTTAAAGGAAGAAAACATCACCAAAATATTTATGCTGAAGTCGGGATCGTTCGGATGCTGGACCGGGACACTGGACTCCTATCAACCTGCGCATGGAAACAACCGTACGCTGAGTATTCCATACTCAGTGGTATTACCATAATTCAAATTATAATAGCAATAAAGAATTATAATTACCAAGCATGTAACTATCCAATTTCTCAAATATCAATTCATTCTTAAACTTTCATTAATTAACAATAACAATACAATTTTTAGCTATTCTTCAATTTCAATCACTGCATGAACATTAAGTTCATGTCTTTCATTTTCAATCTCAATTTCAATCCACAATTTTAATTTTTTTCATATTCAATACTACAATCGATCAAATTCATTTGATTTTCTCATTTCAATTATTCACCCTATTAACAATCCAGACTTTGACGGATACACGGATTCCAACCCAAACACACTAGTACGGCACATTGTGCCTAAAACGGTACATAGTACCTAATCAGTATACGACACATAAGTGCCTGAAATGACACACGAGGTGCCTGAAATACGACACATAAAGTGCCTGATCGGCAAAGTCGATAAATCCTGTACTCTTCCAAATCCTATGGCATACCAGTTATATTCGACTCAGCCCGACTAGTTATTAGGGTATTCCATATTACTTTTCAATTTCAATTTCATTCTTAATTTAATTACAACTCAATTCAATATATTTTTCCATTTCAATTCACATACAATTCAATTTCAATACATATTCATCATTCAACTCAATTTTCATTCAATTCAACAAAAACACTCACCTTATAATTTACTTACCATATACATAAATTAATTTAACATTCAATGAATAAATAAATAATTTGAATTATAGTAATACAAACCCGAATTTGGCAGTTATTCCTCGACGACCTTCTCCTTCCCTTTTTGTGCCGATGTCTCGAATTCTTTATTAGCTACAAAAATTAAAATAATTATACTATTAATTACAGCATTAATTTTTTTACAATAATAATTGAATTTCTATTTAATTTCTTCCTTATTCTCAATTTGATCCTAACTAAGTTCACTTACTTTCCTAACTCAATTCATACTTTATTTCTATTCAAATTTTGACCAAACTAAAATTTAACTATTAAATTTTCAGCATAAATCACTAATTTTGAATATTTCTCAATTTAGTCCCTACAACACAAAACTTATAGCTTCTTTTACAATTTAATCTCTTTATCAATTCTAACTTGAAATTCATTCAAAAAATCCCTAATTCGACAATTTGTCCAACATGAACCATGCTTAAAAACCTATAAACTTCCAAAAACCTCAACTTATTTTCAGCAAAACTTTGTTTTAAAGCTTCTAAAACATCAAAATTAAATAAAAGGGGCTTAATTGACTTACCAATTAAAGCTTTAAACCCTTAATTTTTCCTTTTTCTTTTCTTTCTTTCTTTTTCCTGCTCTGTTTCGAATGCCTCTGTTTCTTTCTTCTTTGTTTTGCTTTTGATTTTATTTCTTTTTAGTTTATTTACTTTATGTTATAATAATATAATATTTAATAATTATTTAATAACAAATATCTTTTAGCTTAAATTATAAGTAATTATATATTTATTTTACATTTGTACTAATAATTTTATTACAATTGTCATTATTTAATTTGTTTATCAAGCAAAAAAATCTTATAATTTAATTATTTAATTAATAAATATCTTTAACTTTATAATAATAATTAATAAATATCTATTTTCCAATTTAAATATAAATATTACAAATGTATATATTTTTATTTATACACTTGTAATAAATCATCTCCATCCACTTGTCTTCATTTTATTTCATCATATAATATATCATAATTATAACAAATTAATATCTATTTAATATCAATTACATGTATTACAATTGTACACATACATATTATTACACATTTATTTCATCATCACCCTACATTTGTCATGTTCTACTTTGTTTATCCTATAAAAAACTCATAATATAATTAATATAAATTATAATTTAATAATTTAATAATAATAATAATAATACACTATAATAAATATCTATTTAATAACAAGTATAAATACTACAATTATACACATATTTTTGTACATTTGTACAATATCATCACCATCCATTTGGCAAATTTTTAATTTATTTATCATACAATTGTCTTTATTTTATTTATTTCCTATAATATAATATCTTAACTTTAATTAATATAATTTATAATGTTTTAATTAAATAATATTTTTATAATATAAATCAAGAAAAATCTAAGATTTTTCCATGTATTGCCGCCTCATCTTAAGCCATTGGCTTATTTACCTATTCAGTCCCTCTTATTTTCTTTTACTTTATAATTAAACTTTTAAACCTTATTTAATTTAGTTCTTTTCACTAATTACTCTAAATTAAGCTAAATTCACCTAATTTAAACCTAATTAAACACATCACTAAACTCATAAATATTTCTAATAATTATTTTCGAACTCGATTTACTAAGACGGAGGCCCGATAACGTACTTTTCAGATGCCCGTGAATTTTGGGTCATTACATGTGTCCCTATTCCGAATGTCCACACGGCCTAAGACACGGGCGTGTCTTTTGTCCGTGTGATCCCTACATTTTGAAAAATTTTAACTTTTTCCAAAAAAATTCATATGTTTCCGATTTAGTTCCGATTTGTTTATAATGTCATTTTAAGGCCTCGAGGGCTCGTAAAAGGGACCGTATGTATGACTTTGGTTGATGTTGTTATGATTTATGTGATGAATTGTTAATGTTAACTAATTGTACCTTAACATTATGCTCCAGTAACACTCCGTAGCTCTAACCCTGCGACGAATACGGGCTAGGGATGTTACAACTATGAAGGAAATTGTCCTCATCCAATGTGTGAAAAGTGTACATTGTGAGGCCCAGTCCATCATTCACTCAATTAGTACAAGGTTGTTACACCCAACTAGATTCTACAAAAGCTCAAGGGCATGTTCACATTAGAAAAATGTTCACACCTAAAAAATAGACGCCTTAACATCTTGAAGGCAACGAAAGGTGAGAAGCCTTCTTATTGTGAAGGATGGTTGAAAGCATGGAAGGCGAATGCCTTCTATTTCAAGGCGGGTGGTTGAGAGAAGTATTTTCTTTGACCAGATTACAAGAAGGTCAACGCTGTTTATACTACTTACATGTATCTCAAGAGACAAAGGAATATAACAAAAACAAACCATTATGGGTTATTATATGTTAAAGATTAACAAACTTAGATATTAAATTATTTATAAAATTTTAAAAAAACATTACTACATATTTATAATAAATTTGTAAATATTCTATATGCAACGTGTAAATAATCTAGGAAGTGACGTGTAGAAGTTAAAACACATATACTATAATAGCTAATAACAAACTCCGGAAGGAGTGAAAAAATAATTATAAAATAATAAAAGTGATTTCAGTTATTCAGTTGGAGTCGAGGGGGAGCACTAAGCGACGGCGTTTTCATCGGTGGTTTACTCGGAGACCAGGTTGGTTAGTTCTGGTTCTTATTTAAACAGTGTCGTCTCGTCGAATGAAAACTATCTTTTTTCTTTCTCTTTGGATCTCTTCTCTGCTCCCAAACCCATCCAACATTTTTAAGGTATTTTTTTTCACCTTTTAGAATCTGTAAATTTTATAATTTCATATCTAAAATTTCAAATTTTTTGTGGGGTTCTTTTCACATTTACTGAGATTTTAATTTGAATTTTATGAATATAATTATTGGATGATTATGCTGAATCTAAAAGTAAAAGAATAATGAATTGAGATATATTTGAATTATGAACAATTGTCTTCCATCTTCTAAAATCTTTTCTTCCATCTTCTAAAATCTTTTCTTTCTTTCTTTATTTTCAGGTTTGTTATGTCGGAAGTCCCTGATTTTCTGGTCTAAGATTCTAAGTAGTTAAGAGTTAGTTGTAATTTATTTTTATTGTTATTGTTCTGTCAATATGTGGAGTTTTGCTTCAAATACCATTGCTAGCATTGGGTTAAAGAGTTCAAAAGAGGCGAATCAAGCTTGTTCCGAGTGTTCAGATGATGAGCTGTGTTCAAATGGTAGTAGAGATGAAGGATTAGAGTGTCCCATTTGTTGGGAACCTTTCAACATTGTTGAGAATGTGCCTTATGTCTTATGGTGTGGTCACACTCTTTGCCAAAATTGTATCCTGGGTCTCCAACCTGTTGTTTTGAAACTCCCCACTCAGCAAATCAAGATCCCCATGTTCATTTCTTGCCCATGGTGCTACTTAATATCGCTACGGCTAGTTTATAAGGGGAACCTCAAGTTCCCTCGCAAAAACTTCTTCATTTTGTGGATGATCGAGAGTTTGAATGGGGATAGGTATGGCATTTCCAGGAGAAATCTATCTGGGGACAATCAACCCGTTGGCTCTCTGAGATGTAATTTAATGCTTGGCAATCAAGCTATCAGTGGTGTTGTTAGGAGAGGATCATATGCCAATCGTTCTGAACAAAATAGGTCTCTAGATACTGGTGGCAGAAATAATGCTGAGAGGCATCATTTCTCGCTTCATAAATCATTGGATTTCTTCATTCACTTTACATCCAAGTTCCCATTGGTCATCATTTTCCTTCTGGTTGTCTTCTTTGCAATACCGGGGAGTGCTGTTATCTTATTACTCTACTTTCTGGTCACAGTTGTTTTTGCCATCCCGTCTTTCTTGGTACTGTACTTTGCATTCCCTATGTTGGATAGGTTGGTAAGAGAAATCACCTCATGAGATGTTGCTTTCTCACTTCAAAGGTCAGAGAGATATATGGTTCCAAGTGAACACATCTATCCGTGTGATCATCCTTCTTCCAATGCTCACTCCACTGCCTTTATTTGATATTTAGTAGCTCCGCACTGGTAATGGGATTTTTTAGTATCCTGAAGCTTTCAGATTAGTGCATTGTTTTCGATATGGACTGTGACTAAGTGACTTCAAAACATCTCAAAAGCTTGTTTTGGAAATTGTGGTTGTGCCCTTAATTAAATGTCATTGAAATGTCAACTTACTTGTTGTACAAGCTTGAGTTCTCAAAAGAATATAATTTGCAGTTAATTGTGTGTTTTTTTTTGTTTTTTTTTCATAATTTTTCTGCATTTTTATATACAATTTGCTACTTTATATCGTTGCAGACAGTTCAAGTTAAGATAAATGGTTTTGCTGGTTGCTTAATCTTTTAGCCCTTGAAAATTATGAGGACTCATTGCAGCTTTTGTCATTGTGGTGTATGGCTTTACTTCCTATTATATTTTAACTGGGTTTTTTAACTATTTCTGAATGCACAAATGGCCTCGTTACTTTCGTCTAACTTGGGCTCATATCTACTGCTATCTGATGATTATTGAAATAAAGCTTGCTGCATTAACCTTAAAAAGATTCTGCTTGTCTTCATTTTATTCTTGTGCATGATATAGAGATCTTTTCATTATGGTTCAAATTCAGCGTGGAAACTTGCAGTATTGTTTATCTTTTGGTGACAGTTGAATGTTCATGCACAATCTAAAAGCCCTAGTAAGATATGGTTAACTAAGGATTTAAACTCTCAGCATGTTCTTGTTATCCTCAAGGTTTTTGCGGTTTCAAGTATTAGTTTCTTGTTATTCATAGTAATGGTGGCAGGTATTCAGATGGTTGGAGGGTTTATTTATTTATTTATTTTATTTTTGTACTTTAGATTTATAATTTCCAGAAAAAGTTGGATTCTCATTCATGCTTCTGCAGCAATTGAAGTTTGGATTATACTGTCAATCTTCGAGACTATTCAAATTCCTTCATGATCAAAATAATATAAAACGATTTCTGCATTTTATCTTCACATCATTTGCGCTGTAAATTTATTATTTTATTTTGAGTAACAGTCTTGTCCAAGACATGGGCTAGGATTTTCTGCATGAGCTGCTATATGGCTTCATATATGTTCACACTAAACATCAGTTGTCAGAAATATTAGTAAAGCAACTCAAGGTTCTTGAAGAATTATCTGTTTGAAACAAGGCTAAATGATTAAAATTACAGTGTCTCTACTTGTGCTTAGGCATTGTTTAATTAGTCAAAGCATTGTGTAAGTGGTTTTATATGTGACTTGAAAGTCATGATACTACTTATTAGTTAAATTCAACAGCAGAAGCATGTCATCGGAAGCTCTCCTGTTGTTCTAATTATGTTTGCCTTTTCCTTTGCTTTAAGCTCATCATTTCTTTGTCTAGCATTTGCCTGTGCTCTTGCTCCATCTGCAACTTGTTTGATGTAGTCCATTTCATTCCTAAATTTGGTAAAGGCTCTTGCTCTCTTTTTCTCCGATTCACTCTTCTGCTTGAAGAATTAAGCTGTTAGTTTCTAAGAATTAGTTGTAAATTAGAAAAGAAAAACATGTCTAACCTCTGAATAAGCTGTTAGTTTCTAAGAATTAGTTCGACTTTAGAAAACAAGTCTAACCTCTGCTTTGTCCAGCTTGCTTCTGGCCTTCTTTTTCTTCTTTTCCTCCCATTCGAGTATAGTGTTATTTAACTTCACATACCTGTAATTCATTGTTAGTGAAGAAGATCATATACTTCTAATTGCCTACAACTGTTTAGTACTAAACAATTAGTGCTTCTCGGTGTCAATGTATTATTACCGGTCTTTGATTTTAGCCATCTCTGCTTTCTCCCAAGCATCTGCTTTTGCTTGATCTGACCCTGGCCTTACTGTATGCTGTCTTTTGGGTTCTACCACCGGAGGCACAGGTTTAGGGGTAGGAGGCAGTTCGGGTCTTGTTGCAGGAGTTCCTGGTCTAATGGCATGATGGTCTGGTTTTGATGTTGCTCTTTCAGGTTTCGGTGCTGCACGTTCTGGTTGACTGGAAAGTGTATCAGGTTTCCGGGAACTTCCAGGTTCTGTACGACTAGAGCTGCCCACGTTATCAGTAAAAATAGCAGGTCTTCTAAACGATGACCCACGTCTAGTTGCTTTTTCATCTTTGGCATTGGGTACTGGCACTTTGATGTCTGCACTGTCTGGAACTTTCTTCGAACCTTCACCTGTTAATTTCTTTTGGTTAAGCAGGTAGCAAGAAGAATTCTTAATGCTTTGTTACATGGATATCCGGATTCTATTTCTTATGCCTTGAATCTTTACCTGAAAATTGTTCGGATACGATGCCAGGTTTCCATGTTGAAAATGTTGGACCTTCCTTTCTGTTCTTGTCCTTGATCGAAGAGGGTTCTGCAATCGATGTAATGACATATGCAGCAGCTGCAACTCCAACTACTTGCTCTGTTATATAGTTTGAATCATGATTCCAACTAGTCATTTTGCCAGAAAATTGGTTTTGAAACCAATTCTGGGTTCTCTTCTCTGCAAAATCGGAAGTTAAGGTCAGTTATTGTTGCTTTTGTCTTTTATTTCTTTCTCTCCCTAAAATGGTGATATAGGAGGAATGCAATTTTAAAGATGTTCATTGTTACAGCTTCAAAGAATCAAGGGATGTTATTTGCTCATCCAGGATTGAACATTTAAGAGATTTGGATACAATATAATACAAAAAACAACAGAGTTATACCTCCTTTGAAATGGTGGTAGACTTTGGTTTCTAGTACTGCTCAACTTATCTTCTGCTTTTCCCGGCCGGCACCAGAAAATGGCATAAGCGATCAGTCAAAAGATTATGCAGATAAAATTAGAAAAAGAACATTTCATCTTGATTTGAATTAAATAATGTTGGGTGAGAGATAATAGAATTATTACCTATAGATGCAAGTAATCTGGTTAATGGCAGATTCCGGTATCAAAAACAAAGGAGAATGAGGTGTGGCAAATTCTTCATTAATGGGTTCAAGAAAGAAAAGTGGAGGTTTACAAGGAATGACTAGGTTGGGTGGTTTATAAAAGCAAAGACAAAGGAAGAAGTGGTGGTGTAGGTGATGTTCATAGGCCTTGAGACGAGCATGCAGAGCAAGCTTGGGTTATATGCATTACTTTGTTCGCATGCAAAAGTCGGCTTTGGATATTCTTAACCCTCAGTTTACCACAAGATACGTATTCTTTCTTTGTCTTCAGGCTTTTGGGTTTTTATTTATTTCATCTCTTTTTAAACAGCCTCAAGGGACGTTTCCTTTCCCAAAAGTTTGACAAGAATCTTGTTTTTGCCTGCTCACCTAGCTTTGCCTTTTTTTATATCTTTTTAGTCATTGCCTACGTTATTACCACCACGCTTTTCAAGTTTTTAAATCTTTTTATTGTATTTTTTTTTCCAAACAAATTTATAAATGTTACTATATAATTTTCAGGGTTTTTTTCTTCAGAAAAAAAAACGATCAACTTAATCAAATTCTACTGTCTGAACAAGTTAGGTTTAAAAATATTAATAGGCAATACAAAAATAATTTATGTAATGAATTGATTCAATGTCTAATTTGGTTTATGAACTTTGATTTAGGATCAGACTCTATTGAAAAGTTTGGTAGTGTTTACCATTGCTGTCAAAGAATGTTTTTGAGAAATAAAATGTTTATTTTGGATATAAAGCTTAGAACTACTCATAATCCCTCCCAACCTTTAAATAAGAGGATGAATATGTTTCAACGCATTTAAACTCACATGCTCCTGTATTGACAATAGAGCGAAGCCTCAGTTGATTATTTTAGATATGATGTTGTAAAATAGAATATATACTTAAATGATACTTATACTGGTTAATAATATGATATATGAAATATATATAAACTTGATTTATAAAAAAAAATAACAAATAAAATTAAAGTAGATATATGAGAGCAAATAATTGTACGCCTAATATAAATATTACAAAAAACGGAACACTTTTTCTAATTCAAAGTGAATTCATTAAATTGCACGTTATGGTTGTAACTAGATAATTTCATCAATTTTCAACATTAAAACTTTTGATACAAGTATACACGTCCATTCAAGGTTTTAATAAAGAATAATAATATGCGTTGTTACACATAGTAAGTATTATTGTGTGTCTCTCACCAAAATCCTTATTTATGCACTTCTCAGCTCTACACTAGCATTCTCTCTCTATGAGAAAATCCTCCACTTTTCTCTGTGCTTCCATCTTATCTTATACAAAATAAACCGACGAACTAAACTTTGCATCAATAAGATTGAGTTAGTAAAAAAATTCTGATTTTTAATATACACCAAAAGTCAGATTAGCAATATATTCTATTTAAAAGGAAAAAGAAAAAACTTACCTTGAATGGTTATGAGCTTGGAAGTAGATAGACCAAAGTAAATGCCAAAGAATGATGTTTGGTTTTATGGCAGAATGAAATAGAGCAAAAGCCATCCGGTGTTAAAAAAGCGAATTTAAAATCACTATTTAGTTTACTCACCATATTTTTTATTATTTCAAATTATGATTTGAGTTTCAACCTCAATGGTAAACTATGTCTTATTGTTTTTAGTAATGTAAAAAAAGTGCATATGAAAAATGTTTTTGAAAATTTTGATTTAAAATTTAAGTGTTTAGTATTGTTGTCAAAAAATGCTTTTGAGAAAATAAAAATGTCCATTTTAAACATGAAATTGTGAAGTAAAATATGGATTCAAATTCATTAATATTATGATATTTTAGTACGAATATAATTTTTTTTATTGTTATTCATTATTAATATTTTAATATATGAACTATAAACTGTAAATATTTATAAGCAATTAATATTAATTATTTTTAAAATTTAATTTGAATATATAATTTATATTTTAAATATTATTAAAATATAACCATTATAAACTTAAATATACAGTGGTATATTTGAAATAAATTTCAATAGAAAAATAATTATATACCAATATAAATATTACATAAAATATATTGGACTATAAATAAAGTTAAAAATGTCATTTGACTCTAAAAGTACTTTTCTCAAAAATAAAATTACTTTTGCTTTTGAGTTAAAAAACTCTCTCTTTTTTTTTTTTTATTTATGAAAAACACAAGGACAAAGAAAAATAGGTTATGTTAATTCTAAAATCTTCTTAGCTTTACTTTTTTCTCCATTTTTCTCCACAGGAAGGCATCATCGTATTCTTCAAACCTCAAGGCAGTCTACATTTGCTCACTTTGGTGTTGGATATTATCCAAGATCGGCTTCTGTGACCAGTGTATTGAAATGGGTTTCTTCTTGACCAGGGACGGACCCAGGATTTTACTCCACGGGGTGAAACTTTTAAATTCGAACGAACTTTTTCTTTAACGTGAAAAAGTGTCAAATCAATTAATTTTAGAATTTGGCTTTAAAGTCCATATTGTAAGTTTAATCTTTCAAGGCCCATCATACATTAATATTTGATTATTATTAAAGTTATATAATTAAAAACTAAAAAATACTTTGTTAATATAAAGTATAACCTTATGCCTTAAGGGGGCGAATTATATGAAATACAATTTGGCCAAGGGGGCGAATGTTATACAATGTGGACACCAAATTTAAAATATATGATAATTTATATATAAAATTCAAAATTTTGAAAATTTCAAAAGGCCCTCCTTGAATCCATCCCTGTTCTTGATGATGTTCTCTATTATTTTGTCCTTGACATTAATGCTACATGAATATATGTTTTGTAACACCCCTAACCCATATCTGTCGTCGGAACAGGGTTACGGAGTATTACCAGAATATACAGATCAAATATAGTCAATTCATAATACTTAACATTTATATCAGAAATTATTCATAAAATCCCTTATATGAACCCTCAAGGTCCAAAATACACATTAGAAACAAGTCGAGACTAAACCAGGTACTCAGAAATTTTTTCGCAAAATCTCAAAATTTTATCAAGGTGTAAGGGACACACGCCCGTGTGGCTCACACGGCCATGTGATACGCCGGTGTGTCAGGCCGTGTGGGCATTCGAAATAGGGCACACGGCCGTGTCCCAGCCCGTGTCTATACTCATGTAACTCTCTGACTTAGGTCACACGGCCAAGTCACACGCCCGTGTGAACATAAAAATTTGCATTAAATAGGTGCAGGGGTCACACGGCCAAGCCACGCGCCTGTGTGCCAGGCCGTGTGATAAATTCTGAGCATTCTGTTTTGAAATTTTAAAGATGCAGAGGACACACGGCCAAACCACACGCCCATGTGCTAGGCCGTTTGTCACACACGGCTGAGACACACACCCGTGTCTCTGCCCGTGTGGACGAAAATAGGCCATTTCTAAGGCCACATTTCTCACCCAATTTGTCTTCCACCTACATTAACACTTAAACACATTCACCAACCAATTTAAGACTTTCAAATCAAGCCAAAATCATGCCTTAGACATAACATATTACCATACACAACCAATGTGCTCTTAAGCACCTCAAATGACAATTTATTATCATGTCTACTTAGTGTCCATATTTACCTAAATAGCCAAATGCATATATTCATAATCAAGCTCAATACTTCTAACATGACAAATACACTTATATATACATCAAAACATATCAAGCATAAGCCATTCAAATGGCTATTATCAATCAAACATTTACATGCCAACATTTTGGCTAATTAACCTATACATGCCATTATAACTAAAATGAGTTTATTATTTATACCGAAATGAGCCGAGAGATAGTGTAATGCTGCTCCGACGAACCTCCAACCTTTACGAGCTTCCGAATACTATAAAATAGGGAAAATAAAACAGAGTAAACATATAATGCTTAGTAAGTCCGTATAACATGGAATTTAACTTACCATTTAATCACATTAAAGGTAAGCACACAAAACACATTCCAAACAACTTGGCCAAAAGCCTAAACACATATCCTCGCCAACATGTTAGTCATGTATTTCATAGAAATATCAAGGGACATATATGAGCTCATAACAATAGAATTGCCATATACATATACTTTCCATATCATGGATTCATATAACATGTACAAACCATTTCCATGTATTTCAGATATATTCAATAATAATCTATTCTGAATCCATATTATCTCATATCAGAACTTTGTCCGTTGAATCATTTAAAATCTCGATGGATACAAGGGTAGTACACACAAAGTGTACAAAATTGTAATCCGTCAATTCATATTCGAGAATGCTCATACGAGTACATAAACGAGAAGCTCTTTCGAGGCATATAACGGGAAGCTCATATAAGCCATGTAACGGGAAGCTTATTCGGGCTGTATAACAAGAAGCTCATAAGAGCCATATTTAGGAAGCTCATGCGAGCCAATAACGGGTAGCTTCGAAGAGCCATTAATCGGAAAGCTCCGGATAGCCATATATCGGGAAGTTCAAGCGAGACATATTAGGAAGCTCACGAAGAGCCTTTAATCGGGAAGCTCATGAAGAGCCCTATATCGGGACGCTCATAAGAGCTATGGTGTGTCTACAACACATGTAGGATCACAACCAATTGGGATGCTTCGAAGAGCTATTAACGGGAAACTCGCAAGAACCATATAACGGGAAGCTCATGAGAGCTAATAACGGGAAACTCACAAGAACCATATAACGGGAAGCTCATGAGAGCTAATAACGGGACGCTCTTTCGAGCTGTGGTGTGTCCGCAACATATGCAGGACCACAACCAATTCGGGAACCCTGAATCCATCGAATTTCATTTGTCCAATCGGGACTTATTACTTGAGGTTCATGTAATCAATTTTCATAAACATAGCAATTATACATTCACATACACACAATTCAATTAAAAAAAATATAATTATACAATTTAGTTACACGAACTTATCTTGAGAACTGTTCGTTGATTTGTTGTCTATTAATCCGACACTTTCTCTTTTCATCGATCTAATTTCGTATTTTGTCTATCCGGATCTATACGAGTAAATTTAACTCAATTTAATACAATTCATATTCAATTCAATTCAATTCAATTCACATCTTAGGAAAATTTACCATTTTGCCCCTATACTTTTATTTAATTACGATTTCGTCCCTAGGCTCGAAAAATAAAATTCATGCAATTTAATCCTTATTCCAAGCCTAGCCGATTTTTACATGTAACATTAATAGCCCATATATTTCATAAAATTCAGAATTTTTTCATGAATTTTACAACTTTTCAATTTAGTCCCTAAATCACAAATTCATCAAAATTCCCTTTACAAAAGTTGTTTATCTATCAACAACCTTTCATTTTCTACCATAAAACTTCATAATTCATGCATACTCATCCATGGAAAAACCCTAGTACTTTAATAACTTTACAAATTAATACCCGAGATGCTAGATCAAGCTATTATGATCTCGGGAATATGAAAATTACTAAAAACGAGACCAAAATACTTACCTAATTAGACCAATTAAGCTTGCTCAAAAGCTCAACACCATAGCTAGGGTTTCCATCTTTTTTTAATTGGGAAAGATGATGATAAATGATGATATTAGATATTTATTTATTTATCATCTTTTATTTTATTCAATTTCCAATTTCATCTTTTTCTTTATTTAATTTTCCATGGATGAATCATCATAATTATCTACTAGCTCCTCTTAATGGTCTATTTTCCATATAAGGACATCAAATTTCGAATTCCATAGCTATTTGATACTTATAGCTACTAGAACTCAACTTTTGTATTTCATGCATTTTGGTCCTTTTATCAATTAAACATGTAATCGGTAAAATTTTCTTAACGGAATTTTTATACAATATTCCTATTATACGGTAGACCATAAAATGATTTTAAAATAATTTTTCTTATGGACTCGGATTTGTGGTCTCGAAACCACTGTTCCGATCTCACTGAAAACGGGCTGTTACAACTCTCCCCCTTAAAAGTTTTCGTCCTCGAAAATCTTACCAGTAAACAGGTTTGGATACTGCTTTCTCATTGTTTCCTCAGGTTCCCAGGTAGCTTCTTCTATTCCATGTCGTTGCCAAAGGACTTTTACTAAAGCTACCTTTTTATTTCTCAGTTCTTTCGTCTCACGTGCTAGAATTTTGGTCGGTTCCTCACTGTAAGTCATATCAGGTTGAATCTCAACCTCTGTTGGAGAGATAACATGTGAAGGATCTGACCAATACCGTCGCAACATAGACACATGGAAAATATTGTGAATTCTGTCAAGCTCTGGCGGCAATACCAACTGGTACGCAATAGGTCTGATTCTTTCAGTGATCTCATATGGCCCGATAAATCGTGGACTTAGGTTTCCTTTACGGCCAAACCGAAGAATTTTCTTCCAAGGTAAAACTTTCAAAAATACCTTGTCGCCAACTTGAAATTCTATTTCTTTACGTTTAAGATCCGCATAAGATTTTTGGCGATCAGAAGCTGCTTTTAAACTATCTCGAATCACTTTCACTTTCTCTTCAGTTTCACGGATCAGATCAGCTCCATGTATCTTTTTCTCACTAAGCTCAGTCCAATACAATGGAGTTCTACATTTGCGTCCATATCAAACCCAGATGCAAACTCTGTAATAAAATACATTTTGGTGAGTGTATAATGAAAAGTGGAGCACGTTTCAGATGTAGTTCCTTTGACCATTATCTAAGAGATTGTCCGGAGAAAGTTGAAAGAGATATTGTTCAAATTTCAAAGCTGAGCAATATAGCTACCAGAGGTAGACCACCGCGTAACCCTGGCAATGTCAGTGGTAGTTGAGGTACGACAAAATATTTAACTGTCAAATCTGAAGCACGAGCACCAGTAAGGACATATGCTATTCGTGCACGTGAGGGTGTCTCTGTACCCAACGTTATTACTAGTATTTTTCTCTTCTTGATACTGATATAACTACTTTAATTGATTCCGGTTCAACTCATTCATATATCTGCACGAATTTAGTGAATAATAAAAATTTCCACGAATTCGTGGTCTAAGTATCAAACCTCTAGGCCACAATGAGGAACTTCATGCATCAACACGATTGAACTTTAGATATTTACAGTCAAATGGTATTGCTTTCGTGTTTTACAGCTTAGTGAACTTTTTTTTTTCTTTTTTGAGAAAAGCTTAGTAAACTTTAACATTAGAATTATGAATGATATTATGCTTATCACTGTGTCTATGTTTGTTTTAGGACTCTTAGCAAAGGCTCGAAGGAAAAACAGTTCGGTCTTGTCGTGCGTCGAACTCAAGATCTTCCAGCTTAAATAAAAAGATCAACTAAAAATTTTATTGAATATCTTCCAGAAACCATGTCAGAAATTCAACATTTGCTTTTCTAAAGCAATGTCAAGCAGTAGCAAGAGATGCCTAACACTTTTGGAGAAATGCAAGAACATGAAACAACTAAAGCAAGCTCATGCTCAAGCATTCACGTCTGGTCTTCGCACCAACAGCTTTGCTTTAAGCAGGCTCTTAGCTTTCTGTGCAAACCCCAATCACGGGAGTCTTACCTATGCCTGGAACCTCTTCACACACATTCAGGACCCCACCATTTGTATCTGCAACACCCTCATCAAAGCTTTCTTTCTCAAAGGTGAAACCTTTAAAACCCTCCAATTTTACAGCAACATGTTGAACAAAGGCATGTCCCCTGATAATTATACTTTGCCTTTTGTGTTGAAAGCTTGTGCAAAGTTGCAGTTTTTTCACTTTGGGGAATTGGTTTATGGTCATTGTCTGAAACTGGGTTTCGTGTTTGATATTTTTGTGGGTAACGCTTTAATTTCCATGTTCTGTGGGTTTGACAATATGAAAGTAGCAAGGTACATCTTTGACGATATTCCTGGGCTTGATGTTGTTTCATGGACAGTTATGATTTCTGGGTATGGGCAAATGGGTGATATCGACACTGCAAGATTGCTGTTTGATGAGGCTCCAGTGAAAGATAGAGGAATTTGGGGGGCCATGATTTCTGGATATGTAAAAAATAATTGCTTTAAAGAGGGCCTTTACATGTTCAGGCTAATGCAAATGAGTGATACAGAGCCTGATGAGGCTATATTTGTGAGTATTCTTAGTGCCTGTGCTCATTTAGGTGCTTTAGATACCGGAATTTGGATTCATAAATATATGGATCAACAGAAGTTTCCATTGACTCTTCGTTTGAGGACTTGTCTTGTGGATATGTATGCAAAATGTGGGAATTTGGGAATTGCTAAAAAGCTGTTTGATGAAATGCAGCAAAGAGATGTTGTTAGCTGGAATGTAATGATTTCTGGAATGGCAATGCATGGGGATGGAGGAAGTGCAATTCAACTGTTTAGGCAAATGGAGAAAGATGGTGTCAAGCCTGATGACATTACTTTTATAGCTCTTTTTAGTGCTTCTAGTTATTCTGGTCTAGCATTTGAAGGGCTAAGGATACTGGATAGAATGTGTAACGTGTATAAGATTGAACCTAAAAGTGAACATTTTGGGTGCATTATTGATCTACTTATCCGAGGTGGGCTCTTTGAAGAAGCTAATCAAATAATTCAAAGAATGCCAGATTCAAGCAATCCCTCTGATGAAGCCATTGCCTGGAGAGCATTGCTGAGTTCGTATTGTAGTAGCGGACAAACCAAACAGGCTGAAGTTGCCGCTGAGAAGCTCATGCGACTAGAAGATCATAGTGGGGTATATGTTTTGCTCTCAAATCTGTATGCATCCTCTGGGAAACATTATGATGCCAAAAGAATAAAACAGATGATGAAAAGCCGAGGAGTGAATAAGGCTCCAGGATGCAGCTCTATCAAGATCAATGGGGAAGTTCACGAGTTTATCGCGGGGGAGAAAAGCCACCTACAAATGGAGGAAATACACTTAATTTTGGAGAAGTTAGACAAGCAATTGCATCATGCAGGTTTGAGCCCTTATTCATAGCAGTGGCAATTACTGTTGGGCTTAACTGGCTAACTGGCAAACAGCTACCTACAGCCAAATGGTAGTGTGAATGAAATGTCTCGACATCAGCATCTCTTAAAGAGTCTATACGGAAATGTCCCCAGATTTTTACGGATGTGTATTGGATGCTATCAGTAGGAGTCACGCGCCTTAGCTTCATAGCAAAAACAAGCAAATAGCTTGTTGTCTGAGCTCTTTTTTTCGGTTCAACTTTGGTGATTTAGATCTGCATTTTGCCATTGCTCTTTTTTAAATGATTCAATGTAAATCTGTTTATTTTCCATTGCTAGAGAACTAGATGAACCACTGTCTTGGCAAATATAATCTAAATTTCCAAAATTGATATCAACAATAGAGAATACTACATAGCTATTTTGACTCTAAACTAGGAACTCTGAGTCAGCAAGTTCCAGGATCTTAGGGACACCGATGGATTTTGCTCCTTTCTGGAATGAATTTCCTGCAATGTACCTGTCAACAAGTTCTATGAACTGTCAATTAACAGACCTTATAAGAGTTGTAACTTGGCCAGAACTGAGAGTAGAAGAAAACTTGCATTTCTTTCAAGAAGGGATGTCTATAGAGTGCTTCAGGAATTCTTCCTGCAAATTGGTTGTGATCTAAATGCCTGCAGTTCCAATAAGATCCAATATAAGAACATGTATGGAAACGAGTTCATGAACGCATTGATGCTAAATTAGCTCAGAAAGCTGGAATAAACTGCGAATGCAGTGTGAAAGAGGCAACGAGCGATGTCTAGATACTCGAAGCTTTAAAGAAGAGGCCAAGTTATGTTCAAGAAGCAAATTAAATGAACTTTCTGGTTTAATACAATGAAACCCTACTCCAGCTACACACTTTATGTAAATTGCGACTAAACAGAAGTATCAACAATGTCTAACAATTAACTTACAAGGATGTCAACCGGGGGAGATGAATGATTTCATGTGGTATTACTCCTGAAAGTTTGTTGTAGGATAGGTACCTGTGACCAGTATGTTGAATAACGAAAATCCGAGTTAGACCAGGGTATTCTAACATAGATAAAAGGGTATCCGATAATAAGGCGAACTCCATACCATATCCGTAAAAAGCACCATACTTACAAGATTTCCAAGTTGGTCAAGCCTGCTATCTTTGCCGGAAATCCTCCAGTTAAGTAGTTATTATTTAGGTAACTGCAGGCAAATGTTTTGAACAATAGTCGCTGCAATTAGCCAGTCATTGGATTTAATGAAGGTAGTAACGGTTTGAGTGAAGTTATTGTCAACTTACAGGTTTCGAAGCGATGGGAAACAACCATACATGCTTATGAGCTGTTTTATAGTACCCACCAAATGATTGTTCCCAACATCCCTACCAAACATATGGAATTAGAATCCGGTGAAGGAAGGTTCACTAAGAACATTATACATTTAAGGAGATTTGTTATCTTACAAGTGCTGAAGTTTCTCCAAAGTACCTAACTCTGCTGGAATCCGGCCTGAAAACCGGTTTTGATGCAGATGTAAGTAACGAAGCTCCGGTAGACTCGCTAGCTCCTTCGGGATTTCCCCTTTAAAGTTATTGAAGCTCAGATACCTACACAAGTTTGAGGTTAGTATGAAGCAATAATCTTGAAGATTATAATATGAAACACACACATAAAGACACACTTGGAAATGCTACTTACAGATGTGTTAGACTCTTAAGTTCACCAATTTCAGAAGGAAGAACATCTTGTAGCTTATTCCACCTCAAATTACTAAACCAAAAAACAGGAAATAACCCATTATTTCATAACCTTAGATTCTAGCTCTGAACAACATATAATGTTGATTAAAACCAAAAGAGAAAACAAAGGAACCATACAGTATTTTAAGACGTTTAAGCCGCCCGATTTGAGGCGGAATGGGTCCGGTCAGCTTGTTATTATGCATATCACTGTAATAAGCAACAATTTAATAACTTATTTTAATTCAATGAAACAAAAGAAGGAAATTAATGGTAAGGAAAAGATTAATTATATTCGTACAGTCTTGTAAGATCGAACAAATTTGTCACCGGAACGGGAAACGGCCCCACGATTGACACTGCATAAACTTCTCTGAAAATTAAGAGGAAGCTAATTATTTAAATTTAAAAAAAATGAAAGTTTTTAATTAAAAATAGAAAAAGTAGTGAAGAAAATGAAAATTACAATTCGGTGACAACTCTGTAGTCACCCATGAGGGTGCAGGTGATACCGGACCACGGCGGCAGATTTCCATCGCCGCAAGGATCGTCACCGACCCAAGCGTACACCACTCTCCAACCTAACGACGCCTTTATTTCGTTCAGTGCTTTAACTGCCATAACGAAATCGAATCCCAAATTTTTTAAAAAAAGAAATAGAAAAATAAAGGAGCAATAATTAAGAAAAAAGTAAAATTACCATCGCGTTTGAGAGTTTTGCAGAAGGAAAGGTTGAGAACTGGAAAGAAAAGGATGAGAAGAGTGAATAAGCGCGCCATTTTCACCAATTACAGTTCTTTTAAAGAAAAAAAAATCAATTGAAGAAGGAGATCATCAAAAACGAAAGTTGGAAAAATTGGAAACCTGAGTTTACAGATATTTTGCTGAGAGTGTGTCGGATTCAGTTAAGTTTGGTCGGGAGAGGCGCGCGCAAATTTGGAAAGTCAACCACCGGTTGTTATTTTAATTTTTTCATGTGGGCCCGGTTTTTTACATGCTTTTCCTTGGGTTTTATTTGTTCACTATTCATCCGCCTTGATCCAGCATTTTATATTTCACTAAACATCTTTTAAATTTCTAATTATTCTAATTACATCTCTATATTAACAGACCTTCTTCAACGCTGCTGTTGTATCCTCGTGATCTGCATTGATTCGGTTGACACCCAATTTGTGCTCTTCGACAACTTCTTCAACTCAGCACGCAAAGCCGTGACATCTCTGGTTAGTTCATCATTTTTCACCTGCTCAGCCCCCAACCTCCCACCGACTTCCTCATTTTGCTTATAAAGCACCTCATTCTTGGATCTCATTCCTTGCCACTGCTCCTCGGAAACCTTAAAGTTCACTACAAGCTCCCTTTGGGTGGCCTCTGTTCTGCCAATTCTCTCCTCAATGCCTAAACTAATTACGGAGGCCAAATGAATTCGTTAATGATACTAAAATGTGGCTTGAATGTAATGGCATAACATGGTTAAGAAAGTCTTAACCCTAACAAGGTATAGGATAAGTAGGTTTATCCATTGCTACTTACTGAGCTTTTTAAGCTCATGCATTGGTTGTTTAAAACGTGTAGGTAAAGGATTCAACGAGAATTTTAAGGTCTGAGCTTGGGAGCTTCGCATCATCCTTCGAAATTAATTTATAGTGTTTTGAAACCCATTGAGATGATATGGCAATGTTTTATGGTAGTATGAAATTATGATATGGCAATGTTTTATGGTTATAGTATTGCCTGAGCGACAACTTGTGTTGCCTACGTGGCTTCTTAACGAATAGTCTTTATTAATTGGTATCGCCTAAGCAACAGCTTGAGCTACCTAGGTGGCTACTTAATGTTCGCGATATTCAAATGATGTGCAAAGGTACACAGTTGTAAACAAGTAATACAGTAGTAATTATAGAGTTATCGTCTCCACAGGGATTGTATATGTAAGTCAACAATTGCAAAATTTAATTATTAACAATTCAACAAGTAATTAAGATTTGGATGTGAGGATTTAATTAATGACTCAAACTAAATTAAACTAAGTATGCAAAACAAATTAAATAACAACACAAAAAAGAAAAAAAGTGGAAAAGTTTAACACTAACAACAATGACATGAAAGGTTAGAATAATTATTTCTCCTTAACAGACAATCATTAAAAACAATTCTATAATATGTTCGATGACTTCGTGGAAATATGACGATTTATTAATTCAATTTCTTCAAGCTGTAGGCTTCTCTTGAAGTCCTACATAAACCTTTTAGTTAACATATATCTATGCCAAATTAACACCAAGATCACCTTCTCAAGCAACATACATAAGGACTATGCATGCAACAATTATCACTCGATATCGTTTCAAAATGCACCATTCAAGTTGTGTGTCTATCAATTATTACCTCTACTCAGATTAAATAATTAATTCAATTACTTACCAATGCTGGCCATGCATTTGTAAGTTTGACATGTAAATTACTTGAATGAATAAACAATGATATGCACAAACACTAATAGCAAAAAATCAACAATAACATATCAAATATTAATAATCATTCTAGCAAAACAATATTAAGCCATGATCATTAAATTAAAAGCAAGAAGACAATTTGTAATCATATTTATCAACATAACAACACAACAACAAATAAGATAAAGGAAAGATGAATAGCCAATAGTGGTTCTCTGAGGCTATTAAACATTTAAGAAGAGATGATAGCTAAATCTGATGGTTCTCCATGGCTAACTTTTGCTTGCTCTCTCATGGTGGCTCTCCTCTTCTCTTAAGCCCCGTTCTCACCTTAATGCTCTCAAGATAATGCTTTTCTTTTTTACTCTAAACTTTTGAGTCAAATGCTCTCAATTGTGGTATGTGGTGGTACATCTTTTCTCCTCAGACTCATCCCCTATTTATATTGTTGAGTCCCCTTCTATTTTGGGTGTTGGTGGCATGAACTCGGTTACGAGTTAATTCATGATTTAAGTTTCCCAGTTATCTAAATAGGTACTTGCTCGGTTAATAATATAAATATGAAGAAATAAATAAACGAAAGGATAAACTTGGATATAACTTGCGAATATAGACAACCAGAAAATAATCGACGCTATATAACAACGCGACCCGTTTTCTATATTGTTATTAACACTCGAAGTTTTGGGTAGATAAGGTTGATTGCCAAACTTTGGGATGGAGAACAAAGTGATAAGATCGAGTTGGTGAACGCCACAAGAAAGGAATTTCTTGATAAGTTCGGTAAGTTCTTAAATAACAAATAGTTTAACTCGAATGAATTTTTATCATAAAACGTCTAACATTTTACAATGCTTAAACCTAATATTTATAGGACACAACTAGGTAGATTAATAGCTAACATTCGGCCATAAATGTAAACACTAGAATGTTCTAGATTACATTAAAGCCTTCACTTCAACCGAACAACAAAAAATGAGCTCCACTAATACGTTTCATGCATGCTTAAGGGCTAAGCAAGCTCCAATAGTCACATTCAGCTCCTATGGTGGACGGTGGCCTTCAATTGGGCATGAGAAGATTAAAAAGTTAGCTTCTAAAAGGTTTCTCCATGTCTTCATTCAGCTCCCATCTTAAATAGAACATTAATCAACTTTGTGTTGACTGAATGGCCACTTTCAATGCCCAAATGAACGACCATTTAAGTGTGAAGAAAATGGATGCTTTTGGCAAATCCAAACAGCCCCATATTCTTCTTGGAAAAAAACGAGCAGCCCCTCTAAGCTTTAATTAGGCCAACCATTGGTTTTCTTCTGGGACACATTAAACAAACATTAGACAGTCTAAATGAAACAATAAAGCTGTAATAAACTTGGACAGAATTTAACACACTTTAGGACACATTTAAAAGGTGTAATAACAAAAACACAATTAAAACACACATATTAAACATGTAATAAAAACTAACTAAATTAACTAACAACTAAATTAACTAAAAAACCACCAAACTTAAAGCACATTAAAAACGCAACACACAAAAAAAATTGTAACACCCCTAACCCGTATCCGTCGCCGGAACAGGGTTACTGAGCATTACCAAAGTTTACAGAACATTTATAGATAAATCATGTCAATCACTGTTCATTTTTCGAGATTATTCATAACGTCCCTTAAATGGACCATTGAGGCTCAATATGAGCATTGGAATCGATTCGGGACTTAATCGCAAACTTTAAAAAATTTTCGTGAAATTTCAAAAATTTTCTAAGTTACAGGGCTCACACACCTGTGTGGTCCAAGGGACACACCCGTGTGACCCTAGGACACGCCCGTGCTATAGGCCGTGTTCGACCCCGTGTAACTCTCTGACTTGTGCCACACGGCCAGCCACACGCCCGTGTGCTAGGCCGTGTGGTTAATTCTATTTTTCAAAATTTAGGTGCAAGTTTCACACGGCCAAGACACACGCCCGTGTTGTAGGCCGTGTAGCACACACGGCTGAGACACACACCCGTGTCTCTGCCCGTGTGCTCAATTCTGAGCATTCTGTTTCTCAAATTTTAGGTGCAGGGGACACACGGCCTAACCATACGCCCGTGTACCAGACCGTATGTCACACACGGCCAAGACACACACCCGTGTGGACAAAATAAAGCCATTTCTAGCTTCATTTCTCACCCAAAAATTTTACCAATGACCTGCACTAATCCATAAACCAACCAATTCTAGCATTCAAATTAAGAAAATTATATCATTCAACATGGCATATCATTACAAGCATATATGTTTATAAACTTACCTTGGTTTAGTCCATATTTTAGACATAATTTAATCAACTACTCAACATATATGTAGCTACCATGGTATAACATTACAAGCATATCAAAACAAACCATTACTAGTCATTCCAATGGCTAGATTACAAGCATCATTTTCAAGCCCACAATGGCCAAGTTATCCTATACATGCCATTATATCAAAATGATTATATTATATATACCCAAAATAAGCTAGTGGATAGTGTGATGATGCTCCAACTAATCTCCAACCTTCGTGAGCTTTCGAGCACTATAAAACAGGGAAAGTAAAATCTAGTAAGCATTACATGCTTAGTAAGTTCGTATAATGGAAATTAAAACTTACCAATTTACATTTATTAACATTAAGCATTCAATAACATGTTTTTTTTTATCAATTTGGAAAATTTACCTATATACATACACTCAATCAAACAAGTTAGTTACATAAGTGTTCACGCATACATCAAGTAAGCATAGATGAGCTCATCATACTATATTCCTTCAAGACATCATTCATTTCATTCCATAATTCTCTTATCATGCCAAGAGTTTTGTCCGTTGAATCATTGTAATTCTGATGGATGCTCAAGTAGTACACTCAAGGTGTACAATTCAATAACCCGTCAATTCTTATTCAGGAGTACCTATTAGGGCACTTAATCAAAGAACACACGCTCGAGCCACATATCGTATAACAAGATTACCAGTCCAGGCTAAATCCTTTATGTAACGTTTGCTCAGAAGAGCTCAATTAGGATTACCAGTCCAGGCTAAATCCTAATTGTAACGTATACTCGAGAGGTATTATATCAAGATTACCCGCCCGGGCTAAATCTTTTTTATAATGAGGTCAATAGGATTACTCATACGAGCTAAATCCCGTCGGCAACAAATGTAGGACCACATTCATTTCGGGAAAGCACATGTATTCATCGAAATTCAATATTCAAACGGAACTTAACCCCTTTTCACCGTTTCAAGCATGTATTCAATTCTTCATTATAGCAATCAAATAATTCACATAAATATAAGTCGCATTCCATACAAACACAACATTCAAGTTAACATATTTACATGCTCAATTAAGTTACACGAACTTACCTCGATACTTGTTCGCGTTTAAAAATCTACTAATCGGAAACTTTTTCTTTTCCTCGGTCTAACCTCGAATTTGTGTTGTCTGGATCTATATAAATGAAATTATTCATCAATTTATCACATTTTATATTCAAGTGGACTCAATTTACATCCTAGGTAAAATTACCATTTTGCCCCTAACTTTTCCATAAATTCCAACTTCATCCCTAGGCTCGGAAAATGAAATTTATGCAATTTACTCCATATTCCAAGCCTAACCAAAATTTCACTATAAAACTTACAGCAAATTTATTTTATAAATTTCAAAAATTTTCTTCATTTTCACAACTTTACATTTTAATCCCTAAATCATGTTTCCATCAAAAATCACTTTGTAAAAGTTGTTTATCTATCAACAACCTTTCATTTTCTCCCATAAATTTAAAATTTTCAGCATATTCATCCATGACCTAATTTCCATACTTTGATAACTTTTCAAATTGATCCCCCAAATAGATATATTAAGCTATACCGGTTTCAAAAATATCAAAATTACTAAAAACGAGACAAGAAAACTTACCCAATTAAGCCAAGAAAGTTTCTTCTCTCTCTCCTAGGGTTCCATGTATTTTGGGGTTGAAGATGATATAAAATAAGATGATAATTCTTTTATCATATTTTAATTAATTAAATTATTTCAATTTCCAATTTTATCCTTACCCTTTTTCTAAATTTCCAGGGATGAGTCACCAAAATATCTACATACTTTTCTTTAATGGTCTAATTACCATATAAGGACCTCTAGTTTTGAATTCCATGGCTATTTAATCCTTATAGCTATTAGGAGTCAACTTTTGCATTTTATCCGATTTAGTCCTCGTAATTAAGCACATAATCGTAAAATATTCTGATCAAAATTTTCACATGACATTTCTAACATAATATGGACCATGTAATAAAATAAAAATAAATTTTATTTTTGGCTCGGATTTGTGGTCCCAAAACCACTATTCCGATTTCACTGAAAGTGGGCTGTTACAAAAATAGCACACATATAAACTAAACTTTAAAAATTAAAAGGCTGTGGAATTTAAATAAAATAAGTTTGGTCAATTTTTAGGCCTTAAAGCCCACATGCAAGACGTTGCATGTCTTTGATCGATTCTCATCTTGCATTTAAGCCCTTTGAACTTGGCACTATCTTGGGTCCGTTTAATCAAATCACATGACGTGACCGATATCACATCAATTGGTTCCTTGATTGATCGCTGTGAAGTCAGAGTTTTAAAATTTATAATGAGAATGATCGAACCTGGAAACTAACTATGACAACGATTGAGGCAAGTGCACCTATCGAACAGTAGTATAGCTTAGGCAAGACCGGGTTGTCGAACCCAAAGGAACTAAAAGTACTAATACTAACTTTCTTTCTATTATTTAGCCTAAAATAAGTGAAGTTGTTTATTAATCTAAATTAACTAATTACTACAAAAAGAATGAATTGGGGAAATACTTGGGAAAAACTCAGTTGATTAAGACGATACCCTTAGGAAGAATCCACATAGACTCCACTTGTTATCTAACACTAAACCAGATGATTTATTCACTTGACTTGATCTGTAGGACTCCCTAACGTATATTAAACCCTTTCTCGAGGCGAATAACGTCTAACCCTAGGTTAATTAATTGAAATCTCTTTCCCATTAATAACCCCATAGAATAGCAGTAAATCGATCTATGGACTCCCATATTAGGTTTCACCCTAATCCGGCAAAATCTCGTCACCCTATCTCTAGGCGTGCGATCAACTCTGCTTAATTATGCTAGATCTACTCTTAAGCAGAGACTTTTGCTCCACCACCTAAGCACATCTGACTTGAATTAATATCCGTGAAATATCAACATAAGAATTAAGCACACATAATTAAGAACAAATCAAGTATTTATCATATAGTTCAGAAAACAATAACAAGATTCATCTAGGTTTCATCCCCCTTCAGGTATCTGAAGGATTTAGTTCATAACAATAAAAGAAAACATCTCAGAAGAAAAGATAAAACAAAACATAAGAAATCTCTAAAACCCCCTGAAGGAATTGAAGAGGAGATCCTCCGTCTTGAGTATAATTCTGGCTTCTTGAGATGGATCAACTGGCTATTCCTTGAGAGTTTCCCACAAATCTGACCTTTTCGGCTCGGCTCCTTGGCCTAGCTGACCGCCCGTCGACTCCTCCTTTTAGGTTATACTTAGGGTGTTTTATAGGCTTTTGGAATGTATTTCTTTGCCCCTAAGTATCCTTTTCTGAGTGAAATTACTCTCCTCTACGGCAGGGGCACAGCCATGGCACATGCCCGTGTGAATCGTGGTCAGGCCGTGTTGGACTCCGTTAGTGAGGCACGGCCGTGTAGATCGACATCAGGCCGTGTTCTAGTATATTTGAGGAGGCACGGCCATGTGGGCTTTAGTCCAGGCCGTGTCGACTTCTTCTTTGGCCCATTTTGGTCCGTTTTGAGCCCGTTTCTCGTTCCTTTTATTCTTGGGTGCTTTCCTGAGTATAAGACATGAAAAAAAAGGATTAAGAGCACCTTTTTGCATAAATCAAGGGATAAATCATACAAAAGTATGCTAAATGTGGGATTAAAATATGTTACTATTTTGGTTTATCAAATACCCCCACACTTAAGCTTTTGCTTGTCCTCAAGCAAAATTCTCAACTTACAATTAAAACGAATTTTCTATAATTCATAATTTCTATCAACAATGTCTTATCATAATTCATAGATAATTTATACATGGATAATTCAATTCAAAGAGTCCTAAGGATTCAAACAATCTAAGTCATAGATTTGTAGCTCGAAAATATAGACGTCTCCCCTTATCTAAATAATTACCTTTAATTCAAAATCGACAAGGATTGACATCCTCACTAGAGATTCACTCAAGTCACTCAAAGTGTTTAAGGTTCAGGAAAAAGCGCTCAAAAGTCGAACATGAAAAGTTAATCCCATAGGCTTACCTGAAAATCAAATCTCCACCACTATAATATGAGATGATGCACAAATCAAAAGGTCTTTGAAAAGGTTATAACGGGGCTAGGGTTAAGGTGTGGTTAAAGGCTGAATTAGAGGGTTAGAATCGAGATCGTATTTGAAAAATTACCTAACCAGAAACAATGAGCTAAACGAAAGCTAATAATACTAATAATATGAGCTTCTTCTTCAATATTTAGAATTCAAACGTATAAGCTCACTTGATCACAAAACTAATAATGAATAATGAATATACTTTGATTGATTTTTTTTTAAGAACAAATCATAAATACATAACGAAGGATAAATTACTAAAAAAAACATAGTTAGGCTATTAATCAAATCAAATCTCGATATAAGGGTAGTCAAAAGGAATGGGGATAACAAAAATAAAAGGGTTTCTAGGTTGAAATTAGCGGTTATGTCAATGAAAAGGGTTGTTAGGATTAAAAGGGGTTCACTAGGGGTTAATTGTGAAGGTAGGTTTTTAATAGAGTTAGTGGGTTAAAACCTAGGTGCCTTTATCATCTCTGTATATCAAATCATAGGTGTGGTCTCGATATGTATAAACGAGGCAAGTTCTAGAATAACAAATCAATGTTGACATACTCATAATCAATAAAGTGAGCATGAAAAAGAATATATGCTCTATAAGGCTCAAAAACTCACAAAAATTATGGGTATTTTGATATCAACCTCGTAAATTTCAAACTTTAAAGTAATATTTAAACTCAGTTCGACAACCTAGAATTTTTTTTTTAATTTCTGAAAAATAGACTTATCATGCTTGATTCTCTAGTATTCTTAGAATTTAATTATCAATGCACAATTATTAATGACTTAATCTAAAACATATCAATAAAAATCATAAATCATTAGAAATTTTCATCCTAATTAGTAATATGAGGAAATTACTTAAAAACAAGCCTAAATTCAGGATTTTGAGAACAATGCATAAAGTTTGGCACCTAATTTCAGAAATTTGAGAATAATGAAAAAAGTTAGGCGCCTTTTTAGGTTGTTTACCCCCTCACACTTAAGATGTACATTGCCCTCAATGTACAAAGTTAGATATATAGACAATAATACTAAAATCATAAGATATGGAGAGAAGTGAGACTCCCTGAATTTTGGATGGATTCCTTGAGTCGGAGGTGAAAGATAAGTTGGAGGGGCCGGTCTGGATGACGATCCTGCGCTAGATGAAGAAATTGGGTAGCTCGTGGATGATTAGCCAGGATATAATAATAATAATTAAAACTATACTAATTAAATAATTAAAGAAAAGTAAGCTAAAGTGAAGAAAAATAAAGATGAAACTAAAATTAAAAGAAAAGATGGATGGACCGTAGAGTCCTTATTGTTGGGTGTTTCGCGAGGTGGATGTGACCTCTGAGGCTGCGGAGGTGCTGGTGGTGGCGGATTTGGCGTGATTCCCTGGCAGCCTTTAGAACCTAAAATTAAGAAACTAAGATAAAATAAACTAGATTAAGCATAAGAGTGTTAAAGAGAAGGAAAATAAAGGAGAAGATAAAAATAAAAGAACAGATAATTGGTCTCAAAGACCCTTGGCTTGGCGAATGATTGAAGCGGCCGGCATGAACTTATATGTATCGGTCTCCATGAGGGAGACTGTGCTTGGCTTCTTCCGCTTCTTTGGCATTGTTTTGGTGTAGCTCAAGGGTATAGAGAAAAGGGGTAGGAAAGAAAATGAAAAGTTGAAGGTTGAAAGTTAGTAGGAGAAGAGGGAAGGGAGGGGGGTTTAAATAGATTTTCAAACCTGGTACCATCCCACGCACGTGCTCCTTAGGCGTGTCGATTCCCACGGCCGCCTCGCACGGCCGTGTGTCTAGGTATGTTGGTTCACCCACGCCCGTTTTACAGATTGCCACGCCCGTTGGTGATAAGTCAGTGTCGTCCCACGGCGCGTCGCCGCACGATCGTGGCATTCTCGTTGCCGTGCGTGGGGCGGTGGTTGGAGTCTGTGACTTCGAAGATTTGATTCTCTCTGACTCGTACCACCTCTGCCATGTCAGTACGACGATCCGGTGTATCCACACGGCCACGGCCACGGCCGTGTGCTAGGCCGTGTGGCCTGGAAATATGCACTTTTTGGTTAGTTTAAAGCTAGATACTATAAAGAAAGGGTAAAATAGAATAAATAAGAAAAATAAAAAATGTGAAAGTTAATGGGGTTAGTGCTCGGGTTACCTCCCGAGAAGCGCTCGCTTATAGTCTTAAGCTAGACTTTCCTCTCGTTTGCATCATCAGGGTGGTTTGAGGAGTTGATAGTCCTTCCTCATGCTATCAGTTGTATCCTCGTGAAAAAATTTAAGTCGAGATGTGTTTATAGTAAAAGTACCAAAAGTAGGATTACTTACCTCGACTGTTCTGTATGGGAAAACACCGTTACCCTAAAAGGTATTTCTTTATTTGTGTTAGGGTCCGGAGGAGATATTCGAGGATCTGCCTTATCTAACAAAGCACTGGTCTCCTATTTTGAGGTGGTTTGTTGTTCCTATGAGCTCTTCTCGGGGCTTCTTCGGTTTTACCTTGTGTGGTTCCTGGTTCTTCGTCGTGTAACCCTAATTTTTCCTTGAAGTGTGTCTTCCACTGCCTAGATCATTGATCCAATCCTTTGATCTTCATAAACTACTTCCTTGTTGGCATGGGGTTTAGGATCGGGTTCAGTTGTATTCTTTTGTGGTGTTTCCTGAAAATAAGGGTTAACCGAATGGTTATCAGTAGAATTTACGTTCTCACCTTGATTACTCGATGTTCTAGCTGAGTCGAGAGCCTTGAGGGTGACCGTCTCATTACCTACACGAAGTATGAGTTCTCCTGCATCAACATCAATTTTAGTCCTGGCAGTTCTTAAAAAGGGTCTTCCTAAAATTAAAGGAATCGAATTATCCTCATCCATGTCTAAGACAATAAAATCTACTGGGAAAACGAATTTGTCAATTTTTACAAGAACATCTTTGATAATACCCCTAGGAATTCTAACAGTTTTATTAGCTAATTGAATGCTCATCCTAGTTTGTTTGGGTTTCCCTAGACCTAATTGTTTAAACAATTTATAAGGCATGACATTTATGCTTGCCCCTAAATCAGCTAACGCATTGTCAACAGTTAGTCTACCAATTAAACATGGAATCGTAAAACTCCCTGGATCTTTTAGCTTTTGTGGTAGTCTATTCTGTAACATTGCTGAGCATACTGTGTTTAATTCCACATGTGGATCCTCGTCTAATTTGCGTTTGTTCATCAAGAGATGTTTTAAAAATCTCCTCGAATCTGGCATCTGTGAAAGAGCTTCAAGTAGCGGTAAGTTAATATGTAATTTCTTTAAAAGTTTAAGAAACTTACCGAACTGTTCCTCCAGTGTCGCCTCTCGTTAATGCTTCGGATATGGTATGCGAGGTTGGTACTCCTTGATTACCGATTTTGGTTTTTCTTGTGTTACCTCAACTTTACCTTTTTCTACTCGTTTCCTTGTATTGACCGGGTTCGTCTAATCCTTCACTTTCTTGAGTTTGTTATGGCTTGGATTTGCTCCTTTGGATTAATCTCGGTGTTGCTTGGTAGACGCCCTTGCGATCGTTCAGACATCAGCTTCGCGAGTTGTCCAACTGACTTAGAAACTTCCTCAACTGACTTAGTGACTTCCCTAACTTGGCTCTCGATCCCCTTGATCGATGCTTGTTGGGTCTTAAGGGTGGTTTCAGTGTGTCTTGGAGATGGTTTTCTGTTGTTTGCCATGAATCTTGTCGACATCTCTTCAAGGTTCTTTCTTCTCCTGTGGATAGGGTGATTTTGGAAATTTTGAGGAGGTTGTTGTCTTTGATTTCCTTGATTTCCTTGACCTCCCCACGAAAAATTTGGGTGGTTCCTCCAACCTGGGTTATAATTATTACTATATGGGTTATTATTAGATCTGAAATTGTTACCTATATAGTTCATCTGTTCGCTCTCGGTGCTCGGTTGGTAGGGTGGGTACTCAAGATTCACCATGGTTCCACTTGCGTCGCACTGCATTACTGGATGTACTTGCGAAGAACACAAACTATCAAGCTTTTTATTCATCATCTCTACCTGTGTTGATAGCATGGTTACTGCATCTATGTTGAAAACTCCGGCTAATTTTGTTGGTTTGGTCCTTGTAACCTGCCACTGATAGTTATTCAGTAACATCTCTTCAATAAACTCGTAGGCTGCTTCAGGAGTTCTGTTGTTCAGGGTTCCACCGGTGGCTGAATCAATTAGTTGCCTCGTTGAGGGGTTTACACCGTTATATAAAGTTTGGACTTGGAGCCACAAGGGTAAACCATGGTGCAGACACCTTCTCAAGAGATCCTTATATCTCTCCCATGCGTCATATAATGTATCTAAATCCATCTACACAAAAGAAGAGATATCATTCCGTAATTTGGCCGTTTTGGCCGGTGGGAAATATTTTAATAAAATTTTTTCGGTTATTTAATCCCATGTAGTGATTGACCCTCGTGGTAACGAGTTTAACCACTGTTTGGCTTTATTCCTTAATGAAAAGGGAAATAACCGAAGCCTTATGGCATCATCAGAAACGCCATTTATTTTGAAGGTATCACAAAACTCTAAAAAATTTGCTATATGAGTGTTTGGATCTTCGTCCTGCAAACCATCAAATTGAACAAATTGTTGAATCATTTGTATAGTGTTAGGCTTTAATTCAAAATTATTAGCGGCTATAGCAGGCCTAACAATACTAGATTCGGCTCCTGTTAAATGAGGTTTAGCATAATCATACATAGTACGCGGAGCATTATTTTCTGCCACATCTTGTGGTGGTGGATTATTTTTGTCCATCCCTTCAGTAGGATTGGATCTGTCTTCTCGCTCTTCTTCTTGGTAATTTAGGGCTCGCCTAATTTCTCTGCGATTTCTACGAGCGGTAGCTTTAATATCACTGTCGTATACTAGTGGTCCTCTCGGGTTCCTTCTAGTCATAAACTAGAGGTACCTGCTAGGAAAAGAAATAAGAAGAAAAAAAATTAGCAAAGTTAAAATTTAAACTTAAGAATAAAAGTAAATTGCAGAAAATAAAAAATAATGGCTAAAGTAATAAAAATAGAGCTTTCTTAATATTTTAGTTCCCTTAGAAGCGCGCGCCAAAACTTGATCATTTGTGAAGTCAGAGTTTTAAAATTTATAATGAGAATGATCGAACTTGGAAACTAACTATGACAACGATTGAGGCAAGTGCACCTATCGAACAATAGTATAGCTTAGGCAAGACCGGATTGCCAAACCCAAAGGAACTAAAAGTACTAATACTAACTTTCTTTCTATTATTTAACCTAAAATAAGTGAAGTTGTTTATTAATCTAAATTAACTAATTACTAAGCTAAAGACGCAAAGACAAAAAGAATGAATTGGGGAAATACTTGGGAAAAACTCAGTTGATTAAGACGATACCCTTAGGAAGAATCCACCTAGACTCCACTTGTTATCTAACACTGAACCAGACGATTTATTCACTTGACTTGATCCGTAGGACTCCCTAAAGTATATTAAACCCTCTCTCGAGGCGAATAATGTCTAACCCTAGGTTAATTAATTGAAATCTCTTTCCCATTAATAACCCCCTAGAATAGCAGTAAATCGATCTATGGACTCTCATATTAGGTTTCACCCTAATCCGGCAAAATCTCGTCACCCTATCTCTAGGCGTGCGATCAACTCCGCTTAATTATGCTAGATCTACTCTTAAGTAGGGACTTTTGCTCCACCACCTAAGCACATCATACTTGAATTAATATCCGCGAAATATCAACACAAGAATTAAGCACACATAATTAAGAACAAATCAAGTATTTATCATATAGTTCAGAAAACAATAACAAGATTCATCTAGGTTTCATCCCCCTTCATGTATCTGAAGGATTTAGTTCATAACAATAAAAGAAAACATCTCAGAAGAAAAGATAAAACAAAACATAAGAAATCCCTAAAACCCCCTGAAGGAATTGAAGAGGAGATCCTCCGTCTTGAGTATAATTCCGGCTTCTTGAGATGGATTAACTGGCTATCCCTTGAGAGTTTCCCACAAATCTAACCTTTTCGGCTCGGCTCCTTGGCCTAGCTGACCGCCCGTCGACTCCCCCTTTTAGGTTATACTTAGGGTATATTTATAGGCTTTTGGAATGTGTTTCTTTGCCCCTAAGTATCCTTTTCCGAGTGAAATTACTCTCCTCTACGGCAGGGGCACGGCCATGGCACATGCCCGTGTGAATCGTGGTCAGGCCGTGTTGGACTCGGTTAGTGAGGCACGGCCGTGTAGATCGACATCAGGCCGTGTTCTAGTATATTTGAGGAGGCACGGCCGTGTGGGCTTTAGTTCAGGCCGTGTCGACTTCTTCTTTGGCCCATTTTGGTCCGTTTTGAGCCCGTTTCTCGTTCCTTTTATTCTTGGGTGCTTTCCTGAGTATAAGACATGAAAAGAAAGGATTAAGAGCACCTTTTTACATAAATCAAGGGATAAATCATCCAAAAGTATGCTAAATGTGGGATTAAAATATGTTACTATTTCGGTTTATCATTGATTCATGGGCGTTGGTTCCATTTTTTATTTTCTTTAATGGATTTAGCAAATGTTATATTTCTAAACTGCAAAATTATTTATTTTACAAACCAGGCCACGGATTTCAATATTTTATAACTTAGAGAATTTCCGTTGCAAAATGAGGTGATCACTCAAGTGCTTTTCTGTAATAAAATAAATAGTTTTAATGAGTATTGCCCTAAAAACTGGAAATCGATTTAACAAAGTTAACATTGTTCTATTACATGATTTCAAATTAAAAATATGGTTTTAAAATAAACTTATGTAATTCCTCAAGATTCGGCCATAACGTCTAGATCGGGTGTGGGGTGTTACAATGGGAGCTTGATTTAGCTAGCCCATGTATCAATTTGTTCAATTTTTAAGTTTTTGGCAAGTTTCCATTGTAGAGAAATTAATGATTTATGTAACAGCCCGATTTTGGGCCTAGTCAGAACAGTGGTTTCGGGACCACAAATTCGACATAGAAAAATTTATTTTTATTACATTTCTGTGGTCTACAGTTTTACAAAATAATTTCACGAAAATTTTGTTCAAAAATTTTGACGTTTAGGCACTCAATTTAGTCAAAAGGACTAAATTGTAAAAAGTGCAAAAGTTGAGTTCTACATGCTAGAGCTGTCTAATTGCTATGAAATTTTAAATTGAAGGTCCTTAGTTAGTAATTAGACCCTTGGATAAATTAGTGGACAAAAATGGACATAGTGAGATAAAATTTTAAAGTTTGGCAAAAAGGGCATTTTGGTCATTTGGTTAATAAATGAATAAAAAGGGAAAATAAAGCCAAAATTTTGTCCATCTTCTTCAACCTTGGCCGAATTTTACAAGACACCATAGCTAGGGTTTTCTTCAACTTCCAAGCTTGATTGTAAGTACATCATAGCCCCGTTTTTAATGCTCTTAACGTTTTTGAAGTCGTATTCACCCGATCTTTCTATTTCTACCATTATTTTGAAGTAGGGTTCATGTTTGAAATTTGACCCATGTATGAAATGCATATGTTTTGATGTTTTATGGTATAAAATGAAATTTTGATGTGTAAGAAACAACTTTTACTAAGTGATTTTTCATGAAAATACCTAAAAAGGACCTATTTGTAAAAAGTTGTAAAATGGGTAGTAAAAATCTGATTTGATGAAAAAGTGGGCTTTTATGAGCATGATTTAGGTTCGAATAGGCTTAGGATTCAAGGAAAATGGATACATTTCATTTTTCGAGCCTAGAGGCAAAAATGTAAATATGTCAAAGTTTAGGGGCAAAAATGTAATTTTTCCATAATGTGATTTTTGGACTGAATTGAGTAATGTGGATAATAAATAAGTAAAATTTTCTATTATAGATCAAGAAAGACGAGGTTCGGACCTTGACCGGGGGAAAAATAAGGTTATTAACGATTAGGTCCATTTATGCTATTTTTGTATCGAGGTAAGTTCGTATGTAAATAATGCATCATTATTTATGCTTTTTACTTTAGTATTCTATGAATTGTGATTTCCTATTTGAATGTAATTCGACGAAGTTTCGACAAGTGAGAAATACCTCGGTTGAACCTTAGGAATAGATAGGATACAAATGTCATGACATTAGGGTTAGTTGAGATTTTGTGTAAGACCATATCTGGGATATGGCATCGATATGATATTTCGTGTAAGACCATAGCTGGGCTATTGGCATCGATATGAGATCCCATGTAAGACCATATATAGGATATGGCATTGGTATAGTACTATGTGTGTGAGATTTCCCGAGTATCCTTTAGTATTCCAAGTGGTTCAACGGGAAACTTAACGGCAAAGTTTAAGTTGTGAAAGACTATGGTATGATGTGAAAGATTATGGTAAGTTGCAAGTTGGTACATGTATGTACATAAAACTCATGCTTAATGAGCTCGGTATGTGATGAAACCTCGGATTGCTTCGATTGAGTAAGTTATGATGTTAAGATTTTAATAACATCTATGCTAAGCTTGATTATGAATTCACAATTGCATTTATGTTAATTTACTTTATGTTAAATATGTGTTAAAGTGTGTATGATGCTTATTATTTGCATAGGAACTTACTAAGCTTTAAAGCTTACTCACTTTCTCTTTCTCTTGTCTTATAGTATCACCAAGCCACTTTTCGGGGATCGAAGGCATTGAGATTCATTCACACTATCAAATTATCATTTTGGGTACTTATGATTTCCATATTTTGAGTTATGGCATGTATAGGGACTTGGTCTTTTTGTTATGTGTCATAATTGATTTGGCCATAAGTGATGGCTTCAATAGTTGATTATTCATTTTGTAAATGGCCATTTGATATTAGCTAATATTGTTTAAGTATATATACATATGATGATGTTTTCATGAATGTGGGAAATTACATGGTTTGAGATGTTAAGTATGTGATGTTTGTATGTGATAAATGATAGCATGTAATTGATATGTGGATGCCTTGTGTATGGCTGATTGGGTTGAAAGTATATGCTTGGATTGGTGCTATGTTTTGTTGTGTAGGTTGGTGCATGGAAGGGTGGCAAAAAGGCTTGGTAAATAGCCTTATATTTGTCCACACGGGTAGACACACAGGCGTGTGTCTAGGCCGTGTGCGACACACGGTCTGCCCCACGGGCATATGTTTCGGCCGTGTGTCCCCTGCACCTTAATTGTTGCAAAACAGAATGCTCAGTAATGAGCAAACGGGCAGAGACATGGGCGTGTGTCTCAGCCGTGTGGACGGTACGGCCTCGAACACGGGCGTGTGCCCTGGCCGTGTGAAGTCTGTACCTATTTTATGAAAAATTATAAAAATTTAATTGATCACACAGCCTAAACACACGGGCATGTGACTTGGCCGTGTGACCTTAATTTGATGATGACGTCATAAACAGAATGCTCCCTAATTTGAACACGGCCTGAAGCACGGGTGTGTCTTAGGGTTGCATGGGCGTGTTCCGAACCCACACAGTCGTGTGACCCCTTTTACATGAAAAATTTTCTAAGTTTTCCAAAAGTTTCCAAAGTTCTCGGTTTAGTCCCGAACCACTTCTGATGCATGTTTTGGGCCTCGTTGTAACACCCCCAAACCCGGCCCACGAGCCTTGACCGGATCTGGTTATGTCACTGCGGAAAGACGGTTGAAAATCTTTTTGACTTTTGGATAAAATATGAAAATTGTTAACTTTTGAAAACCATGTCCATTTAAAATTATAATTAAAACTTTGTTATTATACAATGCCCATATTAAAACTTTATTAAATGATATATATATATATATAATTTGAATAAATAAGTTGCTAAAATAAAGTTATCTTCACTTAGTAATCTAATTTGAACAAGCCATAAATAATAATAAAATAATACCAAAATAATAAAAATAAGGCCCTTATTACAACCCAATATTTAAACCCAATACTTAATATTAAAAACATAAAATAATCAAAATAATCTCCTTCTGCATGGCCACCTTTGTATCCCCTCCAACCCGGTCCATTAATCACGAATCACCTGAAATGGTTGAGAAAAATAGGGTGAGTCCACCGACTCAAAGGTGCATAACCACAACACATATTTCCATCCGTATGGGCTTGGCCCATACCCACACAAAACCATCGAAACAAATCATGCAAGAATGCATCTCACCCCAACCTACTATCCAACCGTGACACCAACCTTAGCGGACTCCCGCCTAAGGCCGTGGCTAATCCACCGATCACAACCGAGTGATCCCACATATGTTACCTCGGCACTGGCTTTGCACAAGGCCGTGGTCGAGCCACCGATCACATCGTGATCCATAAATCTTACCTCGGCATTCTCGCTGCCGAGGTCGTGGTGAGCCACCGATCAACCAAAGTGATCCAAATATCGTAATCCGTCTCACGGTGATGCACATAGCAATCAACCGCCGAGATGGGCACCTAGCCAACACCTCCTTGAGGTAGCACAAAGCTAACCTCAAGCGCTAATGTAACTGAGCTATCATTAGACCACGTACATCCCGTGTACACTTCTTCCTTCTTTCAATCCAATCCCATGCCCATGTGTCAATAAATCATGCAAGAATATCATATAGAATGAGTATTTATCACTTATCACTACCACATTGTACATATATAAATGTATATCAAGATTAACTTACCATCACGATTATTCATCACTTATGCCATTATAAACGGCTATTACACATAATACACATATAAACATGTTAGCAAACCAAACCACGTAAATAGTGCGATGATTACGCACCTAAATGATACCAAAACCCGAAACGCTATTTCGCTTCTCGCACTGCAGACTAACGGACTTACAAAAGGTTCCCAAATGATGTGCTCTTCTTCCCTACAATCGGCCTTGGCATAAAAACAATGAACACTTAGGCCATTCAGCCAAGACAAAAACTATAGCACAAAGAAAACTAACACGCCCCTACCTTGCTAATCAACCTTTAAGGGTAAAATCGTAATTTTACCTACTAAGGGCATTTTCGTAATTTACCCACCAAGGGTATATCGATAATTTCGTACACCGGAATGGCCTTTCTAAAGGCCCGATGTCGCCCGAGCGACCCAACTACCATTTCTCGGTCGAATGGACTATTGGGCCTAAAGCCCAATTTCGGCCCATCATTCGGGCCCACACGCTCGTGTGGCCCACCTAACACAAATCTAGCCACGTATATAAGTTCCACCTAGTCTAGTTCACTATATACTACACAATCGCACAATTTACTCATAAGGGCCCACGGGCCCATTGGGCCCACTTCGCCCATCGCGCCCAAGCAAAACCCAACCCACAAGAATACTACCGATGGCCTCAACTATCGCGTCGAAGCCCCACACGCGCTTCGCCGCGCTCGTGTAACTACTAATGCCGTGTGACCGGCATTTCGGCATTTGTCGCTCTACAACTAGAGTAGAGAGAGTTACACACCTGATAGGACTCTGGTGCTAATCCGCGCTCCGACCACTCCTGTGCCCAAACGCCTTCCAAGGTGTGTTTACTCTCCTCCTAGGATGCTCCTTATATAGCTAGCTCTTCACCTTCATTCTTTGTGTCTTTCCGATGTGGGATCCCTTCGTCAGTAGAGTTTAAATTCAACTGAAACTCTTGCCGTCCAATCCGCAAAATAAATACTCCATTGCTTGTCATGAGATTCGAACCCAGGCTCCCTTGCAACATAATCCACGCTGTTAACCACTTGGCCACAAGCTCCTCTTGTGTCCTAAACCATGCGCAACTAAAAATAAACTATAGCCAAATTCTGAGGTCCAAGTAAAAAGAAAACCAAAATGCAAAAGCCAAGACTTGAACCTTGGACCTCCTTCCTTCCCTTGTGGCGTCACCCCCTTGTCTCTTAAGTGGCGTCACTTTGCCACTACACCACAAACTCCACTTGTGTCATTTTTCCCCACATTTATTCTTAAGGCCTACCTGCCAACTTCCAGGGTTTTTTTTCACCTAAAACCAAAATTTCCCCAAAGCTAATATTTGATCCCGGGACTTCATAGAAGCCCTCTAACCTTCCAAAATAACTTACCTAATAAGTCTAACTTGCATTTAAGCCGGTCTCTTGTTCTCCAAAAATTTAAACGCTACTACGCCTAAGGCCCATTGGGCTCAATTCTCCTAGGCCCAATTCCTTTTACCCTAAAAATCTAAATTTTCCAAAGCCTTCCCTTCTCATCCCAACATTCTTAGAGCCTCTAAAACTCAACCAAGCACTCCCAAAACCTACTAACACTTGATTTATACCCCATATGCACAAAATTTCCTAAACCAGTGGTGTTACAATTCTACCCTCCTTAAAATAATTTCGTCCTCGAAATTACTTGTCTAAACTAATAGTCCAATTCTCTCCACTACGCTATCATCGCAAGCACTCGATCTCCAAGAGCTAACATACTTTACGAGCAACAAAATAAACAAATACCAAACCGCCTCTACCACGTCCACGAGAAATACGACCACGCCCCTAGAACTCATATCTAGCGTCGCGATTTAATCTGATTAAAAGTTTTATACATTAGAAATTTTGTTCCACCGCTTAATACACGAGCAAATTTTATGAACAGTTTTCTGAAGTCGTTCTTTCGAGCAATCAAAGTTTCAGCTTTCTAAAGTAATCCACTATTGCAATCATCCGATCACATCAATAACTCACAAGCAATAGTAAGGGGTACTTACCAGTGGACTTCTGCCGAGGTACAGTGCCATGCCAAACCTAACTCGAAAACCTTTTCATAAAAACCCATATTTTTGAAAAGCCCACTTTGAAAATGTTTTTGGGCCCAAAACCCTCAAAGCCGAGTTTTGAACTTGGCTCTGATACCAAACTGTAACACCCCCAAACCCGGCCCACGAGCCTTGACCGGATCTGGTTATGTCACTGCGGAAAGACGGTTGAAAATCTTTTTGACTTTTGGATAAAATATGAAAATTGTTAACTTTTGAAAACCATGTCCATTTAAAATTATAATTAAAACTTTGTTATTATACAATGCCCATATTAAAACTTTATTAAACAGATATATATATATATATAATTTGAATAAATAAGTTGCTAAAATAAAGTTATCTTCACTTAGTAATCTAATTTGAACAAGCCATAAATAATAATAAAATAATACCAAAATAATAAAAATAAGGCCCTTATTACAACCCAATATTTAAACCCAATACTTAATATTAAAAACATAAAATAATCAAAATAATCTCCTTCTCGCATGGCCACCTTTGTATCCTCCAACCCGGTCCATTAATCACGAATCACCCGAAATGGTTGAGAAAAATAGGGTGAGTCCACCGACTCGAAGCATAACCACAACACATATTTCCATCCGTATGGGCTTGGCCCATACCCACACAAACCATCGAAACAAATCATGCAAGAATGCATCTCACCAACCTACTATCCAACCGTGACACCAACCTTAGCGGACTCCTGCCTAAGGCCGTGGCTAATCCACCGATCACAACCGAGTGATCCCACATATGTTACCTCGCGCACTGGCTGCACAAGGCCGTGGTCGAGCCACCGATCACATCGTGATCCATAAATCTTACCTCGGCATTCTCGCCGCCGAGGTCGTGGTGAGCCACCGATCAACCAAAGTGATCCAAATATCGTAATCGCCTCTGGTGATGCACATAGCAATCAACCGCCGAGATGGGCACCTAGCCAACACCTCCCTTGAGGTAGCACAAAGCTAACCCTCAAGCGCTAATGTAGCTTCGAGCTATCATTAGACCACGTACATCCTGTGTACACTTCTTCCTTCTTCAATCCAATCCCATGCCCATGTGTCAATAAATCATGCAAGAATATCATATAGAATGAGTATTTATCACTTATCACTACCACATTGTACATATATAAATGTATATCAAGATTAACTTACCATCACCAGCTTATTCATCACTTATGCCATTATAAACGGCTATTACACATAATACACATATAAACATGTTAGCAAACCAAACCACGTAAATAGTGCGATGATTACGCACCTAAATGATACCAAAACCCAAACGCTACTACGCTTCTCGCACTGCAGACTAACTGACTTACAAAAGGTTCCCAAATGATGTGCTCTTCTTCCTACAATCGGCCTTGGCATAAAAACAATGAACACTTAGGCCATTCACCAAGACAAAAACTATAGCACAAAGAAAACTAACACGCCCCTACCTTGCTAATCAACCTTTAAGGGTAAAATCGTAATTTTACCTACTAAGGGCATTTTCGTAATTTACCCACCAAGGGTATATCGATAATTTCAGACTGAATGGCCTTTCTAAAGGCCCAAAGTGTCGCCCGAAGCGACCCAACTACCATTTCTGGTCGAATGGACTATTGGGCCTAAAGCCCAATTTCGGCCCATTCGGGCCCACACGCTCGTGTGGCCCACCTAACACAAATCTAGCCACGTATATAAGTTCCACCTAGTCTAGTTCACTATATACTACACAATCGCACAATTTACTCATAAGGGCCCACGGGCCCATTGGGCCCACTTCGGCCCATCGCGCCCAAGCGGCCCCAACCCACAAGAATACTCACGATGGCCTCAACTATCGCTGGCCGAGCCCCACACGTGCGCCGCGACGCTCAGGTGGCTACTAATGCCGTGTGACCGGCATTTCTGGCATTTGTCGCTTCTACAACTAGAGTAGAGAGTTACACACCGATAGGACTGCGTGCTAATCCGCGCTCCGACCACTCCTGTGCCCAAACGCCTTCCAAGGTGTGTTTACTCTCCTCCTAGGATGCTCCTTATATAGCTAGCTCTTCACCTTCATTCTTTGTGTCTTTCCGATGTGGGATCCTTCGTCGAGAGAGTTTAAATTCAATCAAAACTCTTGCCGTCCAATCCATAAAATAAATACTCCATTGCTTGTCATGAGATTCGAACCTGTGCTCCTTTGCAACATAATCCACGCTGTTAACCACTTGGCCACAAGCTCCTCCTCTTGTGTCCTAAACCATGCGCAACTAAAAATAAACTATAGCCAAATTCCCGAGGTCCAAGTAAAAAGAAACCAAAATGCAAAAGCCAAGACTTGAACCTTGGACCTCCTTCCTTCCCTTGTGGCGTCACCCCCTTGTCTCTTAAGTGGCGTCACTTTGCCACTACACCACAAACTCCACTTGTGTCATTTTTCCCCACATTTATTCTTAAGGCCTACCTGCCAACTTCCAGGGTTTTTTTTCACCTAAAACCAAAATTTCCCCAAAGCTAATATTTGATCCCGGGACTTCATAGAAGCCCTCTAACCTTCCAAAATAACTTACCTAATAAGTCTAACTTGCATTTAAGCCGGTCTCTTGTTCTCCAAAAATTTAAACGCTACTACGCCTAAGGCCCATTGGGCTCAATTCTCCTAGGCCCAATTCCTTTTTACCCTAAAAATCTAAATTTTCCAAAGCCTTCCCTTCTCATCCCAACATTCTTAGAGCCTCTAAAACTCAACCAAGCACTCCCAAAAACCTACTAACACTTGATTTATACCCCATATGCACAGCCCCTAAACCAGGGTGTTACACTCGTAGGCTCGTTTTAGGGACGATATGAATGTTTTTTAAAATTTTTAAATTTGAGTGGAAATTCATATCTCAATTTTGAATGTTTGCTTATGAATAAGTCCGGTAATGCCTCGTACCCTATTTCGGCGTTGGACACGGGTAAGGGGTGTTACAATTTAGGCTTGAATTTGATAGATATTCGCTTAGATCATGATAAGGACTAAATTGTAAAACTAATTAAGCTTTTTAGATAACATTGAAATATTAGGGGCTAAATTGAATAAATTGGAAATATATCATGAAATTATGCTATGAATAGGAAGCATATGGTCTTTATGAAAAGATGTGAAATCAGATTTTGATTCGATACTAGATATCGAAAAATATGCATATCCGAGTATAGAGACTAAATTGAATAAAATGAAAAAATATGTTTGGATTTGTATTTAAATGTTAGTTGGATGTGAACTGATGTTGTTTCTATTATTGAATTATCAGATGTAACTAAAGGCAACGTCGGGCTATCACGAGAGAAAGAAAAAGTGAGAGTTGTTGACGAGTGACAAGAGAATTCGGTTTGTACTTTTATGATTCGAGATCATTGAATATATATGCATATCTATATTTGTTGATTACATGATTTACTATCGAGATAAGCTTATATTGTCATATGAATTGATTCATATTGAATGATATTGAGTATTGAGAAATGGGACTGAATTGAATATAATAGAAAATAGTATGATATAATTGATATATGATACGTGATATGCATATGGTATGAACCATGCTATGTGATATTAGACATATATGAAATGAAGATGAATTTGAAATGAGATTATGATATATGAATTGGTTATAAAATGAAATTGGATCATTGGTACCCTATTAACTGTTTGGGTAAAGTCGGATATTGTTGGCATGCCATAGGATAGGTTGTGTACGGGTTACTTTGGTTATATTGATGAGCATTGGGCACATTTTACTTTAGACGTTCCGATGAGTGCAGGGTACACCTTTTACTTCGGTTATACCGATGAGCGCTAGATGCAATTTACATACTTCAGATGTTTCGATAAGGTACTAGGTGCCAGATTAGTGTGTTGGTTTGATAATCCGTGTATTCGTTCGAGTCTGTGTCATGTTAATAGGGATTATAAAATGTTAGTTGGTTAAATGATTATTTGAAATGATTTGATAGAACGAAATGGTATTACAAATGCATATATAGGATTATTGATAGCATGTGAAAGACCATGTGAACCGGTTATACTATCCCAGAGGGCCGATATGGAAATATGGTGAATCAATATATTTGAATTGAAAATGAGGTTATAGATTAACTAAATGGTATGATATGTGTTATAAATTGTTGTTGATGATAGTCAAATGAATTGGTTCATATGTTATGAATTGGTGGAAATGAAATGCTTGAAACTTAGCATGCTTTATTGTAAATAACATGTTATTATCTTGTGTATATGACTTGAATCATGGAAGTAACACTGAGCTTTACTGCTAAGTGTGCAATTTGCTTATTCTATTCGCCGGTGTAGGTGAATCTCGAAGTCCCAAGAAGTAACTCAACATCCAATCTGTAGCTCTCGACTCAACAATATTTGTATAGTCCCTTTTTCATTTTGATATATGACAATGAACCAAGGATATGGAGTCGGTTTTGCATCAAAATGGTCATTTTGAAATCCAAATTGGCATTGTGGTTTGAGTTTAGTTATAACTTGTTGAATGCATATATGAGAATGACATAAATAGTTGAAATGGTTAAATGGTTAGAAATATGGAAATTTTCATATTTATTAAGGTTGAGAAGATGAATTTTATGTAATGTAAATGTATATAAGATGTTAAAGGTTAGAAATGACCATACTGGAATGATATCTTTGCTAAAATGGTTGCAATTAAGGTATTGAATTATTTGTTTAGATGTTATAAATTGGTACCATTTTGGACCTTTTGGAAACAGACAGTCATGTCACGACGTTGGGCCCTTAACATCGCGACGAGGTCAAGTCATGAGTTACGTCACAACCTGGAACCCCAGAAGTCGTAATGTTAACCTGGTAGTTTGAAAATTTTGTAATTTGGTCCTTATTCGACCCTAAGTTATCTAAAGAGCTTTCGTAAGCTCGTATAACACTTGTTATGATGGTATAACATATAATAATGATGTTTTGAAGTTAAAAGTATGTATTAGATATTAAATTGAATTGTAATCGATCGTAGTTACTCCGGCAATGAATGTGACATCTCATAACTCGAACCTGATGACCGGGTCGGATATGGGGTGTTATACATTATTAGCAGGTCTATCACCCACTACAAGGTCGCATCAACAACATAACCAAGGTAACTACTTTGTTTAAAATAAGTTGTACTCAACCTTGAATTTTGACATGTTATATAGAAAAAATAATAATTGTTGATTTGATCTAATTCATGGATCGATAGTAAATAAAAAAATATGAAAATAAAAATTTATAATTGATTCAAACTTTAGAGTATTGGTCTTGATTTTCATTTTTTAATGGGTAACAACTATTTACTTTATTTTATATAATATATCACCAATCAAACTTATCAAAGGAGCGATTTTTTATTCAATCAATTCACCCCATCCCATTTAGACAATACTAAAAAATATTATATAAAAATATTGTAAATATAAAAATAAAAATAATTATGTATTTAAACATAAAGTAAACTACACAAATAGTCACCTAATTATTAGTAAGTTTCTTTTTTAGTTATTCAACTATGAAAAGTTGCAAAACAATTATCCAATTATTTGATTTCTTTTCTTTTTTGGTCACTAGTTGTTAAGTGGCTAATGAATAGATGACATATCAGCTTTTAATTGGCATAATAACAATTTTAACCCTCAAAATTTATACTTTGTGTCAATTTAGTCTTAATTCTAAAAAAATCATCAATGTTTACTCAATGTGTAATTTGGTCCTTTTGCAATTTTGTTTTTCTTTGCGACTCTTTTACCTAAAGAGCTAAAAAAATTATAAGCTAAACTTGATCGAAAATATACCAAAAATGTTAACACTAAAAAACCCAACTTGATACTTCAATTCTCCACCGTTGGATTGAACACTAACAGTTGAGATGACTTGGTTTTTATTGATTCACTTTCTTCACTGATTTTATAAGATTCATGCTTGAATCTATTGACATTAATTTAGTTGATTTACTATTGTTATTGTTGTTGTTATTACCGTCTCTTGCAAACTCAGAGAGCCTCGTCACTTGTTTAATTTTATAAAATTAGATGTTTGTTTTTATTTCTAATTTACGCAATATATTGAATTAATTTCCATTTAAAAATAGGATAAAATTAGGTCATTTGTAAACATCAAGGGTTAAAATTAAAAAAAGAAGAAGATTAAATTAATAAATATGTAAATATTGAGGGTTAAATTTGTTATTATGTTAATTTTAAAAGCTACCATATCATCTTTGCATTAGCCATTTAACTTATGGTGACCAAAAAACAAAAAATCAAATAGTTCAATGATCATTTTGTAAATTTTCATGCTTGGATGACAAGAAAAAACTTATTAATAATAAGTGACTAGCTATGTAATTTACCCTTAAACATAATAATGTATGTAGTATCTATTTTCCTCCTCTCTTTTTCATTTCATAAAAAATGGTAAAATTTCAATTTTAGTCCTTATGCTACACTCCAAATTTTTTAGATTATATAATAATGATCAAATTTCAATTTTGGTCCCTTTAAGAGTCAACCTTTATACTTTCAACTTTTTGACACACTTTGATACCTTGAATTTGACAATATCACTTATTAGCTAAAATACTTTGTTTTGATTAAAATGCTAATGTAACTTTTAAGAGTTATTAATACCATTAAAATTCTTTGTTTTAATTAAAGTCCATTGTAATGTCCTTTTTTTTACATGAATACTAAGTGAGTATTTTTTTTTAAACTTCAAAATGTTATACCAATGAATTTAATAAAAAAAAATTATTTCAAAAAAATAAATTTTTTTAATGATTTTAACAATTAAATCTAAATTTTTAAATTTTAAAAATAAAAATACAAATACTAAATTTTAAATATACAAAGATTTGGAATATATTTTAATATCCAAATATTTAATTAAGTAATAAAAAAATTAATAACTAATATTCATGAATCGGAAAGTCAGCTTAGGAAGTGGTTGTTATTTTTTTTTTCTTTTTTGTATTTTTCTCATTGGTTAGGGTGAAGCATGTAGGCCCCACTTTTTACATGCTTTACAACCTTGGCAGTTGGCAGCTTTTAAGGATTCCGCGTGTCACATTCTGTTTCATCGGCCCGAATTAAGGGCCTAACAAACACTCAATTAGCCTCAACTACTTTTTTTTTTTTTTTTTTTTTTTTGTACATTTTTCGGCACAATTTTAGTATTATTTAACCTCAAAATTCACGACGAGTGTTAAATTTTTTTTAGAGTTAATTGATTTCTAAATTTGAAATCATTTTTGACATTAGTAGTCAATAATATATCATCGTATGACAATATGAATGTCCAAATTGAGAGAAGCTTGAATGTGATTTTTTAGTAATTTTATTTTATTTTTAAAATTTTTTATTATTACTTACCATGCATATCTCTTAATGTTGGATTGCCATATGATGTTGTATTATTAATTATTAATGTTATGTTATTACATTCTAATAGTGTTACAAGAAATATATTATGGTATATCACAAATTCTAAATTTTAAGTATAAATTAAACTCGAAAAAAAACAAATTACAGATTAAAACACTTTATAATAAAATTTTATTTATTAAAAATCAGAGTCCAATCTCTCAAACAAATAATGTGAGGTGAAGCTTATATCTTAGGTATATGGTTAATAAAATTAGATAATGATGACATGATTTGGAAAAAAAAGTGAATTGTTTAAAAAAAATTATAAATAATGTGATAGTAATGTATAAAATTATATATTCGCAATTATGGTATAATAAAAGAGTATTATAAGGACTGAAAGATGGTGAAAATTAAAAAGGTGTACCAAAAGAAGTAAATAAAAAGTAATTATGGAATAAGAAATTAGAGATGCTTAAAAGAGAAAAAAAAGTTGAGAAAATGGTTAAGTAGTGTAGCAAAGAAAAATACAAATCATATATAATATAGATGTTAACAACACATGATTACATCAACATATTTATTGCAAAAGCTACATTGGCTCCACAAAAGGGTTTTATATCTCCTCCCTTCACAGATTCAAACTCCATTAATGAAACTCATGGGTTTCTCTTGAGCTTCCAACTCCATTAAAGGAATAGCGACGGTACGCCATTTCCTTGCTTGTTTAAGCTCCCTGCAAACTCCAAAAACAAGTATGGAAATAACAATCGTCGTCCCTAAAGAAACACTTAAAAAAAATTAGAACCAAAAAACAAGAAATTAGCTAACGTTTTAATTACTAGCTACTATGAGGTACTGCTGCTGAAGGTTTAATTTCCCATCATTTGTCCAATAAAGGGAATTAAAGAAAAAGTGGAAAAGGGCAGCTGCTGTGCGTAAATCCCATGCACGAAAGGTGTAACAAGAATTGCAGAGAAAGCAAAATCTTGGAGACAATATAGGGTTACTAGGTCGATAGATAGAAAAAGATGCATGTCTTGTGTGGAATATGGACAAAATGGTGGGTACGTGATTGGGAGACATGATGATGTTATTCAGTTGTGCAGAGGGTTGGGCCCCGAGGGAACAAGTCTTTTCTCCACACCGTATCTTGGATCAATTTCGTTGGCTTCGGAGGGTGGCGGCGGTGGCGCCAATGATGGCAAGAAAGGGTGGAAATTGTGGATTCTTTGAAGCTGAAAGCACAAAGAACGTTGCTCTGATCGAGAGAAAGAATCACAAGGAGGGTGGTTTCTTGGGGATGGTGGTAGTGGTGGCGGAGTTGAGCCCCGGGCCAGTTGGAGCAAGAGGAGGAAGAGAAGTATAAAGATGAAGAGGCGGTAACAAGACATGGGGCCTTTAGGCTTAGGCTTAGGCTTAGGGGAGAGTTTATCTTCTTCAGTTTTTGTGAGAGAGATTGAAAAAAAAAAAAAAACACAGAAAAGAAGTGATGTCAAGGAGAGATGGAAAGATGATGATAGGAGGGAGTGTTTAAATGCAAGGCAAGACCCACATGAAAAGGCTATATAGGGAGGGAGGATCTCATCAAATTAGTCACGTATTTTTGTAGGTGTTTGGCGACAAACAACTGGTGTACCGCACAATTTTTGAACCCCCTCAACCCCACCCCATCCCTGGTCTTAGAGCCATTAATCCTAGACTCTTGGAGTTGGTTTTGAAATATCAACCTTCATCCCACTGTTAATTTATAAGGTGTCTAACAAGTTGGCGTGGATTGTAACACCGGCTAACATATCCAAGTCCAAACCATTGCAAAACCCATGAGACAAAAGCAGCTTGTCGTTTTTATGATGCTAGCATGTTTTCCCCCACGTTTTTACTCTCCAACGTTTTAGCCCTGTAAAACAGTAACCATCAGACACCTTTTAAGTTGGTTAATGAATCATGTTAAGCTTCCCGGTAGTCAGAGATTTAAATGGCACTTGTTTTGGTTACTTTCTGGCCGATATTTATTATAATTGACTGTGATGACACATCTGCAACCCCAAATAAATCTTTACTGGTAGTTTTCGGAGCTGGTGCTGACAATCCGAGGTCTTTGGCGCTGCAGAGGTAACTAGTTATTCAAAGCAATAAATGTTTTTAGCTTTGCATACACGAGAAATTTAGAATTGCACATGATTTGAACTTTCATTGATACACCATTCTCAGGGTGTTTATCTTCTGCAAGCCCCCTGCTTCCATTTATTTCCCAGCTGTAGCAGAAGAACAAAGGGTACTTACACATTTGGATCCTTGATGACATTTGCCAATTATCTTGGCTAACGTGTAAAATATCTTAATATAATTACATATAGATTACTTGAATTATTGGTTAACATTCAATTGTATTCTACTAGTCAGAAGTTTTCCACAAATTATATTCTTAGTCCTTCCGCTAATCTCCTTCACTTCCCTTAATTGATACATTGAGTGAGTGAGGCCCTATCATCCATGCTGGCTCCGGCTATTTGGGCTTCTTGGCTTTCATCAGACCCATCAATTCTTTTTGTCGCTTCTTCACTTCTTTGAATTTTATCACCCCAAAACTCAAATTTCAATTCAAGTCTCCACCTTGATCGCAATCCCCAACCTCTCAAAAGCTTTTTCTGCCATCTTTTCTTCCTTTGCTCGAACACTGATATCTTCCAATCGTCTCAACCTTACTTCCCCATCCTACAGATAACCCCTCTGTTGACCTCCTATCCTAACATCCTCACCTCCTTGTACTATGACTATCACCTTATGACTGACCCCATTAGTTGATTTGTCAGCTAAATCGTCTCTCACTTCTTCCCCAATGCATTGGCTTACCAAAATATGTATATATATAGTGTTACCCCTACTGAAAGATCCCAAACTCATTGTCTCACTACCCACTCCAATTCTATCCAAGTAGCCCTATTCTCCGCTCACTTTTTCCAATTATTGGGTAGCCCTCAAGGTTACAATGTTCCAAAACTTTCTTAGCCTCTTTCAATGACACACCATCCTTACACCATGCTACTACACCTCTTTAACTTACGTAGGTTTTTAATGTTATTATTTACTATCACATAAATCATAAGCATAATTACATGTTATTATTTACTATAATAAAATATTCACCCAAATTAAAAGTGATCTAATTTGGTTAAGGTTTATTAGGCTTTAGTTATTAAATACTCTAGTAACTAAATTCTAATTGATGATGGATTGATTAGAATTAGGACTAATTTGCAAAAATTATATGTTAGGGTTATGGTTCCCAAATTACACATGCGTAACTTTTCTAATATCTTATCTTTAGAAAAGAGAATCACCTTCTCAAAATTACTTGTGTACTAATTTGGAAGATCAAAACCATAAGATCAGGAGATTTCAAGAAATCCATGGATTCAGGTATGCTTCCTCATTTAGATTTATTCTTAATGATTTGACATGACAGATCTTGGATTATGGTTTGTTAAGTTTTATATTAGATATTATTTTACGATTATAACAACTGGTATCTGAGCCTTGTCATGTTGAATCATTCAGAATGAATTGATTCTATACTATTTTTGGGTTGATTCCAGGGGCGAAGCCAGGACAATTTTTTAGGGGGGCCGGATGAAATTTTAATTTTTTATAGTTTATATCTTTCTAATTTGTAAAGGATTAAATCAAATTTTTATAATTTTAGGGGGGGCCAAAGTGCAATTTTACCTTTACTAATTTAAAATTTTAAAAAAAATTCAAGGGCCTAAATAGTAATTTTACCTTTTAGGGGTAGCTGCCCATGCTACCCCTCAAGCCGCTCTGGTTGATTCATTTTTCAAATTTTATGAATTTGATATTTAGATTCGGTGTTTTCGATCATACACATTAAATCTTGAGGATTTATAGTTATTTTTTTATGGCTTTTATCTTTCAACATTTTTGGAGTTATATGTAGATGCAAAGTAAGTTGGTAATATTTCTATTATATGCATATACATATCAATGAATTTAAGGGAATAATGCATGGTTTTATTTTGCATGAATTGTGATTGATTTTAACGATACAGTTATAAACTTTGGTTGAATTAGTTTGATGGGCATTGTTTTTATGCAAATTGATGTTGATCATTATATGTGTTTAAAGAATTTGGTTTTAAGTTTGGTTCTATAATATTAGGTTTTGGCATCTTATGGTTCAAAATATTTGGTTAAATTATTGTGATATAGTTTATTATATGAATTGTGGGATATGTCAACTATTATGATTTTGTTTTTGAGATTTATGGGCTTGAAAATATTTTTCAAGTATTCATGTGAATCTCTATTTAATCGTTAATACAATTTTGGATTTACATGGTATCACTACAACAAAACAAGCCTACCGCGACACTTTTTTTTTTAACTTAAGACGACGTAAAAAAGGTTAGCATAGGTGTCGCGACGCTTCCAAAAAGGTCATTTTTAGTGCAATTGGCATAGGTGCCGCGACACTTTTGAAAAAGTGTTGGCATAAGTCAACATAAGCCGTGTAACACCCCAAACCCGGCCCATGCGTTTCGACCAGATCTGGTATGCTACTAGTTGTACATTAAAAACTTTTGTCTTGTTGGTTTTGGAAGTCGTAAATTAAATAGACATTATTTAAGTAAATAAGCGGCATTTTAAAAATAAAACCTTGTATTAAGTATAATTAAACCTTTGACATAATCTCATAAGTTGCAGAACATTAAAACTACTTAGTTGGATAAAACTATGGGGCCTTATTACATTGATAATTCCAAAGTAAAAATAAAATAATACTTAAAGAAATACCAAAAAAATAATAATTTATAGAAACAAAGCTTGATGGCCCCTCGAGTCCGTCTCTCGGCTCCCATGTCTACGATCTACCGCTCATCCGGAAGAGTAGAGAAAGGAAAGCGTGTGTCACCAAGACTCAGTGTATAAATCTCAAAACACACAACGACTGAGCCCACAAACACATTATGGGCCCCGCCCATGCATAAAGGTATCAATCATAATCACATGATAAACAATAAATAATGAAAAACCCAACCCATCCTAGGTTTCCATCCTCTACACACCATCCCGTACCAACCATCACACCTTGGGGATTTCTACAATCAACCCTCCATCCGCTACACACCAAAACGACAGCCGTGCTGTCTATTCCTATTAATTAGGAATCATTTAACGTGGCATCGCCACCGATCACTATGTGACCTTTCATTTAAATTATGTGAGATTTCTACCACCGATCACCAAGTGACCTATCATGCACTTCCCCTTCAATATCATCATTCCCACCCCATGCACACATACATAAAGAAAACATCATACAGACTTATATACTTTTCGATACACATAGGGAGTTCTATGTTTATGTACCTGGCATCTTTGCCTAACCCTTTTAGGGTTCCATTCGACTGTCTACACAGCCTCATTCCGGCTTTTTAGCCCATAACATATATAAATAAACATACATACAGGTTTATTAGTAGTGTGTTAGAGATCTACACACCTGATTAATGTCGATACCCTTGCTACAACTTTGCTCAAAAAGTCGAAAAGATACGAAACTAGGGCCTCTCCTATATTCGGCCATGGTTAGTGTTCTACCCAATTTTATATATTTGAATAACAAATCTTCTTACTTTAAAATCTCGAAATTGGAGACTTATGATTTTCGGCTTTTAGATCTAGTCGACTAAGCTTCCTTCAAATCCTGAATTGCCGCCCATCATAAAACCATTAAACTATTAGCTTTTGGCTTTTGCCTTTCAAAAACCGGGAATAGATTATGAGAACTAATCAAAAATCAACACTTACCTTAGCATAGGAGATTCGGCTAGCACTAGAGAGAGGATTCATGAATGCCCAAGGAAGATTTAAATGCCTAAGTATAGAACTAATTCTCAAATAGGATGAATAGAAGAAAAGACTATGGATGCTTCACTTTAGAGAAATCGGCACAAAGAAGGAAAAAGTGGAGAAGAGTTTCGCTTTTTTAAAGAAATTGGAGAAAAGAAATTAGAGAGGAGAGGCTAGGAATTTCGGCACAATGGGAGAGAAATTTAGGGTTTTCAAAGGTCGAATCAAGGAGCTAGCCCCTATTTATAGATATTTTGGCACCTATCGCTAAAAACCGAAAACGCCCTTAAAGTTCAAGCTAAAGAGAGGAGAAATTCGGCACCCTCCTTGCCATGCAAGAGTCGAATTTTACACTCCTCTAGGTGGTGGATTTTCGCCAACACTTCCCTTGAAGATAAGCTCCTAACTTTTCTCCTTTTTATCTATGATATTATCACTTAAAAATCCACATAAATTCTCCTATTTTATAGCCTTGTAGCCGTCCACCTCTACTAATCCCTAATGCCAAATTTAACTCACTTAAATTAAAATATTTGGGCTCATTAAACTTAATACTTGGGCCCCTAATTCCTTGTATGTGGCGTCACCCTCTCTTCATTTAAAGTGCCGAATTTGGCCTAAAACATGGGCTCCTTGCGACCCAAAACTTGTTCCTTTTTAACTGTTAATGATGTCACTTTAATCTGAGCCTTTTTGCCTAATTCTAAGCCCAAATTTAGACCCCTATCAATTAAATTAACATAGTAAACCTATCCCTACACTAAATGTATAGGCCCGTAAATTTAGGATGTTACAAGCCGACCTTTATTGAAGGGTTGGAAAAGACCTAGTCAAGGCCGACCTTTAAAAAATGTTGTGATAGACCCTTCTAAGGCAACCTTAAAAAGTTTGGGATATACCCGTCTAAGACAACCTTAAAAATATTGGGATAGACCTTGTCTAAGGCAACCTTAAAAAGGTTGGTGTCGAAACCATTTTAAAATTTTTAAAAAACGGGGTCGACTTTTAAAAACGAAAATGGGAGTCGCCACCAATCCCTTTTTACTTAGGTGTGATTGGATCACCTTGCAAAACATTTTATTTTAAAACATTTAATTTTGGTCTACGAAAAACAAAAAAAAAACGGGTTTGGGAGTCGGTTACGTATGAGGAAGGGTTAGCACCCTCATAACGCCCAAAAATTGGTACCTAATCGATAAAATCATGTCCAAATGTTTAAAATTTAAAAGTATTTAAAAATATGATTTCTTTAAAGAAACTTCGAGCAATTTAAAAATTGAGACTTTCTTGTTCCGAAAGAATATAAACATCACATCTAACACGTTAGGACATGATATTTAAAAACCTTCATAATCAAAATCGTCTCACGATTTACAAAACTTTTTAAAAGTATATTTAGTTATTCAGCTAAACGGAAAGTCGCACCCAACACGTTAGGGCACTATTTCTCGAATTTCTAAATACCAAAAGATTGCCTTATTTTAAAACCTTTTAGTAAAATATAACAATTTTGCAAAAATGTATTTTTATTTTAAACAATAACCATGTGACAATATTAAATTTATACACTATCGAATATAAATATTAAAAGCAATTATAGTACATTAACATCTAACATAGACAATATAAAATACAACTAAAATAACTAAAGTAAGAATAATAATACAATAAGGATATATTAGTAAAAATAATAAAATAGATTAATAAAAATAATATTAAAATGAAAAACAATGGTAATGAAAATAATATAAATAATATTAGTAATAAAATAATAAATTATAATAATAATACTAATAATACTAGGGTTAGTTATAAATAAAATAATAGTAATAGCGATATCAAAAATAATATATATATTGTATAAAAAATATATTGTTAAAAGAATAAATAATATATAACTTTAAATAAAATTACATTTATAATAATCTAATACAAATATTTTATAAAAATAATAAAAATAAATATGTATTATAAATAAATTTTATACCAAGTAAAATTTTAGAAAATAATATAATATAATACTATATAATATATAAATTAAAAATATAATATAATAAATAATATATTATTAAACTAAATAAAATAGTATATGATAATAATTAAATATATACAAAAAAATAATACATATAAAATATATATATATATATATATATATATATGGATTTCACAATATTAATAAATTAATAAATATAGAAAATAATATTTAATATGATAAAATAGTTTAATACACTATAAAATAATAAAATAAAATAAAAGGATAAAAATAAAATAAAACAAAGAAAACAGGGGTCAAATAACAATTAAAACAAATTAAAAGGACTAAATCAAAACACGCGTTAAATTACAGGGGCTAATATGGAAATTAAGCTTCTTTTTGAAAATGGTGTCGTTCCGATTTTTAACCTTTAGACTGCCCGAGGATTAAATTGAAATGCAAAAAGTAATTTTGGGATCAATTGTAAAAATAAAAACAATAGGACGTAATTATAAAATTAAAATAATGCGGAAGGGCCTGACGCGCAAATAACCCATTTCTTAAAAACACGCGGATCCTTCGGGTCGGGTCAATTGCAGGCGGATCTTGGTTAAAACGACGCCGTTTTTGGTTTTGTGGGCAGTCCTCAAAACGGTACCGTATGGATTGTTTATAAAAGCTAATTTTAAACCCCAAAATCATTTCAGACACCTTTTATAAAAAAAAAAATTCCAGAAATTCTCTCGAGGCCCTCATCTGGGTTTGGTTCGTTGAGTCTCTGCACCACCGCCTCACGCGCCCACGCGCCGACGCGCCGTCGCCCACGATGGTTCTCAGGTACGAAATTTCATCCTTTTCTTTTACTTCAATATAGTTTTATAAAATAAAGCATGCACGAAACTAAAGAAATAAAAATAATAAAAAACAGAATGTGAGTCACCTTTATAAATAAAAAGAAAATTTTTATTTCTTTGTATCTGTTTGCGTATCTGTTTGTTTCTTTTTTTTTTCTCTTCCCTTTGTATATTTTTTCCCCCCATTTACAAATTTTCTAGGGTTTTTATACCCGAAAAATAAAAGAAAAAGGAAATAAAAATTTCCATTTTTTGCTACTGTTTTGCCCTTGCTGCGATTTGTTTCCTTGTTTGCTGCTGTTTCTTTCTTCTTTTGCAGGTGATTGACGAGGATCTTGGCGATGATGCGGGGCTATCGTGCGTTGATGGCGGCACAACTGTTGCGGCGCGAGGGAGAAGAGTGCTGCGGTGCCTAGGGTTTCAGAAACCCTAGGCCACTGCTGATTCTGTTAAGGTTTTGGGCCCCTTTGGGCCGTATAGGTTTGGGTCTGTTGGGTCTAACTGGGCTTGGCTGTAATGGGTAGTCTGTTGGGCTTGGTAGATTGGTTTTTTTTTTAGTATTTGGGCCAATGGTGTAATTGGGTAGTTGGGTATCAGTTTGGGCTGCTGGACTGTAAGGAAAATGGACATTTATTTTTTGTATTATTTTGTTTCTGTTTTGGTTAGTTTTATAGGCCCGGGCAAAATGGGCCGACTAGAGCTGCCCCTCTTTGCTCATTGTCGTGTAACGAGGATAGAGTAAAGAATATAAAATGACCAATTTTGCCCGGTCTTGGCCGAGCTTCGACTTCTTGGTCATCGTCTTCTTCAAATGGCTTCTAATCCCAATTGCATCTTCTGGGGTACTGGAACTGCAACTTTTAGAAGTATTGAGCTATAAGTCTGATGGTTTCAATCTACTTCACTACAACTTTAGGAAGGCAGTATCCACTATCTTCGATCTGCTCCACTGCAAACTCAGGGAGACAAGACCTGATGTCTTTGATTTGCTTCTTGCAACTTCAAGAATGCCAAATCTACTATTTTAATCTACTCCCTGCAAACTCAAGGATGCCAGACTAATGTCTTCGATCTGCTTCCTGCAGCTTCAGGAATGCCAAATCTACTATTTTAATCTACTCCTTACAAACTCAAGGATGCCAGATTAATCTCTTCAATTTGCTTCCTGCAACTTCAGAAATGCCAGACTGATGTTTTCAATCTGTTTCCTGCAACTTCAGGAATGCCAAATCTGCTATTTTAATCTGCTCCTTGCAAACTCAAGGATGCCAGATTAGTATCTTTGATCTGCTTCCTGCAACTTCAGGAATGCCAGATCTACTATCTTCAATCTGCTTCCTGCAAACTCAGGAATGCCAGATTGGTATCTTCGACCTGCTTCTTGCAACTTCAAGAATGCAAGATCTGCTATCTTCAATCTGCTTCCTGCAAAGCTCAAGAATGCCAGATTGGTATCTTCGACCTGCTTCTTGCAACTTCAAGAATGCCAGATCTCCTATCTTCAATCTGCTTCCTGCAAAGCTCAGGAATGCCAGATTGGTATCTTCGACCTGCTTCTTGCAACTTCAAGAATGCCAGATCTGCTATCTTCAATCTGATTCCTGCAAAGCTCAGGAATGCCAGATTGGTATCTTCGACCTGCTTCTTGCAACTTCAAGAATGCCAGATCTGCTATCTTCAATCTGCTTCCTACAAAGCTCAGGAATGCCAGATTGATATCTTCGACCTGCTTCTTACAACTTTAAGAATGCAGATCTGCTATCTGCTTCCTGCAAAGCTCAGGAATGCCAGACTAATCTCATCAATCTGCTTCTTGCAAACTCAGGAATGTCAGACTGATGTCTTTGATCTGCTTCCTGCAACTTCAAGAATTGCCAAATCTGCTATCTTCAATCTGCTCCCTGCAAGCTCAGGGATTGCCAGACTGATGTCTTCGATCTGCTTCCTGCAAACTTAAGAATTGCCAAATCTGCAAACTTCATCAATATTGCTACACCGTCCGCTGAGGGACATGTCCTGTAGATTCGGTTTAGTATGTTTATGTCACATGACTAAGATGTTATGATCAGAATGAATCAAATGCTTCTAGCTACATATAACATGTCATGAAGATGATTCTTTTTTAAAAAGTTAGGATGCAATGATCGAAATGAATCAAATGCTCCTAATGAAATTTTCTATGATACAAAAATGTTATGAGTATGATTCCTATTCTAGGTGTTATCACTCATTTGTTTTTCATTCTTGTTCATCAATCATGTTCTGTTCAAATAGCTTGCCCCATGGTAATTCTGAGTCTTCTCTACTTGAACCTTGGGACATGAAGTTGGTACCTCCCACTGCAACTTTAGGGGAATGACATTTGGTTTCTTCCTTATTTCTGTTACCACTCAGAGGTACAGAACTTGTATCACTTTCAATCTGTTACACCATTCCCTGGGTGTAATGACCATATGTATGTGTCTGAATGGATGTAGGGTATCCCGACAATGATCCCCTTTTACACTTGGATTGACCTTGTTCGTCATTTGCCGATATGGTGTCACCAACGAAATTGTCTTATCCAATAAGAATTTGAAGAGATAATCATTTTTCAATGTTTCCAGCCCTTAGGCTTGGTGAGTTCTGAACAATAGTCATGTTTCAGATTCCTCATATTATTTAGAAGCTTCTAGAGTAATATACGAAACTCCTTTTATGAAAATGTTATTAGTCCATAGATCGTTATTTCAATATAAATTCTTGAAAAAGAACACAAAAATGGACGAGAAAGAAATTAGTTAGGAGCATAGCTCAGAAAAATAATTTAATCAAAGATAACCCAGGCAATAAAAGAAAATTGATTTGGGTGTATCTCAAAAAGAATAAAGCAATCAAAGATAAGGAAAAAATGGGTAAGATAGAAGCTAGGTGCCCCAGATATCACAGTCTGAGCTTCTCTGTTCCGACTTCTTGAGGACCATTTTAAACTCAATATTTGTTTAGGGGATCTAGAGTACTTTGTTGATGCTCCAAGACGCAGCATAATTCTTCTTTGTTAATTCAGGCATAGCAAGACTACTACATGCCCTATCTTTAATCAAAATTTGAGCCGCCCTTTTCGGGTTTTCAGCTCAAAACCCCTTTGGTCTCAAAGCGCCCTTTGCGGGTTTTCGCCTTGGCCTCTCCCTTTTTTTTTTGAAAATATTCTTAAGGCGCCCTTTGCAGGTTTTCACCTTAGTCTTCCCCCTTTCAGGAAAAATACCTCTTGGTTGAACCTGAGATCACCGGATTGGGCAAGTCTTCACTATCTGTCTCGGTCAATATCAATGCTTCTCTAGAACAGGCACTACATAAGTCCTTCCCAGTTTGGCATATGCTTTCTTCTAAAATCGTTTTATAGAAGAAAGGTCTTTTTCAACATCAGGTTCCCTCGTGGAATTCCCTAAGATGAACTTCTTTAATGTAAGCTCGCATCATCTGGCCGTGACGAATAGCTTTTAACCTTTTTTTCAATTAGCTTCAATTTCATAAACCAATGGGTAAGATGTTGCCCCCAGCGATGTTTCTGGCTGACGTTCAATAAGACAGAGGGTAAACGGTTGCTTCTTATGCCAATCCTTACAAGTCTAAATCACCTTTCATAGTTTTTTCTTCTTTTTTTTCTTTGTCTTGTGATATCTTTGCTCGATCTTTGGGCAAACTGTAGACTTTGACTTTGTACAGTTATGCGTGATCCTTTATGGCATTCTTTGCTGGCATCTGATCCTTTCCTTTATTCTTTATTCTTTTTTTTTTGAAATTTGATGACTGTCGACTTTGCAATGTTGGCATATAAAGCTAATTCCACCCTCATAGTGAAGGAGACGATGACCATGACGGTAAATTAATGTCAACCAGAAGCGTTTGCCGAGATTGGCCCCATCACATCCATGCCCCACATATGGAAAATTTGTGAAGAACTGGAGTAAGCACATGAATCTTGTCTCCTTAGATACAGCATAGCTGATACCATCCCTTTCTATGTAGATCGGCGAAGGTTCGATCCTCATGTTTAGCCACATCTTGGTAGCCCAGGCATGTCTTGATATGATCGTGCAAGAACATCTTTGAATTCTTGAAAATAACTCAATGATGTCTCGCATTATTTTTATGGTGAGCTGGGCTTCAATCTTTACCCCTTTTTTTAGGCTCATAATATCTGCTGACCTTTTGTAGAGTAAGGTCTGTTTTTCATCTTGTTTCACCATTCTTACCAAATTAGAAGATAGGTTACAATCTCTGTTATCTTCAAAGTCCTTGGATCCCCTAGACCCATATCTCATTCAAAAAGGGAGTCAGTAACAACGTCGCTCATGTCGTTGATATCTGAGGACCTAGTATAGGCTCGAAAGAATATTTCAAAAGAATAAATGATTCAAAGAACAGTTATTTGTATGATCATGAATAAAGAATGAAAGAACATTGTAAAACAAAAGAATGTACAATATGAAATGGAAAGAATAAAAGAATATTTGCTCCAAAAAAAATGCATTTTATTAAAATAAAAATTTAGGACACAAGCCTATTTCACAAAAGAGTTCTTATTGCCTTTAGGCTTAAGGCAACAAGCGTGTTTCACATATTACTCTAGATCCACTCTAAAAATACAATGATCCTTTCCACAGTTCCACTGTTTAAAATCTTCTTAAGTATGTAAGGGCTTGGAAACTTTGATTCCCCGATTCAAATATGCCGTTAATGCTTAGAGTCCCCAACATTCCCATCGGGTCCTTGATCTCCTCAATCAAACCATGCGCTAGGGTCTTGAGCTTGATGCATTCTTGGATCTCCTGCCCCTATCTATCATGGAGCTCACAATGTTTACCCCATTAATAAGAAGGTTGTGTAACGAATTTTCTGTACCAGAGGGATCATCGAATTTTACGAAACCCAATTTGATGAGTCTTTCAATCATCTTTTTAAAAGCGATGCAATTTTCGATCGAATGCCTTGTGATTCCCCCATGGTATTCACATTGACCATTTACGTCGTACCATTTGGGGTACGGGGGCTGTATTGGTTCTATATAAAAAGAGGATATGACATGTGCGTCAAACAGAACTCGGTACAATTCCCTGTACGTGACTGAAATAGGTGCGACCTGAGATTTCTCTGAGTTCGATCTTGAATTGGGTTCTTGCCTTGGGGAGATCCGATGTCTGGTAATTACTATCTTTGGCTGGCTTACTGTAATCGGCTCTAAATAGCCCTCCGCTTTATTTTCCTTTTTCTTTAGGGCTCTTAAAGTACACTCTTCTTTTCCTTTTGATTCTACCAGCACAACCGGTTTAGTTTGACCATCATCCGGGTTAACACCTGAACCCATCGGGACACTCAATAGGGCCGAAGTATCAGTCTGACATTGGGGTCCAATAATGACAGGTAATCCATGCAAATGCACTCCTGGTTGAGTTGGTACCCCAATGTCCTCATCATCCACATTGTTGACCACTGGGCCACTCCTTTTTCTAAGACCTTCGGCTAGTAACTGGGTTAACTGGCCAATCACATTCTCTTGGAATTCCCGCATTTCTTGTTGAATCTCGGTCAATTGCCCCTGCATCTGCATTTGCATTTGCTCTATTCTCTCCAACCTTTGTTCCATTTTCTTTGACTTGGCACGTGTACCGTAAGGGTGATCAGCTTCCATATTTCCCTTCTCTTTCTCTCTCTCTCTGTTAATTTCAACTAATTAGACTCTCTCTATAAACTTAAATGTATATGATATGATGTAATGCAAATGCATGAATGCAAAGAAAGAGAGGCGTTGATTCTGAATTCAATTCCATTAGAAAAACTTTTCTAGAAAACAAACTTCTTTACATAAAACGGATCACATATACGACCATGCCCTCATATTCCAAGCAAAAACATCAATCCCCTTCTTCACATAGGTCAAATATTGCAAACTTCTAATAGATACCTCCTATTAGCTCCTTTTTGCTTGATCTGGGCCGCGACTCACTGCTCACTTATCCTTGCAATGCTTATTAGCTTCTTCAAGAAAGCCTTGCCGATGATTCTCGAATAATCTTTATCAGCTTGAATCCTTGGGCAATAAACTTCTTGTATTCCTTCATGGACTATCAGTCTTCTCTCATTGTGTTTGCTTGAAACATATTCAGACAACCGTATTATAATCCACTTTATCAAAAAATCCATTTCCTTATGACAAACTTTTCTATTTAGCAATCGAATTTGAATCAACACCTCTTTTCTATGATGTGAATGCAATGCAATCAAAACAAAATAAAAAACGTTAGCACAAGAAAAATAAATAACATAGAACACCTATTAGGGTGACCACTAGGGTTTGACATAGTTCTACTTAGGGTGGGTTCCTAGGTTCTCTACGTGTGGTTTAACTCTAAAGTTGAGGTACCCAAACCAGCAGATTTCTCGATCCTCACCCATTATAGGCTCATTTGGATCGAGTTTGGTTCAAAGGAATGCATTTCCCTATGGCCATGCGGAAGTGAAAACTTCACGAAGACATTGGTACAGATGTATTCCGGAAGCAATCCACTAGCCCATGCGGAGGTGAAAACCTCACGAAGGCATAGCTTCTCGCTCCCACTTAAGGGTGTGACCACGACGGTCATGCAGTACAATGCAAAGAGACATATTTTAAAATCACATGCAATAAAAGGATCATATTTTTAAAATCAAAATTTTAAATCCAGACATGAGGACATGAAACTATCAATTTTATGGCTTGACTCTCTTATTGGTCCCCAGCGGAGTCGCCAAGCTGTCGAAACCATTTTAAAATTTTTAGAAAACGAGGTCGACTTTTTAAAACGAAAATGGGAGTCGCCACCAATCCCTTTTTACTTAGGTGTGATTGGATCACCTTGCAAAACATTTTATTTTAAAACATTTAATTTTGGTCTACGAAAAACAAAAAAAACGGGTTCGGGAGTCGGTTACGTATGAGGAAGGGTTAGCACCCTCATAACGCCCAAAAATTGGTACCTAATCGATAAAATCATGTCCAAATGTTTAAAATTTAAAAGTATTTAAAAATATGATTTCTTTAAAGAAACTTCGAGCAATTTAAAAATTGAGACTTTCTTGTTCCGAAAGAATATAAACATCACATCCAACACGTTAGGACATGATATTTAAAAACCTTCATAATCAAATTCGTTTCACGATTTACAAAACTTGTTAAAAGGATATTTAGTTATTCAGCTAAACGGAAAGTCGCACCCAACACGTTAGGGCACTATTTCCCGAATTTCTAAATACCAAAACATTGCCTTATTTTAAAACCTTTTAGTAAAATATAACAATTTTGCAAAAATATATTTTTATTTTAAACAATAACCATGTGACAATATTACATTTATACACTATCGAATATAAATATTAAAAGCAATTATAGTACATTAACATCTAACATAGACAATATAAAATACAACTAAAATAACTAAAGTAAGAATAATAATACAATAAGGATATATTAGTAAAAACAATAAAATAGATTAATAAAAATAATAGTAAAATGAAAAAAAATGGTAATGAAAATAATATAAATAATATAAATAATAAAATAATAAATCATAATAATAATACTAATAATACTAGGGTTAGTTATAAATAAAATAATAGTAATAGCGATATCAAAAATAATATATATATTGTATAAAAAAATATACTGTTAAAAGAATAAATAATATATAATTTTAAATAAAATTACATTTATAATAATCTAATACAAATATTTTATAAAAATAATAAAAATAAATATGTATTATAAATAAATTTTATACCAAGTAAAATTTTAGAAAATAATATAATATAATACTATATAATATATAAATTAAAAATATAATATAATAAATAATATATTATTAAACTAAATAAAATAGTATATGATAATAATTAAATATATACAAAAAAATAATACATATAATATATATATATGGATTTCACAATATTAATAAATTAATAAATATAGAAAAATAATATTTAATATGATAAAATAGTTTAATACTCTATAAAATAATAAAATAAAATAAAAGGATAAAAATAAAATAAAACAAAGAAAACAGGGGTCAAATAACAATTAAAACAAATTAAAAGGACTAAATCAAAACACGCGTTAAATTACAGGGGCTAATATGGAAATTAAGCTTCTTTTTGAAAACGGTGTCGTTCCGATTTTTAACCTTTAGACTGCCCGAGGATTAAATTGAAATACAAAAAGTAATTTTGGGATCAATTGTAAAAATAAAAAAAACAATAGGACGTAATTATAAAATTAAAATAATGCGGAAGGGTTTGACGCGCAAATAACCCATTTCTCAAAAACACGCGGATCCTTCGGGTCGGGTCAATTGCGGGCGGATCTTGGTTAAAATGACGCCGTTTTTGGTTTTGTGGGTAGTCCTCAAAACGGCGCCATATGGATTGTTTATAAAAGCCAATTTTAAATCCCAAAATCATTTCAGACACCCTTTATAAAAAAAAAATTCCAGAAATTCTCTCGAGGCCCTCATATGGGTTTGGTTCGTTGAGTCTCTGCACCACCGCCTCACGCGCCCACGCACCGACGCGCCGTCGCCCACGACGGTTCTCAGGTACGAAATTTCATCCTTTTCTTTTACTTCAATATAGTTTTATAAAATAAAGCATGCGCGAAACTAAAGAAATAAAAATAATAAAAAACAGAATGTGAATCACCTTTATAAATAAAAAGAAAATTTTTATTTCTTTGTAACCGCTTATGATCTCTGTTTGTTTCTTTTTTTTTTCTTCCTCTGTATATTCTTTCCCCCCATTTACAAATTTTTAGGGTTTTTATACCCAAAAAATAAAAGAAAAGGAAATAAAAATTTCCAATTTTTGCTCTTTATTTTGCCCTTGCTGCGATTTGTTTCCTTGTTTGCTGCTGTTTCTTTCTTCTTTTGCGGGTGATTGACGAGGATCTTGGCGATGATGCGGGGGGTACGTGCGGCGTTGATGGCGGGGGCAACCATTGCGCGCGAGGAGAAGAGTGTGCTACGGCGCCTGGGTTTCGAAACCCTAGGCCACCTGCTGGTCTGCTAAGGTTTTGGGCCCCTTTGGGCCGTATAGGTTTGGGTCTGCTGGGTCTAACTGGGCTTGGCTGTAATGGGTAGTCTGTTGGGCTTGGTAGATTGTTTTTTTTTTTTAGTATTTGGGCCAAGGGTGTAATTGGGTAGTCGTGTATCAGTTTGGGCTGCTGGACTGTAAGGAAAATGGACATTTATTTTTATTATTATTTTGTTTCTGTTTTAGTTAGTTTTATAGGCCCGGGCAAAATGGGCCGACTACAGTTGGGATAGACCTTGTCTAAGGCAACTTTTAAAAAAGGTTAGGATAGACCCGTCTAAGACAACCTTAAAAAGGTTGGGATAGACCTTGTCTATGTCAACACCTTACATAGTTGGCTCAAGTCCCATGTTTTTTATGACTTTTTTTCCCAATTTTTGAAGAGCCTATTTTGGCGAAATATGAGCAACTTTGTATGTGTTGGGTTTGGACAAGTTTGAGACGATATTAATTGAATAGTTAATTAACATAAATTGATCAAATTAATACAAAATTACCACTAAATAATGCAGTTATGAGTTTATATACAAAATCCTAACTATACGAAGCTTTATATAGATTTCTTCTCTTTAGCAACCTCCAATGGTCTTGATCCTTTGACATATTTGTGGAATCCATATGTAAGTAGTGCAAGATATAAAGCAAACCCTGAAATATATATTTAATATTTTAGTATCAAAACTATAAGTTACATCCTAAGCTTGATAATATTTTAGTGTCGGCCCAAAAGTGTCGGCAAAGTATTGGATAAAGCCGACTCTTATTTAAGCGTTGCCTTAGGCATGTATATCCCAATCCTTATACAAATAGTTAGCCAAAGCGTATGTCAGCAAGTCTTGTAACAACCCAATTTTGAGTTTGATTAGAACGAGTGGTTTCGGGACCACCTAACCGAGTCAAAATATTTATTTTATTATTCTATTAGTATTTTCAGCATGATAGTATTACAGTATAAAAGTTTCATAAAGAAATCTTATCGATTAAATAGTTAATTCAGTAAAAAGGACTAAATCGCGTAAAACGATAATTATGAGTTCTATTGCATAAATGGCTTAAATGAAATTGGTTGTCTTAGTGGGAGTCCTTGCATGGCAATTATACCATTTCCTTTTTGAATGGACGGTAGTGGGCTTAAGTTTGCATGGCTTTATGTTTTATTAATAAGGTTAAATTTGTAAATTGGTTAATATATGTTATATTAGTAAAATAAAATAGAAAAATGTCTTTATCTTCTTCATGCATAGCCAATTATAAGAAAGAAAAGAATTCTTCTTCACATTTTTAAGGTTCGGCTATATTGATGCTTGATTAAGGTATGTATTGAACTCGGTTTTTGATAATTTTTACTTTTTGAGATCGTTGCTTAGTAATCTACAAAGCCCATGCCCTAATTTCTGAAATTGGTGATGTTTTTAAAATGTGCCATTGTTGAATACTTATGTATTTTGATGTTTCTTGATAAATTATTGATGGTTGTTTATAGATATACAAGTTTTATAAAGTGATTTTTGACAAAATTGAGTATTTGGGATTAAATTGAAAAAGATAGAATTTTTGTGGCTAAAAATGTGAATAAAATAAAAATATGGGCTGTTTTGATGCTATAGAAAATTCAGTTATGAATGGGTATATGAAAATTTTGTGTAATTTTGCATATTTATGTATTATGGACTAAAGTGTTAAAATGTGATATTATAAGGGTTATTTTATAAATAGGTCAAATTCCATGTTTATGGATTAAATTGAATGTGTTGGTGATTAAATGGGTTGAATTTGAATTAATATAGATCAAGAGAAACAATTATCGGAATTAGATTGAGGAAAACGGAAAGTAGACTAATAGTCGACGGATTACGAGGTAAGTTCGTATAGCTAAAAATCGAACTGTTAGATATGTGTAATTATTTAAATTGAATATATATATGTATGCGTAATGAATAATTTACTAGAATTATCGGCTCTATGAATATGTTGCTGCCACCGAATTATATGATTAATTGATACAAAAATTATATGTTACAAGTATCTGAATACAAGTTTCCTGATACATGATTATATGATTAAATATATTATATGGTACAAGAACTATATGAGTAAATGAGATATGGGATGATTTGGTACTTGAATAAAAAAAAAATGTTATAGATGTTATATATGTACAGGAATTCGGCTGGATAATAAACATGGCTTATGCAAACTGAGCATTTGAATATATATGTTTTAATTGAATTGAAAATATATGAATTGAGAAATTGTTATATTAAATATCGTTAATTTCAAATTTAAATTAGTTTAATATGCTGTTTGAATTTTATAGAGTTATAATTGAGATAGTTGAATATGATTATGCATGGAAATAATATATTTGAGTTTAATTCGACTGAGTTACGACATTTGAAAGTCTGTATGAACTTTATGGAATAGCTAGAATTTTCAATATATGAATTATGTATAAGATGACTTTATAACAGTGATATTCGGGCTTTGAGCCTAGCAAGCCTTGCGCTGGTGAATTGAATTAGGCTTTGTGCCTAGCAGGCTTTATGCCGGTGTATTAAATCAGGCTTTGTGCCTAGCAGGCTTTATGCCGGTGTATTAAATCAGGCTTTGAGCCTAGCAGGCCTTGTGCCGGTGTGTGATACAGGTTTGTGCCTAGCAGGCTTTATGCCGGTGATTTATTATAAGCTTTATGCCTAGCAGACTTTATGCCGATATGACATCGATATGCGAATTGCATGTAAGACCACATCTGGGACCTTGGCATTGTATGATATGCGTGATTTTCCGTGTATCCTATCCAATTTCGAATGGATCAACGGGTAATTTACCGATTTTTAATATATAAAGTAAATGTTATAAGAGATATAAGAGGTACATGGTATATGTTACATAATTTATATGAGATTATATGCAAAATGAAATATAAGTTACATGGATTATATGTTACAATTATATGTGTACATGATACATAATACTTGGTATACATGATTTATATGTTACAGGAATTACATTATTTATGCGAATACATGCTATACGAATTACATGAATTACATGGATATTATATTGCTACAAGAGTTATATGATTTACATGAATATATGTTATACAGGTTACATGATTTACATGAATTGACTGCTACACGAGTAGATGAATTATAAAGATGATGTGTTACATGAATTATATAAGTTACAAGATGAAATCTTATATGAGATATTTGATGGGTATAAATGAAATGAGAGATGAATTAGATATTAAATAGACATTATAAGTTTGGTTTCTTCCTTGTGAATGGATGAACTATTGTTTTTACTTGATGAATTGATGTTATACGGTATAATTACGCTATCTCGATTATATGAATGTGTTACAGGTCATTTGAATGGAAATAAATTGATATGAATATTATGTGAATTTAAATGCTTATTGTTTTTACTCATGATGTTTTGATGAAATATGAATAGGTAATATTTATATGGTATAAGTATAGATGGCTACCAAGTATATGGTTCTTAATGAGCAAGATACTGAGTATTCAATGATAGTTTCATTGATTTGACTGAAAAGATGATGATGTGAAAATAGAAATGAGGATACGAATCAGTACAGGTATATGTGTAATACTCGACAAGTAAGTGACATTGATAAATTCATGTGATACGTGAGTAGATGTGATAAATTACGCATGAATTACATGACTATTAAGGAAATAAATATTGAATTAAATAAGGCTGGTTCAAAAGCAATCAAATTGCTTAGAATGACAAGCTAATTGTTAAATCTTTTATATAGTGTTGTTAATTATACGAGCTTACTAAGCTTATTAGCTTACTCTGTTTATTCTCTGTATTTTATAGTGATTCAAATGCTCGCTCGGGTGGGAAGTCATCGAAGATTTCATCACACTATCTAGGGGGTAATTGGTATTTCTAAACTCTTTGATGTGGGATAATATGGCATGTATAGGCTAGTTAATAAGTTGAATTATATGGTCACTTGTGTATATGAATGAGATATGATCTGTTGTATTTTGATCAAGCTATGTGATATGGCTTGAGTGAAAATGGTTGATTTGATATAGAAGTATTATATGATGTATTCATCTTGTGATAGTTTTGTTAATTGGCATTTTGGTATAGATGATATATATACTTGAACATGTTATGCAAATGATGCTTGTAGGTACATGTCATAAGAGTCATGAAAATGGCTTAAACTAAGCTCTTTGTGCCACACAGTCGAGCACACCGAGCGTGTGACTTGACCGTGTGACCCTATTTCGTAAGTTCCTATATCTTTTATATGTTATTAATTTATTCCCCATTGTGTAATTAGAATTTTATATGCTTGTTTTAAGCATGCTATGAATATGAATGCTTGATATTATTGAATTGAGATGATGTTTGATAAAAGTTAAAATTTTACTGTTCCAAACTGTGTTACAAGTCCGGTAATGCCCCTTACCTATTCCGGTGACGGTTACGGGATAGGGGTGTTACATTTTTATTGGTATCAGAGCTACGGTTTAGTCGGTTCTAGGACTACCGTAGTGTATACGAGTCTAGCTATACATGCCATAATTAACCTGTGATAGTGTGATATCTTCTGATTCTGACGAGAATGGTTTTAATTAGATAGATGTGCTTTCCAACCGAGCTAATTCTGATAGTACTGATTATGATACGTGAATATCGAGTAAAATGTATGTGTGATGAGTTGAAAATCATAAAGATATGAATGATAGTTTATAACATTATGTTATTAATAAATGTTATGTTATATACGAATATAGGTGAGAGTCAAATTATGAGGCTTTACAACCTTCACCCCTTTACCAGTATAGAGTTATAATGAAATTCATCTGATTTGGATTGAATAAGTTCCTAAGTATGAAATCAAAGAGCTCAAGGATTAAATGATTTATAACATAGTCAGATATGAGAATGGATTAGCAAATAAAGGCTGTCCTAAAAAAGATGGCGGATTTCTCAAGAGATCATTCGGATTATGTAATGCTACCGTTAAAGAAGAAATTTTATACATTGGATCGAATTATACAGTATGTTACTTAAAGAAGGTATTATCGAATCTCTTCCGAATTGATTTTTAATAATGGATGAGATAATCTGGGAATAGTGATGACATGACTAGACAGTGAAGTAATAATTGAATTGTATTGATAGTTGAGTGCAGCGATTATAGTTGAAGTAAGTTGCGATGATATCTTTCGGGTATTATACTTGTCCATTTACCTTCAGAGGTATGTAAAGTCAGTATATCTTCGTATGAAATTTTTATCATATGAAAATGTTATCTAAATATACCGATATATGAAAGCTTTGTTGGGCTATTCGGGTTATGATCGGCATTATTCTATTTTCTCTGGTATTCTATTACATTGTGTTGATAGAAGTCGACTGTAAAATCTATATGATGTTGGTATTTTGTTTCTTTTGATTATTGTTTTGTTGAATACACATGAAAATCATATTGCTTCTGTTACTGTTGGTTCCAGTGCATATGAGTGATGCTTTAATTCTGGAATTTCTTTAACACATTACTGGGATATTTACCATTTGATATGGGTGTTCTCTCCAAAAAGTTCAGTATAGTACTATATTTGGGATTACGATATCTCAGCTTTCCTATGATTCTATATGGTTACATGTGAAAGATATTTATAGAATGGATATAGTTATATTCACTTTTGTTATACAAATTCCGGATCTATAGAGATTGTGATTCTGCATTGGTTGTTATTGGAACTATATTGATTTCCATTTTTGTTCCGAACTGCATTATTGAAAGGAGAAATTGATTCATTTGATTAATCTGGTTGAGTTATCCGTTTGAAGGGTACTTAAATTTTGTGTACTTGAGTTATCCGTAGATTAAAAAAATAAATAAATAAATAAATAAATCTTGTACGCTTACAGGTGAATTGACGGGTAGTCTGAATGAAGAGTTCATATTCTAGAAGATATGAAACAGAATTATAATTATCGAATCAGATCTAATTCAGAAAGTGATTTTTATAATAGCCAGTTTAATAAGGTAAATTGATGTTTATTCAGTAAATCTGTGGGACCCAGAAATAAGACAATGAATTGCCAGCTAAAAGAATACAATGGGAGACATCTTCTAACTCTGTGTTTCGTATTAAGACCAATGATTTCTTATTGTTCTAAAATAGAGTTTAAGTACCGAGAAATCCAAAGATTTTACAGTGATTGATATATGAAGCTCACAGTAGTAGTTAGCCTGATTTTCCAGGAAACATAAGATATTTAATAATCTGAAACAGTTATATCGAAAAAAAGGTATGAAGCAAGATATTTTTTTTACTCTACGCTTTGTAGTTTAAAGTACCAGCAAGATAAACTGATTGATATGTAACACCCCCAAACCCGGCCCATTCGTTACGACCGAACCTGGTTATGTCACTGGGAAAAGACAGTTGAAAAGCTTTGTTAACTTAAAATAAAACATCGTAGTTTGCTGAATTTTGGAAAACATATCCTTTGAGTAAAACTTTGTTATTAAACTCATTCATTTATGAAACTTCAGTTTATAATATCCAATTTGAATAAATAGGTTGCAAACCATAAATCATTTTCACATAGCAATTTAATTTAAAATAACCCATAATTAAAGTAATACCCAAAATAATAAAATGGCCTTTTATTACAACCCAATACTTAAAATAAACACTTGTATCCAAAACTTAAGCATGACATAATTAATCATCGTCTTCGGCATGGGCCACCTTGTCCTCTCCGATCCCTGGCCCACTTTATGCACTACTCAAATGGTTAAGGAAAAGGTGAGTCACCAAGACTCGATGTGCTACCCCTTTTTTCCGGATTAGCAAAATATCATACACAATCATATACATTATCAACATGTGTCCAAATCATATGCACCCAATCCTAACCGTCCATACACCTTTTCTACCCCGTGTGGTACCAAACCACTGGTGACCGTAGTCACAATGTGTTACCAAAACACTGGTGGTGCCAAACCACTTTGGTGACATATAGTCACGATGTGTTACTAAAACACGGTGTCCGTAGACACAAATCGAGTGATGGGGCCAACCCATCGTGTGATACCAAATCACTGGCAGACGATCCCATATCTCAAGTGGGGCCAACCCACGGTGGTGTTAACCACAGGGACGAGTCGCTATGAGGTACCAAACCTCTGGAGGTACCAAACCTCTGGTGACCGTAGTCACAGTGTGTTACCAAAACACTGGTGCTCGTCAGCACAAAATATCACTGCCCCTCCACTGCATAAACCCACATAGATAATGATATGCATTTTAACGGACTTATACCCACATGCTTGATTAGTAACATACATATTATTTATCAGCCATCCAATATCATAGCACACGTAACAGATACATTATGCTTACCAAAAGCATCATAACAGGACTTACGACCCTCGTGCCTATACCATAATGGTATTCAATCCACCTTTCCGTGGAACCAACCACACACAACATATATATATATAAATACCATAATGTATAAGTGTGTAAATATACACACAATTCAATAAGCACATAAATTACTAGAAGAGTGTGTGTGTGTACACACCTGCAAACCTTAATCGAAGAATCAATCTAAGACCCTTGATCCTCTTGCTCCTAAAACAATCGGCCAACCAAGCATTAGCACTCATACCATTCGGCTAAACAACAAAAAGATTAACCTTGATCCTTACCTAAAACCCGATTTGGTTTCCTACCAAATCTCGAGCCAAGCAGTGGTTCCTCTGACAATCGGCCTTCCACCAATAAGAACACAGTTAATCCTTTGCAACTTGATTTAGTGAAACTAACGGAATAGCCTAATAACATCACTCTTACCACCACTTACCAACGATCAACCAACGATGATCGCTTCACTTGATCGCCACCAAAAATCGGAGACCCTAAAACGAAATAATTAACTCCTTCCAACCAAAACCAAAATAGACTTTAATCAAATCGAAACCACAAGCACTAGAGAGAAAAGAGAAATGGCCATTCGGCCAAGAACTTACCCCAACACCAACCACTAACCGCCAACCAAACCACTAGGAGAAAAGGAAGATTCGGCCAATATGAACACTACTAGGATCGGTTTAGCGTGAAAAGAAATAAGAGTAAAGGTGAGAAGAAATAGAGAAATCGGCAATAGAGTTTAGGAGAAGAAAGAAAATAAAAGATAGATGAGGAGGGTACCTTCTGGGCTTGAAAGTGAAAGAAAATAAAGGAAGTGTTTTTAGGGAATGAAATTTCATTAACAAGGTTTTCAAATCAAAGAAAAAAATATGGAGAGGAGAGAGTTCCACATTCGGCTTACTCAAATGAAATAGAAGGAAGAAGTGAAAAGAAGCATTCGGCCACAAGCATAAAATCAAAGAAACATTTTCAAAATTCGGCAACTAAAGGGGTTTGGTATTTCTGCCCAAAGAACAAAAATGGGAGAGAGTTGCTTGGAAGAATTCGGCTCTTGGTACACTCTCCTAAAGCTGGCGAAAATCACCCACTAATGCCATAAGAAAGACGGCATTCACCTTCCTAAAACACCTCCAAAACCGGCCATATACACCCAATTGAAAATCCCCATAGTCGGCCACCTCCTGGAACCAATTCAAGCCACAAATTCATTTCCATTTGAATTAAACAAATCCCCCCATTATCCTATCCACATCCTATCTCTAATTTAAACTAATTAAAAAAAACTATAATTATCTACAATAATAAAATAATAAAGCCACCCACCAGCCAAATTCTAATTCAAAATAATACTTAAGCTTATCCTTATCACCTAATTTAAACTACATGTGCCGTCCACTGCCTTCAATTTGCTGCCCAAAATAATAAAAAAAAATCAAAACTCCAATGCCACACACCAGGTTCGAACCTGGGACCAACTGCCGCACGCCTAACCCCCAACGCCCAGGCCACTCGGCCATCTTGATTTTTATGACAAAAACCACACCACAAAATCTTTAAGGGCTACCTACCCAAGCCCCCCAGCCGCATAAGAAAAATAAACACGCAAAGCCGCTTGTTGCTCGAACCAACGCCCACACGCACCTTCACGCTAAGTTCCGCACAGCACCACTGGACCAATGCTCCTCATGCGACCAAACACGCCCCAAATTATTTTAAGGCCTTCTACCCCGCAACGCCATACTCCAAAAATTAAAACCCATCTGCGCCTTCTTGGATCGAACCTAAGACCCTCACAGCGCTACCTCCAAACTTCTTTAAATCACAAGACACACCCACTTTGCCAAAGCCTCACTTGTGCCAAAATTACCAAAAATAATTCTTAAGGCCTCCTTGGCCCGATTCCCTATCACACTAAAAATCCAAAATTTTTCTCAAAGCCTTCTTTTCATCCAAACATTCTTAAAACCTCTAAAACTCAACCAAGCACTCCCAAAACCCACTAACACTTGATTTAAACCCAACATGCACAACCCCTAAACCCGGTGTGTTACAATTCTACCCTCCTTAAAATAATTTCGTCCTCGAAATTACTTGTCTAAACTAACAGTCCAATTCCCTCCGCTACGCTATCGCTGCGCACTCTGATCTCCAAGAGCTAACATACTCTACGAGCAACAAACAAACAGTCACCAAAACTGCCTCTACCACGTCCATGAGAAATATGACCACGCCCCCTAGAACTCATATCTAGCGCCTCGATTAATCTGATTAGAAATTTTTATGCGTTAGAAATTCTTGTTTCACTGTTTATCCACGAGTAAATTTTATGAAAAGAAGTTTTCGAGAGTAGTTCTTTCGAGCAATCAAGTTTCCTTCCCTACCCAGGGGTAATTCCGTCATTTTCCTATAGGGTATTTTCGTAATAAAAGAAATTTTAAAACTTTAGTAAAATAGATCGTTTTGAAAAACCCAAAACTGGAGGGTTTTTCTGAAAAAGTTGTAAAATTTTAAAGATACATCATCACTTTGAAACCAGGAGTATTTTGGTAATTTGTCACTTGGGGCAATTTCGAAATTTTCCAAAACCAAAATATTTTGTTGATGATTTTCAAAGCTAAGTTGCTAAATATTTGTAACATAGTTGAAATTTTTGAGCAAAACCATTGAACTGATATTTTATGAACCGAGGGCATTTTAGTAATTTTATCAACCAGGGGTATTTTCGTAAATTTCCCCAAACCAGAGTGTCTTGATATTTTGAAACCTCGAAATTTTGGTATTTTGTAAAGTAAAAATCATTTTATCAAAAGTTGAGGGTAATACGATAATTTTATAACACAGGGGCATTTTTGTAAATTTGCCACTAGGGCATTTTGGGAAACTTTGTAAACCGAGAAAATATCTTTCAAAATCGGATTTAGGGTTTCACAAACCAAAGGGTAAGTTTGAAAAGTTTTAAAACAGAAGGTTTTTAAAACAGCAAGGCTACTTCCCTTTCGGGTTTTAATAACCGGTTTAGCCTATGAACAAGTCCTCTTGGTTAAGGTGAACCAAAGCTACGCACCAGGTAGGATTCCTGCGAAGAGGAGGTGAGTCACGGGGGCGCTTAAGTACCGGACTCTTCCGATCCAATCCTGAACATGCGCACACAGGTTGCCACACCTTAACTCTGCGACTCACTTCACAGGTTTGTTTAAGAGCTTTAAGTCTTATGCCACTGTTTGAGTAGTCTAATCCTAGGGTCCAACAGATCCTAGTATTCTATTCTACGAGCCCAAACTAAGCCCAAATCAATTCATACAAACAAATCACTTCAAGAAAGTCCAAGTACTTACTGTGGACTTGGCCTAGAGACACAGGTGCCATGCCAGAAAAACCTGAAAAATTTCTTAAAAGCCCATATGTTTGAAAAGCCCATTTTGAAAATGTTTTTGGGCCCAAAACCCTCAAAGCCGAGTTTTGAACTTGGCTCTGATACCAAACTGTAACATCCCCAAACCCGGCCCATTCGTTACGACCGAATCTGGTTATGTCACTGGGAAAAGACAGTTGAAAAGCTTTGTTAACTTAAAATAAAACATCGTAGTTTGCTGAATTTTGGAAAACATATCCTTTGAGTAAAACTTTGTTATTAAACTCATTCATTTATGAAACTTCAGTTTATAATATCCAATTTGAATAAATAGGTTGCAAACCATAAATCATTTTCACATAGCAATTTAATTTAAAATAACCCATAATTAAAGTAATACCCAAAATAATAAAATGGCCTTTTATTACAACCCAATACTTAAAATAAACACTTGTATCCAAAACTTAAGCATGACATAATTAATCATCGTCTTCTGCATGGGCCACCTTGTCCTCTCCGATCCCTGTCCCACTTTATGCACTACTCGAAATGGTTAAGGAAAAGGTGAGTCACCAAGACTCGATGTGCTACCCCTTTTTCCCCGGATTAGCAAAATATCATACACAATCATATACATTATCAACATGTGTCCAAATCATATGCACCCAATCCTAACCGTCCATACACCTTTTCTACCCGTGGTACCAAACCACTTTGGTGACCGTAGTCACAATGTGTTACCAAAACACCGGTGGTGCCAAACCACTGGTGACATATAGTCACGATGTGTTACTAAAACACCGGTGTCCGTGAGACACAAATCGAGTGATGGGGCCAACCCATCGTGTGATACCAAATCACCGGGCGATTTATCCCATATCTCAAGTGGGGCCAACCCACGGTGGTGTTAACTACACGGGGGCGAGTCGCTATGAGGTACCAAACCTCTGGAGGTACCAAACCTCTGGTGACCGTAGTCACGCAGTGTTACCAAAACACTCGGTGCTCGTCAAAGACAAAATATCACCGCCCCCTCCACTGCATACAACCCACATAGATAATGATATGCATTTTAACGGACTTATACCCACATGCTTGATTAGTAACATACATATTATTTATCAGCCATCCAATATCATAGCACACGTAATGTATACATTATGCTTACCAAAAGCATCATAACAGGACTTACGACCCGTGCCTATACCATAATGGTATTCAATCCACCTTTCCGTGGAACCAACCACACACAACATATATATATATAAATACCATATAATGTATAAGTGTGTAAATATACACACAATTCAATAAGCACATAAATTACTAGAAGAGTGTGTGTGTGTACACACCTGCAAACCTTAATCGAAGAATCAATCTAAGACCCTTGATCCTCTTGCTCCTAAAACAATCGGCCAACCAAGCATTAGCACTCATACCATTCGGCTAAACAACAAAAAGATTAACCTTGATCCCTTACCTAAAACCCGATTTGGTTTCCTACCAAATCTCGAGCCAAGCATGGTTCCTCCGACAATCGGCCTTCCACCAATAAGAACACGCTTAATCCTTTGCAACTCGATTTAGTGAAACTAACGGAATAGCCTAATAACATCACTCTTACCACCACTTACCAACGATCAACCAACGATGACTGCTTCACTTGATCGCCACCAAAAATCTGGAGACCCTAAAACGAAATAATTAACTCCTTCCAACCAAAACCAAAATAGACTTTAATCAAATCGAAACCACAAGCACTAGAGAGAAAGAGAAATGGCCATTCGGCCAAGAACTTACCCCAACACCAACCACTAACCGGCCAACCAAACCACTAGGAGAAAAGGGAGATTCGGCCAATATGAACACTACTAGGATCGGTTTAGCGTGAAAAGAAAATAAGAGTAAAGGTGAGAAGAAATAGAGAAATCGGCAATAGAGTTTAGGAGAAGAAAGAAAATAAAAGATAGATGAGGAGGGTACCTTCGGCTTGAAAGTGAAAGAAAATAAAGGAAGTGTTTTTAGGGAATGAAATTCTGGCTAACAAGGTTTTCAAATCAAAGAAAAAAATATGGAGAGGAGAGAGTTCCACATTCGGCTTACTCAAATGAAATAGAAGGAAGAAGTGAAAAGAAGCATTCGGCCACAAGCATAAAATCAAAGAAACATTTTCAAAATTCGGCAACTAAAGGGGTTTGGTATTTCGGTTCCAAAGAACAAAAATGGGAGAGAGTTGCTTGGAAGAATTCGGCTCTTGGTACACTCTCCTAAAGCTGGCCGAAAATCACCCACTAATGCCATAAGAAAGACGGCATTCACCTTCCTAAAACACCTCCAAAACCGGCCATATACACCCAATTGAAAATCCCCATAGTCGGCCACCTCCTGGAACCAATTCAAGCCACAAATTCATTTCCATTTGAATTAAACAAATCCCCCCATTATCCTATCCACATCCTATCTCTAATTTAAACTAATTAAAAAAAACTATAATTATCTACAATAATAAAATAATAAAGCCACCCACCACCAAATTCTAATTCAAAATAATACTTAAGCTTATCCTTATCACCTAATTTAAACTACATGTGCCGTCCACTGCCTTCAATTTGCTGCCCAAAATAAAAAAAAATCAAAACTCCAAATGCCACACACCAGGTTCGAACCTGGGACCAACTGCCGCACGCCTAACCCCCAACGCCCAGGCCACTCGGCCATCTTGATTTTTATGACAAAAACCACACCACAAAATCTTTAAGGGCTACCTACCCAAGCCCCCACCGCATAAGAAAAATAAACACGCAAAAGCTGCTTCCGTTGCTCGAACCAACGCCCACACGCACCTTCACGCCTAAGTTCCGCACAGGCACCACTGACCAGCTGCTCCTTGCGACCAAACACGCCCCAAATTATTTTAAGGCCTTCTACCTGCAGCGCCATACTCCAAAAATTAAAACCCATCTGCACGCCTTCTTGGATCGAACCTAAGACCCTCACAGCGCTACCTCCACTTCTTTAAATCACAAGCACACACCACTTTGCCAAAGCCTCACTTGTGCCAAAAATTACCAAAAATAATTCTTAAGGCCTCCCTTGGCCCGATTCCCTTATCACACTAAAAATCCAAAATTTTTCTCAAAGCCTTCTTTTCATCCAAACATTCTTAAAACCTCTAAAACTCAACCAAGCACTCCCAAAACCCACTAACACTTGATTTAAACCCAACATGCACAAATTTCCTAAACCCGGTGTTTACAGGATATGTGTCTTCTGAATCATTATAGTCTAAGATGATATTAGAGTAAAAAAAAAAAAAAGGGTTAGTAATACGATGAGTTCTGTATTAGGATTGTTCTTATCATCGAAAAGCAGAAAAGATGTTATCTCGAAAGTTCTTGTCGAATGTTTAAAAAGTCTGCACATTCATTTCTATACGTACAGATTTCTCTTTTAATAGACTTGTTGGGTTGTATATTTCAGAGATTTTCAGATTATACAGCGTGTCAGTCTCCATTATCTTGAGAACCCGAGATTTATATTGCGATTCAGTAGAAAGCTACAGTAATATTTGGATATAAGGTTGAGTTCTAATATGGCATTTCATTCTCAAACTGAGGGTCAGATGATTCAGACTCTCGGACATTAAATTTTGTTTTTGTGTTTTAAAATTTGAAGGTAACTGAGAAAAGCATTTATTGATGGTGGAGTTTCTATATAATAATGGTCATCAGATTATATACAGCTGGCACCATACGAAGTATTGTATAGTTGCAATTACCGAACTCCATTATTCTGGACAGAGCTTTATGAGAAATAGATTCACTAAATTGAGCTGATCAAAGAGATGGGAGAAAAAGCAAAAGTAATACAAGACAGTTGAAAGCAGTTTCGCATCGACGAAAAATGTATAAGGTTTTAAAATATAAAGATATTGACTTTCAAGATTGGCGACAGAACGTTTTTGAAAAATCTCACTGTTAGAAAAGATTCTTTGATATAACTAAAGTAAAGTTGAATCCGTGATATATTGGGTTGTATGAGATTTACAGGAGAATAAGATCAGTGTTTCATACATCTATGTAATAACGTTATCGATCAGAATTCTAACCCAAGAAATCAAAGAGTTGAGAAATAGAAGTATATCACTTGTGAAAGTTCTCTGGTGTAAACACGGGATAGAGGAAGCTATGCGAAAACAATATCCTAACTTGTTTACCAGTAAGATTTTCGAGGACGAAAATCCCTAAAGGGGGGAGAGTTGTAACAGCCCAATTTTGAGTCTGATCAGAACGAGTGGTTTTGAGACCACCTAACCGAGTCAAAATATTTATTTTATTATTCTATTACTATTTTCAGCATGATAGTATTACGGTATAAAAGTTTCATAAAGAAATTTTGTCGATTAAATAGTTAATTCGGTAAAAAGGACTAAATCGCATAAAGCAATAATTATGAGTTCTATTGCATAAATGGCTTAAATGACATTGGTTGTCTTAGTGGGAGTCCTTCCATGGCAATTATACCATTTCCTTTTTGAATGGACAGTAGTGGGCTTAAGTTTGCATGGCTTTATGTTTTATTAATAAGGTTAAATTTGTAAATTGGTTAATATATGTTATATTAGTAAAATAAAATAGAAAAATGTCTTTATCTTCTTCATGCATGGCCGATTATAAGAAAGAAAAGAATTCTTCTTCACATTTTTAAGGTTCGGCTATATTGATGCTTGATTAAGGTATGTATTGAACCCGGTTTTTGATAATTTTTACGTTTTTGAGATCGTTGCTTAGTAATCTACAAAGCCCATGCCCTAATTTCTGAAATTGGTGATGTTTTTAAAATGTGCCATTGTTGAATACTTATGTATTTTGATGTTTCTTGATAAATTATTGATGGTTGTTTATAGATATACAAATTTTATAAAGTGATTTTTGACAAAATTGAGTATTTGGGATTAAATTGAAAAAGATAGAATTTTTGTGGCTAGAAATGTGAATAAAATAAAAATATGGGCTGTTTTGATGCTATAGAAAATTCGGTTATGAATGGGTATATGAAAATTTTGTGTAATTTTGCATATTTATGTATTATGGACTAAAGTGTTAAAATGTGATAGTATAAGGGTTATTTTATAAATAGGTCAAATTACATGTTTATGGATTAAATTGAATGTATTGGTGATTAAATGGGTTGAATTTGAATTAATATAGATCAAGAGAAACAATTACCAGAATTAGATCGAGGAAAACGGAAAGTAGACGAATAGTCGACGGATTACGAGGTAAGTTCGTATAGCTAAAAATAAAACTGTTAGATATGTGTAATTATTTAAGTTGAATATATATATGTATGCGTAATGAATAATTTACTAGAATTATCGGCTCTATGAATATGTTGTCACCAATATAAATTATATGATTAATTGATACAAAAATTATATGTTACAAGTATCTGAATACAAGTTTCTGATACATGATTATATGATTAAATATATTATATGGTACAAGAACTATATGAGTAAATGAGATATGGGATGATTTGGTACTTGAATAAAAAAATGTTATAGATGTTATATATGTACAGGAATTAAATGGATAATAAACATGGCTTATGCAAACTGAGCATTTGAATATATATGTTTTAATTGAATTGAAAATATATGAATTGAGAAATTATTATATTAAATATCGTTAATTTTGAATTTAAATTAGTTTAATATGCTGTTTTGAATTTTATAGAGTTATAATTGAGATAGTTGAATATGATTATGCATGGAAATAATATATTTGAGTTTAATTCGACTGAGTTACGACATTTGAAAGTCTGTATGAACTTTATGGAATAGATAGAATTTTCAATATATGAATTATGTATAAGATGACTTTATAACAGTGATATTCGGGCTTTGAGCCTAGCAAGCCTTGCGCTGGTGAATTAAATCAGGCTTTGTGCCTAGCAGGCTTTGTGCCTAGCAGGCTTTATGCCGGTGTATTAAATCAGGCTTTGTGCCTAGCAGGCTTTATGCCGGTGTATTAAATCAGGCTTTGTGCCTAGCAGGCTTTATGCCGATGTATTAAATCAGGCTTTGAGCCTAGCAGGCCTTGTGCCGGTGTGTGATGCAGGTTTGTGCCTAGCAGGCTTTATGCCGGTAAATTATTATATGCTTTATGCCTAGCAGACTTTATGCCGATATGGCATCGATATGTGAATTGCATGTAAGACCAAGTCTGGGACGTTGGCATTGTACGATATGCGTGATTATCCGTGTATCCTATCCAATTTCGAATGGATCAATGGGTAATTTACCGATTTGTAATATATAAAGTAAATGTTATAAGAGATATAAGAAGTACATGATATATGTTACATAATTTGTATGAGATTATATGCTAAATGAAATATAAGTTACATGGATTATATGTTACAATTATATGTGTACATGATACATAATACTTGGTATATATGATTTATATGTTACAGGAATTACATGATTTATACGAATACATGCTATACGAATTACATGAATTACATGGATATTATATTGCTACAAGAGTTATATGATTTACATGAATATATGTTATACTGAGTTACATGATTTACATGAATTGATCACTACGAATAGATGAATTATAAAGATGATGTGTTACATGAATTATATAAGTTACAAGATGAAATCTTATATGAGATATTTGATGGGTATAAATGAAATGAGAGATGAATTAGATATTAAATAGACATTATAAGTTTGGTTTCTTCCTTGTGAATGGATGAACTATTTTTCTTACTGATGAATTGATGTTATACGGTATAATTCTGCTATTGGTTATATGAATGTGTTACAGGTCATTTGAATGGAAATAAATTGTTATGAATATTATGTGAATTTAAATGCTTATTGTTTTTACTCATGATGTTTTGATGAAATATGAATAGGTAATATTTATATGGTATAAGTATAGATGGCTACCAAGTATATGGTTCTTAATGAGCAAGATATTGAGTATTCAATGATAGTTTCATTGATTTGACTGAAAAGATGATGATGTGAAAATAGAAATGAGGATATGAATCATTACAGGTATATGTATAATACTCGACAAGTAAGTGACATTGATAAATTCATGTGATACGTGAGTAGATATGATAAATTACGCATGAATTACATGACTATTAAGGAAATAAATATTAAATTTGTGAAAAAATATAACGTCGGTAATGACAAATATATCGCAAAGAAAAGAGAAATAAAAATAAAGAACACACAGATTTTACGTGGAAACCCTTTCGGGAAAAACCATGGGCAGAGGAGAACAAAATTCACTATGTCGAATTCGAATCAATTACAAGAGGAATAGACTATGTCTATTTATAGGCTTATAAAGCCATAGTGTAGTAAGATTGAAACTCCTTAATCTAATCAATGTCAAATAGATGGAGTTTAATAAGGTTTAAAAAACCTTATTTAAAATAAAATAAAAGAAGTGTAGTTCTATTGGGATTCTTCTTTTATTTTATTTTACCATTGTATTTTATTTAAATAAGGATTCGGGTCACTTAATTCTAACAATCTCCACCTTGACACGAATTCTCAATGAACAAGTTCTTCATCGCGAACTCTCAACGAACAAGTTCTTCACCTCTTCCATAAAACCCCTTAAGGGTTTAACTTCAACAATGAACACCAACCAAGTCTAAGCAATGCTCAAACTTGGTTATAGGAAGTGACTTAGTCATCATATCTGCAGGATTTTCATGAGTACTAATTTTGCTCACAACAATATCACCACGAGCAATAATATCACGAACAAAATGATACAGAACATCAATGTGTTTTGTTCTCTCATGAAACATTTGATCTTTTGTAAGGAAGATGGCACTCTGATCATCACACAAAATCTTGTGTTGATTTGAAGGTCTTCATTGAGCTCACTAAAGAGTCCCTTCAACCAAATAGCTTCTTTACAAGCCTCGATGTCGCCATGTACTCGGCTTCATGGTAGACAAAGCGACTTTAGTTTGCAAAGTAGCTTTCCAACTGATTGCACAACCTCCGATTGTAAAGACATAACCAGTGAGAGATCTTCTTCTTTCAAGGTCTCCAACAAAATCAGCATCAATATACCTAATGACTCCATCTCTAGTTCTTCCAAACTGTAAGCAAACATCAGTAGTACCTCGTAAGTATCTTAAAATCCACTAAACTGCTTTCCAATGTTCTTTACCGGGATTCGCCAGGTATCTCACTAACCGCATCGATCGTGCATATGATAAATCTGGACGTGAACAAACCATAGCATACATGAGAGAACCCACTGTACTAGAGTATGGAACATGTGACATGTACTCAATCTCATCATCTGATTGTGGAGACAAAGCCGATGAAAGTCTGAAATGAGCTGCTAAAGGAGTACTAACAAGCTTAGCACTCTGCATATTGAACCTGCAAAGAACTTTCTCAATGTACCCCTTTTGACTTAGGTACAATTTACTTGCTTTTCTATCTCTGAGAATCTCCATACCAAGTATCTTCTTTGCTGGTCCCAAATCTTTCATCTCAAATTCTTCACTTAGTTGGGCTTTGACCTTTCTTATCTCTCCTTTATCTTTTACTGCTATCAACATGTCATCAACATAAAGAAGTAGATACACAAAAGAACCATCACTGTTTTTCTTAAAGTAAACACAAATGTCAAAACTACTTCTTTTAAAATCATGAGAAGTCATAAAGGAATCAAACCTCTTGTACCACTGTCTTGGTGACTGTTTCAAACCGTAAAGGGACTTTTTTAGCAAGCAAACATAGTCCTCCTTTTACGATCTTCAGAAACCCTCTGGTTGTTGCATGTAAATATCTTCCTCAAGTTCTCCATGCAAAAATGCAGTTTTTACATCTAACTGCTCAAGCTCCAAATCATGCATGGCCACAATACCAAGCAAAGCTCGAATCGAACTATGCTTCACAACTGGGGAGAACACATCTGTAAAGTCCACTCCCGGAATTTGACTGTAACCTTTTGCAACAAGCCTTGCTTTATATCTGGGTTCTTCAACTCCTGGAGTCCCTTCTTTCTTTTTAAACACCCATTTACAGTGAACAGCCTTTTTACCTTTAGGAAGTTTCACAAGATCCCATGTTCTGTTTTTGTGGAGTAAATCCATCTCCTCTTGCATAGCAAACATTCAATTTTCTGAGTCTTCACAGCTAACCGCCTCAGAATAATTAGACAGCTCTTGGTTTGCATCTATATCTTCAGCCACATTTAAAGCATAAGCAACTAGATCAGCCTCAGCATACTTCTTTGGAGGCTTAATTTCTCTTCTAGTTTTGTTTTTGGCTATAGAGTATTGTGGTAAAGAAGCAACTCTATTCTCAATTTTTGTACTGGCTTGAGGAATCGACTCTGTATTAATCTGATGCTCCACCTGCTTTTGATTTTCTTTATTGGAAGAGTCTTTAAGAGATAAGTTAGGTATCATAGCAGTTTCATCAAAAATAACATCTCTGCTAATCACAACTTTTCTATTTTCAGGACACCATAACTTATATCCTTTTACACCAGCTTTATAACCAAGAAAAACATATTTAATGGATCTCGGTTCCAATTTTCCATTATTAACATGAGCATACGCGGAGACACCCAAAGATCTTTAAATCGGAATAATTAGCGGGATTACTGGACCATACCTCTTGTGAGTCTTTTTCTCAATGGCAATGGATGGAGATCGGTTGATAAAAAAACATGTAGTAGAGGTCGTCAAATTTCAAAACAACTTTGGTAAGTTGGCATTTGACAACATACATCGAACTTTCTCCATGATCGCTCTGTTCATTCGCTCGCAACACCGTTTTGTTGTGGAGTATGACGAATCATCAAGTGTCTCTCACGATCCTTCGACTTGCACAATTTATTAAACTCATCGTAACAAAACTCTAAGCCATTGTCCAATGCGGAGGTATTTTATTTGTTTTCCGTATGTTTTTCAATCATAGTTTTCCAAGACTTAAATGCGGAAAACACATCGCTTTTCCTGCTTTGGAAGAATGCCCAAACTTTTCTGGAAAAATCATCAATAAAAGTTAGCATATAATTAGCTCCACCTCTTGAAGGCACTCTTGATGGCCCCCACAGATCAGAATGAATATACTCCAATGTTCCCTTCGTGTTATGGATTCCTCTGGTGAATCAAACTCTCTTTTGCTTCCCAAAAATGCAATGCTCATAGAACTTCAGTTTGCAAATTCCTTGCCCATCAAGAAGTCCTCTTTTACTCAATTCTGCCATGCCATTCTCACTCATATGCCCTAGGCGCATATGCCAAAGTTTAGTAATATCATCATCTGACAAGGTAGAGGAAGCGACAGCTGCATCACCAATAACAGTTGAACCCTGTAAAACATATAAATTGGCAGTCTTTCTCTGCCCTTTCATCACAACGAGGGAACCTTTGGAAATCTTCAAAATCCCACTTTCAGCTATATATTTGTACCCTCTTGAATCAAGATTACTCAATGAAATTAAATTTCACTTCAATTCTGGAACATGCCGTACGTTACTAAGTGTTCTGACAACTCCATCAAACATCTTAACTTTAATTGTTCCAACATCTGCGATTTTACACGAAGCATTATTTCCCATCAAAACAACACCTTCGTGATACCATTGTTTCGTAATTTGTAAACCAATCTCGATTGGGACTCATGTGGAAGGTGCAAAATGAATCAAGTATCCACTCTCACTCACTTTAGAATTGTTGTGATGTAGTGACTAGAAGTTCACCATCATTTGTAGTCTTCTACAACATCGCCTTCACCGAAATTTTCTCGTTTGTTTTCCTTTTGATTCGCAACCTCCCTTTTGATCTTATTTTGTAGCTTATAGCACTCAGATTTAATGTGCGCTTTTTTCTTGCAAAAGTTACAAGTTTTACCTCTATTTGAAGACTTTGATCTACCCTTAGATTTACCGCAAGGATTCCGTTCCCGTGTCCTTCCACGATCATCATCAGCATTCCGATCTTGTCTCCCACGAACAATGAGACCCTCTCCTTGTGAGTCGGTTTTAACCACAAGATGCTTCATCTTATCATACGAGGTCAAAGAATCATAAACCTCATCAACTGTGAGAGACTCGCGGCTATATAAAATCGTGTCTCTAAAGGTTGAATAAGACGGGGGCAACGAACAAAGTAAAATCAACCCTAGATCTTCCTTATCATCTTTGAACCTCCATGGCCTCCAAGTTTGAAAGAATTTCTTTAAACATCATTAAGTGTTCGTACGCACGACGCACCTTCCTCCAAACGATGAGCATAAAGACGTTGCTTCATATGCAACTTGTTTGGTTAGAGTTTTCGACATACATATTTGTTCTAGCCTCTTCCATAATGCAAATATCGGTCTTCTCCTTCATCACATCCTGCAAAATTTTGTTAGACAAATGTAGATGTAACTGTGTTAACGCCTTTCGATCCTTGCGCTTTTTCTGTTCCTCCGTCAATGTCGAAGGCATCTTATCTACCCCTAGCAGGGCTTCCTCTAAATCCATCTGTGCAAGAACTGCCTACATCTTTATTTACCACAACGCAAATCTGGTGTTGCGATCCAACAGCGGAATTTCATACTTTAAAAATGCCATTACCGTGAACGAGATGAAAAAACCCAGAAGCTCGGATACCAATTTGTGAAAAAATATAACGTCGGTAATGACAAATATATCTCAAAGAAAAGAGAAACAAAAATAAAGAACACACAGATTTTACGTGGAAACCCTTTCGGGAAAAATCACGGGCAGAGGAGAAGAAAATTCACTATGTCGAATTCGAATCAATTACAAGAGGAATAGACTATGTCTATTTATAGGCTTATAAAGCCATAGTGTAGTAAGATTGAAACTCCTTATTCTAATCAATATCAAATAGATGGAGTTTAATAAGGTTTAAAAAACCTTATTTAAAATAAAATAAAAGAAGTGTAGTTCTATTGGGATTCTTCTTTTATTTTATTTTACCATTGTATTTTATTTAAATAAGGATTCGGGTCACTTAATTCTAACAGAATTAAATAAGGCTGGTTCAAAAGCAATCAAATTGCTTAGAATGACAAGCTAATTGTTAAATCTTTTATATAGTGCTGTTAATTATATGAGCTTACTAAGCTTATTAGCTTACTCTGTTTATCCTCTGTATTTTATAGTGATTCAAATGCTCGCTCGGGTGGGAAGTCATCGAAGATTTCATCACACTATCTAGGGGGTAATTGGTATTTCTAAACTCTTTGATGTGGGATAATATGGCATGTATAGGCTAGTTAATAAGTTGAATTATATGGTCACGTGTGTATATGAATGAGATATGATCTGTTGTATTTTGATCAAGCTATGTGATATGGCTTGAGTGAAAATGGTTGATTTGATATAGAAGTATTATATGATGTATTCATCTTGTGATAGTTTTGTTAATTGTCATTTTGGTATAGATGATATATATACTTGAACATGTTATGCAAATGATGCTTGTAGGTACATGTCATAAGAGCTGTGAAAATGGCTTAAACCAAGCCTATTTTGTGCCACACAGTCGAGCACACGAAAGTGACTTGACCGTGTGACCCTATTTCGTAAGTTCCTATATCTTTTATATGTTATTAAATTATTCCCCGTTGTGTAATTAGAATTTTATATGCTCGTTTTAAGCATGCTATGAATTTGAATGCTTGATATTATTGAATTGAGATGATGTTTGATAAAAGTTAAAATTTTACTGTTCCAAACTGTGTTACAAGTCCGGTAATGCCCCTTACCTATTCCGGCGACGGTTACGGGATAGGGGTGTTACAAGTCTATCCCAACACTAAGGAAAGTGTTGGCCCAAAAGTGTCGGCATAGTGTTGGACAAAGCCGACTCTTATTTAAGTGTTGCCTTAAGTATGCATATCCCAACCCTTATACAAAGAGTTGGCCAAAGCGTATGTCGGCAAGTCTATCCCAACACTTAGAAAAGTGTCGGCCCAAAAGTGTCATCTTAGGACTATTTTTTTGTAGTGTATATGTAAGGTAAGTTTTTCTATTTGATTTTGAATACACGTATATGTGTGAATTGCTTTGGTGTTTTGTCAATGCCAAAATTATGAATACATGTGCTTGTTAATTATTTGGCCTTAAATCACTACATTATTTTTGTTTTGTTTTGACATATATGGTTTAAAAAAATCAGTCAAAGATTAAAGTTTTCGATTTTTTATTGCATTATTTAGACAACCTTATTTTAGGTTATTTCGGAAATTGTAGTGCAATTAGAAATTTTAGTTGTGACCTTTTATTGTTATGAACATTTTAAATTTGAATATTGGTATGTTTATATATTTTTTAAAATAACTTAACTGAAATAATAAGTTTCCAAAGTGACCTCTATTATTGAAATTATTTTGTTTTAAAATATAAAAGGTTGTGTGTATGTAGCTTAAGCTATGTTAATATTGATCGACCCAAAAGAAGGTTGATATTTAACAAAATTACGTATGCAATTATGGTAATAAACATAAAACGATTATTCGGTTTTACATGTAAGCAATAAATCAACCCAAAGGAAGATTTATTGTTCGACATGTTTTTATTGTCAATCTTTGATTACTACAATAAGATATCACTTACAAGTTAATATTTTTGTCCAAAAAAGAAATATTAATGGAGTGTTCAATATCTTGAGATGAAATTTACCTTTATTCAAATTATTTTGGTTTAAATTTGAAATATTTTGAAACAACTAAATTAATATTTTGGCTTTAAGATTTAATTAAGGATGTCTAATATTTTAAATAGATTAGTTGAAACAAAATGTCACCAAAGTGACCTCTTTTGTGTAGATTAATTTATTTAAAATATCAAAATGATTATATGTTTTTGTGATTCTCGCAATTATTAATTGACAATTATAAGGTACTTTATGTGAGCAATAAGTTAGTCCAAAGATTGATTCATTATTTGACATAGTTTATTGTCAATGTTTGATTGCTACAAAAAGAGTATCACTTACTGTTAATATTACTGTCGAAATACTTGATATTAATGTTGTGTTTGGTATATTGAGATGGGATTAGCCACTATTTTAAAGTTATTGTTTACTTATGAATATTCATGTGAGCTTGTTTTTATGAATTTTGTTCTATATTCAGCTAGTTCATCTTCCGCTGTCACAATATCAGCTAATTTAAATTTTATACCCATGCTTAATGGGACTAATTTCAAGGAATGAAAAAGACACTTATATTGCTTGGTTGTATGGACATAAACCTTGCACTAAGGGAAGAACTACCTACACCTCTCATTAAGGCTGTAACACCCCTCACCCGTATTCAACGCCGGAATAGGATTACGAGGTATTACCGATCAATTCACAACACATATAGCATACATTTATGCAACAATAAGCATTCATTCTCATAAATCATTCAACACAATCATATTGTCCCTTATAAGGGACTACGAGGCCTTAAACATGCTTTAGAAGTGGTTCGGGACTAAACCGATATCATACAAAAATTTTGGAAACTTAGAAATTTTTCATGTAAACAAGGGTCACATGCCCGTGTGAACAGGCCGTGTGCCTCACATGGCTAGTAGACACGCCCGTGTCTTAGGCCGTGTGAAAACAGGGCATACATACTGACTTGGGTCACACGGCCGACCACATGCCCGTGTGTCTAGCCCGTGTACCCTTCGAAGTGGCAACACACGCCCGTGTGCCAGGCCGTGTGCTAGGCCGTGCCAAAACTGTAGGGTATACTGAGTTATGCAACACGGCCAAGTCACACACCCGTGTGCTAGGCCGTGTGCCAATTAGGGAGTATACTAACTTGTACCACACGACCAATCACACGCCCGTGTGTGAGACCGTGTGGAGCATACTGACTTCATTTTAATTTCAACACCAAGGGTGACCGTGTGTCACACACGGCCGTGTAACTTGACCGTGTGTCACACACGGCTGAGATGCACGCCCGTGTTCTTTTCCCGTGTGGACAAAAATAGGCTATTTACCAAGCCATTTTGCCACCCCATTTGGTACACACCTTCACCTACACATATGGCACAAAATCAAAGCAAAATAGGCAATTCATAACAACCAAATCAACCATAATTCTTACCATTTCATCTAAAATTTCTTAGCCTAAACTTCAATCACAATCATCATCAATTTATCAACCATTTCCAAGTAACATTAAACACTTCACAAAATGACATTAGCTCATATCTAAAAAAAAAACATTTACCAAACATACACCATTTTGTTCCAGTTCACAAGCATAATACCAATTCCACAAACCTCATAATATAAGCCATAATCGCACTTATATATACATAATCAAACTAGCCAAATTAAGCCAAATCTCATGACTATATAAATACAAACCAAAACACAACCATTCACAAGCCATCCCAAATGGAAAAACTCACTACCAAAACTTAACCAACATGACTATAATCATATACATGCCATATGACCAAACCATAAGTTCAAAAGTACCAAAATGATGGTTGGATAGTGTGATGTAATCTCCGACGATCCCCGAATCCGAGCTAGCTTTGAAATCACTATAAGACATGGAAAAATAAACAAAGTAAGCTTTATAGCTTAGTAAGCTCGTATGATATAAACTTAACTAATCACAAAAACACATTCATCAATATAAACATATTATCATGAAATTCAAGATTACTAACAAACCATTCACATGCTTATTCATAAGCTTATATACAAACTTTGTAACTTCTTCGATTTTAAGCTCATAATATACACATACATATACATACCTGCACCAATCCATAACAAGTTTGTACATACACGGAATGCCGTTGAATACTCAATATTTCGCACACTAAATGCCATACTCAATATCTCACACACTAAGTGCCATCCTCGATGTCTCGCACACTAAGTGCCAATCTCAATGTCTCGCACACTAAGTGTGTAACAGTGCAAATTTGGGTCTAGTCAGAATAGTGGTTTCGAGACCACAAATCTGATGAGAAAAATTCTATTTTTATTATATTTTTATGGTTTACAATTTTACGGAAAGATTTCATAAAAATTTTGTTCAAAAATTTCGACGTTTCAGCACTCAATTTAGTCAAAAGGACTAAATTGTAAAAAGTGCAAAAGTTGAGTTCTACATGTTAGAGGTGTCCAATTGTTATGAAATTTTAATTTGAAGGTCCTTAAATGATAATTAGACCATTGGTTAAGTTGGTGGACAAAAATGGACATGGATGGGTATGTTTCAAAAGATTTTTTTTAAGGGGCATTTTGGTAATTTAGTGAATTAAAAACAAAATTTAAATGCCAAATTTGTCCATCTTCAAGATTAGGCCGAATTTAACATGGGGGAAGCCATGGATAGGGTTTTCAATCTTTCCAAGCTTCATGGTAAGTCCATTTTAGCCCCGTTTTTCATGTTCTTTATGTTTTTAGAGTCCCGGTAACTTGATTTAGCTTATTCTAGCAATAATTTAACCTAGGGTTCATATTTGGAAAAATACCCATAGGTGAAATGTGTTTATTTTGATGTTTTATGGCAGATATGAAGCTTAGAATTATGTTAAACAACTTTTACTAAGCGATTTTAAGTGAAAACGAGTAAAACGACATAATTGGCAAAAATACCTAATGTACATAAGTGCATGTTAGAGCAAGAATTTGATGTTTCTATAGAAGAGAAAAATGTTCAGCATGTAATGAAACATAAGAAAATTGAATAAAAAATTATTTTACAAGTTTAGGGGTAAAAGTGTAATTTTTTAAAAGTTAGGGGGCAAAATTGTAAATTTACCAAAATTTGATATGTGAATTGAATTGATTAGTGTGTTGATAAAATGTATTAAATGAGTGTTAATTTGACATGTTAGATCAAGAAAACATGAAATTTGGACTAAGATTGGGGAAGAATGAAGTTGTGAGCTAAGTCGGGAAAATTAGTCGTTTCGGCATTTGAGGTAAGTCTGTGTGATTAAATGAAACACCCCAAACCCGGGCCACGAGCTTTGACCAGATTTGGTATGTTCTTCAAGTAAACCGGTTCAAAATTCTTTTGTTACTTAGGAAAAACTTGTATGATTTTTAAAAAAATATTGTTTGGGTTGGGCTTGAGTTGAAAACAAATTTATCTTATGTTAAAACCCATTTATTTAAGGTGACAAAACATTTAGAGTTAATTTTAAAAAGGAATTTACTTAAACTTTAATTGATAAAAATCCATAAACATAATAAATAAAAGAAAAATAAAGTAAACCACAATGGCCTTATTATATCAATGATCCCAAAGTAAAACTTAAAATACTTAAAATAAATTGAAAGTACAAATCATAAATTTCTTGCTATGCATGGCCACCTTTAAGCTCCTGCCGACCCGGTCCATTACTGCTCATCACCTGAAAAATATTCCCCAAACGGGGTGAGTCAACAGACTCAATGTGTACACAACACTAAGTCATAATAGAATCAGGCATGCAAATGATACACATTCATATCATAGAATACAAATAATGATGCATTCCCAAACCCAAACCTAATTAACCATCCGCTACACACCACCCGTACACACCGGTCACACACCGTGGGGACTACTAAGTCAACCCTCCATCCGCTACACACCATCGAAGGCGTTCATTGCGATCGACGTGCTCATCGCCCATATAATTTGTGTCATTAGACACCATATTCAAATAATGTAACCGAAGTTACCAAATTCAGATAATGTAACCGAAGTTACCATATTCAAATTTTGTGACCGTAGTCACCATATTCCGTTGGTGAGACCGAAGTCAACACCTTCTTCCCCTTTCTCATATATCCCGAATGCCCCATAAATGCATAACATACTTAATTTCTCATTATTCACATGTTAACAATATAACATATTCGTAATCCTATCGAAAGTAGGAAACGTACCTGGGTACTCTTACCACATTTGTGGTACTTAGCCACTTCACACATTCTTATGCATATTCATATATTAAAATAATTGCCATATGATATATTGAAAGTTAGTGTGAGTACACACATTCTTAATAATACATTTAATTTAAACATAGCCATGAACCTATCAAAACTTAGGGTAGGGTACACACCTGATTTGCTTAACGAATTCCTTGAAATCCCAAATCGATCTACCTTAGATCTCAAATTCCTACATTTGATTAATCACTTACTAGTTTAATAAAAAGCCATTCGGCCATAAATCCAAATCCTAGTAGGATTAGTATTCTTAAAACTTACCTTGAAATTCTCAAATCCCAAAATCCTTGTATCCTCTCATCGAAATCCCTATAACTACATGTTAGATCAATTTCTAACATTTATTCACAACAAATAACCCTTAGCCGTATGTTAAATATGACTTACCTTAGATTCTTAAATCCAAAATTCATCGAATAACTAGGAACACGCGACTTATGGTGTACCTTCGGAAAAGAACTTCTCCTTCCTTGTAGTCGACACTTAGTAAATCTGAAAGATCTCTTGACAATGAGATATTAAGGGTATTAGAATCTTAATTTCGACAGACCTTAAAAGAAATAGAATGAGAATCTAACCTAATCTTACCCTTCTTCAAGAATTTGATGGAACTCTTGCTTGAACCCTTAGCGATATTAGGCTATGGCTTTGATGTGGATAACAATTTCGGCTCTTGAGGCTTAGTGAGAAATCGACTAGGGCTATTGGTATCTTCGGCTTTTGATTGTGTTTGTAATAGAAGAAGAAAAGAAAAGAGAAAAAGAGAATAATGGCGGAGAAAATTCGGCAGAGAGAAGAGGAGAAACTTTAGAGAATTTCATTGAGAGGTTTTCTTGAAAAGAAAAGAATGAATGAAGAATAGCCTTACTCTTCCTTTTATAGCCAAAATTACTAGCTAGAGTCCTTTACTTGGCCACCACTCTTCTATTTTGATAGCTTTATCCCTTGATTTATCACTTTAATAAAACTTAATCCAATAATTATCTCTTATCTCTTAATAAAAATAATACTAATAATAATCCTCTTTTATCTCTTCCTTATCTATCAAAATAAAAGAAATAATATCCACATTTATCTCTTGAAAATAATCTAAAATAAATCCATTATTTATCCCTTATTTATCCACCCTTTATCTCTTAAAAATAAAAGAATAAAAGCTCCTAATTTATAGCCATGTGCCGTCCACCTCACTTCTTCTGGAAGCAAAATAAAATTTCTTTTATTTGCTTCCCATGTGACTCGAACTCAGGGCCCAACACCTTGCATGTGGCGCCATTTCCGATGCCCTAAGTGGCATCTCCAGTGCCACTTTTCCAAGCCTGTTTGTGTGTCAAATTCCTCATATTATTTTTCTAAGGCCACCTTGCCTTAGTTTTCTCTTTTAAGCCTTAAAACTTGACATTTCTTTACATTTCCAAGTTTCCAAAAATTTTCGTTTGGCTCTTTAAACTTGACATTTCCTTACATTTCCAAGTTTCCAAAATGTTTACTTTCCTCTTTTGAATCATTTCCACATCATTTCCTTACATCCCCTAGTTTCCAAAAATGTTCACTTTCCTCTTTTAAACTTAACGTTTCCAAAGCATTTCCTTACATTGCCTTACATTTCCATACATTTCCATGCACCTTAGGGTTCCTAGAACTCCTCAGAACACATCCAACACACCCACTGAGCCCACTATCTCATGAATTACACACGAACGCATAACCCCTAATCTAGGATGTTACATTAAATGAGCATGATATTGATGTCATTGTTATTATACTTGAAAATCTATCTTGCCATGATTGTATTAAAGTTTATGTTGATGATATTGTATATGAGAAAGTGATGTCAAGTGTTAATAACATTTATGTGTAAATAATGCACTATTATGTTTAAATAAATTTATGTATTGTTAAATTGTTATACATGTGATATTATGATTGTCATTACGAATATTTAATAGTTTAAAAAATTAGTATGTGAAATGTGTATTGATTTGAGAAATGTAATTGTATGTATAAGTGATACTGAACAAATAAGTGAAATCCCGGTTGAACCTTAGGAATACTTTAGTGATAAGTGGTAGCTTCGACTACATATCAGTGATAGCTTCGGCTACATATCAGTGGTAGCTTCGGCTACATTTCAGTGGTAGTTTCGGTTACATATCAGTGGTAGCTTCGGCTACATAAAAGTGGTAGCTTCGGCTACATAAAAGTGGTAGCTTCGGCTAGATATCAGTGTTGCACTTATGTGCAAGATTTCTGTGTATCCTTTAGTATTCCAAATGGTTCAATGGGTAAATTGATGATACATAAGATGAGAAATCATGTAATTGTATATATAAGTAATGTGCAGGTATGCATGTAAGCATGAAATTATATGTACAAATGGTACAGGTATGTACGTAAATTTTATAAGTGTTGGTCATATGATATTATGAGTTATTATCATTATAAAAGTGACCTTAAGTGAATCTTAGGAATAAGTAATTATGTTGATGATATATGCATTTGGTTGAGAATCATGTATTAGGCTTTTGAGCCATATCAAATTGAGAGATAAGATGTTTAGTATATTTGTTTTATGATGCTTTGGATATTTGTGAAAACATAAAATGTTAGTGATACTCATGAAATCATTGTTATGCTAATTACAAGCTTAAGTCTTTGGTGTTATGTATGTTTAAATAGAAGTGAATGCAAAGAAAACATGAAAGAGTGAAATTAGCATTAAAACAGTTTAGACAGCAACAGCTATGTGAATTTGAAAAATCACCAAAAATAGGAGAAATAGAATTAGAAAGTGAATAAGATATATAATTAAATATTATTGTGTCTATTTTCATATGAAAGAAACAGTGTAAGAAAAGGAATTTTATATTCTGAAATATTTGAATTTTAGTGAGAATGTCAGAATGAGTTTCGGAATCCCCTGTTTCAAATTTGGAAAATCATTAAAAATTTTAAAAAAATAATTATGAGATATAATTTATATGATTGAAATATTAAATGAGTCTATTTTCATTAGAAACAAGTGGGAATGGAATATAAACACTGTACAATGAGATAATTGATTTTTAGTGAAGAGAGGTCAGAACCGTTGGACAGTGTAACAGGGGAGAATTTAATGAATAAACTGTACTAATTAACCAAACCAAAAATTCTGAAAATTTTATGAGAAGAATATATATGAGTCTAGTTTCAAAGAAAATTAGAAGAACTTAATTTGAAGTTTCGTAGCTCCAGATATAAATAATTTAGTGACTATGACTCGAGAAAACAGCTTGACTGGAATATGAGTAAAGATGCAAATTGGGTTGTATTACCATGAGAAACAAGGGGATAAATTGTTTTTTTTTTCATACGGTCTTACTAAGCTATAAAGCTTACTCCCTCCCTTCCTTTCCTTTAGTGTTTTCAGGTTAGCTCGGGGTTGGAGATCGTCGGAGGCAGCATCACACTATCAAGTCGCTACCTTTATAATGAAGCATATATTAGAAATTTCAAGTGAGTGGCATGTATAGGGATTTAGTTGATTGACATGCATTATTATGCTTTGGCCAAATGTGTAGGCTTATATTAAGTTATATGCATATGGCCATGAGATGTGGCTTATATTGATTATGGCTTGTGTAGAGTTATTCATGTCATATCTTAATGTTTATAATGTGATTATGTTTGTTTGCCATGCATGGTTAGTAATATGACATGAGTGCTTGATGGATAAGTTGATAACCATATTATAATGGTAAAAGTGGTCATCAAAATAACAAGTCTTATGAGGGTGACATATGAAATCTAGACGTGGTATTGCATGAATGTGTATGTTTTAGTCTGGTAATGCCTCGTACTCTGTTTCGGTGTCGGATGTGGGTAAGGGGTGTTACAAAGTGCCATACATAGCCGAAGCTATCTCAAATCGCACACTAAGGGCTATATTTAGCCGAAGCTATGTCGAAGCGCACACTAAGTGTAACACCCCAAACCTGGCCCAAACACTATAGCCGGATCTGGCATGCCACTCAAAAGAGTTTTGTAAAAGATGTCGCAATCTTCGGGAAATATTTTTCTTGTATTTAATCTTTTATTCGAGAAAACTTAATAACTTGATAAGTTTAAATAATATATAAATTTCACTTGTTGTTTTATGAATAAAAACCAAAATCTTAATACATGCCTTAGTTTAGTTAAAGTTTAAATGTCAATAATGAAAGCCCAAAATAAAACCCAAAGCAAAGTATAATAGTCTAGTGGCCCATGGCCTTATTACAACGAAACTTAAAACCTACTTAAGATAAATTTCTTAAAAATAAATAAATAAAGTGAAGTCTTTTTGCTGAATCCTCAATGCTCTGTCGCATGGCCACCTTGCTCCCTCCTCTGCCCTGGTCGATGCACTAAGTGTCACCCGAAATGGTTAAAATAATTAGGTGAGTCGCGAAACTCGATGTGTGCAACCCTCATGCACCATCAGATTGGGCCTTAGCCCACAAATCAGCAAATAAAACATAATTTAGCAAATGACATACATAACCCAACCCAATCCTAGGTTTCCATCCGCTACACACCACCCTTACCTGCCAAGCACACCATTGGGGATTTCTATAATCAACCCACACAGCTACACACCATCGATGGCAGACATGTTGCAGTTAGCTGCTCATCGTCAAAGTTGTGACAGAGTCACCAGGCTGAAATGGCATAAGCCACCAGAAACAGAGTTGTGACAAAGTCACCAGGCTGAAATGGCATAAGCCACCAGAACAGATCACTTCCCCTTTCATCGTTCACCCAACCCCAAGCATATAGAGAAATCGACATACAAAGCATATTACTGAAGAAGGACAAAAATCACTAACCTGATGATTAGCCTTTACCCTCCTCGGGTTTTCAATCATAATGCCGGGTTTTTGGCATTTAACAGAGTATAGCATATTTATACATATATATATATTAGCACCCAATCTAATAGTGGGAAAGGTTACACACCTGGTTAATGTCGATACCCTTGCTAAACCGATCTATAACTTTGCTCAAAAAGCCGGAAAGATGTGAAAATAGGGCCTCTCCTACAATCGGCCAAGGGTTAATAGATACCCGAATTTACACTTTGAAACTAAAAGATTCCTCTTACCTTGAAATCCCGAAAGTAACACAATTCGAGTATTACCGAACTATAACTTAGAGATCTATGCGATTGGCCCCACTTCAGATCCCGGAATGCCGAAAATAAGAGAGAAATAAGAGATTAGTTCTAAATAGCCATTCAACTAGGGATTTTGAAAAGTCGAAAAACATTGAAATCCTGAAATCAATACTTACCTATTGCTTCCTTCAAAATTCGGCACAAGCAGACTCCCCTGAAGAGAATTCGACAACTTCAAGAGGTGTGATCTTAGTGATTCCGGCTTTTAGAGAAACAAAGAATTGGAAAAATATAAACAAGGAGTGGTTAGTGAGATTCAGCCAAAAGAGAAGAGAAAAAGGATGGTAGGGTTTCACAATTGAGATCTAAAGAGTTTTGATTTACTGTCGAGAAAAGAAAAGAGAAGAGAGAGTTCAAGTTTGTTAGAAAAATAAAGAGAAATTTTTGAGAGAATTTTCAGAGAACATAATGAAGAATTTGGCACACCTTATCGCCTATACTGGTAGATTCTTTCCCCTTTACTGAGTCAAATTTTCTACCAACTCTAGCCTCTTGGATGAGCTCTCATCTTTTCCCTTATCTTGATCTATTATCTCCACAAAAATAGCCCTAATTCCTCTCTTCATTATCTGCCTATTATCCTTAAAATTAAACATAATAAAATCTCCTAAAATTTAGCCTTGTGCCGTCCCCCCTTACTCTTCTAAGTGCCGAATTTTAGCCCTAAAACTTGGGCTTCAAGCTGTCAAAATTTGGGCCCTCCTCATGCACTTGTGACGCCACTTATAGCTCCCCTTTACTGTGCCCCTCGTTGCTGGGCCACAAGCCCAATATGTCACTTAAACTACTAAAACTTTATTTTAAATCCTTGAGTGTCTAAACAGAATATTTAAACAAAACCTCAGCCCATTCTTGAGCCCAATCAGGACCCCTAACCCTTTTAAATTAATATTTTAAGCACACATCACATAAAATGCACAGGCCCAAAACTCAGGATGTTACAGTTCTATCCCCTTAAAAAAATTTCGTCCTCGAAATTCCCAATTAACTATTAGTCGTACTACCCTAGTCTCACCACTATGCTTTTGCTGCGCACTCTAATTCTAAAGCCAAAAGAAACACTTAGTATACTATGGTAAAGTACGCACCGGTATTCGCATCTAGAGCATCCTCGTCCCCCTGGCGACGTGCTGCATAGACCAAAGCTGGCTGCCTCGCCTCAGCATAACCTGCACCTCCACGACCATATCCTGTGCCATTGCCACCATTGACTTGACCACGGCCCCTTGGTGGTTGTTGACCTCCTCTCCCAACTTTGATCGAGAACCTCGTCAAAGTGGTTTTGATCCTTACGTGGGCGATCCCTTTATCATATGATCCATAGACCCACACCTGAAAGCATCCCCGCTTCTCCTTACGCACTCCCCATTATGTACCTTCCCACACGAAAGACATGATCGATACTGACCCGTCGGAGCACGAGCTGGCCCATCAGACCTAGGCCTTTTCTGAAGACTCCCAGATGATCCCTACGGCCCAAAATTCCTCTTATTCCCATTCCTATCCTTATCCTTATTCTGTTTCTCAGTCCGCTTAACCTCCTCATATATCTTAGCTTTCTCAACCAAAACCGCAAAGTCCCTTTCCCGCTGCGGTGCTACTAATACCCTCAGCTCATCCCTTAGTCCATCCTCGAACCGTACACATCGCTCATAGTTGATTGCTACCATTCCTCGAGCGTATCGGCTCAAGCGCAGGAACTCCGCCTCATATTCAGCCACATATTTACTACCCTGCACTAGATTCAGAAATGCCTTCCTCTGTGCATCCACATAACTGGCCCCAACATATTTTCCTTGGAACGACTCTTTAAAGAAGTCCCAATCAATCTGATCTGCGGCAGTACCCTCCTTCACCGTGAGCCACCACTGATAGGCCTCGTCTCGAAGAAGAGACACGACCCCTTTCAACTTCTCCTCTCTACCGTGAAATCTAAATCATCCATTATGCGCTCGGTTGCTTCTATCCAATACTCACCAGGTGTGTTAGGGGGCTACGCGAAAACTCCCTAAACACTTCGCGCCCCATTGGCCCTAAGCCGCTCCGGCACAGATTTCCGGGCTCCTGTGCCCATGTCTACTCCTGTAACTCTTTCGAGAACCCGCAAATCGCTCGAGATCTTTGCTTCATCTCCGATCGCTTTGATCCGTAACTCTCCCTCCACACCGGAGGATCCGGCATTCGTTTTCTCGACCGTGGCGGACCTGGCTGCTCTCGCACAAAGCCATCCTACCCTTTCCGCGTCCACGCGGCGGACATCCTCGACCCCTTGTTCTCATTCTTCGCTTAGCGTTTATCTGATTAAAAATTTATGAATCATTAATTTTCTTCCACTAATTAACCACGAACAATCTTATGGATAATAGTTTTAAGAGTAGTTCTTCCGAATTCATATTCACAATACAGTTTCAAGTCCATATCCTCTAATTCTAGGGAACACATACACTCAATCATCAACATACAAATAGCATCCAAGTACTTGCATTCACCATGTAAGGGTGTTTTCGTTGCTTCACTACCCAGGGGTATTTTCGTAATTTTATCCTACAGGGTATTTTCGTAATTTTATCCTACAGGGTATTTTCGTAATTTTTCGAAATAGGATTCCTTGGTGATTTTTTGAAAGAAGGGTATTTTGGTAATTTTGCAATCCGGGGGTATTTCGGTAATTTTACAAATCTGGGTATTTTGGCCGTTTTACGAATCAGGGGTAATTTGGTAATTTTACAAATCAGGCATATTTGTTGTTGTTGTTGTTTTTTTTTAACAGGGGTACTTTGGGAAAATCTAGTTTCATAATCCGGGTTACTCTTGTAAACATGAGATTTTCGGGTAAATTTTCAAAACATAGGTATTTTTATAAATTCATAGTTGGTTGGAAATTTTCACAAATCAAATGTATTTTGAGAATTTTGCAAAACGTGGGGATTTTTTTTCAGAAATAGGGTGGCTGGTCCCTTTCGGGTTTTAATTGTAAGGTTTAGCCCGTCAACAAGTCCTCGTGATCAGAGTGAACAGTCACTACGCACCAGGTAAGATTCCAGCGAAGAGGAGGTGAGTCACTAGGACTGCTTAAATACCAAGCTCTCTCTGAATCCACTCCTAGACATGCGTATGCCCGTTGCCACACCCTAACTCGGCTAAGATGAGCAGTCCTACGCACTGTAGAATTCCAGTGAAGAGGAGGTGAGTCACTAGGATCGCTTATATACCAAGCTCTTAGGATCCAATCCTAGACATGCGTATGCTCATGCCACACCCAAGCCTTGCGACTCATTTACGGGTTTGTTTAGTGAAATTAAGTCTTATGAGCCTTTAGAGAGTGGTTTAAGCTAGGCCTAAAGTCCATCAAGTTCTAATCTAACTAATCTATGTCCCATAAAGCCCATAAAGCCCACAGATATATATCACACAATGGTTCAGAGTACTTACCTGGCGGACTTGGGCCGGAGACGCAGGTGCCATGCCGAGCTAACAAACCTGTTATTATTTAAAAACATGCATGTTTCAAAAGCCTAACTTTAGAAAACATTTTGAGCCCAAAAACCCCCAGAGCCGAGTTTTGAACCGGGCTCTGATACCAACCTGTAACACTCCAAACCCGACCCAAACACTACAGCCGGATCTGGCATGCCACTTAAAAGAGTTTTGTAAAAGATGTCGCAATCTTCGGGAAATATTTTTCTTGTATTTAATCTTTTATTCGGGAAAACTTAATAACTTGATAAGTTTAAATAATATATAAATTTCACTTGTTGTTTTATGAATAAAAACCAAAATCTTAATACATGCCTTAGTTTAGTTAAAGTTTAAATGTCAATAATGAAAGCCCAAAATAAAACCCAAAGCAAAGTATAAGAGTCTAGTGGCCCATGGCCTTATTACAACGAAACTTAAAACTCACTTAAGATAAATTTCTTAAAAATAAATAAATAAAGTGAAGTCTTTTTCTTTGAATCCTCAACACTCATCGCATGGCCACCTTGCTCCCTCCTCCAGCACCGGTCCGATGCACTAAGTGTCATCTCAAATGGTTAAAATAATTGGGTGAGTCGCGAAACTCGGTGTGCAACCCTCATGCACCATCAGTTGGGCCTTAGCCCACAAATCAAAGAAATAAAACATAATTTAGCAAATGACATACATAACCCAACCCAATCCTAGGTTTCCATCCGCTACACACCACCCTTACCTGCCAAGCACACCATTGGGGATTTCTATAACCAACCCACACCACTACACACCATCGATGGTAGACATGCTGCAGTTAGCTGCTCATCGTCAAAGTTGTGACAGAGTCACCAGGCTGAAATGGCATAAGCCACCAGAAACAGAGTTGTGACAAAGTCACCAGGCTGAAATGGCATAAGCCACCAGAACAGATCACTTCCCCTTTCATCGTTCACCCAACCCCAAGCATACAGAGAAATCGGCATACAAAGCATATTATTGAAGAAGGACAGAAATCACTAACCTGATGATTAGCCTTTACCCTCATCGGGTTTTCAATCATAATGCCGGGTTTTCGGCATTTAACAGAGTATAGCAGATTTATACATATATATATATATTAGCACCCTATCTAATAGTGGGAAAGGTTACACACCTGATTAATGTCGATAACCTTGCTAAACCGATCTATAACTTTGCTCAAAAAGCCAGAAAGATGTGAAAATAGGGCCTCTCCTACAATCGGCCAAGGGTTAATAGATACCCAAATTTACACTTTGAAACTAATAGATTCCTCTTACCTTGAAATCCCGAAAGTAACACAATTCGAGTGTTACCAAACTATAACTTAGAGATCTATGCGATTGGCCCCACTTCAGATCTCAGAATGCCGAAAATAAGAGAGAAATAAGAGATTAATTCTAAATAGCCATTCGGCTAGGGATTTTGAAAAGCCAAAAAACATTGAAATCCTGAAATCAATACTTACCTATTGCTTCCTTCAAAATTCGGCACAAGCAGACTCCCCTGAAGAGAATTCGGCAACTTCAGGAGGTGTGATCTTAGTGATTCCGGCTTTTAGAGAAACAAATAATTGGAAAAATATAAACAAGGAGTGGTTAGTGAGATTCGGCCAAAAGAGAAGAGAAAAAGGATGGCAGGGTTTCGGCAATTAAGATCTAAAGAGTTTTGATTTACATGTCGAAAAAGAAAAGAGAAGAGAGAGTTTAAGTTTGCTTTAAAAATAAAAGAGAAATTTTTGAGAGAATTTTCAGAGAACATAATGAAGAATTCGGCACACCTTATCGCCTATACTGAGGCCAATTCTTTCCCCTTTACAGAGTCAAATTTTTCTACAACTCTAGCCTCTTGGATGAGCTCTCATCTTTTCCTTATCTTGATCTATTATCTCCACAAAAATAGCCCTAATTCCTCTCTTCATTATCTGCCTATTATCCTTAAAATTAAACATAATAAAATCTCCTAAAATTTAGCCTTGTGCCGTCCCCCCTTACTCTTCTAAGTGTCAAATTTTAGCCCTAAAAACTTGGGCTTCAAGCTGTCAAAATTTGGGCCCTCCTCATGCACTTGTGACGCCACTTATAGCTCCCCTTTACTGTGCTCCTCGTTGCTGGGCCACAAGCCCAATATGTCACTTAAACTACTAAAACTTTATTTTAAATCCTTGAGTGTCTAAACAGAATATTTAAACAAAACCTCAGCCCATTCTTAAGCCCAATCAGGACCCCTAACCCTTTCAAATTAATATTTTAAGCACACATCACATAAAATGCACAGGCCCAAAACTCAGGATGTTACACTAAGTGCCACAAATAGTCGATTTGTTGTCGAACATAAATGTAGTCCCACATATACAATTTATGCAATATAAAAGCATTAAAAAGCATAATTATAACAATGCTTATTGCATACGAACTTACCTCGTATTTCGAAATTGACGGATCGAATCGACTACTCGATAACCTTGCTTTTCCCCCGATCTAAATCCGAATTCTTTCTTTCTTGATCTATATGAATTCAAAATTAACTTATTTATCCATCCACTCATTCAATTTAGTCCAAAAATACTCATTTGGGCATTTTTACACATTAGCCCTTAAACTTTCACATTTAATTAATTTAGTCCCTATTTCACCAATACACAAAATTCACACAATTCATCAAAACCCATGCTTGGCCGAATTATTTATAGGTCCCTAGCAGCCCAAAACTTTTATTTATTTCACATTTCAACCACACAATTTGCACATTTCACAATTTAATCCCTATTATGCAGTTTCATCAAAAATCACTTAACAAAACATTTAAAACTATCATCAAGTTTTCATATTTCAACATTAAACATCTAAGAACACATAGATTCGACAATGGAAACTCTCAAATTTTTAACAGTTTCAAAATTAAAGGTACGGGCTAGCTAGATTGAGCTGCAACAATTACAAAAACATAGAAATCATCAAAAACCGAGCTAAAACCGTACCTTAATTAAGTTAGGAGTGTGCTGAATGCTTTAAAACCTAAGAATGGTTTTCTTCCTCTTAATATTTGGCCAAGAAGATGACAATGAAGCTTAAAATTGATTTTTGTTTTATTAATTAACCTTTATTAAATGAATTACAACATTAACTTGAATTAAAACATTATTATTTCACATAAACCATGGAAATAAATGTCCACTAACCTTTCAAATGGTTTAATTACCATTTAAGGCCATCATATTTAAAATCCAAAGCTATTTGAAACCTTAAACAAGTAGAATGCAACTTTTGCATTTTACGCGATTTAGTCCTTTTTCTCAAATTGAGCAATTAAACGATAAAATTAGCTTACAAAATTTTCACACATATCAAATAACATGCTATAAATCCCAAAAATAATATAAAAATAATTTTTTGACATTGAATTTGTGGTTCCGAAACCACTATTCTGATTTAGCTAAAAACGGGCTGTTACAACTCTCCCCCCTTAGGGATTTTCGTCCCCGAAGATCTTACCAGTGAATAGGTTTGGGTACTATTTTCGTATAGCTTCCTCGGGTTCCCACGTAGCTTCTTCAACCCCGTGTCGATGCCATAATACTTTTACTAATGCGATTCTCTTATTCCTCAGCTCTTTGATCTCAAGAGCTAAAATTCGAATCGGAATTTCAACCTCGGTCGGGGAGATGACATGTGAAAGGTCAGATTGGTATCGTCGAAGCATCGACACATGAAACATTATGTATTTTCTCTAATTCAGACGGTAAAGATAATCGATATGCCACTGGCCCAACTCGCTCAGTAATCTCATACGGTCCGATGATCGCGAACTCAATTTCCCTTTTCGACCAAACCGTAATATTTTTTTCCACGGTGACACTTTCAAAAACACTTTATCCCCGATCTGAAACTCAATATCTTTTCGTTTTAAGTCTGCGTACGATTTCTGTCGATCCGAAGCTGCTTTTAAACTATCACGAATTACTTTCACTTTTTCTTCTGTTTCTCTGATCAGATCAACCCCATGAATCTTATTCTCGCAAAACTCATTCCAATACAATGGTGTTCTACATTTACGACTGTATAGAGCTTCATACGGCGCCATTTTAATACTCGATTGGAAGCTATTATTGTAAGCGAATTCAATCAGTGGTAGATATTTCTCCCAGCTACCTTCAAACTCAAGAATGCAACAACGCAACATATCCTCAAGTATCTGAATAACTCGCTTGGATTGACCATCCGTTTGCGGATGAAACGCAGTGCTAAAATGCAACTTTGAACCCAAAGCTTCTTGCAATTTCTTCCAAAATTGCGAAGTAAATCTTGAATCTCTATCTGAAACAATATATAGAGGAACACCATGTAATCTCACAATTTCGAAAATATACAGCTTAGCTAATTTATCAAGCGAGAAATTTGTATGTACTGGAATAAAATGAGCTGATTTCGTCAATTTGTCAACAACAACCCAGATCACATCTTTCTTTTTCAGAGATAAGGGCAAACCCGATACGAAATCCATTGTTACTCTATCCCACTTCCACTCAGGAATCATAATAGGCTGTAATAAACCTGATGGCACTTGATGCTCAGCTTTGACTTGCTGACAAATCAAACATTTCGAAACAAATTTTGAGATATCACGTTTCATTCCGTGCCACCAATAAAGCTATTTCAAATCGTTATACATTTTTGTGCTTCTCGGATGTACTGGTAAACAACTACTGTGAGCTTCATTTAGAATCTTCTGAATTAGTTCAGAATTTGTTGGTACACATATTCTATCACGAAACATCAAACAGTCATCAGGCCCTATTTGAAACTCTGAATCAGAAGTCGACTCACATTGAGCTCGCTTTGCTTGCAAATCATTATCAAATTTTTGAGCCTCACAAATTTGCTGTAGAAATAACGGTCTCACTTTCAACTCGGCTACTATCGAACCGTCGTCAGACAAAGCTAATTGTGTGTTCAAAGCACGTAAAGCAAATAAGGACTTTCGGCTCAAAGCATCAGCAACTACATTAGCTTTCCCCGGATGATAGTCAATCACTAATTCATAGTCTTTTAGCAATTCTAACCATCTTCGCTGTCGGAAATTGAAATCTTTCTGAGTCATCAGATATTTCAAACTTTTGTGGTCGGTATAAACATGGCATTTCTCACCAAACAAATAATGACGCCAAATTTTCAATGTGAACACTATCGCGGCTAACTCTAGATCGTGCGTTGGATAATTCTTTTCATGCGGCTTCAACTGTCTCGAGGCAAAACTACAACTTTGCCTTCCTGCATCAAAACACAACCCAAGTCATTTAACGATGCATCACTGAAAACTATAAATTCTTTACCCGACTCAGGCTGAACTAACACTGGTGCCTCTGTCAATAATGCTTTAAATTGATCGAAACTTTGTTGACATTTCTCGGACCATTCAAACTTCACATCTTTATGTAGTAATCTGGTCATCGGTGTAGCAATCATCGAGAACCCTTTAACGAAACTTCGATAGTAACCAGCCAATCCCAGAAAACTTTTTCCAATCAATAACTGCAGAAATCTTGCTCGGATCAACTCGAATACCATCCGCCGAGACTATATGTCCCAAAAATCCAACTTCCCGGAGCCAAAACTCGTATTTGCTGAATTTAGCATACAGTTGTTTATCTCTCAAGGTTTTCAATACAATCCTCAAATGCTCGGGATGCTCAGACTCATCTCGTGAATAGATCAGAATGTCATCAATGAACACAACAACAAATCTGTCTAAATACGGTTTAAAAATCCGATTCATCAAATCCATAAAAATGGCAGAAGCATTAGTCAAACCAAAAGGCATAACAAGGAATTCATAATGTCCATACCTCATTCTGAACGTAGTTTTCGGTACATCTGAGTCTTTAACTCACAACTGATAATAACCCGATCTCAAATCAATCTTTGAAAACACTATTGCACCTTTCAACTGATCAAAAAAATCATCAATCCGCAGTAGAGGGTATTTATTCTTTATAGTCACTTTATTCAGCTATCTGTAATCGACACACATTCTCATCGTGCCATCTTTCTTCTTTACAAACAATACCGATGCACCCCAGGGCGAATAACTTGGTCGTGCAAAACCTCTATCTGTCAATTCTTGCAACTGAGCTTTCAACTCTTTTAATTCTGTTAGAGCCATTCTGTACGGAGCTATTGATATCAGTGTTGTTCACGGTATTAATTCAATACCAAACTCAACCTCTCTAATAGGTGGAAATCCTGGTAATTCTTCAGGAAACACATCCGGATATTTACAAACAATTGGCACTGATTCAATCTTTGATTCAGACACTTTTGTATCCAAAACATAAGCAAGATAAGCTTCGCAACCTTTTCTCACACATCTCTGAGCTGACATAGACGAAATCACAACAGGCAATTCACTCGATTCATTTGATTCAATTCGAAGAATTTCATTATTCTGACACTTCAATTCTATAATCTTTCGTCTACAGTTCACAATAGCATCATGTAGAGTCAACCAATCCATTCCTAAAATTACATCGAACTCATCAAATGGCAAAAGCATCAAGTCAACCAGAAAATAGTAACCCCGAATCATTAAAGGACAGTTCTTGCATACTTTATCAACTAGAACATACTTGCCTAAGGGGTTCGATACTTTAATCACAAATTCAGTAGACTCGTCAGGCAAACTGTTATTAGACACCAATTTCATATATATATACGAATGAGTAGATCCAGGATCAATTAATGCAATAACATTAGTGTCGTAAAGAGAAAATGTACCAGTAATGACATCAGGTGATGACACATCTTCGCGGGCGCGAATAGCATAAGCTCTAGCAGGTACTCTGGCCTCAGATCTCACTGTAGAATCTCTCGTTATACCATGATTTCCACTTGCATTTCCCACATTTCTTGGCAGCCTCCCTCGAGTAGCTGTATTACTCGATCTTACATTCTGAGATTTGTCTTTTTCATTTAGTTCGGGATAATCTCGGATAAAATGATCTCGTGAACCACAACTGTAACAAGCTCTATTATTATTTTTCGTCTAGCACTCTCCAAAATGCCGTCTTCCACACTGTTGACACTCGGGTTTAACATCTTTCACATTGCCAACACTTGATACTGATGTAGTTTGAGCTTTAGGGCTGGTATATTGCTTTCCACGATCCTGATTAGAATATCCCACTGAAGCTGTCGATCGGTTAAAATAGTCTCTGGATTTCTTCGACGAGGACTGATAAGGTTTACTCAACGATCTTTTCCTCGAGTCTCTTGCCTCTGAATCAGCCTTTCTCTTTTCTAGGCTAAAGTCTTCGACTTTGCAAGCTTGTTCAACTAACACAACAAATTCTTTTAAATCTAAAATCCCAACCAGAAGTTTAATATCTTCGTTCAGCCCATCAACAAACGCTTGCACATTATTTCTTGATGAGACACATACTCGAGCGTACTTGCTTAGCCGTACGAATTCTCTTTCATACTCGGTTACAGTCATGCGGCCTTATTTCAGTTCTAAAAACTCTTTATGCTTTTGATCCAAAAACCGTTGACTAATGTATTTCTTTCGAAACTCGGTCTAAAAGAATTCCCAGGTGACTCTCTCCCTCGGTACCACTGATACTAAGGTATTCCACCATTGATACGCAATATCTCTTAAAGGGGATATAGCACACTTTAAACATTCAGCTAGCGTGCAAGAAAGCTCGTCAAACACTCGAATTGTATGTTCAAGCCAAAAATCAGCTCTCTCAGGGTCATCATCAACTTTAGCTTTGAACTCTTCAGCCTTGTGTTTACAGATCTTGTCAACTGAAGGCTTATTCAATCTTAAAAGCTCGACTCCTTGAGGAGCTACAGGTACAGGTTAGGGATTAGGAGGGGGTGGAGGTTGTTGAGCAGCCGGGTTCGTACGAATATATTGAGTGAACCACTCGTTCATCATTTGGAAGAAGGCTTCTTTAGCCTTTCCTCCCTGGCTACCCGTCACAGGTCTAGAATCAGATGGCACTGTCCCTTGCCCGGGAGCAGGTGCATTACTTTCAACCTCATCAACTACAGCTCGATCGGGATTCATTTCTATATAAAAACACATTTTAAAACGCCAGGAGTCGTCACATTATCACAATTTATATATGGCATGTATAGCTAGACTCTCTCATACGCTACGTTAGTCCTAGAATCGACTAAACCGTAGCTCTGATACCAATAAATGTAACACCTTTCACCCGTATTCAACGCTGGAATAGGGTTACGAGGTATTTTCGATCAATTCACAACACATATAGCATACATTTATGCAACAATAAGCATTCATTCTCGTAAATCATTCAACATTATCACATTGTCCCTTATAAGGGCGTACGAGGCCTTAAACATGCTTTATAAGTGGTTCGGGACTAAACTGATATCATACAAAAATTTTGAAATCTTAGAAATTTTTCATGTAAACAAGGGTCACACGCCCGTGTGAACAGGCCGTGTGCATCACACGGCTAGTAGACACGCCCGTGTCTCGGGCCATGTGAAAACAGGGCATACATACTAACTTGGGTCACACGGCCGACCACACGCCCGTGTGTCTAGCCCGTGCACCCTTCGAAGTGGCCACACGCGCCCGTATGCCAGGCCATGTGCTAGGCCATGCCAAAATAGTAGGGTATACTGACTTATGCAACATGGCCAAGTCACACGCTCGTGTGTTAGGCCATGTGCCAATTAGGGAGTATACTGACTTGTACCACACGGCCAGTCACACGCCCGTGTGTGAGACCGTGTGGAGCATACTGACTTGATTTTAAATTCAACACCAAGGGACACACGGCAGTGTAACTTGACCGTGTGTCACACACGGCTGAGACACACACCCGTGTCTCTACCCATGTGGACAAAAATAGGCTATTTACCAAGCCATTTTGCCACCCCATTTGGTACACACCTTCACCTACACATATGGCACAAAATCAAAGCAAAATAGGCAATCCATAACAACCAAATCAACCATAATTCTTACCATTTCATCTAACATTTCTTACCCTAAACTTCAATCACAATCATCTTCAATTTATCAACCATTTCCAAGTAACATTAAACACTTCACGAAATGACATTAGCTCATATCTAAAAAAAAAAAACATTTACCAAACATACATCATTTTGTTCCAGTTCACAAGCATAATACCACTTTCACAAACTTCATAATATAAGCCATAAGCACACTTATATATACATAATCAAACTAGCCAAATTAAGCCAAATCTCATGACTATATAAATACAAACCAAAACACAACCATTCACCAGCCATCCATAATGGCAAAAATCACTACCAAAACTTAACCAACATGACCATAATCTTATACATTGCATATGACCAAACCATAAGTTCAAAAGTACCAAAATGATGGTTAGATAGTGTGACATAATCTCTGAAGATCCCCAAATCCGGGCTAGCTTTGAAATCACTATAAGACATGGAAAAATAAACAAAGTAAGCTTTATAGCTTAGTAGGCTCGTATGATATAAACTTAACTAATCACAAATACACATTCATCAATCTAAACATATTATCATGAAATTCAAGATTACTAACAAACCTTTCACATGCTTATTCATAAGCTTATATAAAAACTTTGTAACTTCTTCGATTTTAAGCTCATAATATACATATACATATACATACCTGTACCAATCCATAACAAGTTTGTACATACACGGAATGCCGTTGAATACTCAATATTTCGCACACTAAATGCCATACTCAATATCTCGCACACTAAGTGCCATCCTCGATGTCTCGCACACTAAGTGTCAATCTCAATGTCTCGCACACTAAGTGCCATACATAGCCGAAGCTATCTCAAATCGCGCACTAAGTGCTATATTTAGCTGAAGCTATGTCGAATCGCACACTAAGTGCCACAAATAGTCGATTTGTCGTCGAACATAAATGTAGTCCCGTATATACAATTTATGCAATATCAAAGCATTAAAAAGCATAATTATAACAATGCTTATTGCATATGAACTTACCCCGTATTTCGAAATTGACGGATCGGATCGACTACTCGATAACCTTACTTTTCCCCCGATCTAAATCCGAATTCTTTCTTTCTTAATCTATATGAATTAAAAATTAACTTATTTATTCATCTACTCATTCAATTTAGTCCAAAAATATTCATTTGGGCATTTTTACACATTAGCCCTTAAACTTTCACATTTAATTAATTTAGTCCCTATTTCACCAATACACAAAATTCACACAATTCATCAAAACCCATGCTTGGCCGAATTATTTATAGGTCCCTAGCAGCCCAAAAATTTTATTTATTTCACATTTCAACCACACAATTTGCACATTTCACAATTTAATCCCTATTATGCATTTTCATCAAAAATCACTTAACAAAACATGTAAAACTATCATCAAGCTTTCATATTTCAACATTAAACATCTAAGAACACATAGATTCAACAACATCAAATCTCAAAATCATTAACAGTTTTGAAATTAAAGGTACGGGCTAGCAAGATTGAGCTGCAACGATTACAAAAACATTGAAATCATCAAAAATCGAGCTAAAACTGTACCTTAATTAAGTTAGGAGTGTGCCGAATGCTTTAAAACCTAAGAATGGTTTTTTTCCTCTCAATATTTGGCCAAGAAGATGACAATGAAGCTTAAAATTGATTTTTGTTTTATTAATTAACCTTTATTAAATGAATTATAACATTAACCTTAATTAAAACATTATTATTTCACATAAACCATGGACATAAATGTCCACTAACCTTTCAAATGGTTTAATTATCATTTAATGACATCATATTTAAAAGCCAAAGATATTTGACGCCTTAAATAAGTAGAATGCAACTTTTGCATTTTACGCGATTTAGTCCTTTTTCTCAAATTGAGCAATTAAACGATAAAATTAGCTCACGAAATTTTCACACATATCAAATAACATGATGTAAATACCAAAAATAATATAAAAATAATTTTTTGACATCGAATTTTTGGTTCTGAAACCACTGTTTTGATTTAGCTAAAAACGGGCTATTATAAGGGCAAACACCCTTAATGCTAAAAGGGATTTTGAGAGGTGAGATCATTCAACTCGCATGAGTCTAATGATCATGAGAAAAGCATTCCAAAAGCCTTTAAAGGCATACAATCTGAAGAGATTACCCATGCTAAGGGTTTCATTGATGAAATTGAGAAACGTTTTTCCAAAAATGATAAGGTTAAGATGACATTACTTTTGACTTCTTTGATGTCTGTGAAGTATAAGGGTCAAGGAAATGTAAGGGAGTACATTATGGAGATATTTCATATTGCTTCAAGACTTAAAACACTTCAGATCGAGCTTTCTGAGGAATTGCTTGTTCTTATGGTTTTGCTATTGCTTCCTGCATAGTTTAACCAATTTAAAATTAGTTACAACTGTCAAAATGAGAAATGGACTCTAAATGAGTTCATTTCTCATTGTGTGCAAGAGAAAGAAAGGTTGAAACATGATAAGTCTAAAAGTGCCCATTTGGCCAATGCCTCTAAAGACAACAACTTACATTTTGAATAGAGTACCCACTAAAGTAGTTGTAAAAACACCTTATGAGCTTTGAACAGGTCGAAAGCCTAGTTTAAAGTTCATTTCCATAATTTGATAGGGAAAATTAAGCTTTTCCGATATACTTAAAAAGCTCATTCTCAAGCAAAATAGCGTTTTTTTGTAGTTTTTCATAATTTTTATATTTTAAGTTATTAAGTGTAAATGTCTCATTTTTACTCATTTTATGACCCAATTTGACCAATAGTGCCATTAGGGAGCCTAACGTGTGGTTGAGTGGTGTAAGGATGTGTTGGAAATTGAAAACGAGCAAAAAAAATACCAAAGGAAAAGGTATTGTGATATCTATACCTTGGAATCATGATACCTCCAACAGGCTTGAAGATTGGAGACCATCATTTATTGGTATCGCAAGATCCACCCTCAAAGAAGACCCTCAAGTTTGAAACTAACTGGGGTATCGCAATATCTTCTTTTGGGTATCGCGACACCGATACCGTGAGGGGGACAAAATTAGACAAAAATGGTAGTATTTGTCCATCCGATGCACCAACCACACAAGGCTCGTGTATGGGGCAATTTTGGCAACAAAATTTCATCAGTATTCAGCCTAAAATAGCCAATTTTTGCTGACGAGGAAAGAGACACACATTAGTTTAGTTTTTAACTTTAGTTTCTTTAGGTTTTCTCTTAGTTTTTCTGCCACTTTTCTAGGGTTTTTATTTTCTCTTCTTCTTTCTTAGTTTTAGACTTTATTTTTATGCACTTACTTCTTATTCTTAGTGTTAGTTAAGTTAGTTATCATTGTAGCTTAGGTTTATTTGCACTTTCAGTCCTTGTACCTTGGTTGTAAGACATTCCTAGTTTTAGTTTAATGTATTTTAGTTTCTTTTACTTTAAATCTGCTAAAGTTTGTTCCTTTTTATATTTATTACTTTAGATTTTCTTGTTGAATGCCTTTAGTTTCATGTTCTTTAAGTTTTCTTGCATAAAAATTCAAACTTTTATATTTCTCTTAAGCTTTACTTTAATGATTTCATTACTTTTCATTTATATGTCCATTATCTTTATTTTTAGCATGAGTAACTAAACCTCAAAGGGGATTGGTTGATGGACATGTGGGTAAGTTGATTTTTTTTGGACAAGGGACTAAATCGTAATAAATTGGACTAAATTGAATATACCTAAAACCTTAGGAATTGATGCCCCTAAGGGAATATCTAGACAAGTGAAACCGAGAGGTAATCTTGTTGTGCACTAATTCATTAGTCCCGGATTAACTGGTGAGATCGAGAGATAAACAAAATTAATTTGTCTAAATTGGTAAAATTGAGATCGAAAGATAAAATGGAGCCACTTAGTAATTTAAGTGATTTAAGTCCCTCATTCAAAGATTGGTGAACCACATGGAAATCAACCAGCCACCGTTAGTCATTTAGTAGTTAATCCCGTAGTTTTGTACTCTTTACAATTTGGTTCCCATGTTAGCATATTTAATTTTCTTGCAAAACTTTTTTGTTATGATTTGCCGTACTATAAAATCATACCAATAGCCACTTAGACTCTATAGTGTACGCTATTTATCACTCAATCTTTATATCCTTGGGGTTTGACCCCTTTTAATACTTTGTGTTCTATTGGAACTATATATATTATAACTGACTTGTACGCTTGTAGTAAAATCTCGCCTTAGATTTGTTTTATAAAATTGTTTGTTTTATGCGCACGCTTGTATGCAGTCAAAAGCACTTTCACATTTGAAGATGTCCAGCCTAGGGAAGGATTTATAGGCCAAATGAAAAGAAATTGGACTTCAAAACAGTGAGCAATTACGTTATTAGTTATTCTGAACGACTTAGAAGTTATAAGTTTTATGATGCCACAATAAAGAATATTTTTGAGACAGGAACTGCAACATTTTTGAGGATGTTAAGTTTGGAGAGAGAAATAGGATTAGAGGCATTGCTTTTGATGAGAAATTGGATTCTAACTCAATTCCCACTATCACTTTTTACGATGTTCAGGTTCTCATATTTATCATTAATCAAGAAGTAAATCCAAATATCAACATGACAATGTTGAACAACTCCCTATTCAAGATGAAATAATTGTTTCAGAAGAACAAACTCAACAACCTCAAGAACAAGTGTCACTAAGGAGGTCCACGGGAGAGAGGAGAAATGTTATTTTAGTTGATTATGTTGTATTTATCCAAGAATATAAGGATGACAATAGAATGATGGAAGATGACCCAATCAACTTTCGTCAGGGCATGAAAAGTTTTAATTCTCAAAAGTGGATTGATGCCATGCAAGAAGAGTATAAGTTTATGTAAGACAATAAAGTTTGGGAACTTATCCCATTACCTGAAGATGCAAAACCAATTGGTTGTAAATGGATATTTAAATCCAAAAGAGATGCAAATGGTAATATGGAGAGGTATAAGGCACGTCATATAGCTAAAGGATATACTCAGAAAGAAGACATTGATTTTATAGAGACTTTCTCTCTAGTTTCATCGAAAGACTCTTTCAGGACAATCATGACGCTTGTTACTCATATTGATCTTGAGTTACATTAGATGGATGTTAAACTGCATTTTTTGATGGCGATATTGAAGAAACAATTTATATGGTACAACTAGAAATTTTTGAGTCGAAAGACCCAAAGAATATGGTTTGCAAACTAACAAAATCCATCTATGGACTAAAACAAGCTTTTCATTAATAGTACCATAAGTTTCATCAAGTAATTGTCTCATTCGTTTGAGATGAATATTGTTGATGATTGTGTGTATCACAAATTCAGTAGGAGTGAGTACTATTCCTGGTTCTATATGTCGATGACATTTTGCTTACCACTAATGATATAGGCTTATTGCATGAAACCAATAGGTTTTTTATCTAAGCATTTTGAGATGAAAGATCTTGGGGACGCCTCTTTTGTTTTAGTAATTGAGATACATTTAGACGAATCGTGGGGTATTCTTGGATTGTCACAAAAAATCTATACCAATAAAACACTCAAAAGGTTTGGCATGCAAGGTTGTAGACCAAGTGACACCCCTGTTGCTAAAGGAGACAAATTTAATCTTTCTCAATGCCCTAAAAGTAACCTTAAAATTCAGGAAATGCAAAAGATTCCCTATACATCAACTGTTGGAAGTCTAATGTATGCTCAAGTTGTTGGATCTGGTGCCCTAAGTGTAGTATTTTTGTCAATATACACTTGTAATTTTTTCGAATAGATTGGTTAATAAAACAAATTCATTAATTACATTAATATACTTTGTATAATTGACCTCACATGGTTTTTGTGTGAAAAGCAAAATGAAAAAAAATGTTGCTCATTGGTTGTCTAAATGTTTAACTAATACTAAGCGGTATTACGTGGTCGGATTGTAGTACAGAAAGACAACTTGAATTAGTAGACGAACCTAAATATGTCTTTAGTCTAATAGGAAATGAGCAAACCAATTGAAAGACTAATATATCGTCTATCAAGTCTAATTGGAGAGATGCTTGTCTTTAGCATCGTAGCGGATGACTTCCAGAAGATAGAGACATAGATGTGACTGACTAGACTGACAATACATCAGACGTGACCCAAGCAGAATAGATTCTAAATCCGTTTATGAATTTATTCACTTGTGACGTTCATAGTGTGATATACCTAAATCCTGTATGGATGGCAGATTATGTATGCATGACTCGTACACTTTGATGTACAAACCAGATCAATTTTCAAAATTTTAATTTTTCACTGTGTAAAAAAAACCGTTTTCAATCTAGATTTTTCTAACAATTGGTATTAGAGTCAGGTTGTGTTATGTTTATGGTGTAAATCGAAACTGAATCTCTCTCTTTATCTTGTTTGATTAATTTGATAAGATGTAAAATTCTTGTAATTATTCGCATGTTTAGGAGAATGTATGTGAATGAATGTAATATTATATATATTTTTTATATAATTATTATTTTTTCCAAGGTTGTGGTTCTTAGGAAATAGACCGTGGACTATCATCTCCACGTAGGATTATTTTTATTTTTAGAATTCTTGTGAGCTAGAAACGGGCATAGGACATAAATGTAATTTTTCCAAAAAGGAGTCCATGATGAAAAGAAGATGGAGCAATGGCAGTCGAAGACACAAAGAATGTCTTGTGATGAAAAACTATGTAATTTTTATTTTTCATTTATTTTCTAGAAATAGAACCATGGAAACCTTGGTTTGCAATTTTATTTTATTACCCATCTCTTTATATATCTATTTAATAATTATTTATGATATAATTGTGATATATATGTATGAGATGATCCACAGTTGATCTATCAAAGATAAGAACTGTGGTAATGGGAAAATACATGTGTTGTATTGTTCCATTCACTTCTTTAGGTTATTCGATTACTGTGAGAAGTGTGGTAATGAAAAGATGCATATCTAGGATTAGATCTGGCAAGGAAATTCTTAGTTTTTAAGTGGTCAAATACGACTTACCTCACTTTCCTTGGAACCTATCTAGTGCACAGTTCTCATTTATTTCTTCAGTTTTTCCTTAAAAAGAAAAACTGTGGAGAATCAAAATTGTTTGATTGACTCTTATGAATAATTGAATGTGAATATTATAAAATTGTCATAGCATGTTATGCATACATGAGATAAGCATGTCATATAGTTTAGGAAAGAATGTTGCATGTACTTATCATGCATATATTGATCGTACATGATTGAAACAGGAAATTAAAAACCTTACTTGTTTTTAAAAATATTGAGTAGGAGAAAGTCCCTAAACAAGACCTATGAGCTCCATCAATGGTCTCTTGCGATGGCATGAAATAGACCTGCCCCAAGGTAGACGTTGTCATGTGGATTTCACTTAGGAAACTTCCTAAAAGTAAGTGGAATTTGCTTATGATCATATGATAGTTGGACCGACCCTAGTGGTAGGTATTATCATACGATACATTAAGAAATTTTGTCTTCAAAGAAGACAACTAGACACAACATGCTACTCGATGAGATTGTCCATCGATGACTCATTTGTGGTGCATGATGCGATAGGTGTTGAGTTGATGGTTATATACTCAAGGTCTTCTAGTTAAGTAACTCTCCACGGAGCTCTACTTAAGTTAGAATGATGGTCAAACGTTACACGATTATTAGTACATGTGAATGCCTAAGGAATTAAGTTCATGTACTAATTGGATGGAAATCCATATTCTTACTAGTTGATCATGATCACCACACGGTGGCTTGATTCAATGGGTGTGAGAATTATTGTTGCAACGGCTTACAAATGTTTTCAAGGTTAATTTAAGACACATGCATCATCTTAATGCATATTGTAATGTTGCAAAATGTTTTCAAACATTTTCTTAATACAAAGATATTAATATATGAATGTTTTATTTTTAGTTCGAAAATGGCACCAACTTCCTTATTGAACATACTCACTGAAAACAAATTGAATGGAAATAACTATAAAGAATGGAAAAAGAATCTAATAATTGTCTTGCGCTGTGAGAAACTTAAAACAGTTCTTGATAATAAGTGTCCACCGGCCACTCAAGTTGAGGTTAAAAAATGCTGGGAAGAGTCTGATGAGATAGTTCGTTGTTATATGCTAGCAAACGTGACCAGTACTCTATATAAGCAATTGGAGAGTTGTAAGACTACTAAAGTGATTTTAGATAAGCTAGAAAACATGTTCAGAGGCCAAGCTGCCTTGGCTCAATAGTTTGCCATAACTAGCTTGATTAATGCCCAACAAAAACCCGACACTCTAGTTAAAAACCATATGATCACTCTTATGGGCTACTTTGCCGAGGCTGTGGAAAGTAAGGCCAATCTGGACCAGCACACTCAAATTGAGATGGTGTTCAAAAGCTTGTCAAAGGATTTTGTTGGTTTTCAGGCTACATATATCCTTGGCAACAAAAACCTGACGCTTACACAACTCGTGAAGAAGTTACAATCTTTTGAGTTGATGTTGAACAACGATCAGCCGGTCTGAAGAGCAGAAGTGAATATAGCCATCATTTTTTCCTCAAAAGGGAAGGGAAAGCAGGCTAAGAAAGGCAAGGCTAAGGTCTCTAGGCCACCACAAGTGGAAAGGAAGAGATCTAGAAAGCCTAAAGACTTGTTTAAATCTAAATGCTTCTTCTGCTGCAAGAAAGGACACTTCAAGGCAAACTGTAAAGAGTAGAAGGAGTACCTAGCTACCAAAGGCAACTGTATGGAATTTTTGATGATAAAATCTTGTTTAGTGGAAGACTCAATAGACCACTAGGTCATTGATTCGAGAGGCACTAATCATGTTTGTGTTTCTCTACAGGGGTTCAGGGAGATGAAAGGTCTTAGAGATAAGAGCTTATCGTTGCGGACCAGGAACGAGACAAGTGTGGCAACTGAAGTAGTGAGAGATGTATATAACATTCCAAACCCGACCCTTAAGGAGGATTCGAGAATGTCGTGTCACTAACATAAAATCAATACTTTTAAAACCATATTTGGCGTAAACCAACTAAAACTACAGTTGAAGTTAATATAGAATGTAAACAATTATCATTCAAGGCTAGATAAAATGGTATACTTTAAGAACCATAAAGACTTTACTGAAATTTAATGGAAACCATCGTTTCATGAACACAAGCTTAAATACAAAATTCATTCTTCAAAATGTAAGCCCCTTGATACCCCCATGCCATGCATAGTACACAATACTAGAAGTCTCACGACAGCGATTGTCATTTGGTGTAGTCTTCAAAAATTCCTTTACTTCGCCAGCAGGCCTAAAAAGGAAAGGTAACTAAGTAAGTTCAAATAACTTAGTGAGTTTCAGAAGTAGACATTACATCGGTTGTACATGATTCAAACAAAACCTTTCCAACTCAATGCAGACATACAATTCGCCAATTAACGGGTACCAATCACAGATATACAATACGCTTACTATTATTCACTTTGGCGTATACATCATGCCCATGTGACTATATAGACAACCTTTTTCATGTTAGCCACATACTCTAATCCATAGTCAAGCCATATCATTCAATCCATTCATATTCCTTTGTCATGACTTGCCAATCTAGTTTGCAACATAATTTTTCCCTAACAAAGGTTACAAGACCATTTTCATGTATCGCGATTTGTCAGTTCAGTGCTTATTCCATTGAATGAAATGCCATGAATTCATTTCCATTTTTCAGTCCATATTATCCTTGTTAGAAGCAAAAAGGTAGTGGCTCAAACACGAAGAAATGTTCTTACACCTTTAACACAGACAAACCAAACCAGACTAACAACTACGAATATCCATTACTCATATATAGATATTTCATCTTTACAAAATCTAAATACTTACTTTAAACAAAAATAAATTAATGCACTACAGGCACATAGAAGTAAGAACGAACTCACCAGAAAATACAACAAGTCTAAATATCAAGACCTTTTCCCTTATCACGAGAACCTTTAGGGGTGTCTTGTGCTATAATATAAATAGTTAAACTTATTAGATCATTATACCAAAAACAAAAAAACTAAATAAGCTTACAAGACACATCATCACAAACCCAGATTTAAGAAGTTTCCTTTTTTACACCCTAAACTGACATTAAAGCATGTAGCTCTAAGGTCACGTAAATAACCTAAGGTTCATCGATATTTACCACGTGTTAAAACAACGAAGGAGTTGGCTGAGTACAGTGAACCCAAATATTCAAGCAGATTTTTGATCTAAGGTTTTCTAAGAGAAAGTGCAGAGAAAATTTGAAAGGAAGAATAGATGCAAATAAAAACATAAAACTTGTCCAAGAAGCCAATACTAACTTTAAACAACTAAACACGAAAGCTAGGTTTAGTGGATAAGTCAGATTATCCCACTAACCTCATCAATTCCCATGACTAAGAACTTTCTCTCTCATCATAAACGTGAGTCTTATCGACTACGATAACTTAGTTCCATTCTAACCAATTCTCATAAACTAACTAAGTTATCCAACCAAAGTAAGAAAATAATAAATAGTCTTTTCAAACTAAGTACTTAACCCCAAATGTCTAGCAACTTGGGTCTCGTGTTATCTACAAAGGAATCTGCCCAACCAGTAAGCTCGCCAGGCACAGACTTCGCCCGTAGGCGCAATCACAGACTTACATACCTAGCCACAATTAACACCTTACTCACTTAGAATTTAGTCTTCATACCATACTTCGATAAACAGTAACCAAACACTAGGATTTCGCTGAGCGGGATGTTACAATGTACATTTTTATTTTGATAATTTTAGGAGGATTATTTTAAAAAAAGTTTTCTATGTACCAAGTTTCAAAAGACAATTAATTTCTTTTTCATGTTTATATAAAGACGGTTTGACTATGACTTTTAATAATGGAATTGCAATATTTAGAAATTGTAATCTTATCTGTAATGGATGGATGCCAAATAATCTTTATTTTATCAGACCAAATATGTACACACTGCTTAAGATTGAAATATCGAATAAAAGACTTAAAACTTCTCACTCTAATGAGACGTACCTTTGGCATTTGAGACTTGGTCATATTAACCGAGAAAGAATCATTAGACTTGTGAAAGATGGCATCTTAAGTTCGCTTCAAGAAATTGATCTTCCATAATGTGAATCTTGGTTGGAAGGTAAGATGACTAGGAGATATTTTAATGCAAAAGGAACGAGGGTCGAAAAACCCTTAGAACTTGTGTACATTTACGTATGTGGCCCCATGAGCATTAGTGCAAGAGGTGGTTATGAGTATTATGTAACCTTTATTGATGACTATTCCAGATATGGGTATATATACCTGATGCACCGCAAGAGTGAAACCTTTGATAAATTCAAAGAGTTTTGTGCGGAAGTGGAGAAACAACTAGGTTTACCCATAAAGGCATTTCGATCTAATCGAGGTGGGGAATATTTATTTGATGAGTTCTTAGGGTATCTCATAGAGAATGGGATTCTATCCCAATTAACCGCGCCAGGCACTCCATAATAGAATGGCGTGGTAGAGAGAAGAAATCAAACGTTGTTAGACATGGTACGTTCGATGTTAAGTTATTCAAAGCTGTCAATATCTTTCTGGGATATACGGTACAAATAACTTGTTATATTTTAAATGATGTGCCAAGGTAGTATCAAAAACTCCATACAAATTGTGACATGGCAAGAAATCAAGTTTAAAACATTTAAGGATTTGGGGATGCCCAACCCACGTATTGGATAAAGAATCGAATAAGTTGGACTCATGGACAAAATTGTGCATGTTTGTAGGATATCCAAAGGTAATAAAGGGTGGTTTGTTTTATAACCCGAAAGAGTAAACTGTTATAGTGTCAACTCACTCTATTTTCATTGAAGAAAGTTACATGAATGACTTCAAACCTTAGAGTAAAGCGGTACACGAGGATTTTTTGGATAATATACAAAACCCTATAAAAATGGTTCTAGAAAAAACTCCTAATAATAGACCTACAAACAATCAGCAGCATAAGGAGCTTCATCGCAGTAGGAGGGTTTCTTGTAAGCCTGAGTTTTTCCAATCTGGTGGAAGTGTTCTTAACATTGAGTCTACCAAACAGGAAGATAATGACCCGCTCACATATGACAAAGAGATGCAGAGTGATAATTCCAAGCTTTGGGGAATAGCTATGAAAGCTGAAATGAACTCTATGTATTCCAACTCAGTATGGGAACTTGTAGACTTACCAGAAGGGATAAAACCCATAGGGTGTAAGTGGATCTACAAGAGGAAAAAAATACAGATGGAAAAGTTGAAACTTATAAGGCCAGACTTGTAGCAAAAGGTTATACACAGAAAGAAGGAATCGACTACGAAGAAACCTTCTCTCCGGTTGCCATTCTAAAGTCAATCTGCTATCCATTGCGACAGCTCTTGATTATGAGATCTGACAAATGGATGTCAAGACATCATTTTTGAACAGCTATCTTAAAGAGAGCATCTATATGATGCAACCTACGGGATATATAGCTAAAGGGAATGAGCATAAAGTTTACAAACTGTTTAGTTCCATATATGGAATTAAGCAAGTATCCTACTCATGGAATCAAAAATTTGATCAGGCAATCAAGACTTTTGGATTTGAGCAAAATGTAGATGAACCTTGTGTTTACAAACGTTTAGGGGATGGAAATGTGGTCTTTCTCGTTTTATATGTTGATGACATTCTACTCGTTGGAAATGATGTAGGGACATTGACATCAGTTAAACTGTGGTTAACCCAACAGTTTAGCATGAAGGACTTGGGAGAAGCTAATTTTGTTCTAGGTATTCGAATCTTAAGGGATTGAAAGAACAAAGTGATAGCACTGTCTCAGAATTCATACATAGACAAGATATTCGGGTGTTATGCAATAACCGATTCAAAGAAGGGAAATCAACCATTCGTATTGGGATTTCATATCTCTTTAGAGGACTGCCCTAAGGCAGCGAAAGAAATAGAGAACGTGAGAAAGGTTCCTTATGCTTCAGCAGTAGGAAGTCTCATGTCACTACAGCAAAACAGACTTTTAGCGGCGTTTTTTTAGGCTTTTAGCGGCGTTTATAAGCGCCACTAATAGTATTTGTGGCGCTTGCAAAAAATGCTGCTAAATACAACGCCACAAACTTTAGCGGCGTTTATGAGAAAAAACACCGCTAAAGGTCATGACTTTTAGCGGCGCTTCTCCCACAAACGCAGCTAAAGGTCATGACTTTTAGCGGCGCTTCTCCCACAAACGCCGCTAAAGGTCATGACTTTTAGCGGTGCTTCTCCCACAAACGCCGCTAATTTATACAGATTTGCAATAAACAATTTCTCCAATATCCTACCCTTCATGTATTAAACCCAACCAAAAATAGCAAATGTAGCATATAATTCCAACCCAAAACAACAAATGTAGCATAAAAATCCCACCAAAAGCATTAATTCTAAATGATACTTCAAATTCAATAAAAGATATATGATGTAAATTAATAAATGAAGTATAACTGAAAATATTCTTACAATAATGTTAAATGTAACAATGTTAAAAATAATCTTACAACGAGAAAATAAATGTCTAAGATGGCGGCTTTTGCGACTGCTGAAACATCTGCATCATATGCTGAACCTGTAGATGGAGCTCATCGTACTTTCTGCTCTGCTTTGCTACCCTCGCTGCTGCCTCTGCTCTCTCCTCGCTACCACGCTTTCTCTCATCTGCTGCGCCACGCCTCCTCGCTCTCGCATCCGCTCTAAGCTGTTGGTGGAGTTCTTCATATTTTCTTTGAACCTCAGCAATTTGCTCAACCGTGCTCGCTTGCATTTGAGCTATCTGGTCTTTTAACCTCTGAACTTCAGCTTGATATTGATTCCCGGAAGGTATGTATTGCTGGGAGCTGGATCCAAAATATTGGGTCGGGGTAACACCAGATCCTTGAAATCGAACCCACCATACCTTTTAGGACCCAAAACATCGCACAATTCTCATTATCAATATCCTCAAGATTAACAGAACTATCGATCGGCAGTACCGCTTCATACTCGCTTTCTTCTCCTTTAGTTTCTCCTAATAAATCAATGAAAGAGTTAGAAACGACATATATAATAAGAAGGAATGCAACATAACTTAACATTATTAATTTAAAACTACTAACGATTTAATTAAACTATTATAATTAAACATTATAAATATTTATAATAAATCAAATTTTATTAAGTAAATATACCATAATTTCTCCACTTTCGATGTCATCTGAGATCCATCTTTCTTCCTATGCGTAATGTCAAAAGTCAAGGCGTCCAACTTTTTTACAGACGCAGACTTCCTACAGTTGTAGTAGTAAAAATATAATTTAATAGTATAAAGTCATTAATATTTGTGAATTAATAAATTATAATACCTCGGCCTCAGCTACACAAGCAAAACTTCTCGACCTGCCGCTGCAGCGTGAATTTTTGTTTCTCCTCGCCGCTTGTTCCAACTCGCTCACTGGTCCTACATAATGAAATTATTATTACGTATATAGTAAATACTATAAACCAAAAAATTTATAAGACTTTAGAAGTAACGTAATACCTCTCCTTTCTTTGAATTCCGAATCTAATTGCATCTTCCCATTGGTACCTCAACATTCCCGGCGGGACATTTCGCAATTTTTCTTCGAGGCTTATGTCTTTCTTAAAATATTCTTTTTTCAAAGTGCTTTTATGGTCTCTCCATTTTTTACCCAATGTCTTCCTGATATAGTCATCGGAGACCTCTAAAGCAAATCGCTCCTAAAAAAACATAAGTTTAGAAAGTAAATATAAATGAAACTTAAACCAAAGTATTATAAATTACATTCACGTTTTGTTACCTTAATATTATCGAGAGCTTGATTTTTGTTGCTATCAGGCATGTGATGCCATGATTCGTAGTTGATGGGCAACATATTGGCATTTCGTGCTATAATGCCCAAATAGCCTGCTAAAAGTCGAGCTTCAGATCCAACAGGCTGGCCATGACTGTTTATCCTTACTTTGACACGCTCGACAGGATTTAAGTCGTATAAATCTTTAAGCAGCGTACGTCCTCGACCTCTGCGTGTCCCACCACTCTCAGCTGAAAAATGATATATTATTATATTAAAATTGAAAAATGAATCAATAATAAAAGTCAACATGCATGTAAAATAAACTTAACATTACTTTGAAATTCTACAGGCTCGTCATCTGTCTCCGGCACATTCGAAGATCCAACAACTGTTTGTTGTTCATTATTTCCTTCTTCCGAATTTGGAGTATTCTGGACAATACTTAAATCTCGTAATCTTCTTCTACGCATTTTTCCTAAAATACACATAAAATAGTTGAAATTTTAGTAACAAATAACAACAATAATAGTACTTATAAAATAGTTAAATTATATAACATGACCAATATTATTATTATATTGATAACAAAATATTTATAAGTTTGAAAAACATTCAAAATATTAAATATTAAAATCAAACATTATTAATATAAAAAAATAGTAATTTGATTTTTATATTAAAATATATTTAAATAATGAAGATAAGGTAATTAACACCCAAACCAAAATAAATTAATGAGTAAAAAAAAAAATTTCCTTTTAAAAATCTTTTAAATACTTTTTTTTAAACAGAATTTGATTTTCATATTAAAATAAAACAGACTTTTAATTTATTTAAATTTCATAATATTATATTATTTTATACACAATTATGTACGACAAAACCTAAGTAACCTACCCTGCTTTCGATAGCATTTATACTCCAATTCAACAAGCATTTATACTCCAATTTGAACGTTCCAATTTACCATTCATTCCAACAAGTTTAAAGTTTAAAAAAAATCAAATCAGACAACATTAATTCACTGACTTCTTAGAAAAATAACTTACACTATGGCAGATAATAGAAAACTGAATGGGAAAAAACTGGACAAGCAGTAGAGGTCTGCCGATAGAGATACAGTAGAGTTAAACCAAAATTTTAGCGTTCCTTCATTAGAACAATTTCTCAAAAATAAAACACAATATAGTACAAATTAGATGATAAACAAAAAATGATTTGATGGTAAACAAAAATGACAACTGAAAGCACAGTTTCAAAAATAGAAAAGAACAAAATATACAATTAAATGCTTTCATGAATATACAACTTATATTACACTTACAAGTAAAACTGGCAACAAAAAGCGCAAACTACCAGAAAAATGGATCCATTAAGCTAACGATTAAAGATGTCATTTTATACCAGCTGAAACAATATAATAAATAGCAATATAATAAACAGCCTATATACCAGTTGAAACAATATAATAAACAAAGTTAATCTGGGATGACAATTTGGACAGAAATTTTTTAAGATTCATCATACATGGCATTGTTATACCCAGGGAGGATCCATTATATCTTACAATGAGATATAAGGCAACCCATTAGGTTTCCAGCCTATATACTTTGAATCTTTTTTTTTTTGGACAAGAATATAATAAACAAATTTATATACCAGTTGAAACAATATAATAAACAAAGAATTTGGACAAAGAATTTAGACAAAGAATTTTTTAAGATTCATCATACGTGGCATTGTTATACCTAGAGAGGATCCATTATATCTTATAGTGAGATATAAGGCAACCCATTAGGTTTCCAGCCTATATACTTTGAATCTTTTTTTTTTTTGGACAGCAATATAATAAACAGCCTATATACCAGTTGAAACAATATAATAAACAGCAATTTGGATAGAAATTTGGACAAATTCATCATGATATAACTGTTATTGATCAGAATTTTGAACTAAAACGTACCTTAATAATTTCAAGAAGCTGGTCTACTCCACTCTCACCAAGAAACAGAGGCTGCAGTCAGAAAAATAGTATTTGTTAAGTAATTTAAAGGGAAAATGAATATAGATAAGCAAAAAAAATTAGCAACGAAACATGTACCTGCCCAAGCAATATTTCAACCAAAACACAGCCAGCAGACCAGATGTCAATGGCTGTGGTGTATTTATTTGCACCAAATATTAATTCAGGTGGTCGTTAGTACCTACAACAGATGTAAGATTATAAGAGTAGCACCAAATATTAATTTCGTTGAACCAAATATAAAAACTTTATAAATATCACTACCAAATAGTAATTCGAAGATTAAATGGCAGCTTCAGTTGAACCAACAGTTACAGGAGCAGTAGGAAGCAGTAACTGAAATACAAACAACATTAACTCACTAATACTTTAAATTAAAAATAAAAAACAGAAAATAAAAATAATATCAAACAACATTAATTTAAGTTAACATTTTACCAATGGAAGTATAAGTGCTGATATCTGCTGGAATTTTATCTACAAATATCAAGTAAGAGCTTCTTGAACCTCAAGACCAGAAGCGTGGAACCTACAAATGGGGGGGGGGGCACACTTTACTACAATAAAACAAAGTCAAAACAATTAAGATAAAAGGATCCAAAACAAAGTCTCATAAAAATTCAGCAAAGACAATAATCTAACCCTATAGAAAATTCCAAGTACCAAAACAACAGTTATATCATCCACTTTCTATCTCTGTCTCTCTCTCCTCTTACAGTGTTACTGCAAATTTGGAGTAACTTTTTTTTCTAAATATTCTTTGAGGTAAAAAGAAGCAATTTGCAACATATTTATAGCAATGGAAGCCTGCAACCACGAGAAAGATAGACCAAATATAGAAAAGGGTTATGAAATAATGGTTTTAATTATAATTAGAGAATAATCAAGATACATTCAATGATAATTCAAGCTTGAAATATCATTGAGAGAACAAAAATGCAATAGTAAAAAAAATAAGCCATTTAGGGTTAAGAAAAATCTTTGTTATTTAAATAAAGAAAGAAAGGAAATAATTTATATCCCTTTCACAGGCAAATCATGTCAAAGAAAAACTTAAACTCAGTGCATCAAAAACTCTTAAAGTGGATTAGAAAGACAAGAGAGAGAGAGAGAGAGAAAGGGTAAGATGAAATCAGAAAAACACAAAGTAGCATTTTCAAATCCTAGAACAGATGGATCTTGAAAATTTAACTGCTTTCTGGTTTGTCAATGTCAAGATGGATAAGCCATTGCATGTGACTTAGTCTCTCTTGTCTGATGGTTTGGAGACTATTTGATCCTAAATCAGTCCTATTGAATCACAATGTCTACCGACTTTTGAGATTACCTAACATAAAACCTTTCCATCAATTTAAATGAAGCACTATGAACGATGGTGAATACTGACCTTCATTACAAACAGAAATTCCTCACTTTAACAGTAATACTTATCTTCATTACAAAAAGAGTATTTTCTAGGTAACCAAACAATTATGATGAGATATTTAATGCGAAGTTGTGAGGAAGCAAAAGCAAACAATCAGCAGACAAATAATGTCTAACATGTTCTTCAATGTAGTAGGTTTTGAATCAGAGTTACGAAAATGTTACAGGTTATATGGTAAGCAAATAAAGCAAGTTGCAACTTTGGATAAACAGAAACTATCCCGAATCAAAGATTAAGAAAACATATTGCTCATCCAATGCTAAGCAAATAAACCTATCTTGGCAATTCTTACTACTCGATATTGTTTTCCGTAACTATGAAGGTAGAAAAAATATATCGTATACCAAAAACTTACATGTGAAGCCAAAATTTGAGCTTTGAGATCAAGAAAATATCTGCAAAGACGAAAATAGTTCTGTGAATTAAACAAACAGAAGGCTTGTATGATTTTTAAGATTCTAAAGATTCAACAAAAAATTCACTGGATACTTTCATTGGTTTCCTAGTATCGGCAAGCACATGCCAATAACATGACATTGGAATAGCATTAAAAGAATCACACACTATTTAACAAGCATAGTAGTGAGGAAAAGATAAACAAAGTTAATCAGAAATCAGAATACCATAGATGATATATAAAATTGATTCATGCCTGACGCTATAACCTATCTTTAACTACAGACATAGAGAGAAAACAACGATGGGTTAAACACTAACAATTTTCTGAGAGGGAGAGTGCAACAATTTCAAAATTAAGCACGATAGTGCAGCATTCAATTTACATTTTTGGTCGAAGACCCTGGAGAAGGAGCAAACATCATTTTGTTTCGCGGTAAACGAAAGAAAAATACAAAAATGAAAGAAACAAAAAATACAAAATTGAAGAAACTCACGCAGTAATGCAGTAACAAATGTTGGGAAGCTGCTGTTTTGGTGGATGTGGCCGTGGGGGATCAAGAAGCTAGGGATTAGAAATTAGGAGTTAGGGATTAGAAATGGGGGATTAGAAATTAGGAGTTAGGGATTAGAAATGGGTGAGTCGGCTGAGGAGGGAAAGAAAAGAAAGGGACGTGGCTAATGTAAAACGGTGACGTATTGGCTAGTTCAATTTATGGCGTTTATCAAAAGCGCCACTAGCATAGCCAAAAAGGAAGCTTAAAAAGGCGACGTTTGAATACTGTCTGAAACATATCTGCGGCGTTTTTTGTAAAAACGCCACTATAGCATATCTTTTTGCGGCGTTTTACTAAAAACGCCACTAAAGTCCTAGATAAAACGGCATCGTTCTGCAGCCTCTGAAAACATAGTTGCGGCATTTTTTCCGAAAACGCCACAAAAACTATATAAAAATGATGTCGTTTCGGTGGAAAGGTTTTGCGGCGCTTTTACAAAAACGCCACTGTTTCTCAATTTCAATTTTTTTTTCCTTTTTTAACATATTTTTTTCTTTCTAAAACATATTTTTTGGAATTTTTATTTTTTAAAATTTTGAATATTAATCTTTTTAACTGAAATATTGACTAAAATATTAAAATTTAAAGTTATAAGTTTTAAATTTTTAAATTTTTAAATTTTTAACATTTTAAATTTTTTTGAATATTTTTATAATTTTTAAATTAACATATAAAAAATAACATTTAATTATATGTATACACCTAAATTTTGATAGCGATACATCTCAGAATTATATATATATGAATTTCGGTTTAATGTGTAATTGTAGACGTGAAATTCTATTTGTGGTTTAAATGTATAGTTGAAACTTTAATTTTGATTTAATCATACAAAATTGTAAAAAATAAATACATCATATATATTTATATATTGAATAAATATAAATATTATGCAATATATAAATATAAAATGATGTTATATCAATAATTGTGTTAATAATTTATAAGAACTAGATCAATTGCATACTAAACCATTGTTGATCATGTATGCTTTTGGGATTTAACCCATTTTGATTTATATTTTTTAAAATAATAATTTATACTTATCTTATTTAGATTTGTATTATAAAAAAATCCAAGATACACAAGTAGTTCACCATATTTACCCCTAAACCCTAAAAATTAAACCTTAAACCTTAAACCCCAAATCCCAAACACAAACCCCAAACACTAAACTACAAACCTTAACCCATAAGCCCTGAATCATAGACACTACTTAATCAAAAAATGGTTTCGACGCCTAAAATAAATTGATTTTTTATCATTTTATCAAAAAACCCCAAACCCTTAAACCGTACTAGCCTAACCCCTAAAACCATGAACAACACTAAGACCCTAACTATAAAACAATAAACCTCAAACTATAAACCCTAAACTCAAAACTTTAATAAAAATAATAAGCATTCTATCATAAACCCTAAAACCCCAAATCGTAGACATTAAAAAACAATCAGTCATATACCCAAAAAATTTTAAAATTATTTTAATTATTTCATTTAAATAAATATTTTTTTAAAATTTAAGTAATATTTAAAAGAATTAGATAAAGTTTGAAATCTTTAAAATTATTTAAAATTTGAAATCTTTAAAATTTGAAATTATTTAATATATAAATTAAAAAACAATCAGTCATATACCCAAAAAAACTTTAAAATAAAATGATATAATATTATTTTAATTTTTAACATATATTTTTCTATGTTTTTACTTTCAAATTTTTTCTACGTGTCGAAAAGAATACATGATGGGCACTTGGATGATGGGTGAGAATATAGAGAGCAAAATGGCGCCGTTTAGTTTAAAGTAAAATGATTTTCTACGACGTTTTTACCAAAGCCCTAAACCCTAAAACCCTAAGTCCTAAACACAAACCCTAAACCTCAAACCCGTAAACCATAAACCGTAAACCTTAAACCTTAAATCATTAAACCCTAAAACCCTAAACGCTTGTCATAACTATAGAATCTAACACTGAAACCTTAAAGTTAAACTTACATCGCATTTTAACCTTAAAGTTAAATTTATTTTAAATAATAGTATTTTAATTTTTTAATTTTTAACATATATTTTCTATGTTTTTACTTTCAATTTTTTTTTAAATATTTAATTAAAAATAATTGTATTTTAATTAATATAAATAGTTAGGGTTTAGGGATTTCGATAAAGCAAAACTTCTAAATAGTTTACTTATCAATTTATAACTTTTCATAATTAAGTCAGATTCAAATAGCAAAATAAAATTAAATTCAAAACAAAAATAAGAAAAAAAATGAAAATCAAATCGAATCAAATCGAAACGAGTGTCGGTTACCCTAGATGAAAATGGAACTATTGCTCAACTTTTAGCGGCATTTTTACTGCTATTGATCTGTTTTTAGCGGCGTTTATGACAAAAACGCCGCTATTGCTCTATTTTTCGCAAACGCCGCTATTACACTGATTTTTAGCGGCGTTTGTGACAAAAACGTTGCTATTGCTCTATTTTTCACGGCGTAAACGCCGCTATTGCACTGATTTTTAGCAGCGTTTATGCCAAAAACGCCGCTATTACTCTATTTTTAGCGGTGTTTTCACCAAAGCGCCGCTATTGCACTGTTTTTTAGCGGCGTTTGTACCAAAAATGCCACTATTGCTCTATTTTTAGCGACGTTTTCATCAAAGCGCCGCTATTGCACTGTTTTTAGCGGTGTTTGCGCCAAAAACGCCGTTATTTCTCTATTTTTAGCGGCGTTTGTGCCAAAAACGCCGCTATTGCTCAGCTTTTTGTGGTATTTTCTTGCAAACGCCGCTAATGTTTTATATTTGTGGCTTTTTTTGTCCAAACGCCACTAAAAACATCGCTAAAACCCTATTTTCCTGTAGTGTGTATGCTATGCAATACACACGCCCAAATATTTGTTTTGTAGTAGGGTTGGTAAGTCGATATCAGGTGAATCCAGAGCTAAGACACTGGAAAGAAGTTAAGCATATACTCAATTATTTCCGGAGAACGAGGGATTATATGCTTGTATATTTTAGAGGAGATCTTACTCCTATCGAATATATAGATTCTAACTTCCAAACATGTTGGGATTCGAGGATATCAAAATTGGATTGTGTTTTTGTCCTAAACGGTGTGTCCATAGTGTGAATATGTGTCAAGAAGAGTTACACTGCTAACTTAACTATGGAGGGCTGAATATAAGGTATGGAAGAAGTTGTGGCACTGTAACAGTGCGGATATAGATAAACATGAATTAACCACATATGGACAAAAACACATAAGGGAGACAGTAGTGTTTGCCGGAATGGTAGACATAGTCAAAGATCATATATGAGGACAAACCCCAAGGATTTGTTTAGCCAAGACCTTATAGATGAGAGCTCTTTGGGAAACATATGGAGAGGCACATGAATGTGAAACATGACCCATCTACTTCACTAGGGCAAGTGGGAGACTGTTGGATCTAGTGCCTTGAGTATAGTATTTTCATCAATATACACTTGTAATTTTTTCGAACAGATTGCTTAATAAAAAAATTCATTGATTACATTAATATACTTTGTATAATTGTCCTCACATAGTTTTTTTAATGCAAAGCAAAATGGAAGCAAATGTTACTCATCTATTGTCTAAATGTTTAACTAATACTAAGCGGTATTACGTGGTCAGATTGTAGTGTAGAAAGATAGCTTGTATTAGTATACGAACCTAAATATGTTCTTAGTTTAATTGAAAATGAGCAAACTGATTGAAAGACTAATATGTCATCTATCAAGTTCAATTGGGGAGATGACTTGTCTTGGACATTGGAGCGGATGACTCTTAGAAGATAGAGACATTGGTATGACTGGCTAGACTAACAATAAGTTGGACATAACCCAAGCAGAATAGATCTTGAATCTATTTATGGATTTATTCATTTGTGATGTTCATAGTGTGACATACATAAATCTTGAGTGGATGGTAGACTATATAGGTGTGACACGTACACTTTGATGTAAGTAAAAACCTGAATTCAAATATATAAGTTGCCGAAAGCTGGTGCATTGGGTGTACGACTTCTGTAGTATGTAGAGTCATTCACAACAGTGGGATTCATAGCCCAAAACATGGGTAAATGATATCCTCTAATTGGCATTACACGGTTGATGAAAAGTAAATGTGGCCACGGGTCGTCCGTCTTTGTGATGGATGACTTGATCACTATTTGATAGTGACTGAATTTTCATGAAGGAAGATATAATGGTTACCATGAGATAAAATAGGATTATATTGAAAGAACATACATTATCCCAAAGAGATCAAAGATGTAACACCCCAAACCCGGCCCATAAGTTTCGACCAGATCTGGTATGCTACGGGTTGTACATTGAAAACTTTTGCTGTGTACGTTTTGGAAAGTATAAGTTAATTAGACCATATTTGAATAAATAAATATCATTTGTAAAAAAAAAAAACAAACCTTGTATTATTATTTTGAATAATTAAACCTTAGAAAAAGTTTCATAAGTTGCAAATATTAAAAACTATGTAGTGAAATATAACTATGGGGCCTTATTACAAAAAATATTCCCAAAATTAAAACTTAAAGAAAAACCGAAATAATCTATAGAAATAAAAAGTTGATGACCCCTCGAGTCCATCTCGGCTCCCATGTCCACGATCTACTGCTCATCTGAAAGAGTAGGAAAAATAAAAGGGTGAGTCACCAAGACTCAGTGTATAAAATCCCAAACACACAAACGACTGAGGCCCACAAACACATTATGAGCCCCCGCCCATACATAAAGGCAAAAATCATATTTACATGATAAATAATAAATGATGAATAGCCCAACCCAACCTAGAATTTCATCCTCTACACACCAGCCCGTACCAACCATCACACCTCGGGGATTTCTACAATCAACCCTCCATCCGCTACACACCATAACGACAGCCGTATTGCCTATTCTTGTTAGTCGATTTATTAAACGTGGCATAGCCACCGATCACTATGTGACCTAACATTTATATAGCGTGGGATTTCTACCACCGATCACTATTGTAACCTACCATGCACTTCCCCTTCATTATCATAATCCCACCCCATGCATACACACATAAAGAAAACATCATACAAAGCTTTCATATATTTCGATACACATAGAGATTTCTATGATTACGCACTGCATCCTTGCCTAATCCTTTTAGGGTTTTATTCGACTGCCTCTACACACCTATTATCCGGCTTTTAGCCCATAACATAAACATATATATATATACATTCATACAGATTATTTGTGTGTTAGAGATCTACACACCTGATTCTTTAGTAGAACGACACTCTCTATGTCGACACTATCGTCGTCGATACAATCGCTACTTGCCTAAGGTGTTGTTCGTGGCGTCCACACAACCGGTGGCCAATCCCGCACTCATCGACACATTTCGTTTCTTAAACTTAGGATTCTCTCCTTTGCCCGATCCATATTTAATTCCATCACAAGTCCTTGTCGAACTACTATCACAACATATGATCATTAATCCACATCATAAAGTTAAGATCTCGCATGCGATGAACGAATCTAGTGAAAATCTAGGGAAAATCACCTTACCTTAAAATCCCGAAATTGGAGACTAGCGATTTTCGGCTTTTAAATCTAGATGATCAGGTTTCCTTCAAATCCTGCATGCCGCCCAAACGCAAAAAGAGAGGAAATATTAGCTTCATTCGGCAAATTTTAACAACCAATCGCCATTCGGCCTTGTCTCTTAAAAACCGAAAGAGAGATTGAAGAGATAGGAAAATCGGCACTCACCTTAACGCAGAGAATTCGACTACCCCTTAGAGATTTCGGCTTTTTGAGAAGATCAGAAGAGAAGATGATTCGAAGAAATCTATAGAGATTCAGCTTTTAGAAGAAAGAAGAGAAAATAATAATGGAGTTTTCGGCTTTCGGCTTTTTAGAAGAAAGAAGAGAAGAGAATAATGGAGTTTTCGGCTTTTAGGAGAAAGAAGAGAAAAGAATAATGGGGTTTTCGGCTTTTAGAAGAAAGAAGAGAAAGAAAAGATGGAAACCCTAAATGTCAAAAAATAAAGAAGAGAACCTTCCCTATTTATAGAAATTTCGGCACTCACCTATGAAAAACCGAAAGTGCCCTTCCTGATAACTAAAAATTAATCAAATAAAAAGGGAAAATTCGGCACCCCCTTTGCCATGAAGAAACCGATTTCTTCACTTCTCTAGGTGATGGAATTTCGACCAACTCCGTTCTCAGCAGATAGCTCCTAACTTTTCTCCTTTATCTAAATCTATTCATACCTTTAAAAGAAACCTAGATAGCACCACCTCTTCCTTCTTTTTTCAGCTCTTTATCCTTATTATCCATATTATTTAATCCTCCTATTTCCTAGCCCCAATTCCGTCCCCCCTTATTCCCCTTTTAAGTGCCGAACATGGCCCAAAATCATGGGCTCCTTGTGTCCAAACTTGGCCCTCTTTCCTCCTGCTAGTGACGCCACCCTCTAGCTCCTTTGCAGCACATTTCAAATATTGGGCCACAAGCCCACCTTGATATTTTAAACACAGATACTACCTGTTAAACCCTATAATGCCCAAACAGAAAATTTTAATCAAGGCCTATGCCTAAGCCTGAGCCCAATTTGGACCCCTAACCTTAAATTAACACGTTAATCATATCCCTACATTAACGCATAGGCCCAATAAATTCAGGATGTTACAAAAGATATCTTATGAGGGTAACACACTAATGGCAAGGTCCTTGGACGGGCATTGAGTAGTTACTTTCGTAATGGTATGTCGTTAGGGAGAGTTCAATCACGATACTATAATGGAATGACGTCGTGACTAAATGAGATTATAATTAATGGGAAAAATGCCAAGACTTAATTATAAATCATTTAAGCCTCAACTACATATGTCCAATCGGTCCCTCTGCTAGCTCATTGAAACCATAAATGAATTGCTTGTTTGAATAAAAATGAATGAAATGAATAGAAAAAGAGAAATGGGAAACATTGAGGAATAATTATGGTTTTCTCTAAAATGGAGAAATGGAATCATTTGGAAATGAATGTAGGTTTCCAAAATGGAAATGAAAATGGAAACTTATAATCTTATATAAGATTACTTAAAAAATGATTAAAGAATGAGTTTATGTTTTTGGACTGTTTTAAAGCCTGAAAATGAAAATAAACCATTCGATCTTATTATTTTAGGAAATAGAAAAACTGAATCGGGTTGGAACACATTACAGAGTGAGGCCCAAAACCCATCATATAACATGAAGGCGGCAAAAACCCTAGTAGAAATACAAGGGTGAGCTGTTCACCCTTCTCCTACTCTAATTAGGATGTTGTTTTTCTATTTAAAATAAACCACAACAACTCTACAAGGGTTCTACCTTCTCTTCCTATAAACAGATGGAACTGGTAAAGCCATTTAGACAACTTTTGAGAGATTGTTATTATGCCAAAAAATAGAGAGAATTTATTCTCAACTTTTAAATATATTTTGTTAGGATAACAATTTTACCGGTTTCTAATAAAGAATAGAGAATTTTTGTTTTCACCAAAAAGGAAAACTTTTTTTAGTTCTGTGTTTTGAGTCAATTGGTCTGAGCCCACACTCGAAACAGTTCATGGTACGAGAATAGCGGAGAAGATTGTTTGGTTGAAAGTCGAAAAACATCAAGGATCCGCTTATCCAAAAATACAGGTACAAATTCGGTTAAGGTTTATTTCTATAAATATCACAAACCGGGTCGGTTTTCAAAATTTTAATTTTTTGCTGTGTAGGAAAATTGTTTTCAAACCGAATTTTTCCAACACAAGTATGTACACGTTCGGATATTGCGTACACTATTGGGATGTTAGGCAGACATTTAAGTAACCCTAGTATGGACCATTGGATAGCAGCCAAGAGAGTTATGAGATATCTTGAAAGAACAAAAGATTACAAGCTCACATATCAGAGGTCTGATAAGTTAGAGATCATCAGGTATGTAACAGCCCATTTTAGGGTCAAGTCGGAACAGTGGTTTTGGGATCACAAATCCGAAGTAGAAATGTTAATTTTATTATTTCCTTAAGTTCTATAGTATGATTGAATGATTGTGTGAAAATTTCGTTGAGAAATTTTATCGATAGAGTGTCCAATTTGACTAATAGGACTAAATTGCAATAAGTGCAAAATGTGTGTTCTAGATGCTAGAGGTGTCTAATTGAAATGAAATTTTAAATTGGAGGTCCTTAAGTGGTAATTAGACCATTTTACTTTAAGTTGGACAAAAATGGACATGGCTAGGTGAAATTTCAAAGCTGGACATTAAGGGCATTTTGGTCGTTTGGTAAATAAAGCCAAAATAAAACAAATAAAAGATGTTCATCTTTCTAATTTCATCCCTCATAGCTGAATTTCAAGGGTCACCATAGCTAGGGTTTTGGCCAAGCTTTCAAGCTCGATTGTAAGTCCGTTCTAGCCCCATTTTTAATGATTTTTTATGTTTTTGAGATCCTTGCAACCTAATCTAGCTATTTCAAGGACTAATTTGAAAGAAAATCAAAGTCTAAAATTTTACCCATGTTAGATATTTGTGTATTTTGATGTCTAATGGTAGATTATGTATGTTTGATGTTAGATAAATAACTTTTACTAAGTAATTTTTGATGAAAATACTTAAAAATGACCTATTTGTAAAAGTTGTAAAATGAGTGTAAAAATGTGAATAAATGAAAATTTTGGGCTGCTATGAGCATGAAAAATATTCGTCTAGGCTTGGGTTTTGAAGAAATTGACTATATTTCATTTTACGAGCATAGGGACTAAAATGTAAAAAGTTGAAAAGTTAGGGGCAAAAATGTAGTTTTTATCATAAGGTGTTTTTGGGATTAAATTGAATAATGTGATAATTGAATAAGCTAAATTTGATATTATAGATCAAGAAAGACGAGGTTCTGACCTAGACCGGGGAAAGAACAAGATTGTGGATTAAATCGAACAATTATCCATTTTGTGCCGAGGTAAGTTTGTATGTTAAAACTAAGCTTTAGAATAATTGTATCTAAATGCCTTAATATTGCATGAATTGTATGTTTGATTTTGTGAATGAGTATAATCCTACGAACGAGTCCGAAGACGAATCGACAAGCAAAAAATCCCGTTTGAACCTTAGGAATAGGTTAGGATACAAGTGACATGTCATTAGGGTCGTTATGTGTTATGTGATTATGTGATCCGGGTGCTGGTCTCGTACGTCCTACCGGTGGCTGAGTATACCGGCATATGTTGCAGATACTTGACAGCTTGTGTGAGCAGCACCGTCTAGCTACGTTTTGACTGACAGCTTGTGTGAGCAGGCCCGTCGATAGCTCGAGAGGGAGCGATTATGTGATATGAGACTTAGGTAGCTTTGGCTACATATGTGGCACTTAGTGTGCAAAGTTTCCCGAGTATCCGACATTGTTATTCCGAGTGGTTCACGGGTATATCAAAGATGAAAGTATGTGTACATTCATTTTGAGATGGCTCAGGTATGTAATTAAAGTTTATGCTAATTAAATGTGTGAAATGATGAATATGAGGTAAGTTTTGTGATAGGTTAGATTGTGATTATGAAACTATGGTAGGTTCACATTTAATTATGTTATGTTATTTGAATGTTATGTGCATGGTAGGGTTGCTTATTTCTTGCATACGAGCTTACTAAGCTATGTAGCTTACTCCGTTTATTTTTCATGTTTTTATAGTGTCGCCAAGCTAACTCAGAATCAGAAATCGTCAAAGATTCGGATCACACCATCAAACTCTCATTTTGGGTATTAATGGTCTTAGCATTTTGAATGTATGGCATGTATAGGGACTTGGTCATTTTGTTATATGTGTCATTGGTAATGTGGCCAAATGTATTGGCTTATAATGGTTAATGATTTCATTTTGTGTAACACCCTTACCCGTGTTCAACGCCGGAACAGGGTACGAGGTGTTACCGAAAAATAACACTTGCAACTGAACAAATTTAAGGCATAAATTTTATTTTAAAATTTAAAACTTTTATCCTATATCATCAAGTCCCTAAAATGGGCCTACGAGGCCCAAAACATGCTTTGGGAGCGATTCGGGACTAAACTGAGAACTTTTAAAACCATTGGAACATTTAGAAAATTTCCCTGTTTTGGAGAGTCACACGCTCGTGTGGGCAGGCCGTGTGGTTACACCCGCCCGTGTGGCCCAGGACACGCCCGTATCCTCCACCCATGTAACTCTCTGTTTATGACGTCATCATTCGTTTTGGATCACACGACCAAGTCACACACCCGTGTGCTAGACCGTGTCCTCCACATGGCTGAGACACACGGTCGTGTCTCTGCCTGTGTGGTCAAGAAGTTGGCTATTTTCCAAGCCAGTTTCTACCCTATCATGCCCATACTTGAGTATAACTTGAATGACACATTTCATGACATATTAAAGCTACCAAAACACCCGCCACACACACGTAACAAGTCATAGCATACAAGTTACTCAACCATGGAATGCATCATCATGAGTTTTTAGCATAAACAATTTATTGGCCACATTAAATGACCTTATACAACAATGAACTCCGAATATCATGGGTCATTATTCTAGGACAACTCATAGTAACATATACTCATGACCGAGTTCCCTATACATGTCATAACCTTAAGTATAAAATCAATGATACCTAAATTGTAAGCTTGATAGTGTGATAGGTTCTCCGGCGATTTCCAACCCGAGCTAACCTGGGTACATTATAAACACGGAAAACAACAGAGTAAGCTCTAAATCGTAGTAAGTACGTATGTAAATAATAAACAATTGATTACCATGCTTTTAACAATCCTCATTATAAGCTCTCAAGATAATACCATTGTAAGAACCCAATTTAGCCCAAAACCAAAAGTCAAACCCAAACCCAAATCACTAATCCATTACAGTAGCCCAATTAACATTACAAGCCAAACACTAAACCCTTTCAAAACCCAAATACTACCGTAGCCTAATTAAAATCCATGGCCCAATAGCAGCGTTGGCCCAAAGGTTCGAACTGCTTCTGTAAGACCTAGGGTTTCTGAAAACCCCGCCACCAGCAGACCTAGCCACCACCTTCTTCATCACCGCCGAGATCTTCGCTATTAACTCGCAAAAGGAAAGAAAACACACGACAAAGCAAAAGAAATATGGAAAAATAGAATCGGTACTTTGATTATTTTGGGCTATAAAAACCCTATTGTAATCTGTAAAGAAAAGAGGGCAATATACACAATACGAATACAGAGAAATATTGACAAAAACATTATTCATCAATTGAAAAACAGTAGGTTTTTCTATTTTATTTTTTTCTTTTGCTCATTTATTTTCATTTTTTCAATACCATCTACATATACATATATCTACTCATTTTCGCATTTTTTTTTAAAAGGTTTTTAAAAAAAGAGAGAGAAAACTTACCTCTTTTAACTCCGCCAGAAAAGGGCGATTTTTGGTCTCCCCGCCGTTGTAGACGGCGGCGCCGGTAACCGGCGGCCGGCGCGGTGGCTGGTGGCCGGACTCCTGGCCGGATTCGAAAGGGAGAGGGGAGAGTTGGGAGTGTTTGAATTTGTTTTTTTTTTTGAATGGGGAAAAACTGATTTTTTTTGTAGAAATTTTAGCATTTATAGAGTATATTATACGACGTCGTTTTGAGCCCTATTCCCAGGCGCCAAAACGGCGTCGTTTTGATGTTGGACCCGAATCGGACCCGATTAGCCCTCAGGATCCGCGTGTTTTTGCGGTGAATAGGCTATTTGCGCGAGCGGTACCTCCACTTTTTTGACCATTTTCAATTTAAGCCTTTTTACTTTATTTCCTATAATTTAGCCCGATAATTTTGATATTATTTCATTTTAATCCCTGAATAGAACGGCGCCGTTTAGGAGGACGGGAATATTTCCCATTTGGTCCTTCCATGTTTGTGCGCGTTGCAGTGGGGCCCTAATTCATTTATTTCTTTTAAAATTTGGGTTTTAAATTTTATATCTCTTTTAATTTAGTCCCTTTACTGTCTTTATTTACATTTTGGGACTCCCAATTTTATTTTTAATTTCCTTTTTATTATTATTTTTATTGGTATTATAATTGTTATTTTCACTACTATTATTTTGTTACTATTCCTATTAATTTTAATATTATTATAATTATTTTATTATTACTAAAACTATTTTTATTTTTACTATTACTTTTATTATTATTTTCATTATTTATTATTAAATTTATTATTATCTATTTTAAATATGTATATTATTCTTTTATGTATATAATAGATTATTATTATATTATATATGCTTTCCCTTATATTTCTTTATAGTTAAAGTTTTTATATATTCTATTTATTTTTTTTAAAAAAATGTATTATTTATTTTATCATGTACATATATTATTCATCTTAGTTTTTTTAGCCATATCATTTTTATACTTTTCTTTCATTTTTCTAAAAATTGTTATAATATTCATTAATTGTTTTGAGTATATTATTTACCTTATATTATTTTTTTATACATGAATTTAATCTTGTGAATAAATTTTTTTTTCTTAATTTTTTCATAGATTCTTTTAAATTTGCTATTAGCTACTTTATATTTTTTCCTTTATTTTGATTGTTCGTTTTTAAAAAATTTGAATCCAATATCTTTGTTTACCTTAACATTATTATTATTGCTTGTCATTCTTTTACTTAATTGTTTATGTTAGTGCTAATTGTTAATATGACCTATAACTTTAGTAAATTGCACTTTTTTGTAATAATTTAATGTTATTTTTTAAAAAACATCTTTGTTTAAAAATATCTATCTCCTTTAATTACCACATTTTATCCAAAAGTTTTTCTTAAATAAGGCAATGTTTTATGTTTAGAAATTCGAGAAATAGTGCCCTAACGTGCTGGGTTTCGATTTTCTATTTGACTAAATAACTAAATATCCTTTTAATGAATTTTGTAAATCATGAGATGATTTTGGTTACGAGGGTTTAAAACACCATGCCCTAACGTGCTGGATGTGATGTTTGTATTCTTTCGGAACAAAGGAATCTCAAGTTCCAACTCAAATTGTTCAAGTTTTTAAAGAAATCATGTTTTCAAATCTTTTCGAATTTTCGACATTAGGACAATAACTAATCAATCCGGTACCAATTTTGGGTGTTACGAGGGTGCTAATCCTTCCTCGTACGTAACCGACTCCCGAACTCGTTTTCTTGAATTTCGTAGGCCAAAATCAATGTTTTGAAATAAAACGTTTTATAAGGTGATCCAATCTAACCTAAGAAAAAAGGGATTGGTGGCGACTCCCGTTTTCGTTTTTTTAAAGTCGATCCCTGTTTTTTTCAAAAAAAAAATGGTTTCGACAACCATCATTATTGCATAAAATTTCACAATTCATTTATGTTCATCTTGAGTTGTTTACTCGAGTTACAGTCACTAAATTATTTTTATCCGGAGCTAAGGAACTCCAAATTAAGATCCACTAATTTTCCCTGAAACTAGACTCACATATCTTCTTACCATAAAATTTTCAGAATTTTTGGTTCACCCAACCAGTACAGTTTATTCTTTAAAGTATCCCTTTTTTCGCTGCCCGATAGTTCTGACCCCTCTTCACTAAAAATTAATTATCTCGTTGTACAGAACTCGAATAACGTTCCCATTTTTTTCTCTTCAAAATATACTCATTAAAAAATTCAAGCATATAAATTTTATCTCATGATTATTTTTGTACAATTTTTAAAGAATTTCCTAAGTCAGAACAGGGGATTCTGAAATCATTCTGACCCTGTCTCACTAAAATCCAAATATCTCACCATATGAAATTCTTTTGCTTATTCTGTTTCTTTTATGTAGAAATGGAATTAATAAGCTTTAATTTCATATCTCATATCTCATTCAACCTCTAATTCAATTTGCACCATTTTTTGTGATTTTTCAAAGTGGTACAACTACTGCTGTCCAAACTGTTTTATTGCTAATTTTACTCTTTCATGTTTCCTTTATATTAATTTTCATTTACACGCATATAACACCAAAGTATATCCATGGTTAGCCATTCCAATAACTATTCATTATCAAATATTTACAAGCCATTCATTGGCCAATTTAACCTATACATCAACGACAAAGACTTGAACATATCATTTCTCAATTTAATTTGGCCTAAAAGCCTCTCACATGATCATCAATCACATTTACCACATATTCATACATCATAAGCATGGACTTATAATCACAAGGTCATTCTCATAGGTATAACTTACTCGTTTACATTCTTACCAAAATTCAATCACATACCGAGCACATTGCTCATGAGTGTATACATACATATACCTGCACTTAATCGTCACATATTCACATTCCAAATACATATCATAGACATTGCATTTATAACCCTGCACTTGTCACCACATTGTCACACGTAATTTCTCTTAGTCAAATTTTCCCGATGAACACTTCAGAATAATACCGGATACACGGTGGTATCGCACACAGCCCACCAATAATCACATATACATAGTGGTATCGCACACAGCCCACCAATAATCACATATACACGGTGGTATCGCACACAACCCACAGATAATCACATATACACGATGGTATCGCACACAGCCCACCAATAATAATAAATACGATGGTATCGCACACAGCCCACCAATAATAATAAATACGGTGGTATCGAACACAGCCCACCAATAATCACATATACACAGTGGTATCGCACACAACCCACCATTAATAATAAATACGGTGGTATCACACACAGCCCACCAATAATAATAAATACGGTGGTATCGCATACAACCCACCAATAATCATATATACAGTGTTCATCCGTATCCTTTTTCTATTCCGAAGGTTTATCCGGGAATTTCCTCACTTTTCATCATTTTAATAAATATCAATAATATTCACTCACATCTCATATAATACATTAATATGTAAAAATATAGATAAAAAGGATGCATCATTTACATATAAACTTACCTTGACTTAAAATGACGAAAGGGACCGAGTCGTCCAATATTCGTCTTTCCCCCGTTCTAATTCCAAAACTCATTTTTTTATTTATCTAAAATATCACATTTGTCTTATTAAGTTACTATACATTTTCAATTCAGTCCAAAAATCATATTATGGCAAAATTACATTTTTGCCCCTAAACTTTGTCATATTTACACTTTTTCCCCTAGGCTCGTAAAATGATTTTTATTCAATTTCCTTGTATTTTAGGCCTAGAAAAACCATTTTCATAACTATAGCAGTCCACAATTTGCATTCATTCACAAATTTTCATACATTTTTCAACTTTTTACAAACTAGTCATTTTATGCGATTTTATCGAAAATCACTTAGTAAAAGTCATTTATTACACACCGAGCATTCATATTCTACCATTATACATCAAAGCACATGCATTTCATCCATGGGTAAATTTTTAAACACAAACCCTAGCTCAAAATAATGGTAGAAATAGCTAAACTGAGTTACGGGGATCTTAAAAATGTAAAGAACATTAAAAACGGGGCTTGGATGCACTTACGATTGAGCTTGAAAGCTTGAAAACCCTAGCCCTGGTGTCCATAGCAACATTCGGCCAACACATGAAGAAGATGAACATGTTTTTGGCCTATTTTCCCTTTTTATTTCTTTTAATTACCAAATGACCAAAATGCCCTTCATTAAAACCTTTAGTATTTTATCCATCCTTGTCCATTTTTATATAATGGTCTAATTGCCATTTAAGGACCTCCACTTTAAAAACCCATTTCAAATAAGTACCTTAGCTTCTAGAACTCACATTTTTCACATATTGCTATTTAGTCCTAATTATCAAATTGGACACCCAATCGATAAAATTTCTTAACGAAAATTTCACACAATCATTCTATCACACTATAAACTCTAAAACTTAATCACAATAAACTTGTATACTTCGGATTTGTGGTTTTCAAAACCACTATTCCATTTAGGCCCTAAATCGGGCTGTTACATTTTGTATATGGCCATGTAAATTGGCTAATGCTAGTTATGAGTATATTCATATGTTAATACCTTGGTTGTTGATGTTTTGGTTGCCTAAGTATGCTATGAATTGTGTTATTGAATTGGTGTAAGTGTAGGTGTGAATGAGGGTGGCAAATGGCTTGGTAAATAGCCTTATTTTTGTCCACACGAGCGTGTGTCTAGGCTGTGTGTGACACACGGTCTGCCCCACGGGCATGTGTTTCAGCCGTGTGTCCCCTGCACCTTAATTGTTGTAAAATAGAATTTCCAGAATCGAGCACACGGGCGGAGACACGGGCGTGTGTCTCGGCCGTGTGTGCTACATGGCCTTGAACATGGGTATGTGCCCTGGCCATGTGATGTATGTACCTATTTTATGAAAATTATGAAAATTAAATTGACCACACGGTCTAGCACACGGGCGTGTGGCACGGCCGTGTGGCACAAGTCAGAGAGCACCCTATTTTGAACACGACCTGTAGCACGAGCGTGTCTCAGGGTCACACGGGCGTGTCCCTTGAACCACACGGGCGTGTGACCCCTGTAACATGAAAATTTTTCTAAGTTTTGTAAAATTTTCTAAAGTTCTCAGTTTAGTCCCAAACTACTTCCACAGCATGTTTTGGGCCTCGTAGGCTCGTATAAGGGACTTTATGATTGAATATGAATGGTTTTAATTTGAACGTAAATTTATAACTCGAAATTGTGTGAATGCTTGAGTTATAAGTCTGGTAATGCCTCGAGCCCTGTTCTGACGTTGAATATGGGTAAGGGGTGCTACATTTAGTGGTATTAGAGCTACGATTTAGTCAGTTCTCGGACTAACATAGCGTGTGTAAGAGTCTAGCTATACATGCCATATATATAAATTTTGATAGTGTGACGACTCTTGACAATTTAAACTGTATTTTCATATAGGAAATGGATCCCGACCGAGAAGTGGCTGATGACGTTGAAAGTAATGTGTCGACTCCCACTCAAGGGACCGCGCCATCCGAAAGTAGACCAATGACAATTAGTCAAGGAGGAGAGGCTAGGGAAGCATTCTTCCAAAGGTTGAATGAGTTGCTTGTCGAGTTTGTTCAGACAAATCCGGCTGCCCAACACCCTCCACCCCCACCTAACCCTCAACCGGTTCCCGTAGCTCCACAAGGTGTAGAATTAGTAAGACTGAATAAGCCTCCAGTCGATAAGATTCGAAAGCAAGGGGCTGAAGAATTTAGAGCAAATGTCAATGATGATCCTGAGAGGGTAGAATTCTGGCTTGAGAACGCTATCCGGGTATTTGATGAGCTTTCTTGCACACCGAAGGAGTGCTTGAAATGTGCTATATCACTCCTGAGGGATTCGGCATATCATTGGTGGAACACTTTAGTATCGGTAGTACCAAGGGAAAGAGTTACTTGGGACTTCTTCCAAGAGGAGTTCAGAAAGAAATATATCAGCGAACGGTTTATTGATTAGAAACGCAAAGAGTTCTTGGAGCTAAAACAAGGTCGAATGACTATGACTGAATACGAGCGAGAGTTTGTTAGACTCAGTAAGTATGCTGGGGAATGTGTTTCAACAGAGGCTATCATGTGTAAGAGATTCAAAGATGGTTTGAATGAGGATATCAGACTATTAGTTGGGATTCTGGAACTGAAAGAATTTGTTGTGCTAGTTGAGCGAGCTTGCAAAGCCGAAGAGTTGAGCAAAGAAAAGAGAAAAGCTGAGTTTGAGGCTAGAGACTCGAGAAAGAGGCCAATGAACAATTCATTTCAATCTTCGTCAAAGAAATCGAGGGATATGCATACTCGTTAGAATGCTTCAGCTGGGTATCCCAACAGAGATCGTGGGAAACAATATTCGGGTACTAAGGCCCAAACTACGTCTATAGCGAGCATTGGTAACACCAGGTCTAATAAGCCTGAATTCCAACACTGTGGTAGGCGACACCCCGGTGAATGTAGGATAAAAAACCGGGCTTGTTTTAAATGTGGCTCCCAAGATCACTTCATTCGGGGTTGCCCTGAAATGGTTAAAAAGGATAATTTTCAGAATGCAAGATCGAGTGCTGCTAGACAGAGACCAGTGAGAAATACAAGAAATGGGACCAGTAGCATAGGTGTATCCAAGGATATCGCTGTGAGATCGAAAGCTAGAGCACCTGCTAGAGCTTATGCCATTCGTGCTCGCGAGGATGCGTCCTCCCCTGATGTGATCACTGGTACATTTTCTCTTTATGATACTAATGTAGTTGCATTAATCGATCCTGGATAGACTCATTCTTATATTTGCATGAATTTGGTATCTAGTAAGAATTTACCTGTTGAGCCTACTGAGTTTGTGATTAAGGTGTCGAACCCCTTAGGCAAATATGTTCTAGTTGATAAAGTTTGCAATGGTTGTCCTTTGATGATTCGGAGTCACTGTTTTCCGGCTGACTTAATGCTTTTTCCATTTAATAAGTTTGATGTGATACTTGGAATGGATTGGTTGACTCTACATGATGTAGTACTGAATTGTAGGCAAAAAGTTATTGAATTGAAATGTCAAAAAAAATGAAATTCTTCGGGTTGAATCAGATGAGTTAGGTGAATTGCCTATTGTGATTTCGTCGATGTCGGCTCAGAGGTATGTAAAGAAGGGTTGTGAAGAATTTCTTGCGTATGTACTGAATACGAAAGTGACTAAAATAAAGATTGAATTGATACCGGTAGTTTGTGAATATCCGGATGTGTTCCCAGAAGAGTTGCCAAGATTACCACTGGCTAGAGAGGTGGAATTTGGTATTGATTTAATACCAGGGACTTCACTTATATCGATTGCTCCATATAGAATGGCTCCAACCGAATTGAAAGAATTAAAAGCTCGGTTGCAAGAGTTGACAGATAAAGGTTTTACGAGACCGATTTTTCTCATTGGGGTGCACCAGTATTATTTCTGAAGAAGGAAGGCGGATCTATGAGACTTTGTATCAATTATCGACAGCTTAATAAGGTAACGATAAAGAACAAGTATCCTTCGCCAAGAATTGATGACTTGTTTGATCAGTTGAAAGGGGCAACAGTGTTCTCGAAGATTGAGTTGAGGTCTGGCTACAACCAGTTGAGAGTTAAAGAGTCGGATGTATAGAAAACCACTTTTAGAACAAGGTACGGGCATTATGAATTTCTTATCATGCCTTTCGGACTAACTAATGCTCTTGTTATTTTTATGGACTTATGAACCGAATCTTTCGACCATACTTTGACAAAATCGTGGTTTGGTATTATTGACGATATCCTGATTTATTCTCGGGATGAGTCTGAGCATGCCGAATATTTAAGAATTGTATTGCAGACTTTGAGAGATAAGAAATTGTTTGCTAAGTTCAGCAAAAGTGAGTTTTGGCTCCGAGAAGTCAGATTTTTAGGGCATATTGTTTCAGGAGATGGTATTCGGGTTGATCCGAGTAAAATTTCAGTAATTATTGATTGGAAACCGCCGAGAAATGTATCAGAGGTTAGAAGCTTCTTGGGCTTAGCCGGCTATTATAGACATTTTTTAAGGGTTTTTCGATGATTGCTACTCCTATCACTAAGCTGCTGCAAAAAGATGTTAAGTTTGAATGGTCCGAAAAATGTCAGCAAAGTTTTGAGAAGTTGAAAGTATTATTGACTGAGGCACCAGTTTTAGTGCAACCTGAATCGGGAAAAGAGTTTGTGATTTATAGCGATGCGTCATTGAATGGATTAGGATGTGTATTGATGCAAGAGGGCAAAGTGATAGCCTATGCCTCGAGACAGTTGAAACCGCATGAGAAGAATTATCCGACGCACGATCTAGAATTGGCTGCCATAGTGTTTGATTTGAAGATTTGGAGACATCATTTGTATGGTGAAAAATGTTATGTCCTTTTGGATCATAAATGTTTAAAGTACTTGACGACTCAGAAGGATTTGAATTTACGACAATGGAGATGGCTTGAGCTACTGAAAGATTATGAGCTAGTGATTGACTACCATCCCGGAAAGGCGAATGTAGTCGCAGATGCTTTGAGCAGAAAGTCCTTTTTTTCCTTGAGAGCTATGAATACGAGGTTGAGTTTATCCGATGATGGTTCGGTTCTAGCTGAGTTGAGAGCTAGACCGGTGTTTATTCAGCAAATTTGTGAAGCTCAGAAAAGTGATAGTGAATTGCAAGCCAAAAGAGCTCTGTGTGAATCGAGTAGTGATTTAGACTTTCAGATCGGTTTTGATGATTGCTTAATGTTCCAAGATAGAGTATGTGTACCGAAAAATGATGTGATTATTTAGAAAATTCCTCATGAGGCACATAATGGTTGTCTTTCTGTTCATCCGGGAAGTACGAAGATGTATAATGATTTGAAGAAGCTATTGGTGGTCAGGTATGAAACGAGATATCTCTGAATCTATATCGAAATGTTTGATTTGTCAACAAGTAAAAGCCAAACACCAAGTACCTTCGGGTTTACTTAAGCCAATAATGGTACCCGAGTGGAAATGGGACAGAATTACGATGGATTTTGTAACGGGTTTGCCTCTAACTCCGAAAAAGAAAGATGTCGTTTGGGTCGTTGTTGATAGATTGACGAAATCGACTCATTTTATTCCGGTACGTACCGACTATTCACTTGATAAGCTAGCTGAATTGTATGTTGTTGAAATTGTTAGATTGCACAGAGTACCTATTTCTATTATTTCGGATAGAGATCCGAGATTTACGTCTTGATTTTGTAAAAAGTTGCAAGAAGCTTTGGGTACAAATTTGAATTTTAGCACCGCATTTAATCCGCAAACTGACAGTCAATCTGAGAGAACGATTCAGGTACTCGAAGATATGCTTCGCTGTTGTGTATTAGAGTTCGAAGGTAAGTGGGAAAAATATCTACCTTTAGTCAAATTTGCTTATAACAACAGTTTTCAGATGAGTATAAATATGGCACCGTATGAGGCATTGTATGGCCGCAAGTGTCGAACTCTATTGTACTGGACCGAGCTAAGTGAGAAACAGATTCATGGGGTTGACTTGGTTAGAGAAACCAAAGAAAAGGTAAAGGTAATTTGCGATTGTTTGAAAGCAGCTTCGGATCGATAGAAATCCTACGCGGATTTGAAAAAAAAAAAGAGATTGGGTTTCAATTTGGTGATAAAGTATTTCTGAAAGTATCCCCGTGGAAGAAAATTCTGAGATTTGGTCGTAAAGGCAAGTTGAGTCCGCATTTCATTGGGCCGTATGAGGTTATTGAAAGAATAGGGCCAGTGGCATATCGGTTGGCTTTACCAGCAGAGTTAGAAAGGATTCACAATGTATTCCATGTGTCGATGTTGCGACGTTATCGATTAGACCCTTCGCATGTGATTTCTCCGGCAGAGGTTGAGATTCAACCCGATATGACTTATGGTGAAGAACCGATAAAGATTTTGGCTCGGAAAGTCAAACAGTTGAGAAAAAAGAGTATAGCTCTAGTGAAAGTTTTATGGCAATGACACGGGGTCGAAGAGGCTACGTGGGAACCTGAAGAAGCTATGAGAAAGTAGTACCTAAACCTCTTTTTTGGTAAGATTTTCGGGGACGAAAATCCCTAAAAGGGGAGAGTTATAACAGCCCGTTTTAGGGTTAAGTCAAAACAATGGTTTCGGGACCACAAATCCGAAGTAGAAATGTTAATTTTATTATTTCCTTAAGGTCTACAGTATGATTGAATGATTTTGTGAAAATTTCGTTAAGAAATTTAATCGATAGAGTGTCTAATTTGACTAATAGGACTAAATTGCAATAAGTGCAAAATGTGTGTTCTAGATGCTAGAGGTGTCTAATTGAAATGAAATTTTACATTGGAGGTCCTTACGTTGTAATTAGACCATTTTATTTTAAGTTGGACAAAAATGGACATGTCTAAGTGAAATTTCAAAGCTTGGCATTAAGGGCATTTTGGTCATTTGGTAAATAAAGCCAAAATAAAACAAATAAAAGATGTTCATCTTTCTAATTTCATCCCTCATAGCCGAATTTCAAGGGTCACCATAGCTAGGGTTTGGGCCAAGCTTTCAAGCTCGATTGTAAGTCCATTCTAGCCCCGTTTTTAATGATTTTTATGTTTTTGAGATCCTTGCAACCTAATCTAGCTATTTCAAGGACTAATTTGAAAGAAAATCAAAGTCTAAAATTTTACCCATGTTAGATATTTGTGTATTTTGATGTCTAATGGTAGATTATGTATGTTTGATGTTAGATAAACAACTTTTACTAAGTAATTTTTGATGAAAATACTTAAAAAGGACCTATTTGTAAAAGTTGTAAAAAGAGAGTAAAAATGTGAATAAATGAAAAATGTGGGCTGCTATGAGCATGAAAAAGATTCAGCTAGGCTTGGGTTTTGAAGAAATTGACTATATTTCATTTTACGAGCCTAGGGACTAAAATGTAAAAAGTTGAAAAGTTAGGGGAAAAATGTAATTTTTGCCATAAGGTGTTTTGGGATTAAATTGAATAATGTGATAATTGGATAAGCTAAATTTGATATTATAGATTAAGAAAGACGAGGTTCTGACATAGACCGAGGAAACAACAAGATTGTGGACTAAATCGAACAATTATCCATTTGGTGCGAGGTAAGTTCGTATGTTAAAAATAGGCTTTAGAATAATTTTATCTAAATGCCTTAATATTGCATGAATTGTATGTTTGATTTTGTGAATGAGTATAATCCTACGAACGAGTCCGAAGACGAATCGACAAGTAGGAAATCCCGTTTGAACCTTAGGAATAGGTTAGGATACAAGTGACATGTCACTAGGGTCGTTATGTGTTATGTGATTATGTGATCCAGGTGCTGGTCTCGTACGTCCTACCGGTGGCTGAGTATACCGGCATATGTTGCGGATACTTGACAGCTTGTGTGAGCAGCACCATCTAGCTATGTTTTGACTGACAGCTTGTGTGAGCAAGCCCGTCGATAGCTCGAGAGCGAGCGATTATGTGATATGAGACTTAGGTAGCTTTGGCTACATATGTGGCACTTAGTGTGCAAAGTTTCCCGAGTATCTGACATTGTTATTCCGAGTGGTTCACGGGAATGTCAAAGATGAAAGTATGTGTACATTCATTTTGAGATGGCTCAGGTATGTATGTAAAGTTTATGCTAATTAAATGTGTGAAATGATGAATATGAGGTAAGTTTTGTGATGGGTTAGATTGTGATTATGAAACTATGGTAGGTTCACATTTAATTATGTTATGTTATTTGAATGTTATGTGTAACACCCCTAACCCGTAACCATCGCCGGAGTAGGGTTAAGAGGCATTACCGGACAATAGAATCATTTCACAACCCATTTACGACACGAAGTCAATCATCATCATAATACATCAAACATTAACAATTATTCCCTTTTTAAGGCGTATAAGACCTTAAACACATGCTAGGAAGGGTCGGGGACTAAACCGAAACACATACAGAAACTTCTCGAAATTTAAAACTTTTCTAGGTTTCAGTGGATACACGCCCGTGTGGGAAGACCGTGTGCTTCCCACGGTAGTTGGACACCCCCGTGTGTCCTTCCCGTGGTCGAATCTGACCTCACATCCACGGCCACCTAGCACGCCTGTGTACTGTGGCCGTGGTCGATCCTGTTGAAACAACACGGCTACCAGGCACGTCCGTGTGCCATGGCCGTGTACTCTTACGCTAGCTACTGACTTTGCCCCACGGTCACTAGGTACGCCCGTGTGCCACAACTGTGTGGCTCAAATAGGCCATTTGCAAGGCCAAAATGCCACCCACATGGGTCAATCCTACAAGCACATTTGAGCATCTTTATACACACAATTTGGCAACCAATTTCATGTCCAAATATCATCATATCATCACATAGAATCTCATTTCTAAGCATGCCATTTTATACAACCAGATTACATGTAAATCTAGGTATAAATCATCCATAACCTCACTAAATCACTAAGGCATTAATTCATCATTGAACTCACCATTCATATGCTACTTCATTACCATCATGCCATATCAAAATATGCACCAAATACCAAATTCACTCATGCACATTACCAACACTTAGCTAGCCATATCACATGGCTATTTACACATCTCAAATATGATTCAAAACAACTAGCCTATACATGCCATATTTCAACTATGTACATCTTTCCAAAAGTACCAAAATAGAATGCCGATAGTGTGATTGAGATGCTGACGATTCCCGGATCCGAGCTAGCTTTACTGACACTGCAAAGCAGAGAAACAAATCACACAGTAAGCTTTCCAAAGCTTAGTAAGTTCGCAACATAACACATTTAAATCAATCAAACCACCACATAGATTATTTCACATATACATATATATGTATATATATCATGCCATCCAAAACCAAATTGCTCATTTAACATTTCATAATCTCATTCATAGATTCATCAACCACATAGGTTCCGAGCATACCTTAATCAACACCTAGTAGTCAATTACATTTGCTACTCAATACTCACTTTTCCCTTTCGATCAACTTCCGTCTCTTCTTTGATTCAATCGCACACTTAGTGCCCCGATATTTAGCCGAAGCTTCATTATCATTGCACACATAGTGCATTTATATCAAATCGCTCTTCAATCGGTATCGCACACACAGTGCCAACCACCAAGTCGAAGCTTATTTTATTTCGCACACACAGTGCTGATCATCTCGATCACGTTTTTGAATACGCACACTTAGTGCCACATAACTCAAACTCAACTCTCACATAGCATCCATATTTCAATATCATTATAACATCCACTTCATAACATTTAACATAACTAAATGTTCGTATTATGTCCGAACTTACCTCGGACGTTGAACTATCGAAACGGTCGGTCAATCGAGCACTTTATCTTTGCCTCGATCTCGATCTGAACCTCTCCTTTCTTGGTCTATACACATTCAAATTCAATCTATTCAATCACCAAATCATTCATTTTAGTTCAAACACACATATTTAGGGCATTTTACAAAATAGCCCTCACATTTTCACATTTCGACACTTTAGTCCTTAATTCATAAAATCATCAAATTCACATAATTAGCTTGCACCCATGCCTAGCCTAATTCTCACTATATTCATACAAGCCCACACATTTCATTTATTTCACATTTTAATCCTTCATAATGCTATTTTCTCAATTTAGCCCTAATTAGCTAAATTCATCAAAAGTTCAAGAATAAAACATGTTCAATAAACACATATCTTTCATTTAACACCAACACTCATCACAAAGCTTACCATTTCATCAATGGCACCTTTTATAAAAATCATCAATTCACAAAATTTAAGCATGGGTTCTGTAGAGCACAAAGCAACGATTACAAAAATGTAGAAATTTTCAAAAATCGATCAAAAAAACATACCCTATTGAGCTATGTTTGTGCCGAAATTGAAGAAGCTTCAAACCCTATTTTTCTTTCTCAATTTCGGTGGAAGATGAACATTATAGCCACCAATTTCATGTTTGTGTAATTAATATTAACTTATTTGGCATTTTACTACTTTACCCTTAATGAAAATTAATAATAACACCTTATGCCATGCTATCATCTTCCACTAACTATAAAATGGGCTAATAACCTCATAAGGACTCTTCATTTATAAAGCCATAACAAATAGACATTTAAACAATCAGCACACAGCTTTTTCTTTTTATGCAATTAAGTCCTTTCTCAAAATTTGACACACAGTCGATAAAATTATCACACAGAATTTTCACACAGGTTATAACACATTTAATCAACACCAAAAAAAAAATTAAAATATTTTTCCGACCTCGGATTTGTGGTCTCGAAACCACTATTCCGACTAGGGTCTAATTCGGACTGTTACAACTCTCCCCCCCTTAGGGATTTTTGTCCCCGAAAATCTTACCAATGAATAAGTGTGGGGATTGCTCTTTCATAATGTTCTCAAGCTCCCACGTCGCCTCTTCAATTCCGTGCTTGTGCCACAATACTTTCACTAAAGAGATTTTCTTATTTCTCAACTCTTTAGTCTCTCGTACAAAATTTGAATCTGCTCTCATTATACGACAAATCGATCAATTTCGACCTCCGTAGGAGCAATCACATGAGACGGTCCGATCTGCACTGTCGAAGCATTGACACATGAAACACGTTATGAATCCTTTCTAACTCAGGTGGCAACATCAATCTGTAAGCAATTGACCCAACTCGCTCAATGATCTCATACGGTCGGATGAATCTCAGACTCAGCTTGCCTTTCCGGCCAAATCGAAGTATTTTCTTCCACGGAGATACTTTCAAAAACACTTTATCGCCGACTTTGAATTCAATATCTTTTCGTTTCAAATCTGCATAAGACTTTTGACGATCTAAAGCCGCTTTCAAACTGTCACGTATCACTTTCACTTTTTGCTCAGTCTCTTTTATAAGATCAACCCCGTGAATTTTATTCTCACTTAGCTCAGTCCAATACAATGGAGTTCGACATTTTCGACCGTAAAGAGCCTCATACGGTGCCATTTTAATGCTAGATTGAAAACTGCTGTTGTACGCGAATTCAATCAACGGTAAATATTTTTCCCACGTAGTCTCAAACTCAAGTATACAACATCTCAACATATCTTCAAGAATCTGAATGATTCGCTCAGATTGACCATCCGTTTGCGGATGAAACGCAGTACTGAAATGCAATTTTGTGCCTAAAGCCTCTTGCAATTTCTTCCAAAATCACGAAGTAAATCTCGGATCTCTGTCAGACACAACAGATAGTGGCACCCCGTGCAACCTCACAATCTCAGCAATATACAATTCAGCCAATTTATCAAGTGAATAATATGTTCTCACCGGAACAAAATGAGTTGATTTCATCAATCTGTCAACTATCACCCAAATTGTATCTTTCTTTCCCGGAGATAAAGGCAATCCCGACACAAAGTCCATCGTGATCCTTTCCCATTTCAACTCAGGAATCATAATCGGTTGCAACAATCCAGCATTTACACTGATGTTCGGCTTTAACTTGTCGACAAATTAAACATTTCGACACAAAGTCGAGATGTCTCGTTTCATACCATGCCACCAATAAAACTGCTTGAGATCATTATACATTTTCGTACTCCCGTGATGTACGGCTTAATATACTATTATGAGCTTCATTCAAAATCATCGAAATTAACTCAATTTCTCGTAACACAAATTCGATCTCTAAATCTCAAACAATCATCACTATCAACTCGAAATTACGATTCAAAGATTCGATTCACATTGATTTCGTTTAGCCATCATTTCAACATCATTTTTCTGAGCATCACAAATCTGATGTACAAACATCGGCTTTATTTTTAACTCAGCCATAATCGCACTATCATCACACAGATCTTTTTGAGCATTCTTTGCTCGCAAAGTACATATGGACTTTCGGCTCAAAGCATCAGTTAAAACATTAGCTTTACCCGGGTGATAATCTATCACAAGTTCATAGTCTTTCAACAATTCTAACCATCTTCTCTGTCACAAATTCAAATCTTTCTGAGTCATCAAGTACTTCAAACTCTTATGATCTGTAAAGATATGACGCTTCTCACCAAATAAATAATGACGCCATATTTTCAATGCGAACACAATCGCGACTAATTCGAGGTCGTGCGTCGGGTAATTCTTTTCATGCGACTTTAGCTGCCTAGAAGCATAAGAAATAACTTTACCTTCTTGCATCAGCACACAGCCCAAACCATTCAACGATGCATCACTGTAGACTATGAATTTTTTTCCCGATTCCGGTTGAACTAACACTGGCGCTTCTGTCAACAACACTTTCAACTGCTCAAAACTCTGATGACATTTTCCTGACCATTCAAATTTAACATCTTTTTGTAGCAACTTCAATGGAGTCGCAATCATCGAGAAGCCTTTCACAAACCGTCTATAATATCCCGCTAGTCCCAGAAAACTACGGACTTCAGACACATTTCTCGGAGGCTTCCATTCTAATATAGTAGAAAATTACTAGGATCAACTCGTATCCCGGCAGTTAACACAATATGCCCCAGAAAACCAACTTCACGCAACCAAAATTCACATTTACTAAACTTAGCATACAATTGTTTCTCACGCAGAGTTTGTAGCACAGTTCTCAAATGTTCGGCATGCTGCGTCTCATCACACGAATAGATCAAAATATCATCAATGAACACCACTACAAAGCGATCCAAATACGATCTGAATATCCGATTCATCAGATCCATAAACACTACAGGAGCATTTGTTAGTCCGAAAGGCATCACTAAGAATTCATAATGTCCGTACCTCGCTCGAAAGCGCTTTTCACACATCGATTCTTTAACTCTTAGCTGATAGTAACCCGATCTCAAATCTATCTTTGAAAACACTATAGCTCCTCTTAGCTGATCAAACAAATCATCAATACGAGGCAGCGGATATTTGTTCTTTATCGTTACTTTGTTCAACTGTCGATAATCAATACACATTCTCATAGTTCCATCTTTCTTTTTCACAAATAACACAGGAGCTCCCCGGGGTGAGAAACTCGATCGTGCGAATCCTCTATCAGTTAATTCTTGCAACTACGACTTTAACTCTTTCAATTCTGTTGGTGCCATTCTATACGGAGCTATAGAAATGGGAGTGGTCCCCGGCACTAATTCAATGCCAAATTCGACTTCCCGAATTGGAGGTAATCCCGGTAACTCTTCAGGAAACACATCTGGAAACTCACATACCACAGGCACAGATTCAACTTTCTTTTCCGACACTTTTGTATCAATCACGTATGCCAAATAAGCTTCACAACCCTTTCTCACATAGTTCATAGCTTTCATCGCAGATACAACAGCTGGTAATCCTTTCATATCATTGGATTCTATTCGAACTAGCTCACCATTCTGACTTTTCAACTTAATACTCTTCCTTTTACAATTCACGATGGCATTATACAGAGTAAGCCAATCCATACTCAGAATTATGTCAAACTCATCAAATGGTACTAACATCAAATTAACCGGAAAACAAACATCCCGAAACATCAATGGACAATTCTTGCACACCTTATCCACCAAAACACACTTGCCTAAGGGATTTGATACTCTAATCACGAATTCAGTAGACTCAACAAGTAGAGTCTTACTTGATACTAGATTCACACACACATATGAATGAGTAGATCCTGGATCTATCAATGCAATGACATCAATATCAAATAAAGTGAAAGTACCAGTGATGACGTCTGGAGATGATGCTTCCTCTCGTGCACGTATAGCATAAGCTCGGGCAGGTGCTCTCGCTTTTGACCTCACAGCTGTGTCAGTTGTTCCCCTCTGACTTTTACTCACATTTTTTATATTTCTGGGCGGTCTACCTCTAGCTGTCACATTACTCGGTCTTTCATTCTGAACATTTTCCTCTTCGACCATCTTTGGGCAATCTCGAATAAAATGATCTCGGGATCCACATTTATAACAAACTCTATTGTTATACTTGCCTCATCATTCTCCCACATGTCGCCTTCCACACTGTCTACACTCAGGTTTATTGCTTTTGGCACTATCGACACTTGATTCCATTGGAGCTTGAATTCTCGGACCAACACTTAGTCTTACATGATCTATACTCGGATGTCCAAACGAAGCATTTGATCGGTTTCTTACATCTCTGAATCTCTTCATTGAAGGTTGAGAGAACTTATTCATCGATCTCTTCCTTTCATCACGAGCCTTAGAATCGGCTTTCTTCTTTTCTTTACTGAGCTCCTCAGCTTTGCATGCTCTTTCGACTAACACAACAAATTCATTTATATCAAGTATCCCAACTAACAATTTAATGTCTTCATTCAATCCTCTGTGAAAACGCTTGCACATAGTAGCTTCAATAAAACACAATCCCTCGCGTATTGACTCACTCTTACGAATTCCGATTCAGACTCGATAATGCACAAACGGCCCTGTTTCAATTCTAGAAACTCTTTACGTTTCTGATCAATGAAGCGTTGACTGATATACTTCTTTCTAAACTCAACTTGAAAGAAGTCTCGGGTGATTCTCTCTCTCGGAACCACAGATATCAATGTTTTCCACCAGTTATAAGCCGTGTCTCTCAACAAGGAAACTGCACACTTAATACACTCATCAAGGTTCAATGACATCTCATCGAATACTCTGATTGTATTCTCAAGCCAAAACTCGGCTCGCTCAGCATCGTCATCAGATGAAACCCTAAACTCTTTGGCCCATATTTTCGAATCTTGTCTACAGGTGGTTTATTCAATCTGATCGGATCTACAACTTGTGGCACAATAGGTACTTGTGGGGGTGAAGGTTGTGGAGCAGCCGGATTCGTTCGAACGAACTCCGTAAACCAATCACTCATCATTCGGAAGAAGGCTTGCTTAGCCTCTCCTCCCTCACCATTATCATTCGGCCTAGATGTGGCCGGCGCTGTCCCTTGAGCGGGAGCAGCGCATTGCTTTCTACATCGCCAAGAATCGCCGACGGGATCCATTACTATATGAAAACACATTTTCAACTGTCAGAATTCATCACACTATCGTAATTTCATATATGGCATGTATAGCTAGACTCACACTCGCTACGTTAGTCTGAGAATTGGCTAAACCGCAGCTCCGATACCAATAAAATGTAACACCCCTAACCCGAAACCATCGCCGGAATAGGGTTAAGAGGCATTACCGGACAATAGAATCATTTCACAACCCATTTACGACACGAAGTCAATCATCATCATAATACATCAAACATTAACAATTAGTCCCTTTTTAAGGCGTATAAGACCTTAAACACATGCTAGGAAGGGTCTGGGACTAAACTGAAACACATACAGAAACTTCTCGAAATTTAAAATTTTCTAGGTTTCAGGGGATACACGCCCGTGTGGGAAGACCCTGTGCTTCCCACGGTTGCTGGGCACCACCATGTGTCCTTCCCGTGGTCGAATCTGACCTCACATCCACGGCCACCAAGCACGCCCGTGTGCCTTGGCCGTGGTCGAACCTGACTTATGCTCCACGGCCACCAAGCACGCCCGTGTACTGTGGTCGTGGTCGATCCTGTTGAAACAACACGGCTACCAGGCACGTCCGTGTGCCGTTATCGTGTACTCTTATGCTAGCTACTGACTTTGCCCCACGGTCACTAGGCACGCCAGTGTGCCACAACCGTGTGGCTCAAATAGGCCATTTGCAAGGCCAAAATGCCACCCACATGGGCCAATCCTACAAGCACATTTGAGAATTTTTATACACACAATTTGGCAACCAATTTCATGTCCAAATATCATCATATCATCACATAGAATCTCATTTCTAAGCATGCCATTTTATACAACCAAATTACATGTAAATCTAGGTATAAATCATCCATAACCTCACTAAATCACTAAGGCATTAATTCATCATTGAACTCACCATTCATATGCTACTTCATTACCATCATGCCATATCAAAATATGCACCAAATACCATATTCACTCATGCACATTACCAACACTTAGCTAGCCATATAACATAGCTATTTACACATCTCAAATATGATTCAAAACAACTAGCCTATACATGCCATATTTCAATTATGTACATCTTTCCAAAAGTACCAAAATAGAATGCCGATAGTGTGATTGAGATGCTGACGATTCCCGCATCCGAGCTAGCTTTACTCGACACATAAGCGTAGAAAACAAATCACACAATAAGCTTTCCAAAGCTTAGTAAGTTCGCAACATAACACATTTAAATCAATCAAACCACCACATAGATTATTTCACATATACATATATATGTATATATATCATGCCATCCAAAACCAAAATGCTCATTTAACATTTCATAATCTCATTCATAGATTCATCAACCACATAGGTTCCGAGCATACCTTAATCAACACCTAGTAGTCAATTACATTTGCTACTCAATACTCACTTTTCCCTTTCGATCAACTTCCGTCTCTTCTTTGATTCAATCGCACACTTAGTGCCCCGATATTTAGCCGAAGCTTAATTATCATCGCACACATAGTGCATTTATATCAAATCGCTCTTCAATCGGTACCGCACACACAGTGCCAACCACCAAGTCGAAGCTTATTTTATTTCGCACACACAGTGCTGATCATCTCGATCACGTTTTTGAATACGCACACTTAGTGTCACATAACTCAAACTCAACTCTCACATAGCATCCACATTTCAATATCATTATAACATCCATTTCATAACATTTAACATAACTAAATGTTCGTATTATGTCCGAACTTACCTCTGACGTTGAACTATCGAAATGGTCGGTCAATCGAGCACTTTATCTTTGCCTCGATCTCAATCCGAACCTCTCCTTTCTTGGTCTATACACATTCAAATTCAATCCATTCAATCACCAAATCATTCATTTTAGTTCAAACACACATATTTAGGGCATTTTACAAAATAGCCCTCACATTTTCACATTTTGACACTTTAGTCTTTAATTCATAAAATCATCAAATTCACATAATTAGCTTGCACCCATGCCTAGTCGAATTCTCACTATATTCATACAAGCCCACACATTTCATTTATTTCACATTTTAATCCTTCAAAATGCTATTTTCTCAATTTAGCCCTAATTAGCTAAATTCATCAAAAGTTCAAGAATAAAACATGTTCAATAAACACATATCTTTCATTTAACACCAACACTCATCACAAAGCTTACCATTTCATCAATGAAACATTTTATAAAAATCATCAATTCACAAAATTTAAGCATGGGTTCTGTAGAGCACAAAGCAACGATTACAAAAATGTAGAAATTTTCAAAAATCGATCAAAAACACATACCCTATTGAGCTATGTTTGTGCCGAAATTGAAGAAACTTCAAACCCTATTTTTCTTTCTCAATTTTGGTGGAAGATGAACATTATAGCCACCAATTTCATATTTTGTTTAATTAATATTAACTTATTTTGCATTTTACTACTTTACCCTTAATGAAAATTAATAATAACACCTTATGCCATGCTATCATCTTCCACTAACTATAAAATGGGCTAATAACCTCATAAGGACTCTTCATTTATAAAGCCATAACAAATAGACATTTAAACAATCAGCACACACTTTTACTTTTTATGCAATTAAGTCATTTCTCAAAATTTGACACACAGTCGATAAAATTATCACACAGAATTTTCACACAGGTTATAACACATATAATCAACACCAAAAAAATATATTAAAATATTTTTCTGACCTCGGATTTGTGGTCTCGAAACCACTATTCCGACTAGGGTCTAATTTGGGCTGTTACATTATGTGCATGGTAGGGATGCTTATTTCTTGCATACGAGCTTACTAAGCTATATAGTTTACTCCGTTTATTTTCCATGTTTTTATAGTGTCACCAAGCTAACTCGGAATCGGAGATCGTCTGAGATTCGGATCACACTATCAAACTCTCATTTTGGGTATTAATGGTCTTAGCATTTTGAATGTATGGAATGTATAGGGACTTGGTCATTTTGTTATATGTGTCATTGGTAATGTGGCCAAATGTATTGGCTTATAATGGTTAATGATTTCATTTTGTATATGGCCATGTAAGTTGGCTAATGTTGGTTAAGAGTATATTCATATGTTAATACCTTGGTTGTAGATGTTTTGGTTGCCTAAGTATGCTATGAATTGTGTTATTGAATTGGTGTAAGTGTAGGTGTGAATGAGGGTGGCAAATGGATTGGTAAATAGCCTTATTTTTGTCCACACGGGTAGACACACGGGCGTGTGTCTAGGCTATGTGTGACACACGGTCTGCCCCACGGGCATGTGTTTCAGCCGTGTGTCCCCTGCACCTTAATTGTTGCAAAATAGAATGTCCAAAATTGAGCACATGGGCGGAGACACGGGCGTTTGTCTCGGCCGTGTGTGCTACACGGACTTGAACGCGGGCATGTGCCCCGGCCGTGTGATGTCTGTACCTATTTTATGAAAATTATGAAAATTAAATTGACCACACGGTCTAGCACACGGGCATGTGGCACGGTCGTGTGGCACAAGTCAGAGTGCACCCTATTTTGAACATGGCCTGTAGCACGGGCGTGTCTTAGGGTCACACGGGCCTGTCCCTTGAACCACACGGGCGTGTGACCCCTGTAACATGAAAAATTTTCTAAGTTTTCTAAAATTTTCTAAAGTTCTCGGTTTAGTCCTGAACTACTTCCAAAGCATGTTTTGGGCCTCGTAGGCTCGTATAAGGGACTTTATGATTGAATATGAATGGTTTTAATTTGGACGCAAATTTATAACTCAGAATTGTGTGAATGCTTGTGTTATAAGTCTGGTAATGCCTCGAGCCATGTTCCGGCGTTGAATACGGGTAAGGGGTGCTACAAGGTATGTTGACTCCGATTTTGATGGAATATTGATGTAAAATTTTGTCATTAGGGTGCAAAGTGTGACAATAACTGGTAGCCCTTTATTCCAATAACAACAGGAGAACATCAAATTCAAAGCACATAGACTTTTAAGTTCCCGGTTGTTAAAGTAAAAGTTCAGAGTGATTAGGCTCCTATAAAGCATATTAGGACAAACTCCATAATTGCGGACTTACTTTCTAAGGGACTACACCTAAGGTTTTATAAAAGCACACTGTTCATATGGGTGTAATGTCATTCTAGGATATTCAATTTTAGTGGGAGTTTGTAATTTTAAATGCTTTTCTATTATATAAAAATTTTCAATTATTTCAGTTTACGGATATTAAGTTTATTTTCTGCAGAAATAAAGTTTATTTGGTTTATTCACACTTTGATTTTGGTAAGGTTTGATCTCACTAAGGTTTAAGAAGACCAGCTAGAAATAGACATGTTTGGATCATATTGCATGTAATTTCCATGCTACAAATCCATACTTGATCTATGTCATTTGGTTGTGTTAATATACGTGATCAGGGATGGATTTAGTTACGATATGCGTGACAAAAGTCGCCTTGGTTTTATGTTAACATAATTAATGGAAGAGATTGTTCGGAATACCTTTTGGATATGGTAGTAAGGTTTCGAGCTCATAAGGTTATGTAATGACATGTAATTATAAGGCAATCAATATATATGTGGTCCAAGTGGGAGATTGTCGGAAAATATGGACATCACATATATAATAAGCATAATTACATGTTATTATTTACTATCATAAAAGATGAGCCCAAATTAAAAGTGATCTAATTTGGTTAAGGTTTATTGGGTTTTAGTTTTGTTTTTTTTTTGACAAAAAGACCTAAAAAGGCCGATAAACTAAATTAATAGCATCAAACATTATAGAATCATGAATTTCATTGGGATAATCCATGCTAAAATTCCAAGAGCAACTGCTTTTTTAAGACCAAATTACAAATCAACTCAGCCACCTTGTTGCAGCTCCGATTAGTCCACTTCACTTCAACTAAAATAAAGTTGTCCAGTTTCATGCATGCTTTATCCACACAATGTCCCAAAATAGTAATGTCTCACCCTCTCTTTTTAATCCTATTGACTAAACTGGCACAATCAGACTCAAACACCGCCTTCGAAATATTTAATTCCCCTACCACTTTCACACTTTCTTCAAAAGCCATCAACTTAGCCTACTCAATATCCATAACCGCTTCTTTAAAACCCTCACTCCCAACCAGCACAAAACCATCAGCGTCCCTAACAATCACCCCATAGCCCATCTTTTCATTAGCAACAGTAGCATCAAAATTAATTTTTGCAAAGCCGCAAGGGGGCTTCTCCCATTTCTTACAAGCAAGGGTAATGGGCAGCATCGGGGTGTTAACAAGGTTATGAATCCTGAAGTCACGGCAAAGTGTTTTGGCTCTCTCCCAAATTGTTTTCTCATCTTCATCTTGACCCTGAAAAATAAAGTTATTCCTGTTATTCCAGCTATTCCAAAGCGTTGTGAAGAAAGCAACAACAACTTTCATATCTAGGGTCCTCATAATATCCTCAATCTAGTCGATGCATCAAGAATATTCACGCTCTAACAGCCTATTATCAAGACCACTTAAAGTCAGAATGGCCCGAACCTTAGGGTAGTCCTTGAGAGCATGGATGAGGGTTTTTTTCTCCTCACCACACCGAGGGTAAACCTTGTTGAAGTTTTGTCGAATAGTGGAAATATTAGCATATGTAGGTAGAATGACATGACCGACCCTCCAGCAAAAGACTCTAATTTTTGGCAAGGTCTTCATCTTCCAAATAGCCTTCTAGTAGAATCTATGGGGACCAAAACCCAGTTTTTGAAGAAGAAGCCACGAATAGGCTAATTTCAAAGTGTAAAAACCATGCGGGTTGTGAAACAAAACCGTACTATCCTTAGGGCCATTAGCAATAATTGGTAAATTACAAATTTGGTCCCCATAGTACTACCAAAGAGCTCTTTTACCCTCTCATTGTTCCAACCCGTGAAATTATGGTTCCACAAGTCACTCACAATCATTCATTGTCAGATAAAAAAGTAGGGCACAAAGAGTCACCATTTAAACCCTCAAAACCCCAATTATCATTGTGGATCTTAATGCTAGTGCCATCCCCCACCAACCAACCGAAACCATTTGCAATGGTTTTAGTAGCAGTGGCAATGCTAGTCCAAGTATAGGACGGCTTATCAACATTCTTGCGGTGAAAAATATTGCCACTAGGGAAGTACTTAGAACTCAACACCTTAAAGCACAATGTTTCTTTGAAATGGATGAGCCTCCAAACTTGTTTGCCAAGGAGGGCCACATTGAAGAGGTGAAGATCGCGGAAGCCGAGCCCCCCATGCCTTTCGGATAACAAACTCTATCACAAGCCAACATTGACCAACCTCTGCTTCTCTCGTTACTAGCCCACCATGTACAACTAATTTTGGATTGCATTTCATCAAGGGTACACCTAGACCCAAGGAAAACTAAAAATGCAAAAATGACTAATTACTAGTTAATTTAAATTGTTTGAATAAAATATAATTCCAATGACTAGTTAATTTAAATTAATTTAATTTAATTCACTTTGGACACAATTAGTTAATTTATTCATTGAATTAAATAATAATCCGAAGAAATTAAATTAAATTCCAAATCATGTATTACTTTCTCAAGAAAATGCATTTACTATGGAGAACAATTTATGCAATATATTTCCATATGTCATTATCAGTTCTTATTATTTAATCCATACAGAGTTATAGTGAACTAGTAGAGGGATTGATCGAACATTTATAATTGGGGCTTGAATTGTAACAGCCCAAATTTTTTTACTAAACATATGGTGCTATTCTAGTAACGAATAAACTAAATTTTTGAGAAAATTGGAAATTTTGTCAGGATCCTTATGATGATTAAGTGATTTTGGGTATAATAATTAATGAAAATATTTTTAAAATTGAAAATGTGATGAAATGACCAAATCGTAAATTTTGAAAAGTTTAAAGACTATAGTGCAATTTGACCAAATGTGAAAAGTGAGTTAGTATTGATTAATAGGCATAAGAATAAATTGGAATATGTATTGGAATAATGAGAATTTCATTTGGGATCGAATTGGAAATATTTGATAGTATAGGGATTAAATTACAAATTTAGCAAGTTTGTTGAGAAAAGAGGTAAAAGTATAATTTCCAGTACCCAAGGCTGCGTATTAATTATTGAATAAGAGTTATGAAATTTGGGTTGGTTAATAACTATTTGTTGTGAAGAAATTGTGCTTTGAGACATAAAGCGGCAAAAAGGTAATTTGGTCCAAAAAGGTAATTTTGATCATTTCTCAAGAAATTCATGATGGAAGTATTATTTGGATAATAAAATTGGTATATGGAATTTAATTGGACTATTGGGTCATGACTTAAGCAAGTGGGCCACAAATTATAAATTTTGGACTTGGTTGGGTGGACTTCGGCCTTAGGCCCACTTGGATTTTTTTTTAAGGAAGAAGATGGAGAACCAGCTCCCCATCAACCTTATTGCAGCCGACCAAGGCTGTCCATGGAGGCTTCTTATTCTTCTCTCATTTTGTAACACCCCAAACCTGGCCCAAATGTTACGACCAGATCTGGTATGCTACGATTTTAAGGTTAAAAACTTTACTTGGAATGATTCTGAAAAACTTAGTCGTTTTTGTAGATAATCTTTAAATAGGTGGCACTGGTAGAAAATCTTTGAATTTTTTTCTTCCAAAACAAGTGTTATTTTAAATAATGTGTGAAAATCCATTTTTATTTATTTTAATCATAAGTCCTTGATCATGAATGAAAAAAACATAAACATTGACAAGAATCAACTGATAACCTAAGCGAGGGAGGCCTTATTACATAAATGTTTCCAAAATTAAAAACTTAAGGAAAAACAAAATAATCTATAGGAATAAAAACTTGATGGCCCTCTCAGTCCGCTTTGCTCCCATGTCCACGATCTACTGCTCATCCGCAAAGTTAGGGAAAAATAATAGGGTGAGTCACCAAGACTCGATGTGTGTAAATCCTCCTAAACACATCAAAGGCTTGGCCCACAAACACATTATAGCCTTGGCCCGTATACAAGGGTAACTATATATGCATCATGGCCCATCCCGACCTTAGAAATCCATCCTCTACACACCAACCCGTACTAACAACCATCACACCTTGGGGATTTCTACAATCAACCCTCCAACCGCTACACACCATATCGATACCGTGGCCGCTCGTCTTAAAGACCGATCATGTGGTGACCTATGTGGCAAAGCCATCGATCGCCATGCGACCTTAATAATACATCGTAGCATTTCGACAAATTGAGTCACTGTCATATAAAGACCGATCACTATGTGACCTATGTGGTAAAGCCACCGATCGCTATGCGACCTTCTTCCCCTTCATCATATCAATCCCATCCCATGCATACATACATGCGAATCAAAACAATATACTACCTAAAAGTTCACAGCCTATCACATACATCGATACACATAGAGAAGTTTCTATGATTACGCACTGCATCCCTTGCCTACCCTTTTTGGGTAATCCGACTGCCTATACACCGTTTTTCTCGGCTTTTAGCCCATAACATATATTTAGTACAGATTACTATACAAAGATTTTTCCCGCTTTTAGCCCATAACATATATTTAGTACAGATTAATTAGTGTGTTAGAGATCTACACACCTGATTACCGTTAGAACGACACTCTCTATGTCGACACTATCAAAAGTCGATACAACTGCTGCTTGCCTAAGGTGTTGTTCAAAAGCCGATCCACAACCTGGTGGCCAATCCCGTACTGCTGACACAGCTCGTTTCTTAAACTTAGGGATTCTCTCCTTTGCCTGATCTATATTTATTTCCATCACAAGTCCTTGTCAGAACTACTATCACAACATATGATCGTTAATCCACATCATAAAGTTAAGATCTCGCATGCGATGAACGAATCTAGTGAAAATCTAGGGAAAATCAACTTACCTTAAAATCCCAAAATTGGAGACTAGCGATTTCCGGCTTTTAAATCTAGATGATCAGGTTTCCTTCAAATCCCGGAATGCCGCCCAAACGTAAAAGAGAGGAAGTATTAGCTTCATTCGCAAATTTTTAACAACCAAGTGGCCATTCGGCCTTGTCTCTTAAAACCCGAAAGAGAGATTGAAGAGATAGGAAAATTGGCACTCACCTTAACGCAGAGAATTCGACTACCCCTTAGAGATTCTGGCTTTTTGAAAAGATCAAAAGAGAAGATGATATAAAGAAATCTAAGTAGTTTCGCTTTTTTTAGTTGAAGAAATCGGCAAAGAATAGGGAGTATTCGGCTATGGAGATGAGAAGAGAGTTCAGTGGTTTCGTCTTTTGAAAGAAAAGATGTTGAGAAGATTGGGAGATTTCAGACTTTTGAAGGAATCAAAAGAAAAGAAATTGCAGAGGAGACCGAGAATTTCGGCAAAAAGAATGGAGAAAAGATTAGGGTTCAAATGCCTAATTGATGAGCTATCCCCTATTTATAGAAATTTCTGCACTTACCTATCAAAACCCGAAAGTGCCCTTCCGATAACTAAAGAATTAAGCCCATAAAAAGGAAAAATTCGGCACCCCTATAGCAATTAGAAACCGATTTCTTTACTCCTCTAGGTGATGGAATTTTGGCCAACTCTGTTCTCAGCAGATAGCTCCTAACTTTTCTCCTTTATCTAAATCTATTCATACCTTTAAAAGAAACCTAGATAGCACCACCTCTTCCTTCTTTTATCAGCTCTTTATCTTTATTATCCATATTATTTAATCCTCCTATTTTTGAGCCTTGTTGTCGTCCACTCTACCTAACCCTAATGCCGAAATTTAGCTAACTTAAATTAAAAGAGTTGGGCTCCATGTAACTTAAATTTGGGCCCCTTACTCCTTCTCTGGCGTCACCTCCTTGCTCCCTAAGTGGCGCCATCGACCACCGGGCCACAAGCCCATTTTGATATTTTAAACTCGTATACCACCTTTTAAACCCTATAGTGCCCAAATAAAAATTTAACTAAGGCTTCACCCAATCTCGAGCCAAATTTGGACCCCTAATGCTCAAATTAACTCATTACACATATTCACCCATTAAATGCATAGGCCCAAAAATTCGTGGATGTTACAGCTTCTACCCCCTTAGAGAAATTTCTCATCCTCAAAATTTCCAACTAACTACTAATCGTACTACACAAGTCTCACCACTATGCTTTCACACAAGCGCATTCTAATTTAATAATATATAACCCTTGCACGCATACGCTTTCTATACCCAAAAATATAGCATCCAAACAAAACATACCCGACTTAATGGTGATTGAACAGTTCCGAGCCTTATGCTCCTCAGACCCGCATCTTTAACACGTTCTCGACTTCCTCCAAAGATTCACCCGGATGACGCCTTCTGTAATATTCGCAAACCCGAAAGTTTGAACGTACCTTAACATGCTTCACAGAACGAGACTGCAACCCTAGAAAACTACGATCTCTTTTTTTCTTACAGTCCACGCTCCCAACCCGAAATGTTTCACCGATTTCTTTAACCTCCTTCAGTACCTCCCTAACTAGCTGAGTCAGCACATCAGTCCTAATACTTCCACGGCCTCGGTCGCAGCCTCTTCTTCCTCTCCTAGCGCTCATCGTCGATTCTCGTAGTATCTGAATTAGAAATTTTATGAACTATTAATTTCTTTCACTGATTAACCACGAATAATCTTATGGAAAGTAGTTTTAAGAGTGGTTCTTTCGAATTCGAACCTATCTACAGTTTCAGTCTCAATTTTATCTCCTCGTTCTAGGAACCACACACATACAATCATCAACCACCACATACAAGTAGCATTCACGAACTTACGTTCATCACCTAAGGGTATTTTCGTCATTTCACTACCCAGGGGTATTTTCGTAATTTATCCTACAAGGGTATTTTCCTAATTTTCCAAAATAGGGTTCCTTGGTGATTTTGTGAAAGAAGGGTATTTTGGTAACTTTTCAATCCGGGGGTATTTCGATAATTTTACAAATCAGGGATATTTTGGTCATTTATAAATCAGGGGTAATTTAGTAATTTTACAAAATAGGATGGCTGGTCCCTTTCGGGTTTTAGTTATAAATTTTGGCCCGTCAACAAGTCCTCATGACTAAGGTGAACAGTCACTACGCACCAGGTAGGATTCCTGCGAAGAGGAGGTGAGTCACTAGGACTACTTAAATACCAAGCTCTCCCTGAATCCAATCCTAGACATGCGTATGCTGTTTTGCCACACCCTATCTCGTGACTTGTTCACAGGTTTGTTTGGTTGGATTAAATTTTATGAAATTGAAGAGTTGTGTAAACTAGCCCTAAAGTCCATCAATACTATCATACTTAGTCTACGTCCATAAAACCCATCAAGTCCCACATTCATATCACATCCAAAAGTTCAGAATACTTACCTGCGTGGATCGGGTACCGGTAGACTCGAAGGCCATTTCTCAACCCAAACTTTTCCAAATTCTTATCAACTTTAAAACAGTACTAGACCCATTTCACAGCCCGAGTTTTAAACTGGGCTCTGATATCAAAATATAACACCCTAAATCCGGACCAAACGTTATGACCAGATCTGGTATGCTACGATTTTAAGGTTAAAAACTTTACTTGGAATTATTCTGAAAAACTTAGTCGTTTTTGTAGATAATCTTTAAATAGGTGGCACTGGTAGAAAATCTTTGAATTTTTTTTTTCCAAAACAAGTCTTATTTTAAATAATGTGTGAAAATCCCATTTTTATTTCTTTTAATCATAAGTCCTTGATCATGAATGAAAAAAACATAAAAAATGACAAGTATCAACTGATAACCTAAGCGAGGGAGGCCTTATTACATAAATGATTCCAAAATTAAAAACTTAAGGAAAAACCGAAATAATCTATAGGAATAAAAACTTGATGGCCCTCGAGTCCGCCTTTGCGCCCATGTCCATGATCTACCGCTCATCCGCAGTTAGGGAAAAATAATAGGGTGAGTCACCAAGACTCGATGTGTAAATCCCGAAAACACATCAAAGGCTTGGCCCACAAACACATTATGGCCTTGGCCCGTATACAAGGGTAACTATATATGCATCATGGCCCATCCCACCCTAGAAATCCATCCTCTACACACCAACCCGTACCAACCATCACACCTTGGGGATTTCTACAATCAACCCTCCAACCGCTACACACCATATCGATAAATTGGTCGCTTTTGTCTTAAAGACCGATCATCAGGTGACCTATGTGGCAAAGCCACCGATCGCCATGCGACCTTAATAATACATCGTAGCATTTCGACACCGAGCTGGTTGTCATAAAGACCGATCACTATGTGACCTATGTGGCAAAAGCCACCGATCGCTATCGACCTTCTTCCCCTTCATCATATCAATCCCATCCCATGCATACATACATGCGAGAATCAAAACAATATACTACCTAAAAGTTCACGATCTATCACATACATCGATACACATAGAAGTTTCTATGATTACGTACTGCATCCCTTGCCTACCCTTTTTGGGTAATCACTGTCTCTATACAATCGTTTTCCCGCTTTTAGCCCATAACATATATTTAGTACAGATTACTATACAGCCTTTTTCCTGCTTTTAGCCCATAACATATATTTAGTATAGATTAATTAGTGTGTTAGAGATCTACACACTTGATTACCGTTAGAATGACACTCTCTATGTCGACACTATCAGAAGTCGATACAACTGCTACTTGCCTAAGGTGTTGTTCGTGGCCAGGTCCACAACACGTGGCCAATCTGTCATCACGACACACACTTCGTTTCTAAACTTTGGATTTCTCTCCTTTGCCTGATCCATATTTATTTCCATCACAAGTCCTTGTCAGAAATACTATCACAACATATGATCGTTAATCCACATCATAAAGTTAAGATCTCGCATGCGATGAACGAATCTAGTAAAAATCTAGGGAAAATCACCTTACCTTAAAATCCCGAAATTGGAGACTAGTGATTTTCGGCTTTTAAATCTAGATGATCAGGTTTCTTTCAAATCCCGGAATGCCGCCCAAACGCAAAAGAGAGGAAATATTAGCTTCATTCGGCAGCCTTAACATTCAAGTGGCCATTCGGCCTTGTCTCTTAAAAACTGAAAGAGAGATTGAAGAGATAGGAAAATCGGCACTCACCTTAACGCAGAGAATTTGACTACCCCTTAGAGATTTCGACTTTTTGAGAAGATCAGAAGAGAAGATGATAGGAAGAAATCTAAGTAGTTTCGACTTTTAGTTGAAGAAATCGGCAAAGAATAGGGAGTATTCGGCTATGGAGATGAGAAGAGAGTTCAAGGTTTCGTCTTTTGAAAGAAAAGATGTTGAAAAGATTGGGAGATTTCGGCTTTTGAAGGAATCAAAAGAAAAGAAATTGCAGAGGGAGACTGAGAATTTCAGCACAAAGAATGGAGAAAAGATTAGGGTTCAAATGCCGGAATTGATGAGCTATCCCCCCTATTTATAGAAATTTCGGCACTTACCTATCAAAACCCGAAAGTGCCCTTCCTGATAACTAAAGAATTAAGCCCATAAAAAGGAAAAATTTGGCACCCCCTATAGCAATTAGAAACCAATTTCTTTACTCCTCTAGGTGATGGAATTTTGGCTAACTCTGTTCTCAGTAGATAGCTCCTAACTTTTCTCATTTATCTAAATCTATTCATACCTTTAAAAGAAACCTAGGTAGCACCACCTCTTCCTTCTTTTATCAGCTCTTTATCCTTATTATCCATATTATTTAATCCTCCTATTTTTGAGCCTTGTTGCCGTCCACTCTACCTAACCCTAATGCCAAAATTTAGCTAACTTAAATTAAAAGAGTTGGGCTCCATGTAACTTAAATTTGGGCCCCTTACTCCCTTCTCTGGCGTCACCTCCTTGCTCCCTAAGTGGCGCCACTGACCAGTGGGCCACAAGCCCATTTTGATATTTTAAACTCGGATACCACCTTTTAAACCCTATAGTGCCCAAACAAAAATTTAACTAAGGCTTCACCCAATCCACGAGCCCAATTTGGACCCCTAATGCTCAAATTAACTCATTACACATATTCACCCATTAAATGCATAGGCCCAAAAATTCGGGATGTTACTGATTCATTTCCATAGAGAACTTTCGTCCTCGAAATTTCCAACTAACTACTAATCGTACTACCCAAGTCTCACCACTATGCTTTCATTGCACTCACTCTAATTTAATAATATATAACCATTGCACGCATACGGTTTCTATACCCAAAAATATAGCATCCACACGAAACATACCCGACTTAATGGTGATTGAACAATCCCGAGCCTTATGCTCCTCGGACCGCATCTTAAACACGTTCTTGACTTCCTCCAAAGATTCACCCTGGATGACGCCTCAGTAATATTCGCAAACCCGAAAGTTTGGGCGTACCTTAACATGCTTCACGAACGAGACCGCAAACCTAGAAAACTACGATCTCTTTTTTCTTACATATCCACGCTCCCAACCCGAAATGTTTCACCGATTTCTTTAACCTCCTTTAGTACCTCCCTAACTAGCTGAGTCAGCACATCAGTCCTAATACTTCCACGGCCTCGGTCGCGGCCTCTTCTTCCTCTCCTAGCGCTCATCGTCGATTCTCGTAGTATCTGAATTAGAAATTTTATGAACTATTAATTTCTTTCACTGATTAACCACGAACAATCTTATGGAAAGTAGTTTTAAGAGTGGTTCTTTCGAATTCGAACCTATCTACAGTTTCAGTCTCAAGTTTATCTCCTCGTTCTAGGAACCACACACATACAATCATCAACCACCACATACAAGTAGCATTCACGAACTTACATTCATCACCTAAGGGTATTTTCGTCATTTCACTACCCAGGGGTATTTTCGTAATTTATCCTACAGGGGTATTTTCCTAATTTTCCAAAATAGGGTTCCTTGGTGATTTTGTGAAAGAAGGGTATTTTGGTAATTTTTCAATCCGGGGGTATTTCGATAATTTTACAAATCAGGGATATTTTGGTCATTTATAAATCAGGGGTAATTTAGTAATTTTACAAAATAGGATGGTTGGTCCCTTTCGGGTTTTAGTTATAAATTTTGGCCCGTCAACAAGTCCTCATGACTAAGGTGAGCAAATACTACGCACTGGTAGGATTCCAGGTGAAGAGGAGGTGAGTCACTAGGATCGCTTAAATACCAAGCTCTCCCCAGATCCAATCCTAGACATGCGTATGCTTGTTGCCACACCCTATCTCGGCGACTTGTTCACAGGTTTGTTTGGTTGGATTAAATTTTATGAAACTGAAGAGTTGTGTAAACTAGCCCTAAAGTCCATCAATACTATCATCCTTAGTCTACGTCCATAAAACCCATCAAGTCCCACATTCATATCACATCCAAAAGTTCAGAATACTTACTGCGTGGATCGGTGCACCCAGAGACTCGAAGGCCATTTCTCAACCCAAACTTTTCCAAATTCTTATCAACTTTAAAACAGTACTAGACCCATTTCACAGCCCGAGTTTTAAACTGGTCTCTGATACCAAAATATAACACCCTAAATTCGGACCAAACGTTATGACCAGATCTGGTATGCTACGATTTTAAGGTTAAAAACTTTACTTGGAATGATTCTGAAAAACTTAGTCGTTTTTGTAGATAATCTTTAAATAGGTGGCACTGGTAAAAAATCTTTGAATTTTTTTTTCCAAAACAAGTGTTATTTTAAATAATGTGTGAAAATCCCATTTTTATTTCTTTTAATCATAAGTCCTTGATCATGAATGAAAAAAAACATAAAAATTGACAAGTATCAACTGATAACCTAAGCGAGGGAGGCCTTATTACATAAATGTTTCCAAAATTAAAAACTTAAGGAAAAACCGAAATAATCTATAGGAATAAAAACTTGATGGCCCTCGAGTCCGCCTTTGCTCCCATGTCCACGATCTCTTGCTCATCTGCAGTTAGGGAAAAATAATAGGGTGAGTCACCAAGACTCGGTGTGTAAATCCCGAAACACATCAAAGGCTTGGCCCACAAACACATTATGGCCTTGGCCCGTATACAAGGGTAACTATATATGCATCATGGCCCATCCCACCTAGAAATCCATCCTCTACACACCAACCCGTACCAACCATCACACCTTGGGGATTTCTACAATCAACCCTCCAACCGCTACACACCATATCGACAATTGTGTCGCTGTCTTAAAGACCGATCATCGTGTGACCTATGTGGCAAAGCCACCGATCGCCATGCGACCTTAATAATACATCGTAGCATTTCGACAAATTTGTCTCATCATAAAGACCGATCACTATGTGACCTATGTGGCAAAGCCACCGATCGCTATGCGACCTTCTTCCCCTTCATCATATCAATCCCATCCCATGCATACATACATGCAGAATCAAAATAATATACTACCTAAAAGTTCACAGTCTATCACATACATCGATACACATAGAGAAGTTTCTATGATTACGTACCTGGCATCCCTTGCCTACCCTTTTTGGGTAATCCGACTGTCTATACAATCGTTTTCCGGCTTTTAGCCCATAACATATATTTAGTACAGATTACTATACAGCCTTTTTTCCGGCTTTTAGCCCATAACATATATTTAGTATAGATTAATTAGTGTGCTAGAGATCTACACACCTGATTACCGTTAGAATGACACTCTTTATGTCGACACTATCAGAAGTCGATACAACTGCTACTTGCCTAAGGTGTTGTTCAGAAGTCGGTCCACAACCTGGTGGCCAATCCTGTACTGCTGACACAGCTCGTTTCTTAAACTTAGGATTTCTCTCCTTTGCCTGATCCATATTTATTTCCATCACAAGTCCTTGTCAGAACTACTATCACAACATAAGATCGTTAATCCACATCATAAAGTTAAGATCTCGCATGCAATGAACGAATCTAGTAAAAATCTAGGGAAAATCACCTTACCTTAAAATCCCGAAATTGGAGACTAGTGATTTTCGGCTTTTAAATCTAGATGATCAGGTTTCCTTCAAATCCCGGAATGCCGCCCAAACGCAAAAGAGAGGAAATATTAGCTTCATTCGGCAACCTTAACAACCAAGTGGCCATTCGGCCTTGTCTCTTAAAGACTGAAAGAGAGATTGAAGAGATAGGAAAATCGGCACTCACCTTAACGCAGAGAATTCGACTACCCCTTAGAGATTTCGACTTTTTGAGAAGATCAGAAGAGAAGATGATAGGAAGAAATCTAAGTAGTTTTGGCTTTTAGTTGAAGAAATCGGCAAAGAATAGGGAGTATTCGGCTATGGAGATGAGAAGAGAGTTCAGGGTTTCGTCTTTTGAAAGAAAAGATGTTGAAAAGATTGGGAGATTTCGGCTTTTGAAGGAATCAAAAGAAAAGAAATTGCAGAGGGAGACTGAGAATTTCAGCACAAAGAATGGAGAAAAGATTAGGGTTCAAATGCCGGAATTGATGAGCTATCCCCCCTATTTATAGAAATTTCGGCACTTACCTATCAAAACCCAAAAGTGCCCTTCCTGATAGCTAAAGAATTAAGCCCATAAAAAGGAAAAATTTGGCACCCCCTATAGCAATTAGAAACTGATTTCTTTACTCCTCTAGGTGATGGAATTTTGGCCAACTCTGTTCTCAGCAGATAGCTCCTAACTTTTCTCATTTATCTAAATCTATTCATACCTTTAAAAGAAACCTAGATAGCACCACCTCTTCCTTCTTTTATCAGCTCTTTATCCTTATTATCCATATTATTTAATCCTCCTATTTTTGAGCCTTGTTGCCGTCCACTCTACCTAACCCTAATGCCAAAATTTAGCTAACTTAAATTAAAAGAGTTGGGCTCCATGTAACTTAAATTTGGGCCCCTTACTCCTTGTGTGGCGTCACCTCCTTGCTGCCCTAAGTGGCGCCATCGACCACTTGGGCCACAAGCCCATTTTGATATTTTAAACTCAGATACCACCTTTTAAACCCTATAGTGCCCAAACAAAAATTTAACTAAGGCTTCAGCCCAATCCTGAGCCCAATTTAGACCCCTAATGCTCAAATTAACTCATTACACATATTCACCCATTAAATGCATAGGCCCAAAAATTCAGGATGTTACACATTTTCCTTGCATTTTTCTTCAAAAGTCTCAAAGACCCAATACCTTAATCTTGAGTTTTTGTTGAAATCACTTGGGAAATCACCTCCTAAACTCATTTCTTCCTTCAAATCCTCCAATTTTAGCTTAAGGTTTGGATTTAGGTTTTTGTGAAAGAAGTTGAATCTAGAGAGATAAATCTTCATTAAGGTAAGAAATGGTGTTTTCCATCTCTTTTAATTTAATATTTGATGTAATGACCTATAATTCACAGGCATCGGAAAATGCAATATCGGGCCTCAATCTTAGAAAACTGAATTAGTAAATAATTATTAGGAGTCTACTGGTGTGTTTAATTAGGTTTTAATTCGGTGAATTTAGCTTATTTGAAAGAAATTAGGAAAAAGGACTAAAGTGAATAAAGGGTAAAAGTTGAATTGTAGATTAAAAGAAAATAAAAAGGGCCAAAATGGCAAATAGGCCATTTAGCATAGTTGAGGCGGCAAAACATTGAAAAATTTAAAGATTTTTTTAGATTATTATTGTATATATATTAATTAATATTAAGATATAAAATATAAATTATTATTTAATTGGTATTATATTATTAACTTAATGAATAGTTTAATGAATTGACAAATGTAGGGTGATTAAATGATACATATGTAATAATAATACTTGTAATAGGCCAATTTAGCCCGGGCCCATAAAACAGAATAAAAAAACCCAAAATAATAAAACAAAGTCCAAGTCTAGTCCAAAATTTATCATTTGGCCCGATCGGAATGACCCATTACTTGAAAAGGTTGAAGGTCCATCTACAAGCTTGACGTTTATGGAAATACAATCTTCAAAGATCTGCAATCTTAGATATGATACGCAAATCTTAGATATGATATGCAATCCTAGAATATATGGTATGCAATCTTAGATATGATATGCAATCTTAGAAGATATGGTATGTAATATTAAAAGATATGATTTTGTAATCTTAGAGATTTAATTTGTAGATACCTTTTAATCTTAGCCGTTGATGTAATTGATCAGATACTGTTGGATTTGGGAGGCTCAACTATAAATAGAGGCCTCTCCTTCATTGTAAGACACTTGGAGTTTGAAAGCAATAAGAATTCTTGAGAGCATTCACTCAAATTTCTCTCCCTCTTGCGTTCTTATTTTCTGTGGCTTGTTCTTATTTTGTTCTTCGCTCATCTTTGTTTCTTTTTGAGTTGCTTCTGTTCGAGTTAAATTTTGGTGGAGGAATTTCGTTGAATCCTCACATTGCGGGAGTTAGGTTGACATATGCGTTTTTTTTAACCTTTTTTATTTATCCATATCATTTTTATACTTTTTTTATTTTTTAAAAAAAAAATTGTTATAATATTCGTTAATTGTTTTGAGTATATTATTTACCTTATTATTCATTAATTGTTTAATTACTACATTTTATACAAAAGTTTTTTCCTAAAGTTTAAATTATATTAAAGTTTTATTTTTTTTATTTTGTTAATTTCGTTAAAAATACATATTTATAATTTTTTTATCTTTATATATATTTAGTTATTATTATACATTATTTCACTTAGTTTAATAATTTATATATTATTTATTATATTATATTATATTTTGTATATTAGATAGTATTATGTTATATTATATAAAGCTTTATTTTGTATAAAATTTATTTATATTATCTAATCCATTTTATTTATATTGTTTATATTATGTATATAATTCCATAATTATTGTACTACATATATACATATATTTTCATTATTTATTATTTTATTTAATATAATTTTTATTACATATTTTTTATATTAATTATCATGCTATATGTATTCAAAAAAAGTTTATACATTGTTTAATTATTCATCTTATATATGCCTTCTTTTATTTATTATTTAATCTTGCATGAAAAGTTTATATTTACTTAGTATTTTTAATTATATTGCTTTATATATTTTATTTGTTTATACAATACCATTTTATTTATTTATTATTTTATGATTATCCTAATGTAATTATCTTAGTTGTATTTTATATTGTTTATATTAAATGTTAATGTATTATAATTGCTTTTAATATGTATGTCGATAGTATATAAACACAATGTTGTTACATGGTTATTGTTTAAAATAAAAATTTCATTTTTGCAAAATTATTATATTTTTAAAAAAGTTTTTTAAAATAAGGCAATGTTTTGGTATTTAGAAATTCGGAAATAGTGCCCTAACGCATCTTTGGGTTGCGATTTTCCGTTTGGATAAATAACTAAATACCCTTTTACAAGTTTTGTAAATCATGAGATGATTTTGATTACGAAGGTTCTTTAATATCGTGTCCTAACGTACTGGATGTGATGTTTATATTCCCTCGGAACAAAGAAATCTCAAGTTTTAACTTAAATGGCTCAAAATTTTTTTTTAAGAAATCATATTTTTGAATACTTTTAAACTTCAAACATTTGGACATGATTTTATCGATTAGGTACCAATTTTTGGGCGTTATGAGGGTGTTAACCCTTCCTCATACGTAACCGACTCCCTAACCCATTTTTTTGTTTTTTGTGGACCAAAATTAAAAGTTTTAAAATAAAACGTTTTATAAGGTGATCCAATCACACCTAAATAAAAAGGGATTGGTGGTGACTCCCACTTTCGTTTTTCAAAGTCGATCCCCGTTTTTTTAAACCGATTTTAAAAATGGTTTCGACAGCTTGGCGACTCCACTGGGGACCAATAAGAGAGTCAAGCCGTAAAATCGATAATTTCATGTCCTTATGTCCGAATTTTAAAATTTGGTTTAAAAATTATGATCCTTTTATTGCATGTGGTTTTAATATATATTTCGCATTGCACTACATGACCATTGTGGTCACACCCTTAAGTGGGAGTGAGAAGCTACTCCTTCGTGAGGTTTTCACCTCCGTGCAGGATAGTGAATCGCTTTCGGGATACATCCGTACCTATGTCTTCGTGAGGTTTTCACCTCCGGTGCAGCCATAGGGAAATGTATTCCCTGAATCGAACTCGATTCGTATGAGCCTATAATGGGTGAGGATCGAGGAATCTGCTGGCCTGTGTACATCAACTTTAGAGCTAAACCACATATAGTGAACCCTAAAGAGCCCACCTTAGGTAGAACTATGTCAAACCCTAGTAGTCACCCTGATAGGTGTTCTATGTTATTTTTCTGTGCTAACGTGTTTTCTTTTGTTTTGGTTGCATTGCATTCACATCACAGAAAAGAGGTGTTGATTTCAAATTCGATTGCTAAATAGAAAAGTTTGTCATAAGAAAACGGGTTTTTTGATAAAGTGGATTATAATACGGTCTCGTCCGAATATAGTCTAAGTGAACACAACAAAAGAAGACTGATAGCCGGCGAAGGAATACAAGACTTTATTATTCAAGGATTCAAGCTGACAAAGACAAATCGAGAATTTCCACGTCTCGACTTTCTTGAAGAAGCTAACGAGTATTATGGAGCAGTGAGTCACGTCCCAGATCAAGCAAAAAGGAGCTAAAGGAGGCATCTATTAGAAGTTTGCAAGACTTGACTTTTGCGAAGAAGGGATTCATGTTTTCACTTGGACTATGAGGATAAGGTCGTGTATGCTATCCATTTTATGTAAAGAAATTTGCTTTCTAGAAAAGTTTTTCTAATGTAACTAAATTCAGAATCAACGCCTCTCTCTCTTTGCATTCATGCATTTGCATTACATAACATCATATGCATTCAAGTCTATAGAGAGAGTCTAATTAGTTTAAATTATAGGAGTGAGAGAGAAGGGAAATCTAGAAGCTGAACACCACTACGGTACACATGCAAAGACAAGGAAAATGGATCAAAAACTTGAACAATTCCAGAAGGATATGCAAGACCAAATGCAGGAGCAAATGGCAAAGCTCCAGCAAGAAATGAGGGACCAGATGTTGGAGGCCCAAAGGAACATGATGGCCCAAATGGCCCAGATGCTGAGTGGGGCAATGGACAAGGGAAAGGGTCCCATAGTCAATGCTGAGGACAATGAAGATTTCCCTAGGGGTTTCACCCCACCGCATGTACAACCGGAGGAGTATCCCTGAAGGCCACCTGTCACGATTAGGCCTCAACAGGGGCAAGCTGATAATAGACCACCCATGAACTTCCAAATGGGTTCAGGATCTAACCCAGGAGACAACCCTCCTAACCCCGTTATCCCTGACTTAGACACGACAGAGGGAGAGGGAATTAGAGCTGAATCTACAAGACAATTGGAGGATCGCTATAGGTGGTTGAAGGAAAAATTTAAAGCTTTGGAGAATACTGACCATCATCACGGTATTGACGCTAAGAACTTGAGTCTGGTCCCGGATCTGGTAGTTCCTCATAAATTCAAGATGCCGGAATTTGAGAAGTATAATAGAACTACTTGCCCTGAAGCCCACATCACTATGTTCTGTAGGCGCATGACTGGTTATGTGAACAATGATCAACTCTTGATTCATTGTTTTCAAGATAGTTTGATGGGAGCAGCATCTAGGTGGTACAACCAACTCATCCGCGCTAACATTAGCTCCTGGAGGGACTTAGCTCAAGCCTTCATGAAGCAATACAACCATGTTACGGACATGACACCTGATAGAATAACTTTGCAAAATATGGAGAAGAAACCAGGTGAAAGTTTCAGGCAGTATGCGCAAAGATGGAGAGAGGTCGCCATGCAAGTTCGGCCACCACTCCTAGAAAAGGAGACCATAATTCTCTTCATTAATACCTTGAAGGCTCCATTCATCACTCATATGATAGGAAGTACTACTAAGAGCTTTGCGGATATAGTGATGGCGGGAGAGATGATTAAAAATGTCATAAGAGGTGGCAAGATTGAGGCAGGAGAAACCACTAGAAAGTCTACTCCTAGGAAAAAGGATGACGAGGTGAATAATGCGAGCACATACAACAAAGGATACTCAAAGGTAGTCACTGTTAGCCAACCGAAAGTGGTTACGACTAGGCAACAAGGGTCGACGAGAGAAGAATCAGGCCCTAGACAAAATTCTGAAAAGCTCCAATTTACGCCAATTCCAATGACATATAAGGAGCTATATCAGACTTTATTAGAGGCACGTGTAGTGTCCCTATATTATCTACAGCCGTTACAACCCCCATATCCTAAATGGTATGACTCCAACGTTCAATGTGATTATCACGCAGTAACGGGGCATTCAATAGAAAATTGCACTGCCTTCAAAAAGGTAGTTGAGAGACTTCTTAAGATAGGAGTTTTCAAGATTGATGATACACCAAGTGTGGAGAACCCATTACCCAATCATGGAGACAAGAAAGTTGTGATCCCTTGAAGAAATCGAAAGCGAAGAGGGAACCAGAGAACAAATTTTACAAGCCCTTGTATACTTGGGAGTGTTTTGAATAATGAGACTGTGGAAGAAATCCCTGTACTTTTAGGGCTAATCTAGATTAATGTGCAAAACATGCTTATTGCCTTAAGCCTAGAGGCAATAAGACCCTTTTTGTGAAATAGGCTTGTGTCCTAAATTATTATTTCAATAAAATGCATCTTTTGAGTACATATTCTTTTATTCTTTCTACTATACTTTTTTTTTATTCTTTCATTATTTATTCATTACCATACAAGTAACCATCCTTAGAATCATTTATTCTTTGTATTTCTTGCCTTCATACTTAGGTACCCCGATATCAACGTCATGAGCGACATTGTTACTGACTCCCTTTTTAAACAAGATATGTGTATTGGAGATATCAGGATTTTGAAGATGACAGAGATTGTGACATATCTTCTGACTTGTTACGAATGGTTTAACAAGATGAAAAACAGACCTTACCTTATATAAGGTCAATGGATATTGCGAGCCTAGGAAAGGAATGAAGATCGAAGCCTAGCTCACCACAGAAATAAAGTGAGATATTATTCAAAGATATTTTCGCACGATCATATCAGGACATGCCTGCACTGATAAGACGCGGGCTAAACAAGAGGATGAGGCACTGTTGGTCTACCACAAAAGGGAGATTGCTTCAATTATACCGCAAATGTTGTATTTAAGGAGACAAGATTCATGCGCTTTCTTCACTTCTTCCCAAAATTTTCATATGTGAGGGCATGGATATTATGAGGCCAATCTCGTCAAATACTTTTAGTTGACATCGATTCATCGTTATGGTCATCGTCTACTTCACTAAGAGGGTGAATGTTACTTCATATGCCAATATTGCAAAGTCGATAGTCATTAAATTCAAAAAAAAAAAAGAAAAAAGGATCAGATGCCAACACAAAATGCATAACTGCACAAAGTCAAAGTTTACAGTTTGTCCAAAGATCAGGCAGCATGTCACAGTGTAACAAAGGTTGCCAAAAAAAAGGGAGGTGGCTAAGACTTGTAAAGATTCGCATAAGAAGCTACCATTTACCCTTTGTCTTATTGAGCATCGGCCAGAACTTCGTTGGGGCAACATATTACCCATGGGTTTATGGAATTGAAGCATTTTGCCAATTGAACCTAGTTGAAGAAAAGGTTAAAGTTATCCATCATGATCAGATGATGCAAGCTTATGACAAAGAAGTTCATTTCAAGGAATTCCATGAAAAAACCTGATGTTGAAACAGATTTTTCTTCTACAAAATGATTTTAGAGGAAATCATATGCCAAACCGGGAAGGTCTTATGTAGTGCCTATTCTAGAGGAGCATTGATATTGACTGAAATAAATGGTGAAGACTTGCCTAATCCGCGAATTCAGGTTTCAAACAAGAAGTATTTCACCTGAAAGGGGAAGGTCCAAGGTGAAAACTCGTAAAGGATACCTTGAGTAAAAAAAACGAAGGAGAGGCCAAGGCGAAAACCCGCAAAGGGCGCTTTGAGACCAAAGGGGCTTTGAGTTGAAAACCCGAAAAGGGCGGCTCAAATTTTGATCAAAAGTGGGGCACACAGTAGTCTTACTACATTTGAATTAACAATGAAGAAGTATGTTACGTCTTGGGGCATTGACAGAGTATCATGGATCCCCTAAACACATATTGAGTTTAAAATGGTCCTTAAGAAATCGGAATGAGAAGCTCAGACTGCGATATCTGGGGCACCTAGTTTCCCATCTTACCCATTTTCTATCTTTGATTACTTTGTTCTTTTCAAAGAAACACCCCCAATTAATTTTCTTTTATAGCCTTTGCTATATTTACTTTATTCTTTTTAAGATATACCAATCAATTTTCATTTATTGCCTTGGTTATTTTTGATTAGCTTATTTGTTTCGAGCTATGCTCCTGATTAATTTCTTTCTTGTCCATTGCTGTAATCTTTCTCAAGCATTTTATATTGAAATAACGATTAATGGACTAATAATACTTTCATAAAAGGAGTTTCGTATATTACTCTAGAAGCTTCTAAATAATATGAGGAATCTGAAACATGACTATTGTTCAGAACTCACCAAGCCTAAGGGCTGGAAACATTTAAAATGATTATCTCTTCGGATTCTTATGGGATAAGACAATTTCGTTGGTGATACTATATTGGCAAATGACGAACAAGGTCAATCCAAGTATAAAAGGGGATCATTGTCGGGATACCCTGCATCCATTCAAACACATACATCTGGTCATTGCACCTAGGGAATGGTGTAACAGATTGAAAGTGATACAAGTTCTATACCTTTGAGTGGTAACAGAAATATGAAAGAAACCAAATGTTATTCTCCTGAAGTTGCAGTGGGAGGTACAAACTTCATGTCCCAAGGTTCGAGTGGAGTGGACTCAGAATTACCACAGGGCAAAATAATGGAGCAAGAAAATGATACTTCAAGGGGAACGAAGATGAAACCTTGACAGATAAATGAGTGATAAAACCTTAAGCGGAAATCATACTCATATCATTTTTACATTCATAGCATGTCTAATTAGGAGCATTTGAGGCATTTCGATCAAGGCATCCTAATTATTAGACATAATCATATACCCATTCTACAGGTTGTGTCCTCTAAAAGACAATGTAGTAAGGTAGAAGATAGCTAATCTGGCATTCCTGAGCTTTGCAGGAAGCAAATTGAGGATAGCAAATCTGGAATTCCTGAGCTTTGCAGGAAGCAGATTGGAGATAGCAAATCTGGCATTCATGAGCTTTGCATGAAGCAGATTGAAGATGACAAATCTGGCATTCCTGAGCTTTGCAGGAAGCAGATTGAAGATAGCAAATCTGACATTCCTGAGCTTTGCAGGAAGCATATTGAAGATAGCAAATCGCATTCCCGAGCTTTGCGGTGAAGCGATTGAAGATAGCAAATCGGCATTCCCGAGCTTTGCGAGAAGCGATTGAAGATAGCAAATCGGCATTCCCGAGCTTTGCGAGAAGCGATTGAAGATAGCCAATCTGCATTCCCGAGCTTTGCGAGAAGCGATTGAAGATAGCAAATCGGCATTCCCGAGCTTTGCGAAGCAGATTGAAGATAGCAAATCGGCATTCCCGAGCTTTGCGAAGCGATTGAAGACATCGACCGTGATCCCTGAGTTTGTAGGGATCAGATTGAAAATATCAGATCTGGTCTCCCTGAGTTTGCAGTGGAGCAGATCAAAAGATAGTGGATATTGCCTTCATGAAGTTGAAGCTATCAAACTCACTGAAATCAAGATGAAGCTCCAATGCCGTTGAAGTTGCAGTTCGGATTGGAAGAAGTCGAGGACGAAGAAGTCGAGGCTCGGCAAAGACCGGGCAAAATTGGACCTTTTATAGTCTTTGCTCTATTCTCGTTACACGACAATGAGCAAAGAGGGGCAGCTTTAATAGGCCAATTTAGCCCGGGCCCATAAAACAGAATAAAAAAACCCAAAATAATAAAACAAAGTCCAAGTCCAGTCCACAATATATCATTTGGCCCGATCGGAATAACCCATTACTTGAAAAGGTTGAAGGTCCATCTACAAGCTTGACGCTTTATGGAAATACAATCTTCAAAGATCTGCGCAATCTTAGATATGGTACGTAAATCTTAGATATGATATGCAATCCTAGAATATATGGTATGCAATCTTAGATATGATATGCAACCTTAGAAGATATGGTATGTAATATTAAAAGATATGATTTTGTAATCTTAGAGATTTAATTTGTAGATACCTTTTAATCTTAGCCGTTGATGTAATTGATCTGTACCGTTGGATTTGGGGAGGCTCAACTATAAATAGAGGCCTCTCCCTTCATTGTAAGACACTTGGAGTTTGAAAGCAATAAGAATTCTTGAGAGCATTCACTCAAATTTCTCTCCTCTCTTGCGTTCTTATTTTACGTGGCTTGTTCTTATTTTGTTCTTCGCTCATCTTCGCTTTCTTTTGAGTTGCTTCATTCGAGTTAAATTTTGGTGGAGGAATTTCGTTGAATCCTCACATTGCGGGAGTTAGGTTGACATATGCGTTTTTTTTAACCTTTTTTATTTATCCATATCATTTTTATACTTTTTTTATTTTTTTTTTAAATTGTTATAATATTCGTTAATTGTTTTGAGTATATTATTTACCTTATTATTCATTAATTTTTTAATTACTACATTTTATCCAAAAGTTTTTTCTTAAAGTTTAAATTATATTAAAGTTTTATTTTTTTTTATTTTGTTAATTTCGTTAAAAAATACATATTTATAATTTTTTTATCTTTATATATATTTAGTTATTATTATACATTATTTCACTTAGTTTAATAATTTATATATTATTTATTATATTATATTATATTTTGTATATTAGATAGTATTATGTTATATTATATAAAGCTTTATTTTGTATAAAATTTATTTATATTATCTAATCCATTTTATTTATATTGTTTATATTATGTATATAATTTCATAATTATTGTACTACATATATACATATATTTTCATTATTTATTATTTTATTTAATATAATTTTTATTACATATTTTTATATTAATTATCATGCTATATGTATTCAAAAAAAGTTTATACATTGTTTAATTATTCATCTTATATATATGCCTTCTTTTATTTATTATTTAATCTTGCATGAAAAGTTTATATTTACTTAGTATTTTTAATTATATTGCTTTATATATTTTATTTGTTTATACAATACCCTTTTATTTATTTATTATTTTATGATTATCCTAATGTAATTATCTTAGTTGTATTTTATATTGTTTATATTAAATGTTAATGTATTATAATTGCTTTTAATAAGTATGTCGATAGTATATAAACACAATGTTGTTACATGGTTATTGTTTAAAATAAAAATTTCATTTTTGCAAAATTATTATATTTTTAAAAAGTTTTTTAAAATAAGGCAATGTTTTGGTATTTAGAAATTCGGAAAATAGTGCCCTAACGTACTGGGTTGCGATTTTCCGTTTGGATAAATAACTAAATACCCTTTTACAAGTTTTGTAAATCATGAGATGATTTTGACTACGAAGGTTCTTTAATATCCTTTCCTAACGTACTGGATGTGATGTTTATATTCCCTCGGAACAAAGAAATCTCAAGTTTTAACTTAAATGGCTCAAAGTTTTTTTTAAGAAATCATATTTTTGAATACTTTTAAACTTCAAATATTTGGACATGATTTTATCAATTAGGTACCAATTTTTGGGCGTTATGAAGGTGTTAACCCTTCCTCATACGTAACCGACTCCCGAACTCGTTTTTTTGTTTTTTGTGGACCAAAATTAAAAGTTTTAAAATAAAACGTTTTATAAGGTGATCCAATCACACCTAAATAAAAAGGGATTGGTGGCGACTCCCACTTTCATTTTTCAAAGTCGATCCCCATTTTTTTAAACTGATTTTAAAAATGGTTTCGACAATACTTATACAACTACAATATTTCTATTTAATTAATTATTATTTAAGCAAATAGATTTTTATTATATTAAAATATTAAATTACATAAAATAAATAAAATCATGATAAATGTAAGGTGATGATTTAATATAAGTGTATTAATTAAAAATACATACATTTGTAATATTTATATTTAATTGGTAAATAGATATTTATTATTTATTATTATTAAGTTAAAAGATAATTATTAATTAAATTATTATATTATAAGATTTTTATTTGATAAATAATTTAAATATATGACAAGTGTATGGTATTGATGATGTACAAATGTAGTGAAAAATATGTGTACATTTTTATATATATAATTAATTGTATAATAGATATTTATTATTTGAAAGATATTTATTAATTAAATAATTATATTATAAGATTTTTGTATTATTAACAAATTAAATGATGGCAATTGTAATTTAAATATTTGTTATTAAATAGATATTTATTATAATTATTATTATTATTATTATTATTATTATTATTATTATTATTATTATTATTATTATTATTATTATATATATATAAGATATAAGATATAAAGTAAAAAGAAAACAAATAGAAGAAAAGAAACAGAGAACAATTCGAAGCAGGGAGAAAGAAATAAGGAAAGAAAAGAAAAAGGAAAAATTAAGGTTTTAAGGTTTGGAGCTTTAATAGGTAAGTTAATTAAGCCCTTTTTACTTAATTTTGATGTTTTAGAAGATTTAGAATAAATTTTTGTTGAAATTAAATTGAGGTTTTGGAAGTTCTTAGGTTTTTGAACATAGTTCATGTTGAACAAAATGATGAATTAGCAGGGGCGAAGCCAGAAGAATTTTTTAGGGGGGGCGGATAAAATTTTAATTTTTTATAGTTTATATCTTTATAATTTGTAAAGGATTAAATTGAATTTTTCTAATTTTAGGGGGGGCCAAAGTGCAATTTTACCTTTACTAATTTAAAATTTTTAAAAAATTCTAAGGGTCAAAATAGCAATTTTACATTTTAGGGGGGCCGAGGCCCATGCCAGCCCCCTAGCTACGCCCACATGAATTAGGGGTTTAATTGAATGAATTTCAATTTAGATTTGATAAAGGGATTAAATTGAAAAGTAAGCCATAAGTTTTGCATAGTAGGGACTAAATTGAAAGAATTTTGAAATTAGGGATTTATGATGAAATTTTGATAGATATGTATATGTTTGGTTGAATTTTGAATGGAAATAAAGTATGAATTGAGTTAGAAAAGTAAGTGAATTTAGTTAGGATCAAATTGAAAATAAGGTAGAAATTGAATAGAAATTCAATTATTCAATATAAATTAGTGCTGTACTAATAGTATAAATTATTTTAATTTACGTAGCTAGCAAAGAACCCGAGGCATCGGCATCGAAAGGAAAAGAAAAGGTTATCAAGGAGTAATCGAGCAAATCACGATTTGTATTACTATAATATGAATTATTTATTATTAAATGCTAAATTTTAATTAATGTGTATGATAAGTGAAATTTAAGGTAAGTATTGATAATTGAGTTGTAATTAAATTGAGAATGAAATTGAAATTGAAAAGTAATATGGAATACCCTATTAACTAGTCGGGCTGAGTCAGATATAATTGGCATGCCATAGGATTTGGAAGAGTACGGGATTTATCGGCTTTGCCGATCAGGCACTTTATGTGTCGTATTTCAGGCACCTCGTGTGTCGTATCAGGCACCTCGTGTGTCATTTCAAGCACTTATATGCCGTATACTGATCATGTACTATGTACCATTTTAGGCACAATGTGTCGTACTGGTGTGTTTGGGTTGGAATCCGTGTATCCGTCAAAGTCCGGGTTTGTTAATAGGGTGAATAACTGAAATGAGAAAATTAAATAAATTTGATTGATCGTACTATTAAAAATATGAGAAAGAAATTATGAGTTGAATTGTGAATGGAATTAAGATGTGAGATTTGAAGCATGAACTTAAGGTTCATGAATTTGCTAAAATATCTAATTATTGATATTGAAATCAGTTGAATAAATGAAATGAGAAAATTGAATGAATTGATCGATTGAACTATTGAAAGTATGAGAAAGTGAAATTATGAATTGAAATGTGAATTGAAATTGACATATCGAAATAAGAAGTGAAAATAGAATGAATTGGAAATAATGAAATAGTGTATGAGTTAATTGAATATAATCTTATGAATTAATTATAATTAATTTTATTGAAAAATGTTGGTTTAAATAATTATTGAAAGACTAATGTTGTAAGGTTTTAGATATGAAATCGAATAAGTTATTGAATTAGGATATAGAAATGAAATACATGAAATAATGATTTTATGAAATGGTTATTAATGAAATGCATGAAATGAATATGGAAATAGTAAGAAGATATATAAATTAAAATGAAGAAAAGCTATTTAAGATACATATTATTAAGAAAATTTAAAGTTTTAAATGCATGAATGTTTTATTGAAAGTAAAATAGTGGTAAGGTAAAGTGTGCATATTTATTGTTTTTATTTTATTTTAAGTATTTGAATTATAGTAATACCACTGGGTGTATACTCAGTGTACGGTTTGTTTCCGTGCACAAATTAGGTACAGAAATTTTAAAGAATTGTATTTGAGATTACGAGCTTTCATCTCATCACATCTTCAAGCAACAAGAGGGTACGTTTTAAAATTTTGAATAGAATGACATGTACTTAGGAAAATCAAGTATGTTCCAAGTAGTTGTAAGGACTAAATTATAAATTATTTAAATTTATTATTTGTCCGTTTTTATGTTCTAATATATTAGTGATTAGCCAAGAATTACTTTGGCACCAAATGTAATATTCCTATATCAGGTTCCTTGAGTCGAACATGTTATAGGGATGTTACATTTGAGATTGATTATAGCACCCCTTGCCCAACCTGATCGTTGAGTCCTTTTTCACGCCAAGCTAACTGTTTACACAAATGGCGCTTAAATGCACTTTCAAACCTGCACAAACCATCCAAAACACATACCAAAACATCCATTCTATCATTTTCAAAGTCAACCAACTCAATATGCCACAATTTGGCACCAATTCAAACCAAAACAATCTACTCTAGTTCAACATACTTCACATACATTTAAGCCATTCAATCCAAAATTTAGCCATGCCATATTAATGCTTATCCATGCTAATCAAAATCATAATGTGACAGCCCACGCTCGACCCGATCTTTGGGTTCGGGTATGGAGCGCCATGAGTCAAACCGTTGGAAGCACTAAACTTTTATTTTCAAATTACTTTGTGATTTGGTGGATACCCGTTTGCCAAAGTGGTGTACCGTTAATTTGAAAATATAGATATATATACTAGAAAGCAAAAATTTAAAATGGTACGACGCCACTTTAAAGATTAAAGGTACAACTAAATAGCCTTTAGCGGTAGCTTAGAAAAATATTTATAAGTTCATGTGAAATATTCTTTTGAATTACTGTCCAAGCGATAGTTTAAAACTCAACTCAACTCAACTCAATCTAATATCATCACAAACCACATTTAAATAAAATCCAGCAAGGCTATCAATAAACATTCAAAGTACAAAATATCGTTTTGAAAAATACAGTTCGATGACTTTTAATGGTGGCATCTAACAATGTAACATCCCGAAATTGGGCCTAGTAGGATTGGGCCTTGAGCTTTAGGAAAAATTTGAGTATTATTTGTGTTGGCTCGGGTATGAATTTTGTGTGTTAGCATAGTCTTGTGAAGGCTTGATTTTATTTAGGAAGTTAGAATAATTTTTAGTATGGTTTATTTAATGAAGTGGATTAAGTGAGCTTAGCACTTAAGTTAATTTAAGTGTTAATTAAAGCATAAGAGGAGTAAGTGGCAAGTTGGTTAAGGAGCTTGAAAGGTGGCTTGAGGTTAGAGGTTCGAGTATCATGGAAAGCATTTTTGAAGACTTTATTTTGTGTTCTAGCATTGATGGACTGGTCAACCTATGTTTATGATAGGTTGGACCTTAAGTTTTTGTAAGTTGAATTTTGGAAAAGGAAAGCATGAAATAGGGGATAAGAATATTAAGGTTATGGAAGGTTGGGGAGACATAAGGCTTGGTTGTAGGAAAATGTTTTGGAAAGTATTCCAAGGCCTTTAGTGAATGTATGTAGACTGTATAGGTGTCTAAGGGGTGGCGAATTTTTGTTAGGAGATTTGGGGAGGATAGTTAGTCAACTTTTGGCATTTGTGCATGTTTTGGCTTTTGTTTTCTTTTCTCTCCACAAACACTCCCTATAGCCGAATGTGTCATGGGCATAAGGTGAGTTTTTGTTTTAGTTTTGGCCTTCTTTCTTGTTTTGTGTCTTAACCAAAAACCTATTCTTAAAGAAACTTTACCAACTTTTCTCTAGTGCATCAAAGTGAGCCATAGCCGAATGTCCATTGGAGTTGTTTTTCTTCCCTCTTAGGCTTTTGGCCGAATCTTCTTTGGAACCTCCCTCTCATCTCTTATTTCTTGTAGCCGAAAACAACCTCTCTTGTTCCCATCTCTTTTTCATATTGTTCATTCTTCTTTTACTTTTCTTTGGCCGAATCTTCCTCCACTCAATTCTTTTTCTTTTTCTTCCATTGTTTGCTCATGCCAAATTCTCCTATTTTATTTTCACTTTATTTTCCATTCTTTTCTTGTATCTAGCCAAATCCTATTTCTGTCTCACTCAACCACATTGCCGTAATTGTTTTGTCTTGAGAGGATCTTTTTGACCAATTTTTTTTATCTCTTCTCTTTCAAACAAACCTTTTTATTTTGGTAGTGGTATAGTGGAGTGTTGATTATTTCTTTTTTGATAGTCGACTATAGCCATTCTAATATCGTGTGGAAAAGGATATTATCATTGAAGGATTTTGACAAACTCCATAGGCAAGTGAAGATTTTCGGAATTTAATCGAAGTGTTAAGGTAAGGATCTTTATGCTTGTTATATCATTTTAGATGGTCTTCTAATCGATTAAGTTTTAGGGGACTCTATCGTCCGTTTATTATCTTCTTTCCTTGGACGTTAGATTTTGGAGCAATCAAGAATGGGTTCGAAAAGAGCAGTTCGTAGTGTTTGGAAGAGGGGTGGTTCTCGCTATACCCTCAAATTTCAAACGAAGAAATCGTGGTCGGCAGTTCGAGACTTTCCACCGTGGATGTGGACCCTCTGCCGGTGATAATCATTTATTTGAAGTCGTTCGTACCCCCGAGCCATTGTTCGTTCGTGGTTCTTCATCGGGTTATGAACCATCAATCGGAGAGAAATTGCCTATAGTTGTTATTAGAGATTCCGAGGGTATCGACGAGCGGGAAAGTGTAGTTCTCACTATTATCGTGTGTGTATCTTACACACTTTATAACTTGGTTTATATATGTATATATATGAGTGATAAATGACTATTCATGTTGTTAAAGCCGAAACAATGAGATATTGATATGATACCTTGATGGGTATGAGCAAGGATACGGATAAGTCCGTTTCGATATGATATTACTATATGTTGTATTGGTTATATGTTCATATCAAAATATATTTACATGATTTGTTTATCTATTGCATTGGTATGGGCAATATGAGAGGAGGGGGAAGATTGATATCGTGTCTTCTGGACACCGAGAGGTTTGGTACCTCCAAAGATTTGGTATCACATTCGTGTCTTCTGGACACCGAGGGTTTGGCACCTCATAGCGACTTGTCCCCGTGGTTAATACCACCGTGGGTTGGCCCCACTTTTGAGATATGGGATCGTCTGCGCGCTGATTTGGTATCACACGTGGGTTGGCCCCACAACTTGATGATTCGTGTCTTCTGACACCGTGGTTTGGCACCACTAGTGATTTGGTATCACATTCGTCTCTTCGACACCGCAGGTTTGGCACCTCATAGCGACTGGTCCCTCGTGGTTAATTCCACCGTGGGTTGGCCCCACTTTTGAGATATAGGATCGCCCGCGCAAAGTGATTTGGTATCACACGTGGGTTGGCCCCACAGATGGATTATTTGTGACTTTGGTCACCAAAGATTTGGTATCACATTTATATCGTGACTTCGGTCACCAGGTGGTTTGGCACCACCAAAGGTTTGGTACCACACGGGTAGAAAAGGAGTTATGGATGGCTAGGTTGGGTGCATTATACATATATGTTGCTTTTTATAATTTGTGTAAGTATGTGGTATTTACCCTGAGAGAGGAATATGCACTCGAGTCTTGGTGACTCACCTTCTCCTTATCTTTTTTCAGTGATTCGTGAGATCGCGGATGTGGAGCCTGGATGAACTCGAGGAGGCCATGCAATAAAATTTGGTTTTACACGAACTTCCATTTGGGTACTTTATTTTAATTTGATTTTCATATTTTATGGATTTGTAATAAGGCACATTTAATTATGTTTTGGATTATTTTTATGTTTTGAATATATTTAAAATATGGCTTATAAATTACTTGGTTAATCTAATAATTGAGCTCAAAGTTTTCTAAACTAAAAACTCGCAATGGTTTTAAAAATCTTACCATTGGGTAATATGAATAGTTCGATAGAAAAATTACAAGTTAAGTGTTTTCAACAAATTAAGTGATTTCCAAAATTCAAGTTTCTATACTCAATTGCAAACGGATTTTCAAAGTGATATTTCAAATTTTCTTAAAAGATATAAATGTTTTCTATCCTATGATTTATCAACTAAGTTTTAAAGTTTTATGTAATTCAAAGTAAATCTCAGTTTTAACTTATTTTCGACAAATAAAGAATTTCAAAGAGTTTTTCACAAAATTTAATTGTTAATTCGATTCTTTCAAAAATATTTTCCTTAGTGACATACCAATTCGGTCGTGGCGTATTGACCGGGTTTGGGGTGTTACAAATTGGTATCAGAGCCAAGTTCAAAAGCTCGGCTGTGGGCCCGAGGCCCAAAAATGTTTTAAAGAATGGATTTTAAAATGTTTTGTTGAAAATTATATGGTTGGAAAGGCATGGCCTCGAGTCTCCGACATCAATCCGCCCTAGTAAGTACATCAAACTGTTGATTTTGATGATATGATATGATGATGTTGGCATGACTGTATAGTAGTAGGAACTACTCTAGAAACCCAAACTATAGGTTGAATGTACTCGCGAAACAACTTCTTATTAAAATTATTCATAAAACTGTGTTTTAAGAAAGTGGAATAATGACTAATGCATAAAACTTTTAAATCTGATAAGTTGAGATGTTAGACATGAGCACTCGAGATCGTGAACGTTGTGGATGTGGTAAAAGTCGAAGTGTTAGGGCTAGATTTTCAGTATCGAGGCATAATTCCAGTAAGGAGGCGTTAGCATCGTTAGTGGCTGAGACAGAGTATCATGATCGAGTTCGGATTGATGAGTCGACTCGAGATAGTTAAAGAATCGGTGAAGCACTTGGAGTTGGATCCGTGGATCGTAAGAAGAACAGAGATCACGGTTCTCTAGGTCACAATCTCGTTCAGAAAACATGTCAAGGCATGGTCGAACTTTTGGCTTGCGATTATTGTGGAAGGTGTCATCCGGGAGAATGTTGGAGGAAGATAGGAGTATGCTTGAGATGCAGTCTAAGGAGCTTAAGGCTCGTGGATTGTTTCCTCACTCTCAAGTTAGGTATGTTTTGGTTGGAAGTGATGGTTGATTGTAGGAAAATTTTTGGTATAAGTGTACGTGTTAGATAATGGTTTGCTATGGTGGATTAGTATGTTGGTTTTGAAAAAAAAAAGAAAAAAAAAAGAATTAAGATTTAGTTAAAAGTACATTGTGGTTTTATTAAGATCAGAGTCTTGTGACAAGAACGTAGTGTGTGCGAGATAGGATGTACGATTAGTTAGTTGGAAATTTCGAGGACGAAATTTCTTTAAGGAGGGTAGATTTGTAACATCCCGAAATTGGGCCTAGTAGGATTGGGCCTTGAGCTTTAGGAAAAATTTGAGTATTATTTGTGTTGGCTCGAGTATGAATTTTGTGTGTTAGCATAGTCTTGTGAAGGCTTGATTTTATTTAGGAAGTTAGAATAATTTTTAGTATGGTTTATTTAATGAAGTGGATTAAGTGAGCTTAGCACTTAAGTTAATTTAAGTGTTAATTAAAGCATAAGAGGAGTAAGTGGCAAGTTGGTTAAGGAGCTTGAAAGGTGGCTTGAGGTTAGAGGTTCTGAGTATCATGGAAAGCATTTTTGAAGACTTTATTTTGTGTTCTAGCATTGATGGACGGTCAACCTATGTTTATGATAGGTTGGACCTTAAGTTTTTGGTAAGTTGAATTTTGGAAAAGGAAAGCATGAAATAGGGGATAAGAATATTAAGGTTATGGAAGGTTGGGGAGACATAAGGCTTGGTTGTAGGAAAATGTTTTGGAAAGTATTCCAAGGCCTTTAGTGAATGTATGTGGACGGTATGGGTGTCTAAGGGGGTGGCCGAATTTTGTTAGGAGATTTGGGGGAGGATAGTTAGTCAACTTTTGGCATTTTTGCATGTTTTGGCTTTTGTTTTCTTTTCTCTCCACAAACACTCCCTATAGCCGAATGTGTCTTGGGCATAAGGTGAGTTTTTGTTTTAGTTTTGGCCTTCTTTCTTGTTTTGTGTCTTAACCAAAAACCTATTCTTAAAGAAACTTTACCAACTTTTCTCTAGTGCATCAAAGTGAGCCATAGTCGAATGTCCATTGGAGTTGTTTTTCTTCCCTCTTAGGCTTTTGGCCGAATCTTCTTTGGAACCTCCCTCTCATCTCTTATTTCTTGTAGCCGAAAACAACCTCTCTTGTTCCCATCTCTTTTCATATTGTTCATTCTTCTTTTACTTTTCTTTGGCCGAATCTTCCTCCTCTCAATTCTTTTTCTTTTTCTTCCATTGTTTGCTCATGCCAAATTCTCCTATTTTATTTTCACTTTATTTTCCATTCTTTTCTTGTATCTAGCCGAATCCTATTTGTGTCTCACTCAACCACATTTCCGTAATTGTTTTGTCTTGAGAGGATCTTTTTGACCGAATTTTTTTATCTCTTCTCTTTCAAACAAACCTTTTTATTTTGGTAGTGGTATAGTGGAGTGTTGATTATTTCTTTATTGATAGTCGACTATAGCCATTCTAAGATCGTGTGGAAAAGGATATTATCATTGAAGGATTTTGACAAACTTCATAGGCAAGTGACGATTTTCTAATTTAATCGAAGTGTTAAGGTAAGGATCTTTATGCTTGTTATATCGCTTTAGATGGTCTTCTAATCGATTAAGTTTTAGGGGACTCTATCGTCCGCTTATTATCTTCTTTCCTTGGGCGTTAGATTTTGGAACAATCAAGAATGGGTTCGAAAAGAGCGATTCGTAGTGTTTGGAAGAGGGTGGTTCTGCTATACCCTCAAATTTCAAACGAAGGGTCGTGGTGTCGGCGATTCGAGACTTTCCACCGTGATGTGGACCCTCTGCCGCGATAATCGTTTATTTGAAGTCGTTCGTACTCCCGAGCCATTGTTCGCTCGTGGTTCTTCATCGGTTTATGAGCCATCAATCAGAGAGAAATCGCCTATAGTTGTTATTAGAGATTCTGAGGGTATCGACGAGTGGGAAAGTGTAGTTCTCACTATTATCAGGTGTGTATCTTACACACTTTATAACTTGGTTTATATATGTATATATATGAGTGATAAATGACTATTCATGTTGTTAAAGCCGAAACAATAAGATATTGATATGATACCTTGATGGGTATGAGCAAGGATACGGGTAAGTCCGTTTCGATATGATATTACTATATGTTGTATTGGTTATATGTTCATATCAAAATATATTGACATGATTTGTTTATCTATTGCATTGGTATGGGCAATATGAGAGGAGGGGGAAGATTGATATCGTGTCTTCCGACACCAGAGGTTTGGTACCTCCAGTAATTTGGTATCACATTCGTGTCTTCGGACACCAGAGGTTTGGCACCTCATAGCGACTTGTCCCTGTGGTTAATACCACCGTGGGTTGGCCCCACTTTTGAGATATGGGATCGTCTGCCAGTGATTTGGTATCACGCGTGGGTTGGCCCCACAACTTGATGATTCGTGTCTTCGGACACCAGTGGTTTGGCACCACCAGTGATTTGGTATCACATTCGTGTCTTCGAACACCAGAGGTTTGGCACCTCATAGCGACCCGTCCCTCGTGGTTAATTCCACCGTGGGTTGGCCCCACTTTTGAGATATGGGATCGTGCGCCGGTGATTTGGTATCACACGTGGGTTGGCCCCACAGATGGATTATTTGTGACTTTGGTCACCAAAGTGATTTGGTATCACATTTATATCGTGACTTCTGGTCACTGGTGGTTTGGCACCACCACCGGTGGTTTGGTACCACACTGGGTAGAAAAGGAGTTATGGATGGCTAGGTTGGGTGTATTATACATATATGTTGCTTTGTTATAATTTGTGTAAGTATGTGGTATTTACCCGAGAGGGAATATGCACTGAGTCTTGGTGACTCACCTTCTCCCTTATCTTTCAGTGATTCGTGAGATCGCGGATGTGGAGCCGGATGAACTCGAGGAGGCCATGCAATAAAATTTGGTTTTACATGAACTTCCATTTGGGTACTTTATTTTAATTTGGTTTTCATATTTTATGGATTTGTAATAAGGCCTGTTTAATTATGTTTTGGATTATTTTTATGTTTTGAATATATTTAAAATATGGCTTATAAATTACTTGGTTAATCTAATAATTGAGCTCAAAGTTTTCTAAACTAAAAACTCATAATGGTTTTAAAAATCTTACCATCGGGTAATATGAATAGTTCGATAGAAAAATTACAAGTTAAGTGTTTTCATCAAATTAAGTGATTTCCAAAATTCAAGTTTCTATACTCAATTGCAAACGGATTTTCAAAGTGATATTTCAAATTTTCTTAAAAAGATATAAATGTTTTCTATCCTATGATTTATCAACTAAGTTTTAAAGTTTTATGTAATTCAAAGTAAATCTCAGTTTTAACTTATTTTCGACAAATAAAGAATTTCAAAGAGTTTTTCACAAAATTTAATTTTTAATTCGATTCTTTCAAAAATATTTTCCTTAGTGACATACCAGATTCGGTCGTGGCGTATTGACCGGGTTTGGGGTGTTACAAACAATCAACCGAATACCCCCCAAAAATACATGTACCCAAGAAAACAAAAAAGACTCACAAATAGCCGCTTATATGGTTGTTTACATTCAATCACCACGTTTAACCTAAGAACCTGAAAATAAGAAGAGAACTAGGTAAGTTCGTGAGAACTTAGTGAGTTCCCGGGGAAATGGTTCCCACTAAAATTATCATTAGACACTAAATAGGTCAAACTCAATTTGACAAACTACCATGTCGCATTTGGCAGATACAACCCTCTGATCTGAAGTATTAGCTGGCAGATACTACTGTGATCAGACTCAGCTTACCGGCGAACACTAGTTGATTTGAATCTCGCATATGAAGAACACGGGCACAATTGCTCCATATGTATGCCACTTGTGCTGACTACCCTTTTATTACTAACAAACTTACTATTTACTTTTCATGCAACATGCACTACTATTGTCTTCACACATGCACCCTTTTTCCCGCATACTCCCTTCCTTTTGATAGCTTCTGATCCTAGCTCCGAAGAACCAATTTTTCCTGTATCTCCATACTTCTTATTAGAGGTATTTATCAATCATCATCTCTGTATTTCCCTAACTTTCCTCCTTGTTTTCGAACACATATGTGTTCCCTCGCAAGGCCGGGTTTTCACCAGTCACGGTTTACACTCCGGAGGCAAAACATATTATTCTGTGTCTTCTTTTCAACATCATATGCAACATCCCTCCGTTGCCTCCTTACACCAGTCTAGATAAAGAGCTTGTGCACCAAGGAAGAAGTATTTATATCGTGCATATACCATATTTTTTGGGTTTGATTAACAATTTATACCCTTGCATGCACTAACTCTATGAACGCATTTCTTTAGACACGAGGACTTGAACCAAAAGATAGGTCCACTTACCTAGCTATGCAATGATAAAGATTAAATGAAATACGTTAATACCAGACTCAAGGTACAAAAGAACTCATCAAAATACTTTACTTAGAGCTTTGTCTACTCTAAGGGTTCATTCCCTTTGGTATTGGGACATTCTCCTATTTCTTTGGCTAAAACAATAAAATGATATCTTTAAACGTAAAAAATAATCAAAACTTTATGAAACATCATGCATCTGAAGACATGCAAACAGTTTCTGGATGGAAGTTTCCTTCCAATCCAATATCCAAATGAAAATCCTACTGAACCTCTCTTACAGTAGCTTCTTCCTAAATGGTAAAGTTTAAAGGAAGGTTTAAGAGTTTACTATTATAAAACTAGCACAGAAGCTCTCCTAAGCTTAACAGACAACACCTTTGTTAACGATAAAGAACTCTCCTGATTTTCTTCAATGATAACAAAGTCTAGTAGAGAAGATGAAACAAAAATCTTCTCTTCGTTATCAAGCTTCCTATTTATAGATAACTCACAACCAAATCCCACTCAGGATTTACTCTAATCATTACTCGTTCTCACTTGCTTCCACTAATTAATCACATCCTACGAGGCTCTCCAAGTGTCTTAATTACTGACACGTTACCTCCACTAGAATGTTAGATGACTAAAACTTGTCCTACTAACTACTACACTTACATTAACAGTGACACAAAAAAACGGGTGGCTGAATTATTGGCGAGAAATTCTGCCTAATAAGGTTCTCATTACAATCAAGAACTCGTCATCTTACGAACTAGAACTCCGCAGTATTGTTGAAGTTTTACGAAGTATTTTGCCATGGTATGTAACACCCCTTACCCGGGTTCTACGCCGGAACTGGGCCCGAGGCGTTACCGAACTCAAACCACTTGATCGCCACTTAGGCTCGTCATAACTACTCTCTGAAGTCATCTCAATAATCTCATTCTCGACTTACGAGGCCTCACTCATACACATGAGGGCTCTCGAGACTAAACCAGAACTTTTTCCAATCTTAAAATTTTTCTCTTTATACAGTCTCACATGCCCGCAAGATTAGACACGCCTGTGCATGGACACACACGCCCATGTCCCCAAACCGTGCCTAAAAACCCAAAGATTCTCGCCAATGCCCCACGGCCAGGCACACGCGCGTGCTTACCACCCGTGGTGCACACCGACTACTTTAACACGGCCTGAGTCTAGACACACGCCCGTGTGGCTGGCCCGTGGCCAATATCGATTAATCCCACACGCCCGTGTGGCTAGTCCGTGGTCTATTCTCGATTTCAAATACTAACATGCGGGGACACACGGTGAGTCACACGCCTGTGGGCTGGCCCTGTGTCACACATGGCCTAAACACACGGCCGTGTGTCTATACACATGGAAAAGAACAAAGCTATGTGCCAAGTTCTTTTCACCCCTCTAGCATACACAACATATACTCATCTAACACAATCATAATCAACTCAAATTGAAGTGCAATCTCACATAGAAAACTACATCTTTCTTTCATATAATGTAATAGCCAACAACCATGGCATTATACAAAATAAGCTATCCATCTAAAGGCCAACACATCTTAGCCATTTACAACAAAATTCACTAACTTGTCTAGTCCCTATACATGCCATATACAAAACATTAAGTCTCATGTACAAAAGTGTGCTGATAGTGTGGGCGATCTTCCAATTGATCCTCGTATCTCGATTCAACACTTTTACTCTATAAGACAAGGGAAAAGAAAGGGAGTAAGCTTTGAGCTTAGTAAGTTTACACATAAACAATTAAGCATCATAGTATAAGCTCAACAACAATTAGCATTATACTACCAAAAATAATGAACAACTATGCTTACTCTTTCTATCCCTTACCACATTTCCAACACATCATGAGTCACATACTCATAACCATCGAAATGCACCCCTGCATTCAATGTCACATTTACACAATATATAACACATCATTATTTCTCAATAATTCATCCACACAGCTAATTAACTTAATAATACATCCACACAGCTATTTTACTCAATAATTCAATCACATGGCTAATCCACACTGTTAACCCACACAGCAAATGTCTTGGTGGTTTCGCACTTAGCACACCACAATCATTTAATAAGGTGGTATCGCACTTAGCCTACCACAAAGGTAATCATAGGGGTTTTTCACTTAGCCCACTAAACGATATACCTAACGATAGCATCACACATAGCCAGCTCATCGTCAATATGCATTAGGATGGTATCGCACTTAGCCTACCATCTAGCATTATCACTACACATTCACATATCTACTTACTCAATTAAACATCCATTCACAATTCTACTACATTCATTCTACTTGGACCACATAGCTTCTCAATCAATCTCGAACAAGCTACACACTAGCTATCATCAATAAATTGTAAGTATGAATGCATTGTTTATGCATAGACTTACCTCGATACTCAAAAGTATAGAAATATGCAATTTAGTCCACCACATTGCTTTTGCCTCGGTTTCGATCCGGGCTTCGTCTTTCTTGATCTATAATGAATAAATCAGCTTATTCAATACATACATTGACTAAATTGACTCACATCTCATACTTTAGAAAAATTACTATTTTGCCCCTAAACTTTCTCATATTTACACTTTAGTCCCAAAGGCTCGTAAAGTGATTTTTATTCAACTTTCTAGTCTTTCATGCTTAGCCGAACCACTTACTCAACTAAAGCATTCATCAATTCTTACTAAATCACATATGTATGACCAAACTAAATTTTTTCACAAACTAGTCCCTACATGCATTTTCATGGAAAATCACTTAGCAAAAGATGTTTCTACTACATCAAGCTTTCATAATCTTCCATAAAACAACAAAATGCATGCATGTCATACATATGTACATTTTTTAACATCCATAATAGCTCACCAAATAGCTAAAAATAGCTTACTCATGCTACTAGGACTTCAAAAATACGAAGAATATCAAATTTCGGGCTTAGGAGCACTTACTAGCAAGCTTGAAAAATTGAAAGAGCCCTTACAATGGTTATTGGAATTTTCGGCAGCTTGGGGGAGAAGATGAGCATGATTTTGTCATCTTTTCACCTATTTAATCATTTAATAACTAAATGACCAAAATGCCCTTTTTGATAAACTTCAAATTTTAACTCATCCACGCCCATTTTTGTCCAAATATTAGAATTTGGATAAATTGCTATTTAAGGACCTCTAATTAATAATCTAAAGCTATTTCACACATATAGCTTCTAGAAACACACATTTTGCAACTTTTGCAATTTAGTCCTTTTGGACAATTCAACCCCAATTTCACAAAATTGTTTCCTGAAACTTTCACACTAGCATGCATACAAGGCATAAACCTTAAAAACTCATTTATAACCCTCAAATTTGTGGTCTCGCACCACTATTCTAACTAGGCCCTAAACCGGGATGTTACATGGTAACTTAACCTTATTCGATCTAAGTCTCGCAACTTAGGCGGTCTTTGCCAGTTTCGTCTCCCGAACCAAACCAACTCGCCAAATATGGGTCTGACAACTGACCCACCCTTATAAAAAATTCATCCTCAAAATTTTGTACCTACGAAGAGATACAAATATTGCTCTCTCATTATGCTTTCCCTCTCCCACGTAGCCTATTCAACTTTTTGGTTTTGCCACAACACTTCAACCAATGGAATTTCTATATTTTTGAGCGTCTTGATTTCTCGGTCCAAGATACAGACAAACTTTTCCTCAAAAGATAAATTTGGCTCCACCTATAAAGTCTCCAATTGAACGACATGGTTTGGACCAGAGTGATATCTTCGCAACATCGACACATGGAACACATTATGGATCTTAAACAATTCTGGGAGAAGAGTTAATCGATATGCAACTGGCCCTATGTGCTTTAAAATTTCATAAGGTCCGGTAAATCTCGAGCTAAGTATCCTTTTTAATCCAAAACGAGTAATCTCTTCTAGGGTGAAACATTAAGAAACACTTTGTCGCCAACCTCATAATATACATATTTCTTTCTTTTGTCTGCATATGTTTTTTGGTGGTCTTGGGCAGTGTTTAAGTAATCCCTGATGACCATTACTTTCTCTTCTATTTTGGGGACTAGGTCTGGCCAAACCAGCTTCTTCTCACTAAGCTTTGTCTAGCAAATCAGTGATCGACAATTCCTCCCATATAGCGCCTCAAAAGGTGACATGCCCAAACTGGCGTGATAACTGTTGCTATATGCAAACTCTGCTAGAGGAAGGTACTTCTCCCAATTCATCCCAAACTCAATCACGCAACTTCTAAGCATATCTTCTAGCACTTGGATCACCCTCTCTGATTGCCCATCAGTTTGTGGATGGAAGGCGATGTTGAACAGAAGCTTAGTTCCCAGAGACGTCTGCAACTGCTTCCAAAACCTTGATGCGAATCTGGGATCTCGTTTTGACACAATCCAAGAAGGTATACCATGCATGCAAACTATTTCTGAAATGTAGAGCTTCACCCGCTTCTCTAGTGAGTAGTTCGTACACATTGCCACAAAGTGAGCCGACTTTGATAACCTATCCACAATTTTCCAAACAGAATTCTTCTTAGATGCACTGAGAAGTAACCCCGAAAGAAAATACATCATAATCCTGTCCCACTTTCATTCTGAGATCTCCAACGAGCACAACTTACCCGAAGGAACCTGATGTTCAGCCTTGACCCTCTAGCAAGTTAATCATTTCATTACAAAATTTGATATATCCTTTTTCATCCCTAGTGATCAGAATAAGTTCCTCAAATCACGATACATCTTTACACTTCTTGAGTGAAGTGAGTAGGGTCCTCGGTGAGCTTCTTTCATAATCTCTTACCTCAGATCCTCCTTGTTGGGAACATACAGTCTTCTTATGAAGCGTAGCTCCCCTTCATTTCCTAGGCTGAAATTTCTAGCATCATCAGACTTCATGCATTCCTTTATCTCATTACATCACGCATCCTTGAGTTCGGATTCCAATATCTAGGAAGGGAAAACTGGTCCCACCCTTAATTCGGTGAAAATTGACCCATCATCAGCCAAACACATTCTTGCTCTCAAGGAAGCCAGAGTTGATAGGGTTTTCCTACTTAATGCATCAACCACCACGTTTGCCTTGTCTGGATGGTACTCAATGGCTAAGTCATAATCATTTAACAGCTCAATCCATCTTCGCTAGTGTAGGTTTAGTTCCTTCTTAGTGAGCAGATACTTCAAGCTCTTATGGTCTGAAAATATATGACTCTTTTCCCCGTAGAGATAGTGTCTTGGAAACACAAAAATTTATACACTTTTTCATGCCCTTTTTAACTCAAATTTATGCAATTTCGATTAAATTCTTGTCGAAAAATAATTAAATACTATAAAATAATTAAATTGTGTTAAAAATATGAACATGGTGAATTTTAATTAATTTTATAGTTAATTTTGATTAATTTTGACTATTTTCGACAAATTCGCACAAAGGGCGAAAATGGGCTCGGCAGACACTGCTAGAAGAATAAAACCGAGAAGCAATTTGAAGTATTGAGGCACATTTATTTCCAGCCCAAGACGGTCCGATTATGAATATTAAATCATAATATAATTAATTTTAATTTATTCCAAATTTAATTTGGGCTAAATAAATTAATCTTAATTAATTATGGAAAAAGGGCCCAGTTGAACCGCACTGGTTGAACCAAATTCAGTAAACCGAACCAGCCACCAATTGGGCAGCCCAAACCGTCCATATGCTGAACCATATCAGCCTATTATCTGATTAATTAAGCTTGCAAAGAAGCCCTTTAAGACTTGTCAAAGTTGCATTCAACCCCCTCTACAATTAGTGGCTTTGTAGATTTGCCCCAAGCCATATTTAGCAAAGTTGAAGCCATCAACTTTGCCACATAGGTGGCCGACCAAGGGGGGGTCTCTTTGGCTTATGGGATTTTCTATTTTTAGCAGCCACAATCATCTATAAAAGCCACCCCTTGCTGATGATTCAAAGCACCCATCAATCCTTCAACATTCTCATTCTCTCCTCACTTCTCTTCTCTCCATTCTCTCTTTATTTCCAAGAACAAACCAAGCCTTCTTGTGCCGATTCTTCCTCTTGGAAAAGAGGTGTTTTCTCAGCCATTTGGAGCAGCAATTGGAGTGTTCATAAGCCACCTTGATAGCTAAGGACAACGGAGAACAAAGAACGGAGCAATCAGTTAAGCCACGGAGAAACACCGGATTTGCTTCTTGTTCCCTATCTCTTTAAATTTCGTTGTTGTTTTGACAAACATGTTTATGAATATTTATGCTATTGGAATGGTTAATTTAATCAGCTTAGCTTGAATTTAATTCGTGTTGGGTTGATTGCATTTCGTCCTCTTAAATTATTAAAGTTGTGTTTATACTGTTATAGGCCTCGGTAAAATGCTTGATTAAGTAAAATCATGCTTAAGTTATTCTGGCATTTTAATTGTTTAGATAACTAAAGAATTAATTATTTAAACGCATTGAAATTTTAATTAATGGACACAATACTTAATCTATGCATGTTTAATTCTTCTAAGGTAGCTGAAGATTAAATTAGCATTGTATTTGGCGATACATATGCCTTGCATAACTTGCAGGATTATTGTGATTAAACTGTTTCAAGGTAAGGATACTTTGTTACCTCACATAGTCTTTTATATGCTTATTAGGTTGAATTAATAAGTTGAATTGACATAGGAATATGCGAGAGATTGTTTAATTTAATAAGTATGTATGTGCAATAACATGTTTACTTTTATAAATCTGTTTAATCAGTCGAATTAACATAGGGATATGTACAAGAGATGAATGGATTTTTGATTTGTAAATATGTTCATAAGTTAGCAAATTACTGAGTTGCCGTGATTTATTCGTAACAAGTATAAGCATGAATTTAATGATTCTAAGTTAAGAAATGTAATTAATCCAACACAATTATATCATCTTGATTAAAATTAGCTTTTGAAATCGTGCATAAGAATTTCTTTATTTTATTTATTTTACTTTGTTTTTTTTTCTAGTTTTTAATCATTTCTCAAAACCAAATATTTTTCCCTCACCAAAGTGTTTAAAAAATCATTTTCATAAATAAGTCTTTTACAGTCCCTGTGGGTACGATAACTCGACATTTACTTGTCACTTTATTACTTGCTGCGATTGTGTACACTTGCACATTTCCACCGTTCCAAGTTTTTGGCGCCGTTGCCGGGGACTGTTTTAAAAGACATTATTTGTGAAATTGTTAATATTGCATTTTGGTTTTTTTTTTCTGTTAAATTTTAATTCCATTTTTTTTCTGTTTGTTTCAGGTGTTTATGAGTATTGATCAAATTATTGACTTACTTTCCGTAAACCCTGAAATTGAAAGGACTTTCTGACAAATGAGAAGACAAGCGAACCAAAGAAGGGCCGAAGATATGAATTTTGAAAATCCAAACCAAAATCCAGGAGGAACATTCGCTTATAATACTAACAATCCGATCATTGTTGCCGATGATAGAAACCGTGCTATTCAATAATATGCCATTCCTCTATTCAACGAGTTCAATCCGAGTATTAAGAGACCCGAAATTAGGGCACAACAATTCGAGCTGAAGCCAGTCATGTTCCAAATGTTGCAAAGTACGGGTCAATTTAGTGGGATTCCTAATGAAGATCCACATCTTCATCTTCGGCTATTCATGGAAGTGAGTGACTCTTTTAAACTAGTCGGAGTGACTGAAGACGCCTTGAGACTGAGATTATTTCCATACTCCTTAAGAGATAGAGCACGAGTATGGTTGAACTCCCTACCGTCTGGTTCCATAACTACATGGCAAGAGTCGGTTGAACGTTTCTTAATGAAATATTTCCCTCCATCTTTAAACGCCAAGATCCGAAATGAAATCACTTCATTTCAGCAACTTGATGAAGAATCTTTATATGAGGCATGGGAGTGGTTTAAGGAGTTATTACGAAAGTTCCCTCATCACGGCATTCCTTACTGCATTCAAATGGAGACTTTCTATATTGGTCTCAATATTCATACTAGAATGATGGTGGATGCTTCGGCAAATGGAACCCTTCTTTCTAAGTCTTATAACGATGCTTACGAGATTATTGAAAGAATTGCCAGCAATAACTATCAGTGGCCAACCAACCGAAAGCAACCTTTCAAAAGACAAGCGCAGCAGAGTACATAAAGCGCACACACTTGCTTCTTTGGCGCCTGTATCCTCTATGTCTTCTATGCTTAAGAACATAACTGTTAATGGTTTCAATGGTGATCTGTCAGGTGAGCAACCGAACCAGTTCGATAATATTTCTTGTGAATATTGTGGAGATGGCCATTTCTTTGAAAATCGCCCATCGAATCAAGAGTCAAATTATTACATAGGAATTCAGAATTGGAATGGTCCACAATCAAATTTTTACAACTCTTCATGGAAGAATCATCCAATTTCTCCATGGAGTAATCAATGGGCGGACCATAGAGACTCTGTTATGCCATATCAACCAAATTATCCATTAGAATATTCTCAACAAGTGCAACAACCCACACTAACTGAATCTTAAAGTAATCTTGAGAATTTGCTTAAGGCGTACATAGCGAAGAATGATGAACTAATCCAAAGCCAAGCAGCAACATTGAAGAATTTAGGAAACTAAGTGGGACAGCTAGCCAATGAGCTCAAAAGCAGACCCCAAGGTATATGGCCGAGTGATACAGAAAATCTGAGAAGCATGGGCAAAGAGAATTGCAAAATCGTCACTTTACAAAATGGGAATACATGGGAACACAAAACTGTTAAGGTTGAAGATAAGCCTGTTGTAGCTCAAGACAAAGAGGAAGTTCAACCAAGTGTTGAAACTCCTATATCACGTAAGTCGATTCTGATTCTTGATGAGGTAAACTCTAAACCAGCTTAGTTCGATTATCTAACACCCTTTGTCGATGCGTAAAAATTCCACGTAAGAGTTGTCTTGTTAAAGCTAAGATTCCACCATTGTCATATCCTCAACGATTCCGCATAAAAGAACGAGATACTCGGGGCTTGAAAGAAATTTTTGATGACAAGGTGACTTTTAATGACTTCGATACTGCTAAATCCCCGTATATAGTTGAAGATTGTTCTGCTATTTCCAAGATGGGATCACTGGCTTCTACAGAGCTGGAGCTCAATTCTATAAATGATCCGTTAGAATGTATTCTGCTAGCAGATTCGCCAAGTGATGATGAAGACGAGGAATGTTTGGCTTTGTTAGAAGCTAAAACGAAGGGATTCACTCAGGAAGTTCCACTAGAATCATTAGAGTTATTATCTCGAGAGTATGCACAACCAAAAGTGTTGATTGAAGAGCCAGTCAAATTGGAACTGAAGACTTTGCCTCCTCATTTGAAATATGATTGTTTGGGTTTATCTCCATTTTTACCTATCATGATTTCAGTTGAGTTCACCAAGAATCAAGAAGAAGAGTCATTTGTTGTTTTGGAAAAGCACAAGAAGGGTGTCTGATGGATTATTGCGTATATTCGAGTCACGGCTTGAGGATTTGTAGGAATTAAAGGAAGTTAAATAAGGCCACCGTAAAAGATCATTACGGATTTTCTTTCCCTAATAAGATGTTGGACAGATTTGATGGGAAAGAATATGATTACTTCCTAGATGGTTACGGTTTGGTATGACAAATGGCCATTTGACACCGCCATAGCCAATGACGATCCTGAATAAAATGGAGGGAGTTCTATTCACTTTCTCTATCGTTATTTTATATTTTTAGTTTTTTCTCATTTAAATAAAATGGTAGACTTAGATAAAATTTTCTTTGCTTCATTACATTAATTAAAACTCGTCTAGGAGATTGGGACTTAAGCAGACCATCCGTGACCCTCCAAATCTTTCCCGGGAGTTTAATTTAATGTAATTTTTCAAAAAAATATTTTTCTAAGTAGCCCAAAGAATTTAAGTATTTTTTTTGTTAAATAAAGGGTCAATTTTTTAACCCAAGCACTAATTTCTTTGAGTTTTTTTTTTCAGTATAGGAGCTTAGGATCCAAAAAGGAGTTGCCATTGGGCTTAAGACACTACTAAGAAGGGAAATATTCAACCCTTTCCCGCACAAACCTATAGCCCTTTCCTTGCTCCACCACCACTCCCAAGTAGCCCAATTGTGCATCTCACTTAATCCCTTAATGTTGCAGCCCTTAACTCCATGAATCACCACCCCAAACACTTTCATTCGAAGTCACCAACTACCGCACCCAAACTATCCTTAAAACCGCCACCCTCTTCAACTCTAAACCTTACCCTCAGCTACTCACCCACTTGCCCAAAACCAAACCACCCTTAACAAATTTCCTAAGTTTGACGCTGAGAGTCCCTTTATCTAGCACCATTCCACGAAGTGAATGGGCTTGGTATAATGGCTATGTCGCAACACATGTAGTTGCAAAGAAACAAGATTACTGGAGATACTCAAAAATAAGGGATGACTCAATCGAGATGCATTTAAAATATATATTTCATAACTCGTTTATTTTTGTGCATGAATTTCCGGACTTTATACTTGAACCATGGACTCTAATGTCGAGGAAGGAAAAAGATGAGTCGATGGATCTGTAAATAAATAAAAAGGGGGATCTTTACTTTATTTCATTTTCTTTCCTAGGTTATTTAATGTTTTAGGATTAGGTTCTATTATGATTTTTATTTTTCGCATAATAAAAAAAAAAAGAGGTGGAAATCATAAATAAAAATGAACAAGTCGCAAAGTATAAAGTGTGGCAATGGATATATACATGTCTAGGATTGGATTTAGAGAGAGCTTGGTACTTAAGCAACAAAATTGACTCACCTCCTCTCTTCTAGACTCTTACCGGTGTATAGTATCTATTCACTTTAAACAATGAGTACATTGTTCATTTTAAGTTGGGGGACCAAAATTGAAATTATTTCCACTCAGAATAATTTTTTCCTTTAATTATGAATATGATATATTTTTGTTCAATAAATTTGAATTTTGTTAAGTATGCTAAATTTAAGTATGAATAAAGTTTGATTATTTCAATAAATTGTTATGTTAGCTTAATAATGACATGAAATGTATTTCTAATAAAGCATGCAATTCATACCATAAAATTTTTAGTTCTTTAGAAAAGTTAGGCATGCATGAAAGTTTAAGTCTTTAGAATTGACTTAGTAATTTCTTGAGGCGAAATCCTAGGAAGCATGGAATATTGAAAATGATTTAGGCAACTATTGTTTGGACTGCTTGAGCCTTTCAGCCAACCCCGATAAAATTATCCTTTGAAACCCAACTTTGAGACTATATGGCCTAGTTTTATTTGGACCTTTGCAATATTTAGCCATCACTTTTCTCTTCATTATCTTTAAAATTGTCCCAAACACTAGACTCAAGACTATTCGTAATATCATTTGAAAATAAGTTTGGGGAGTTGAAAAGAAATATCAATTGCTCGAAAGTTGTAGTACATGAAGCAAGTGTTCGAATTTGATTTGAAAAAAAGAGCACTCGAAATAAAAAAGATGTACGAAAGAGCATGTGAAAGTTGGTGTATCAATGGTAAAAATTATGAAGGTTCGATTTTCACTGAGTCTAGGGTTTTAAAACCTAAAATTATCTATCTTTTACCTACCCCTAAGCCTAGCCAATGCTACAACCTTGTTAAAGACCTATTGATTCAAAGTTCCAATGTTACCTACATTAGTGGAGAGAAATTGCTCTGCTTCAACATATGAAGACATCGCTTAAGCTTAATGATTGCGCTTTAATTTTGAATAAGGGATTAAAATCAAAATGGTAGGGATTAACATGTCTTTATTAAGAAACATTTAGTCTAATTTTTCTATTATAATAGTTGTTGGATGTAATTTGAACGATATATATACTTGAGTAGCATAATTATCGAATTTCTTGTTTTTGAGCATAATTATATTAATTTCATGATTTTGGGAAGAATGCTGTTCTGAAGGAGTTTTTCAAAAGTGTTTCTGAGAAAATTCTTTTCAATTTTGTGCATTACTCGGGACGAGCAATGAATTAAGTTTGGGGGTGTGGAAACACAAAAATTTATACACTTTTTCATGCCCTTTTAACTCAAATTTATGCGCTTTGATTAAATTATTGTCGAAAAAATAATTAAATACTATAAAATAATTAAATTGTGTTAAAAATATGAACATTATGAATTTTAATTAATTTTATAGTTAATTTTGATTAATTTTGACTATTTTCGACATATTCGCACAAAGGGCGAAAATGGGCTCGGCAGACACTGCTAGAAGAATTTTGAAGTATCGAGGCACATTTATTTCCAGCCCAAGACGGTCTGATTATGAATATTAAATCATAATATAATTAATTTTAATTTATTCTCAATTTAATTTGGGCTAAATAAATTAATCTTAATTAATTATGGAAAAAGGGCCCAGTTGAATCGCACTGGTTGAACCAAATTCAGTGAACCGAACCAGCCACCAATTGGGCAGCCCAAACCGTCCATATGCTGACCCAAATCAGCCTATTAGCTGATTAATTAAGCTTGCAAAAAGCCCTTGAAGACTTGTCAAAGTTGCATTCAACCCCCTCCACAATTAGTGGCTTTGTAGATTTGCCCCAAGCCATATTTAGCAAAGTTGAAGCCATCAACTTTGCCACATAGGTGGCCGGCCAAGGGGGGTCTCTTTGGCTGATGGGATTTTCTATTTTTAGCAGCCACAATCAGCTATAAAAGCCACCCCTTGCTGATCATTCAAAGCACCCATCAATCCTTCAACATTATCATTCTCTCCTCACTTCTCTTCTCTCCATTCTCTCTTTATTTCCAAGAACAAACTAAGCCTTCTTGTGCCGATTCTTCCTCTTGGAAAAGAGGTGTTTTCTCAGCCATTTGGAGCAGCAATTGGAGTGTTCATAAGCCACCTTGATAGCTGAGGACAGCGGAGAACGAAGAACGGAGCAATCACCAAGCCACTGAGAAACACCCTGATTTGCTTCTTGTTCCCTATCTCTTTAAATTTTGTTGTTGTTTTGACAAACATGTTTATGAATATTTATGCTATTGGAATGGTTAATTTAATCAACTTAGCTTGAATTTAATTCGTGTTGGGTTGATTGCATTTCGTCCTCTTAAATTATTAAAATTGTGTTTATACTGTTATAGGCCTCGGTAAAATGCTTGATTAAGTAAAATCATGCTTAAGTTATTCTGGCATTTTAATTGTTTAGATAACTGAAGAATTAATTATTTAAATGCATTGAAATTGTAATTAATGGACACAATACTTAATCTGTGCATGTTTAATTCTTCTAAGGTAGCTGAAGATTAAATTAGCATTGTATTTGGCGATATATATGTCTTGCATAACTTGCAGGATTGTAACGACCCGAAATTGGGCCTAGTAGGATTGGGCCCATTGGGCCTTGAGCGTAGAAGCGTTTTAAAATTCATGGCAATTTGAGAACGGCATTATTTCAAGTTGGACTTATTAGGAAGGTGATTTTGGAGAGTTACGAGGTTTCTAGGAAGTTCCGGGTTCAAGTTAAGTTATAGGAAGAATTTTGTGTTTAAGCACTTTAAGGAGAGATAGTAAGTGACCTCAATGTTTATGGAATTAAATGAGTAATGTGCTAGCATAATTGAACAACTGGTAAGAAGGTTATGGCGCCACATGAAGTACTTGGAGGGAAGAGGTTCAAATCCCATTGTGTGCAAATTTTGACTATTATTTTTGCATTCTTTCCCTAAGTGTCGGCCAAGCATGTAAATAAGGCAAGGTGGACTTTTTATTTTTGGCAAGATGGCTAAGGAAAATAGGAAAGGATGAAGGTGAGGAAAGAAATCAAGAGAAAGGGGAAAGTAAGGGGAACATGTGGCCTTTTTCAAGGGAAGTGTTATGGAAAGTGTGGTTGGCCAATTTTTGACCATTATGGTCATGAATGTGGACTAGTTTTGGGTGTAGAGGAGGTAGCCGAATTTTCTTTGGCAATTGGTAAAAGTTTTGGTGTTGTTTTGGCCAAAAACTCCTATTTGCAACTTTTGTGTCATTTTTCTTTTCTCTCCAAATTTCTTTCTCCTTCTTGCCGAATCTTCAAGCTTTGAGTGTACATCTTTCTCCTTTGTTTGGCCGAATCACTCACCTTTTGTTCATCTCCCTTAGATAGCTGAAACAATCTAGCACTCTTCTCTCCATCCATTCTTTTCTTTTGACCTTTTCATCAACATTTTCTCTATTCTTAATTCGACATTACCTTGTGATCAAATCATCCTCTTTTCGTAGTGATTTAAGTGAGTGGCGCTACAAGGAAATTAACAATCGGTAAGTAGTAGTTCTCTCTTTGTCGATGACTTTGTTTCATCCGAGTTTTTCCTTAATAATCAAGTTTTCTTCTTTCTCTCTCATTGGGTCTGAGTTACATTCTTTTCTGTGATATGGCCATCGTTGGATTTAGGGCTTTCAACAAGGTGAAGGAGCACAAGTGATTTGTATTAACCAAATCGTTATCGCCGACTGGCCAAGCAAGTGGGGTAAGAACGTTGTTATAAGATTTGTTTTGATCAAAGGTGGGATAATTGCTAACGACTCTTTCGCCACCAAATATTGTTAGGACGGGATTTCATGAGCCAAAGGGTAGGATCATTTTTTTAGTGCACTCGAGGAGATCACATTCGTGGTGTTGAAACTAGAGAAAGCACAACTTGTAATCAAGGTGTGTAATCCCGCACTTTTCCGAATACATGTTTGAAATGGTGTGTAATCTCATACCTCTCTGAATGTTTGTATGATATGTTCTATGATTCAGTTGAAATACCGAAGAAAATCAGAAACCGGCATCCGAGACCACTCGGGAGTGCGTATGTTCATAGTAGTAACCATATTTTGCAAAGAAACAGTTTGGTTAGCAGCAGTGACGTGATTTTGGAAAAATCACGAAAAATAGGATAAAGGGAATTAGAAAGTGAAAAAGATATCGAATTAAATCTTATTGTGTCTATTTTTATATGGAAGAAACAAAGGAGGAAGATGAAGTTTATATTCTGGGATATCTTAATTTTAGTGAGACTGGTTCTGATGGACTTCGTGGTTCCCTATTCTGTCTTGGAAAAATTTGTTAAAATTGTGCAAAGTTAATTATGAGTTATAAGTTATATGTATGGATTCCTTAGAGAACCTATTTTCAATAGAAACAAGTGGGAGCAGTATATGAAAACCGTACAGTGAGATATTTGAAATTAAGGTAAGAGAGGTCAGAATCATTGGACAGTGAAACAAGGGAAACTTTAAGGAATAAAAAGTACTAAACGGCTCAGAAAAAAATTCTGGAAAATTTTAGTAAGAAGATATATGAGTCTAGTTTCAAGGAAAATTTACGGATTTAAATTTCGAGTTTTCTAACTCGAGTTATAGTCAATTTAGTCAGTATGACGCAGATGGACAATTTCAAATTTTTATGCCAAAATTAGTAGTTAAGTCCGGGGTTGAGAAATTACCAAAATATCCTTGGAGTGTAAATTACCGAAATACCCCTGGGTTACGAGATTACCGAATTACCCTTAGTGGGTAAAATTACCAATTTACCGAAATGCCCCTATGGGCCGAATGATCGTATTGCTTTAATGGGCTGATTCATAAAAAGTATTCAATAGGTTAATGGATGTTATTTTTATATGGATGTTTTACGATTATGTATGATGCATCTTTACATATTGCATGGGATGGGAAAATTTGAATGAAGAGAAGTATAGACCGTGGCATTGCCACAAATTCTAATAATGGCTATGTGCCTAACATATGAATTAACGACTCAGTGTTTCGATCATTTTACCGTATATGAATCGTGGCTCACCACAAATAGTATAAATGGCGCTTTTTGACCGCAAATTGAGAGACTCAAGGGGTGGGTTGACTTGATCCCCATAGGAGAGGCCGGCTGGTACGGGGAGAGATTGGATGGATGGGTTGGGTTGCATACTTTGCATTCATATATATATATTGTTTTGTAATTGGGCTTCGCCCAAGATTATCTTAAATGGGCTTAGGCCCAAGATATTTCTAAGCGGGTTCGAGGCCCACCGGATGACTGTGAAGGGGCTTTCACACTGAGTTCTTGTAACTCACCCCGCTTTTTCTTAACCCTTGTAGGTAATGCTCCGTAATGAGGACTTGGGCCCACGGATGACTCGGTGGAGGCCATACTTCAGAAATGGTGTTTATTTTGAACTTTAGATTTCTATTTTCGTTCACTTTACTATTTTGGTTTTTTTTTATGATGTAATAAGGCCTCTGGAGTATTTATTTTTGCTTTATGTTGACGTACTTTAATTTTGCTTGAATTGTTTTTAAATGGGAACTTTTCTAAAAACTTAAATAAAGGTTTTCCAAAATCGATTAACAAATGGATTTCATAATAAACTTTTATAAATATTTTAACACGGAAGTTTTCACTCGAACTATCAAACAATATTTTCAAAAGTCACGGTTTTAAAGCTCACTACCTCGATTTTCAACTCATCAAACGATCTCTCAAAAATACTTGTATTTTATCTACGTTTCCGCAACGATTTCAAAATGCTTCTGCAACTCTATTTCTAAACATTACATTTTTATTTTGTTCATTTCAAATATGCTTTCGCTACTAAAAAGGTTTTTTTTAAAGATTATTACGTTTTCAAGTAGTTAACAATTGCTTAAGTGTTTTTGGTTTTAACAAAGAGGCTGTATTTCTTAAGCAAGTTTTTAATAATCGCAAAGATGGTTGTTTTTTACTTCCATGTGACACACCAGATTCGGGTCTAACTTCTAGGCCGAGTTTAGGGTGTTACAAGGATTATTGTGATTAAACTGTTTCAAGGTAAGGATACTTTGTTACCTCACATAGTCTTTTATATGCTTATTAGGTTGAATTAATCGGTTGAATCGACATAGGAATATGCGAGAGATTGTTTAATTTAATAAGTATGTATGTGCAATAACATGTTTACTTTTATAAATCTGCTTAATCGGTCGAATTGACATAGGGATATGTACAAGAGATAAATGGATTTTTGATTTGTAAATATGTTCATAAGTTAGCAAATTACCGAGTTGCCGTGATTTATTCGTAACAAGTATAAGCATGAATTTAATGATTCTAAGTTAAGAAATGTAATTAATCCAACACAATTATATCATCTTGATTAAAATCAGCTTTTGAAATCGTGCATAATAATTTCTTTATTTTATTTATTTTACTTTGTTTTTTTTTCTAGTTTTTAATCATTTCTCAAAACCAAATATTTTTCCCTCACCAAAGTGTTTAAAAAATCATTTTCATAAATAAGTCTTTTATAGTCCCTGTGGGTACGATAACTCGACATTTACTTGTCACTTTATTACTTATTGCGATTGTGTACACTTGCACATTTCCACCGTTCCATGTCTCAAAATCTTTAAAGTCAACACCACTGCGGCCAATTCCAAATCATGGGTTGGGTAATTCTTCTTATGAGGTTTGAGCTGGCGTGATGCATAAGCGGTCACCTTCCCCTTCTGCATAAGCACACACCCTAACCCATTCAAAGATGCATCCGTGAACATGACGTATTCTACTCCCAATATAGGTTGACTCAACACTGGGGCTTCAGTGCAACAGCCCAATTTCGGTGAAATTGGAACAGTGGTCTCGGGACCACAAATCTGAGCCAAAAAATAAAATTTATTTTTATTTTATTATATGATCCATATTATACTAGAAATGTCGTGTGAAAATTTTGAAAAGAAAATTTTACCGATTATGTGCTTAATTACGAGAAGGACTAAATCGCATAAAATATGAAAGTTGGATTCTAGTAGCTAGAAGGATCAAATAGCTATGGAATTCAAAAATTAAGGTCCTTATATGGTAATTAGACCATTAAAAAAGTATGTAGATTTTTCTTAGTGACTCATCCATGGAAATATAGAAAAAGGGCAAGGACTAAATTGGAAATAGCAAAATACTTATAAATTAAAAAGATGATAAAAGATATCATCTTATTTTATGTCATCTTCTTCCCAAAAATAAACATGGAAACCCTAGGAGAGAGAGAAGAGACTTTCATGGCCAAATTGGGTAAGTTTCCTTGTCCCGTTTTTAGTAATTTTGATATTTTTGGAATCGGGATAGCTTAGTCTCTCTATTTGGGGGATTAATTTGAAAAGTTATTAAAGTATGAAAATGGTTCATGGATGTATATGCTGGAAATTAGAAATTTATGGTAGAAAATGAAAGATTATTGATAGATAAACAACTTTTACAAAGTGATTTTTGATGAAAACATGATTTAGGGACTAAAATGAAAAGTTGTAAAATTTGATGAAAAATTCTGAAATTTTATAAATACATGTGCTGTAAAGTTTGTAATGGGGCTTTGGTTAGGCTTGGAATAGGGAGTAATTTGCACAAGTTTCATTTTCCGAGCCTAGGGACAAAATCGAAATTTATGGAAAAGTTAGGGGAAAAATAGTAATTTTGCCTAGGATGAAAATTTAGTCCACATGAATGTAAAATATGATAAATTGATGTTAAATTTACTCGTATAGATCCGGATAGACTAAATTTGGAGTTAGAACGAGGAACGAGAAAAATGTCGGATTAGTAGATTTTACGTACACAAACCTTTGTCGAGGTAAGTTCGTGTAACTAAATTGTATATGTTTTTATACTTGATTTAAATGTTGTGTTTGTGAATTTAGTCAATGTCATGAATATGTGAAAATGATCAACTACTCGTTATAGCCCGATAAATGAAAATACCCGATAAAATGGTAAATAAATAAAATGTTACTCGTATGCTTGACATGAATGTGGAATGTGTTTTAATTGAATTACTTAAATGTTACGGAGGTATGAAATAATCAAATGCCCAATAATACTTGAAAAGTGTTTAAATCCCGATTGAATAAATGGAAAATCGATGGATATGTGATTTCCCGAAATGAAAGAGGTCCTGCATTTGTTGCGGATAGGATTTAGCTCGGATGAGTAATCCTTCAACCTCAACTCTGATAGGATTTAGCCCGAACGGGTAATCCTGATATAAGTCCTCTCGAGCATATGTTATGGATTGGGTTTAGCCTAGACGGGTAATCCAAATCAAGCTCTTTAGAACATATGACGTAAAAAGGATTTAGCCTGGATTGGTAATCATGTTGTTTATATATATACGTGGCTCGAGAGTGTACTCTCTGAAATTGTACCTTATGGGTACCATTGGACACGAATTGACGGATTCTGATTCGTACACCTCGAGTGTACTACCTGTGTATCCATCGATATTTCGAAAAAATTCAACGGGCAAAGCTCTGATAAGGGCAAATATGAATTTAAGACAAATTGACATGGAATGATATATATATGATATGAAATATGACATGAAAAAAGGATATTACATGGAATATAAGGAAATGATGATTTATGACTAGTGATGTATGAAAATATGAAAAGATGATAATTGTACATGGAAATTATTTGATGAGAGTGTTCATCCTTAATTATATAATTGTACACCTTGAGTGTACTACTACTTGGTGACCTTAATACTCGAATAAAATGAGTAAAGTCCTGACATGAAATGATCTGAACTCGAAACGAACTACTATGAACCTATACTTGTAATAATAAGAGATAATATATACATGCTTAATGAATACATGTTGTGGAAAGCATATATGCATGGAAACTTGATTGTTGATTGAGCTTATACATATATTAATGTTATCGTGGATTACATGACTAACAAGGGCAATGAGAATGTGTGTAGGGCTTGAGGTCAAATTAAGTGAATATTCCTTACATAGTTACCTCAAAATAGGATGAATGGTAAGTTAAGTACCATGTTATACGAACTTACTAAGCATTTTATGCTTACCCCGTTTTATTTTCCCCTGTTTTAGAGTAAATCGGAAGCTCGTTTGATTGGAAGCTCCGCGGAGATCACTCACACTATCCATCGGCCATGTCGGTACAATATGGTAAAGCAATTATGGTTACAATGGCATGTATAGGATATGTTGGCCATATTGGCATGTAAACATAACGATGCTTGTAATCTAGCCATTGGAATGGCTAGTAATGATTTTTTTGATATACTTGTAATGTCATATTATGTTAGCCACATATATATTAAGTAGTTAATCAAATTATGTCTAACATGATGGCATAACCAAGGTAAGATTGTAAACATGTATGCATGAAATGATATACCATGATGATGGATGGAATATGCTTGATTAGAATGCTTGAAATGGTTAGTAATTGTATGTGATGATATATCATGTTAAATGATAGAATTAACTTGAATAAAATGCTTGGATTTGTTGGGTTATGAATGCAAGATGTGGTGTAGGATTATGGCAAATATTGGGGTGAGAAATGAATCTAGGAATGGATTTATTTTGTCCACACGGGCGTGTGTCTAGACCGTGTGTGACACACGACCTGGTAATACGGGCATGTAGTTAGGCCGTGTGTCCCCTGCACCTTAATTTTGAGAAAACAAAATGCTCAGAATTGAGCACATGGGCAGAGACATGAGCGTGTGTCTCAGCCGTGTGGGTGACACGGCCTTAAACACGGGCGTGTGTCTTGGCTGTGTGAAGCCTGCACCTAATTCGAATTGAATTAGTTAACCACACGGCCTAGCACACGGACGTGTGGCATGGCCGTGTGGTGCAAGTCAGAGAGCTACCTAGTTTTGAACACGGCCTGCAGCACGGGCATGTACCAGGGTCACGCGGGCGTGTCCCTTGGACCACACGGGTGTGTGAGTCCTGCACCTTGGAAAATTTTGGAATTTTGCGAAAAATTCCCTGAGTTCCCGATTTAGTCCCGACTTGATTCTAATGCTTGTATTGGGCCTTGAGGGTCCATTTAAGGGACATTATGAATGCCCTCGGTTAATGAATAGTGGTTGACATGATTTATCTAAAAATATTCTGAAAAGTTTTGGTAATGCTCCGTAACCCTGTTCCGACGACGGATACGGGTTAGGGGTGTTACATTCAGTCAATGCTTTCTTCAGCTTATCAAAACTGTGTTGACATTCCTCATACTAGTAAAAATTCTCATCTTTCCTCAACAATCCCATCAATGGCATTGCAATCATAGAGAACCCTTTAACAAACCTTTTATAATACCCAGTTAGACTAAGGAAACTGCGTACCTCTGTAACGCTCTTTGGCGGATTCCATTCGAGTACAACCTAGTTCTTCTCAGGATCTACTTTAATACCCTCTATGGAGAAGACATGACCCAAGAAGTGTACTTCCTTTAGCCAGAACTCACACTTGCTGAATTTGGCGTACAATTTATTTTCTTAGAGAACATTTAAAACTATCTGCAAGTGTTCTTCGTGCTCCGCCTCACTCTTTGAGTATATCAAAATGTCATCAATAAAGAAAACCACACAACGATTGAGGTAGGGTTGTAATACTATGTTCATTAAATCCATGAATATTGTTGGTGCATTAGTCAAGCTAAAATGCATCACTAGAAATTCATAATGACCATAGCGCATGCAGAATGCAGTCTTAGGAATATCATCCCCTTAAATCTTTACCTGATGATACCTTGACCGTATATCAATCTTCGAAAATACCTTAGCTTCGCTTAGCTGGTCAAACAAGTCCTCAGTCTTGGGCAGCGGATACTTATTCTTAATGGTTACCTTGTTTAGCTGTCGGTGGCCCTCAGTCCTGGGTTCCATAATTATAACATCCCCAATGGCCCTTCAGCATATACCAATATAGTTCTTCCCACAACTATTACACATGGGAACTTTCATTATCTGGGTTCTTCTCATGCTGGCCATAGATGTCACTTCGCATCCACTCCACTCTTGGTGCAAACCCATCGTTTAAGACTCCCTTGCTAGGGTAGCAAAATATACTTTTACATCACTGGGTCTTTTGAACCCAGCGTTAGAAACCGCGATTGCTCCTTTCTTTGCCCCTGACCTTATTTCTCTCCTGAATGGTTGTCTCCATTCTCTGAGCCTTCACATATAAGGCATCAAAATCTTTAATCTTAAGGGCAGACAATAATACCCTAAGCTCCTCATTTAAACCTCCTTCGAACCTAATACACAAACCCTCCTTATCTGGAGCCAGGTCCTTAGCGTACTTACTTAACCCGATAAACTCCTCATATTCAAATACTATCATCCTTCCTTGCTTGAGCTCCAAAAAGTCTTTCTTCATCTGTTCAACGAAGAGTTTGTTGATGAAATTTTCTCTGAATTTCTTTAGGAAAAAGTCCCAACTCACTTGCTCTCTCGAGACCATGCTAGATACTGTGGTCCACCACTGATACACCTAATCTTCAAACAAGGAGATGGTGTATCTCAGACTCTCGGCTGGGGAGCACTGCAGCTCTTCAACTACCCGACAGACTCAAGAAAACCAGTTTTCTAGTACAACTAGATCATCTTCTTTACTACCTCGAAACTATTTGGCACCACGATTACGGATGACATCCACCGGGTCTCCTCTAGACACTGCTACAGTTGGGACTGGAGGTGCAAGGTTTGTTGGTGGTGTAACCTCTGTTGTCCTCACCATCTACTCTTATCTCACCAATTCGTCAGGACGTCTATGAGATGAGGTTGGGGCAGCTCCCATGTACCGATCGAACCATTGCCCCAGAACATGGCCCATCATTTTCGTCAAGGCTTTCTTATCATCTGTTCCCAAAACTACTCAGCTTGCAGAAGGCACAGGGCTACTCACTGGTGGAGGGGCATTGCTTTTTATTTCCTCCCCTTCAACATTTCTTTAATTTATCAACATCTTCCTTATTTCTTTCTTCGCTACAACACATGAATTTAGTTAACAATACTATGAGGAATCCAACCAGATTTATGTAACATGTATTGCGGGATTTCTAACTGAAAATGGTTTTCTTTGATGATAACAAAGTCTAGCAAAGAAGACGAAACATAACTATTCTCTCCACTATCAAGCTATCCTATTTATAGATAACTCACAACCAAATCCCACTTAGGATTTACTCTAACCATTACTCATTCTCACACGCTTCCACTAATTAATCACATCCTACGAGGCTCTCCAAGTGTCTTAATTAATGACATGTTACCTCTACTAGGACGTTAGATGATTAAATTGTGTCCTACTAACTACTATCCTTACATTAGCAATGACATAAAAACACAGGCGGCAGACTTATTAGCGGGAAAGTCCATCTAATAAGGTTCTTGCCACAACCAAGAACTCGCCATCCCGCGGAGTGGAACTCTGCAGTATTGGCAAAGTTCTACGAAGTACTTCACCACGAAGTTACAAACCTTATCTGGTCTAAGTCTCGCAACTTAGGCGATCTTCGCCAGCGTGGTCTCCCAAACCAAACTAGCTCGTCAAATGAAAATACGACACATACACTAAAACACACAAGTTACCAAATATGCTTATTCTCATTTGAACATTAACATCCATAATTCAACATTTTTCCAAGTTTTAAACCAACTAATAGTTAAAGCTAATACTTATATGAACTTCTATTTACATGTCACATAACCGAGTCTAAAATGATCAAAAGTCTACTAAGTCGATGACTGGATAGTGTGAGCTTCGAGGTGATTTGATTGGCATGTTTCGCAAATTGACACTACAAGAAAGAAGAAATAATGATATAAGCATTGTGAATGCTTAGTAAGTTCAAACTGAATTTTCCTAACTTACCTTGACATTTACAACAATTTAAGCTATTGAAATTTAATGGTATAGTACATGACATCCTTTGGCACCTTATATTTTCATGTTCAAATCAACAATACAACCAATAGGTTAGTTTATTTGCATAACAAAACTATGGTACACAAATCATAAGTATATACAACCATTCAAACTATACTCAATTTGCAAAATAACGACTCAAAACGTGTTCACACATTTCAACCATTTCATTTCCAATTTAAATTATCGTTTTCGTTTCTGTTATGCCCGAAGAACCCTAGTAAATTGAACTTGGATACACGAGACTGATTTGCTCACACGAGTTGACATATTTGGGATGCTTAAACGAGCTTCAGACCATAGTTGCTCACATTAGCTTAGTTCGATGCTGCTCACACGAGCTTTATAGAATCCGCAACATATGATGGATCTCAAACCATCATATTAATTCCTAACTGAACACCCATTTTTCTTTTTGAAACCCTAATGGCATTTCATTCGTATTCTAATTGTTTACTAAGTTCACACGGGCTCTATTAGGATATTCAATTCATTCCAATCGCTGTAATGTCACATATACATATCATTCAAGTATATAAACATTCCACATCCATTCCATACATCATATTCACTTGTAATACTATATTTCTCATACTTTACGATATAGTCCTTTTGATGCCAAAATCGTTAGAATGACAATTAACCTAAACTAATAGAAATTATAATATATATTTCAAACACAACATAAATAACGTAGTAAGTTCCATATGAAGTTACTGGGCAAAAACAATAACAACAAACGTCGAAGACTAATCCACAATTTTGCCCTTTCCTCGATTATTCTCTGATTGATTCAATTCTTGATCTATATGATAATTCATTTCATTTTATCAATTACAAATACCTTATGACATCCTACTATATGCATATGACAGTTTGATTCCATTTTTTAGAAGTTCCCTAATTTTTTGCATTTTATTCAATTTAGTCCCTAAAATCGAAATTACCATAACTTTCAAATTTGAGCCTTCGATTTTGAAACCAATCTCAATTTCATCCTTCTACAGCCTCCTATTAATCATATTTACATAAATTCAACATCAATTTTGAAATTTATGCACTTTAGTCCTTATGTTTAAAAATTGATAAATAAACTTTATAAATTAGTCCTTTTTCTTTTCTAAGCTTAAAATCTAACAATTTAACACCAATTTCATTAAGCATTCATTAATGACAACTTTTGAAAACTTTAACAGTTTTGCAAATTGGTACATGGGGTAGCCAAATTAAGCTCTTGGGACCTCAAAAATATAAAAATTACAAGAAAAGGACTAGAATTACCTTAGAAATCAAAGGGCCAAAAAATTAAATGTCCAAACCCTATATTTTCTTCTTAGAATCGGTTTGAAGAAGATGAGGGGGAAAATGATTTCATTTTCTTTTTATTTTTATTTTTATACTAAGTTTAAAATTAATAAATCTTAATTAAATTAACTAATTCCTAATTACTAATGATTATAAAAATGGGGGAAAACGATGGATGAATACATCATCATCCACCATGCTATATAAAAATTGGGTCCAATTGCTTAATTGGTCCCTAAACTAATTAAAATTCTATAGCGATTAACTTTTACCATTTTCACAATTTAGTCAGTACCCACATCTGGATGAGGAGAGGGGATGCTCACAATCCTTCTAACAACTCCTTGTGGAACCCAAACACAAAACAAATCCAGATTTCACATACCTCCCTCTATTACAATTCCACTAAGCAAGGAGTCTGAAACAAGATTAGCATGACAAGGGATAATATTATTCAATGACCCCACACTTGGAATCCATTAATCTTTCCAACACCGAATACTATTTCCATCCCTAATAAACTAAACTATATTATCACGAATCATTAACCAAGCCTTAAAAAGCTCTCCAAAGAAACGAGTATTTTCCCCTCAGAATATTCTCAAGTAACCTCTCTTCCATACTAATTTTAATATTCTTAATTCTCATGTTTTACTATAAATACTATAATAACTAAGTTCATCCTTACCATAATTAATATTACCATTGCATTTAATTTCACCGAGATTAATAACATTATCCATGTAAACTAAATGGATGTTTGGAGGACACGGTGCTTTGGTCGCGTTAGAGTTATGTCGGAAATTTTCTGTGCCTATCACTATTTTCAATCCATGCGCGTGTGTCCCACTTGCCATCCTTAACTATTTTCAGTTGACGCCGTTATTATCTTTTCTCTATATCCGACTATTCCCCTACTCTCTCTCTATTACTCGCTCGTTCTTTGCACCTCATCTCTTTTTTTTTTCTCTTTTGGATTGACGCTACGAAAGAAGAAAAAAATAAACTTCGAAAGGCTAGGCGTCCCTTCCCAACACTAAAACTTATACATTCCAACCCAAAACCCTAGCTGGCTCTCTCTCTCTCTCCTTCCATTCCTTTTTTCTTTTCCTTTTTAATTCTTCCCTCTCCGCGTTCTGTTTTAGATTCTGTTTTGTCTGCTTTAATTTTTTAATTATTTTTTCCTTTCGTTTAAGAGGATGGAAGATAAAGAGGGTGTGGATCCAGCGAGTGAATTTACATCCGATTCGAGCTGGGCACTCGCTGGAGGACCTGACTCAGTCTCCGACAGCGTCAACTACTTCTTCGATAAGGAGAGCAATATACTGAGTGAGTTCGACTGGAATCTGCAACCTGATCATGCTGAACAGATTGACCGGTTCGATGAACTCGACCGGGCCGACACCAGGCCTTATTTGGCGGGAAGCTTTAGCGGCTCACATAGCTGTGTTGCTGCTGCTGCGTGTGGTTCGGTTTCGGGTTCAGGGACAGCGTCGAGTCCTGCTGGCAGGTCGGCTGACGTGTCGACATTGATTCCATCGGTGTCTTCGAGCTCCGGAGAGGATCCGTCGGAGAAATATACGGGATCCGGCGGGAAACCGCCTGAGATACCGTGAGTAGTAGTGAACAAACATCCATCCCACCGATGAAAATAGGAAAAAAATGACATGAAAATTGGAAGGAAATGTTTCTTTTTTATCCTTTTCTTTTTTATGCTATTGTGGGGGACTGAATCGTAATTAAGCACAATTTCTTTGGGCAACATAAGAGATGTAATAAAAGCCACCGTATCAAAAAGTCATGAGAGAGAAGAGACGGATGCAATCTTGGGAGTCCGTACACTCGAAAACTGTCAAACAGAAGCAGCCTTTGTTTCATGCAAGTTGGGGGAGGTTTAGGGTTGTTTCGTAAATTTAGCGACATAATAGGTGCAATTAAGGGAATAAAGGGCGAAAAATAAAAGGGACTTTTTGGCTATAATAAGCGAAGTGGCCTCCTTGACCACCGCCGCTATTGCAGCGGGAACGGCGTGCTTTCAGAAATCCCCTTTTTTTTTTTACAAAAAAAAAAAACTTCTTTCGGCTCTTTATTTTCACGTTAATACAAAGGCAATAAGCGAGAATATAGCTCCGGAAAGCCCTGTTTTGGTGACATCTGAACCCTTTAGATACTCCCAATTAGTACTTCTTTCCCATTTCTTTTTCCCCTATGACGTCTGCCTTTTGTTCTGAATTCATCCCCTCACTTAAAGCTATGCATTCTCACTTTATATGGGATTTTAGTGTTATATATGTAATGGGTTTTTCCCCATTGTTTTAGGAATTTGGAAATGCAGTCCTACAAAATGGACATTGGTCAGAGACATTCATCTCATGAAACCATGGATTATATAGTTTCTTCCATATTAATGCATTTCTTGTTTAAAGAAAGTTGTTTGTATTACTTTGATTGATTTTTATTCCCATCATTAATGGCTGCATTCATGTATCTACTTCACTAGTTGCATGTTTATTAGTTAATAGCTTCCTTGCTCTCTTTTTTCATTTTTCTCAAAGAAACAAATTTTAGGAATATGTTATCTTTTCGTTTTTCAATTTGATAAATTGTGGGTGGAATATTTTTGTGTAGGAGTAAGGCCAGGAAGAAGGGGCAAAAGCGAATTCGACAGCCACGTTTTGCATTTATGACCAAGAGTGAAGTTGAACATCTTGAAGATGGCTACCGGTGGCGGAAATATGGACAAAATGCTGTTAAAAATAGTCCATTTCCTAGGTAAATCAGAGAAAAACTGACATGTTTCCCACTTTTTGAATTGGATTCGCCTGTTTTCAGTAAAATAATTTTAACTTTTAAAGTGAAGTATCATAAACAGCATTCAGTTGTCAATATTATAATCAACTTCCTTTCCAGGAGATTATTTATGAATTTCCTTCTATCATCTTTGTTATAGGGGAAGATTCCATCAATTCATTCATAAATGGTTCCCGAAATAAAAAATGATTAATATAAACAAGAGTTAATGATAGTACTTATTTAACAAAGTTAAATATTTATCATTGAACCACTATCGTTATATACAAAAGGAGATTCCTTCAATTCATGAATATGTAATTGATATTTTGTTCCAGGGTTAAAGAAAACAAAAAAGTCATGAATTGAAAATTTTCATGTAAAAGGAGCAAGAGCCCTAAGAGGACTCCTTATGTTAGAGGGTGATGAAATATGATTTCATGCATAAAATCATTAATGGAAACGCAAGTTTTCAGAATGTTGTGTGCAAAATCTGATTTGCAGGAGCTACTACCGTTGCACAAACAGCAAATGTACAGTTAAGAAGAGGGTAGAACGCTCCTCTGAAGATCCCACCATTGTCATTACTACATATGAAGGTCAGCACTGTCATCACAGTGTCAGATTCCCCCGTGGTGGACTCATCAGCCGTGAAGCTGCCCTTGCTGGTCGATTCACTCCTTCAGTCTCACAATTTTTTTATCCACACGGGGAAATTCCTGCAAGCATAATACGTTCACAGCAAGTACCGATAGAAATAGTAGAATCTCGTACACTGCCACAAACCACAAATGAAGGGCTACTTGGGGATATTGTTCCTCCAGGAATCCGTAACAGATGAGGTTGTGGTATGCATTACATACTTTGAGTCCTTGACGCACTTTGCCTGAATTTCTTCTATTTTGGTTCACTTATTCTATGTTTGTGTGCTTCCTTTTTGGTACCGTCTGCTTTTTGTATGTTGACTGAGCTAGTTATTGAAAGGTACTAATCCAATCTCCCACCATGAGTGCTTCACACAGCACTGTAGCTTCTTAATTAGTCACTGACTAGTGGACCATTGTGATTGCTATTTAAACCCACTTGCATGAGATATAGAACACTTCTGTTGAGCAGTCCTAATATATAAGATCGACTGCGACCCACGATGTTGATGGATATACTGATAGAGTGATATATTAGGTCAGTCTTCCTTATGATTTATTGGTTTCCCTTCAGCATACATGATGAATAACATCAGGTGCATATATAGTCTCTTAGATAAGTTAATCGTAATAATATCAAATTCCGAAATAAAATTACATTGCCATTGGATTATTGTAAATATTGCCGGCTCTATTATATGCTTATCAGAGTTTGTTAAAGGGCCCTTTTAGACATGGGGTAGATAGAATGCAACTTTTGTGCTAGCGAAAAGACTTTTAATAACTGCCAGAATCTTCTGGATTGACGTTTCAGATATGTTCCATTTTTTTCCTTTGGTAGCTTTTAGATATGGTCTTAGTCAAGTTGTATCGTATTTGTAACCCATTTGAGATTAAAGGGTTATTAGTAAAGCTGTATACGAGATTAAAGGGTTAAGAGGAGAATCCAACTAACATTGTAAGATGCCGACTTAGATTATAGAATTTGCTCAATTTCTTTTTCTTTCTCCATTTTATGTTCATCTTCTTCTGAAATTTGACGTACAGGTAAAGTCAGTGATTGGTATTATAGCTGACAAGATGGAAGTGGGCGAGGCCTTTACCTGAAATCACACTAAATCTGGTATTGCTTCCATGAGTGAGTTCATTATTCTCTCTCATGTGCAGATATTTTTATCTGGTATTGCTTCAAATTCTAATATATTATACGCATGTGAATATGTTGATTAGGTTTAAAACTTTAGGACATGACTGCAGGATCATATGTTAGCATATATAAATTTTAACTATAGAATAGTGTAATATCATGTGAAAAGAACTGGATCCTGGATCTATTCTATACTGCCCTTTTTTCTTTGTTTTCTGGGGGAGTGTTGGTGGTCACTGTTGGCCCTTTAGCGAGGTGTTCATGGATTCATAGATATACATACATACATACGTGAGTGTGAAGTGAAGTGAAGTGCAGGAAGGGAATCGAAAAGAAAGAAGACGTAAATTGGGCCACTTAATTCTTTTATGGCTCAGTTGCGTGGATTTCAATGTTGCTTCAGAGTCGGTCTGTCAGCCGACATTGCTTTTTGAAGGCCCCTACTTTTTCCACCTGGATTTGACATTGACCCTTTTTTCCCCTTAAAATTATTTTTAGTTTTTAGGGGTTAGGTTATTATACAATAATATGGGTAAATAATAATATTTATGGGACGTGATACGCTTCTTGTCTTTACCATAGAAGTGAACTTGTGAAATATAAGGTCATAAACTTAACTTTTCTGTTGTATGTAATGGCTCAAAATAAATAAATTCAAATTTTCTCTCAAATTTTGTTTTAAAGTTATAACTAAATTACAATTATTGAAAGTAATAATTCAACAACTATTTCTGTTTACCCTCATCGGCCTTAATCAAAACTTTTGATTCATAAAAAACATATTAAACATAAAGCATTAATATGAGCGCGTCAACCTAATTATTCCCATATCCCTTCTAACATGTGGTTGTGTTTAGGTCCTTCAACAAACTCTCTCAACCGGACACCTGTACCTGTCCCCCCCCAAATTTCATTTCACATCTTTGAATTTTGCTTGCTTAAATTATTTTCTCTTTCTAAATTACTTTGCTATACCCTTTTACTAAGTAGGTATCTAATTCTTTTTGTCAACTATATTCCAATACCTACACTGCTACTTCAATTATACATATTATCAAAATTACCCCAATCGTTTAAAAAAAATTATTAATATTATTCCCTTTCATAAACAATTTATAAATATATTCATCTCTACCTAATTTTCAACAACAAAACTCAGATTACTACTACTACTAGCTTCTTTTTATTTTTTTAAAGCTTCGATTTTGATTCTTTTCTCACTCCAATTCAAAATCTATTTATTATTTTTCCTAAAAATAATTTTTCCGTTATTTCTATATATTTTACATAGAATAGTTAATGTTAAGTTAGCCCTATAATAAATAAATAAACCCAGATAAAGCATGAAATCCAAGAACCGGATAGAAGTTGAGTAGAAAAAAATGTTGAAATGATTGCAAAGAAAAGTAAAAAAAAAAAAAAGAAAGAATTGTGGGAATGGAGTCTAAAAAAATTGAAAAGTTTTTATTTATTTAAATTTATTTTTTTGAATAATTTAATTTAATTCTTTTAATTTAAACATGCCATATCTCATGAAATGATTGGTTAAGATATTTTGTAACGGTTCGGGATAATTTGGGTGACAGAGTGTAGTTTAGGTACCATTTATAATAACTAAATAAATAAGTTTAAAGTAATGACCTAGGAAAAATGGTATAGTTTTGGTACCACTTTGAATAACATGATATTATTTAGGTATTACTTATTAAAAAAAAAATTAGATATCAACTTGAGAAAAATAGTATAATTTAGGTACCATTTTGTAATTCAAGTCTTTAAATTTCAATTTTTGTAATAAAAAAAATTGAATTCAAAAGTTTCAGGTTCAAAATAACCTTTCCAAACACTCAAAAATTAAAATTAAATCAATAAAATGACCCAAAAGTAATGTAAAGCTAAATGATTTAAACTTAAAAGAGTGGATCTACACATAAATTTTGAGTAGAAGGTTGATTTGAAAAATTTGAAATCAAATTTTATTAATAACTCTGTAAAAGAAAGTTACAATCTCTAGAAATTTATTGAATACAAAGAAATTCTCCTTTGATTCTTCTCTTCAGTTCGAGTTTCGATTCAAGAGTCGTCTAACTTGATCTTGGATGGTTGTAGATTGCTTCAAGTGTTATGTTGACTTACTCTTGAAACAGATTTGGACCTCCAAGTTGCCTTTCTTCAAGAATTTATTTTGTCTTCCTCTCCTTGGTTAAACTAGATAGAAAAGCGACCTTTCTTCAAAACAAGTATAATGTTTGTTAGAAATTCTTCAAGTTCTTCGGTTTTTTCAGAGATTTCTACAAAGGTTTTCTGAGCTTTTTGAACTTATTTCTATAGAATGGCTTGGGATGAGCCCTTTTTATAGTGCCAATTACTTGAATATGTACAAGAGAGTACTTCTAGTAGAATTTAATGGATACATTTGATTGTTCTGCAACAATTTTAACTCTTTTATTATTTATCTCTTATTAATTAATTATAGATAAAATAATAATTTAACATTATCACTTAATTATTACATTTTTAATTAGTGATAATATAAATTTGTATTATATGCGATGTCATCATTTTACCATCATATTTGTGGTCCGAAAGAAATTCTTCATCTATAACAGAATGGATTGAATTATAAATAAAGACAACAAAACAATTCCAGTTAACATTAATCTTAAATTCAATTTCTAAACAATCATATCTCATACTTCTTATAAAATGAGGAAAAGAAACCTAAAATAATGGAATAGAAAAACTGATTAACACTTTAAATCTGAATTAATCTATAATTTATATAAGTATGAGTTCCTAAAATAATGGAATAGAAAAACTGATTAACACTAAAATTTAAATCTGAATTAATCTATAATATACATATAAGTTTGAGTTTGAGTTTGAAAAAAAATTTGAACTATTATTTTCTATCATATTATTAAATTAAAATTTAAAAATAATTATAAATTTTAATTTAAAATTATTAATTAAAAAAGTTGATGTAAAATAAATTTATAATAATAATATATTTAGCAATAATTATAATTAAATAAAAGTTGTGATAATTACATATTTAAAAATAATGTACATTTACATTTACATTTATATTTATTACTTTAAAAAATTAGTTAAAATAATTATAATTGAAGTAAAAGTTAAGACTATTTTACTAAAAAAGGCCCATTTCTTACTTTATTTACGGAAATGGGCCACTTTAAACTTTATTTACCGGAATAGGCCAAAAAACTAAAAACGCATCCACGTAGGCGCGTTTTAAGAGGAAATTTCAGAAAAACGCTCTCCTAGGGACGTGCTTTAGCCCGTGTTTTTGGCCCCAACGGTCATAAAAAAAAATTATAAAACCCCCTTCACCTATTTTTTTCACACAATTTCCTTTAATTTCTTCTAAATTTCTCAAAAAAACTCTCAAATTTCTCTCTAAAATTTTCAAAATTCTCTTTAAATCACAATTTCCTTTAATTTATTTTCTAAATCAGTATTATTTTTTTTTATAATTTCTAAGATATTTGATCGTGTTAGCAATGGTCGGGAAATTAATTCGTCTCGATCATAAACATATCTCCGTCGAGCAAATGAAAATGGTAAGGGTTAATTTCAATTTTTGAATATTATTTAATATTTTTTCATTTATGTAATTTTAATTAATATTTATTTTATATTTTTTTTATAATAGTCGGTAGATCGGGTGTTACAATGTTATATTCGTAATATGTCTGGTTCTCCATCATCGTTGATAGAAAATTACTTGAGGGAAGCGGTTTTTTGGCATGTGGCCAATATAGGCTAGGGGTGCAAGTTGTACCCGAAACTCATCAGCGGGTTCATAGAGAGGTGGAGACCCGAGACACACACATTCCATCTTCTATGCGGGGAGTGTACCATCACTTTGGAGGACGTGCAGTTACAATTGGGGTTGTCGTTGGATAGGTCCGTACTCACTGGGTCCGCTCAATCTGTTGATTGGGGAGCCGTATACTACGATCTTTTGGGTGCGATTCTGAATAATATTTACGAAGGTTGGATCGAGATGGGCTGGTTACGAGACACATTCCTGGAGTCGGAGGATGATTCGACTGAAGTAGAAAGAATACGATACGCTCGGGCATACATCCTTGAGATCATTGGAGTTATCTTATGCCGAACTTATCACGAAACCTCGTACATCTAAGGTGGCTGCTGAAACTCGTCGATTTTAGAGTAGCTGGCAAACTCAGTTGGGGGTCTGCCGTGTTGTCGATATTATATTGGGGGATGTGCCGGGCGACAGAACCAAGTAAAGCTAAAATCAGAGGTTGCCCATCACTGCTACAATCATGTGCTCGGTTTCGCTTTCCATTTTTACATCCTCGAGTGAACCACTCATATACATTCCCACTCTTAACGAGGTAAAATTTATATTAGATTTTACAATTATTACATAGATTTAAAATATAATTTTATGCTAAAATTTTATTTAATTAGGTGGAACCATTCGGCAAGTTATGTTGGAATACCTATCGCTCTTGAAGATATACGGCTTCTATTAGGCCAACGGTCGGAAGCAATTGTAAGTATATATATAAATGAAATATATATACATAACATAGTCGTTTTGTATTTAGTATTTAGTATTATGTATATAACTAATATTTTTATCACGTTCATATAGTTTCAATGGACACCATACGAGGATCCGACAATTCGGGTAGTAATTCTGGATGAATTCCTACAGAATTCAAACATTTGGCATGTTAGGGTCCCATTGATCAACTACACTACTGTCGAGATGCACCAGACAAATAGAGTGTTGCAGCAATTTGGATTCCGACAACCGATTCTCGTGGCACCTGAGGTGCTCGATGAAGAGCACAAAATCGACATACGGTGACCGAATACGCATTGGCCGGTCTTCTTCTCAGATTATATCCAAATGTGAGAAAATCGATATAATCATATACCTACTCGCGAACCGATCATCGTTCCAGAGTTAGCGTGCGATCCGAATTACATACCATGGTTTAGGATCCATGGCAAGCCATATTTGTTCTCCGAAGAGCAGAGGCATCGGCAAATCCGTGTCGAAAGGAAACAACGAGGCCCTTTAAATCCAAGGAGAATGGTTGATGGGGTGGGCCCATCAACAGTCCCCATGCAATCACCGGGTCTAATGCCCACGCCTCAAGCGACGGTGCCCACACCACAGCCCCTTCAAATTATGCCAGGTGCGTATCCTAGCACTTATATGTATCTTAACCCTTATATATTTCCTTTTCCCAGTCCTATGCCAGGTTAGAATGCATGGCTTGGAGCATCTCCTTTCTCGATGACTCCGACTCAACTGACGATATATAGGCTATCTTCGCAAGAGGGATCGCACGAGGCATCGTCGGGGAGCTCATCTCATTTCCAATCCCCATCACCTTACGGGATTCAAATACCTCCGCTGTGGGTGATGCAAATATCTCCGCAGTCTTTGTATATTCATATGTTAATACCTTGGTTGTGGATGTTTTGGTTGCCTAAGTATGCTATGAATTGTGTTATTGAATTGGTGTAAGTGTAGGCGTGAATGAGGGTGGCAAATGGATTGGTAAATAGCCTTATTTTTGTCCACACGGGCGTGTGTCTATGCTGTTTGTGACACACGGTCTGCCCCACGGGCATGTGTTTCAACCGTGTGTCCCCTGCACCTTAATTGTTGCAAAATAGAATGTCCAGAATCGAGCACATGGGCGGAGACACGAGCGTGTGTCTCGGCCGTGTGTGCTACACGGCCTTGAACACGGGCATGTGCCCCGGCAGTGTGATGTCTGCACCTATTTTATGAAAATTATGAAAATTAAATTGACCACACGGTCTAGCACACGGGCATGTGGCACGGCCGTGTGGCACAAGTCAGAAAGCACCCTATTTTGAACACGGGCGTGTCTTAGGGTCACACGGGTGTGTGACCCCTGTAACATGAAAAATTTTCTAAGTTTTGTAAAATTTTCTAAAGTTCTCGATTTAGTCTCGAACTACTTTCAAAACATGTTCTGGGCCTCGTAGGCTCGTATAAGGGACTTTATGATTGAATATGAATGGTTTTAATTTGGACGTAAATTTATAACTCGAAATTGTGTGAATGCTTGTGTTATAAGTCTGGTAATGCCTCGAGCCATGTTCCGGTGTTGAATACGGGTAAGGGGTGCTACAAGGTATGTAGACTCCGATTTTGATGGAATATTGATGTAAAATTTTGTCATTAGGGTGCAAATTGTGACAATAACTGATAGCCCTTTATTCCAATAACAACAGGAGAACATCAAATTCAAAGCACATAGACTTTTAAGTTCCCGGTTGTTAAAGTAAAAGTTCAAAGTGATTAGGCTCCTATAAAGCATATTAGGACAAACTCCATAATTGCGGACTTACTTTCTAAGGGACTACACCTAAGGTTTTATAAGAGCACACTGTTCATATGGGTGTAATGCCATTCTAGGATATTCAATTTTAGTGGGATTTTGTAATTTTAAATGCTTTTCTATTATAGACAAATTTTCAGTTATTTCAGTTTACGGATATTAAGTTTATTTTCTGCAGAAATAAAGTTTATTTGGTTTATTCACACTTTGATTTTGGTAAGGTTTGATCTCACAAAGGTTTAAGAAGACCAGCTAGAAATAGACATGTATGGATCATATTTGATGTAATTTCCATGCTACAAATCCATACTTGATCTATGTCATTTGGTTGTGTTAATATACGTGATCAGGGATGGATTTAGTTACGATATGCGTAACGAAAGTCGCATTGGTTTTATGTTAACATAATTAATGGAAGAGATTGTTCGGAATACCTTTTAGATATGGTAGTAAGGTTTCGAGCTCATAAGGTTATGTAATGACATGTAATTATAAGGTAATCAATATATATGTGGTCCAAGTGGGAGATTGTTGAAAAATATGGACATCACATATATAACAAGCATAATTACATGTTATTATTTACTACCATAAAAGATGAGCCCAAATTAAAAGTGATCTAATTTGGTTAAGGTTTATTGGGTTTTAATTTTTTTTTTTTTTTTGACAAAAAGACCTAAAAAGGCCGATAAACTCAATTAATAGCATCAAACATTACAGAATCATGAATTTTGTTGGGATAATCCATGCTAAAATTCCAAGAGCAACTGCTTTTAAGACCAAATTACAAATCAACTCAGCCACCTTGTTGCAGCTCCGATTAGTCCACTTCACTTCAACTAAAACAAAGTTGTCTAGTTTCATGCATGCTTTATCCACGCATGTCCCAAAATAGTAATTTCTCACCCTCTCTTTTTAATCCTATTGACTAAACTGGCACAGTCAGACTCAAACACCGCCTTCGAAATATTTAATTCCCCTACCACTTTCACGCTCAAACACCGCCTTCGAAATATTTAATTCCCCTACCACTTTCACGCTTTCTTCAAAAGCCATCAACTTAGCCTACTTAATATCCATAACTGCTTCTTTAAAACCCTCACTCCCAACCAGCACGAAACCATCAGCGTTCCTAACAATCACCCCATAGCCCATCTTTTCATTAGCAACAGTAGCATCAAAATTAATTTTTGCAAAGCCGCAAGGGGGCTTCTCCCATTTCTTACAAGCAAGGGTAATGGGCAGCATCGGGGTGTTAACAAGGTTATGAATCCTGAAGTCACGGCAAAGTGTTTTGGCTCTCTCCCAAATAGTTTTCTCATCCTCATCTTGACCTTGAAAAATAAAGTTATTCCTGTTATTCCAGCTATTCCAAAGCGTTGTGAAGAAATCAACAACAACTTTCATATCTAGGGTCCTCATAATATCCTCAATCTAGTCGATGCAGCAAGAATAGTCACGCTCCAACAGCCTATTATCAAGACCACTTAAAGTCAGAATGGCTCGAACCTTAGGGTAGTCCTTGAGAGCATGGATGAGGGTTTTTTCCTCCTCACCACACCGAGGGCAAACCTTGTTGAAGTTTTTTTGAATAGTGGAAATATTAGCATATGTAGGTAGAATGTCATGACCGACCGTCCAGCAAAAGACTCTAATTTGTGGCAAGGTCTTCATCTTTCAAATAGCCTTCCAGTAGAATCTATGGGGACCAAAACCCAGTTTTTGAAGAAGAAGCCACGAATAGGCTAATTTCGAAGCGTAAAAACCATGCGGGTTGTGAAACCAAACCCTACTATCCTTAGGGCCATTAGCAATAATTGGTAAATTACAAATTTGGTCCCCATAGTACTACCAAAGAGCTCTTTTACCCTCTCATTGTTCCAACCCGTGAAATTATGGTTCCACAAGTCACTCACTAATCTTTCATTGTCGGATAACAAAGTAGGGCACAAAGAGTCACCATTTAAACCCTCAAAACCCCAATTATCATTGCGGATCTTAATGCTAGTGCCATCCCCCACCAACCAACCGAAACCATTTGCAAGGGTTTTAGTAGCAGTGGCAATGCTAGTCCAAGTATAGGACGGCTTATCAACATTCTTGCGGTGAAAAATATTGCCACTAGGGAAGTACTTAGAACTCAACACCTTAAAGCACAACGTGTCTTTGAAATGGATGAGCCTCCAAACTTGTTTGCCAAAGAGGGCCACATTGAAGAGGTGAAGATCGCGGAAGCCGAGCCCCCCATGCCAACATTGACCAACCTCTGCTTCTCTCGTTACTAGCCCACCATGTACGGCTAATTTTGGATTGCATTTCATCAAGGGTACACCTAGGCGCAAGGAAAACTAAAAATGCAAAAATGACTAATGGCTAGTTAATTTAAATTGTTTGAATAAAATATAATTCCAATGACTAGTTAATTTAATTTAATTTAATTTAATTCACTTTGGACACAATTAGTTAATTTATTCATTAAATTAAATAATAATCCGAAGAAATTAAATTAAATTCCAAATCATGTATTACTTTCTCAAGAAAATGCATTTACTATGGAGAACAATTTATGCAATATATTTTCATATGTCATTATCAGTTCTTATTATTTAATCCATACAGAGTTATAGTGAACTAGTAGAGGGATCGATCGAACATTTATAATTGGGGCTTGAATTGTAACAGTCTAAATTTTTTTACTAAACATGTGGTGCTATTCTAGTAACGAATAAACTAATTTTTTGAGAAAATTGGAAATTTTGTCAGGATCCTTATGATGATTAAGTCATTTTGGGTATAATAATTAATGAAAATATTTTTAAAATTGAAAATGTGATGAAATAACCAAATCATAAATTTTGAAAAGTTTAAAGACTATAGTGCAATTTGACAAAATGTGAAAAGTGAGTTAGTATTGATTAATTGGCATAAGAATGAATTGGAATATGTATTGGAATGATGAGAATTTCATTTGGGGTCGAATTGGAAATATTTGATAGTATAGGGATTAAATTGCAAATTTAGCAAGTTTGTCGAGAAAAAAGGTAAAAGTATAATTTACAGTACCCAAGGCTACGTATTAATTATTGAATAAGAGTTATGAAATTTGGGTTGGTTAATAACTATTTGTTGTGAAGAAATTGTGCTTTGAGACATAAAGGGGCAAAAAGGTAATTTGGTCCAAAAAGATAATTTTGATCATTTCTCAAGAATTTCATGATGGAAGTATTATTTGGATAATAAAATTGGTATATGGAATTTAATTGGACTATTGGGTCATGACTTAAGCAAGTGGGCCACAAATTATAAATTTTAGACTTGGTTGGGTGGACTTCGGCCTTAGGCCCACTTGGATTTTTCTTTTTTAAGAAGAAGATGGAGACCCAGCTCCCCATCAACCTTATTGCAGCCGACCAAGGCTGTCCATGGAGGCTTCTTATTCTTCTCTCATTTTCCTTGCATTTTTCTTCAAAAGTCTCCAAGACCCAATACCTTAATCTTGAGTTTTTGTTGAAATCACTTGGGAAATCACCTCCTAAACTCATTTCTTCCTTCAAATCCTCCAATTTTAGCTTAAGGTTTGGATTTAGGTTTTTGTGAAAGAAGTTGAATCTAGAGAGATAAATCTTCATTAAGGTAAGAAATGGTGTTTTCCATCTCTTTTAATTTAATATTTGATGTAATGACCCAAAATTCACAGGCATCGGAAAATTGCAATATCGGGCCTCAATCTTAGAAAACCGAATTAGTAAATAATTATTAGGGATATTTATGAGTCTAGTGGTATGTTTAATTAGGTTTTAATTAGGTGAATTTAGCTTAATTGAAAGAAATTAGGAAAAAGGACTAAAGTAAATAAAGAGTAAAAGTTGAATTGTAGATTAAAAGAAAATAAAAAGGGCCAAAATGGAAAATAGGCCATTTAGCATAGTTGAGGCGGCAAAACAATGAAAAATTTAAAGATTTTTTTAGATTATTATTGTATATATATTAATTAATATTAAGATATAAATTATAAATTATTATTTAATTGGTATTATATTATTAAATTAATGAATAGTTTAATGAATTGACAAATGTAGGGTGATTAAATGATACATATGTAATAATAATATTTATACAACTGTAATATTTCTATTTAATTAATTATTATTTAAGCAAATAGATTTTTATTATATTAAAATATTAAATTACATAAAATAAATAAAATCATGACAAATGTAAGGTGATGATTTAATACAAGTGTATTAATTAAAAATACATACATTTGTAATATTTATATTTAATTGGTAAATAGATATTTATTATTATTAAGTTAAAAGATAATTATTAATTAAATTATTATATTATAAGATTTTTATTTGATAAATAAATTAAATATATGACAAGTGTATGGTATTGATGATGTACAAATGTAGTGAAAAATATGTGTACATTTGTTTATATATATAATTAATTGTATAATAGATATTTATTATTTGAAAGATATTTATTAATTAAATAATTATATTATAAGATTTTTGTATTATTAACAAATTAAATGATGGCAATTGTAATTTAAATATTTGTTATTAAATAGATATTTATTATAATTATTATAATGTATTATTATTATTATTAACTAATATATATATATAAGATATAAAGTAAAAAGAAAACAAATAGAAGAAAAGAAACAGAGAACAATTCGAAGCAGGGAGAAAGAAATAAGGAAAGAAAAGAAAAAGGAAAAATTAAGGTTTTAAGGTTTGGAGCTTTAATAGGTAAGTTAATTAAGCCCTTTTTACTTAATTTTGATGTTTTAGAAGATTTAGAATAAATTTTTGTTGAAATTAAATTGAGGTTTTGGAAGTTCTTAGGTTTTTGAACATAGTTCATGTTGAACAAAATGATGAATTAGCAGGGGCGAAGCCAGAAGAATTTTTTAGGGGGGGCGGATAAAATTTTAATTTTTTATAGTTTATATCTTTATAATTTGTAAAGGATTAAATTGAATTTTTCTAATTTTAGGGGGGGCCAAAGTGAAATTTTACCTTTACTAATTTAAAATTTTTAAAAAATTCTAAGGGTCAAAATAGCAATTTTACATTTTAGGGGGGCCGAGGCCCATGCCAGCCCCCTAGCTACGCCCCTGTGAATTAGGGGTTTAATTGAATGAATTTCAATTTAGATTTGATAAAGGGATTAAATTGAAAAGTAAGCCATAAGTTTTGCATAGTAGGGACTAAATTGAAAGAATTTTGAAATTAGGGATTTATGATGAAATTTTGATAGATATGTATATGTTTGGTTGAATTTTGAATGGAAATAAAGTATGAATTGAGTTAGAAAAGTAAGTGAATTTAGTTAGGATCAAATTGAAAATAAGGTAGAAATTGAATAGAAATTCAATTATTCAATATAAATTAGTGCTGTACTAATAGTATAAATTATTTTAATTTACGTAGCTAGCAAAGAACCCGAGGCATCGGCATCGAAAGGAAAAGAAAAGGTTATCAAGGAGTAATCGAGCAAATCACGATTTGTATTACTATAATATGAATTATTTATTATTAAATGCTAAATTTTAATTAATGTGTATGATAAGTGAAATTTAAGGTAAGTATTGATAATTGAGTTGTAATTAAATTGAGAATGAAATTGAAATTGAAAAGTAATATGGAATACCCTATTAACTAGTCGGTCCGAGTCGGATATAATTGGCATGCCATAGGATTTGGAAGAGTACGATTTATCGGCTTTGCCGATCGGGCACTTTATGTGTCGATTTCGGGCACCTCGTGTGTCGTATCGATCGCACCTCGTGTGTCATTTCAAGCACTTATATGTCAGATAACGATCATGTACTATGTACCATTTTAGGCACAATGTGTCGTCTTCGGTGTGTTTGGGTTGGAATCTGTATCCGCAAAGTCCGGTTTGTTAATAGGGTGAATAATCAAATGAGAAAATTAAATAAATTTGATTGATCGTACTATTAAAAATATGAGAAAGAAATTATGAGTTGAATTGTGAATGGAATTAAGATGTGAGATTTGAAGCATGAACTTAAGGTTCATGAATTTGCTAAAATATCTAATTATTGATATTGAAATCAGTTGAATAAATGAAATGAGAAAATTGAATGAATTGATCGATTGAACTATTGAAAGTATGAGAAAGTGAAATTATGAATTGAAATGTGAATTGAAATTGACATATCGAAATAAGAAGTGAAAATAGAATGAATTGGAAATAATGAAATAGTGTATGAGTTAATTGAATATAATCTTATGAATTAATTATAATTAATTTTATTGAAAAATGTTGGTTTAAATAATTATTGAAAGACTAATGTTGTAAGGTTTTAGATATGAAATCGAATAAGTTATTGAATTAGGATATAGAAATGAAATACATGAAATAATGATTTTATGAAATGGTTATTAATGAAATGCATGAAATGAATATGGAAATAGTAAGAAGATATATAAATTAAAATGAAGAAAAGCTATTTAAGATACATATTATTAAGAAAATTTAAAGTTTTAAATGCATGAATGTTTTATTGAAAGTAAAATAGTGGTAAGGTAAAGTGTGCATATTTATTGTTTTTATTTTATTTTAAGTATTTGAATTATAGTAATACCACTGGTGTATACTCGATTATGCATGTTTGTTTCAGTGCACAAATTAGGTACTGAAAATTTTAAAGAATTGTATTTGAGATTACGAGCTTTCATCTCATCACATCTTCAAGCAACAAGAGGGTACGTTTTAAAATTTTGAATAGAATGACATGTACTTAGGAAAATCAAGTATGTTCCAAGTAGTTGTAAGGACTAAATTATAAATTATTTAAATTTATTATTTGTCCGCTTTTATGTTCTAATATATTAGTGATTAGCCAAGAATTACTTTGGCACCAAATGTAATATTCCTATATCAGTTCCTTGAGTCGAACATGTTATAGGGATGTTACATTTGAGATTGATTATAGCACCCTTGCCCAACCTGATCGTTGAGTCCTTTTTCACGCCAAGCTAACTGTTTACACAAATGGCGCTTAAATGCACTTTCAAACCTGCACAAACCATCCAAAACACATACCAAAACATCCATTCTATCATTTTCAAAGTCAACCAACTCAATATGCCACAATTTGGCACCAATTCAAACCAAAACAATCTACTCTAGTTCAACATACTTCACATACATTTAAGCCATTCAATCCAAAATTTAGCCATGCCATATTAATGCTTATCCATGCTAATCAAAATCATAATGTGACAGCCCACGCTCGACCCGATCTTTGGGTTCGGGTATGGAGCGCCATGAGTCAAACCGTTGGAAGCACTAAACTTTTATTTTCAAATTACTTTGTGATTTGGTGGATACCCGTTTGCCAAAGTGGTGTACCGTTAATTTGAAAATATAGATATATATACTAGAAAGCAAAAATTTAAAATGGTACGACGCCACTTTAAAGATTAAAGGTACAACTAAATAGCCTTTAGCGGTAGCTTAGAAAAATATTTATAAGTTCATGTGAAATATTCTTTTGAATTACTGTCCAAGCGATAGTTTAAAACTCAACTCAACTCAACTCAATCTAATATCATCACAAACCACATTTAAATAAAATCCAGCAAGGCTATCAATAAACATTCAAAGTACAAAATATCGTTTTGAAAAATACAGTTCGATGACTTTTAATGGTGGCATCTAACAATGTAACATCCCGAAATTGGGCCTAGTAGGATTGGGCCTTGAGCTTTAGGAAAAATTTGAGTATTATTTGTGTTGGCTCTGTATGAATTTTGTGTGTTAGCATAGTCTTGTGAAGGCTTGATTTTATTTAGGAAGTTAGAATAATTTTTAGTATGGTTTATTTAATGAAGTGGATTAAGTGAGCTTAGCACTTAAGTTAATTTAAGTGTTAATTAAAGCATAAGAGGAGTAAGTGGCAAGTTGGTTAAGGAGCTTGAAAGGTGGCTTGAGGTTAGAGGTTCGAGTATCATGGAAAGCATTTTTGAAGACTTTATTTTGTGTTCTAGCATTGATGGACGGTCAACCTATGTTTATGATAGGTTGGACCTTAAGTTTTTGGTAAGTTGAATTTTGGAAAAGGAAAGCATGAAATAGGGGATAAGAATATTAAGGTTATGGAAGGTTGGGGAGACATAAGGCTTGGTTGTAGGAAAATGTTTTGGAAAGTATTCCAAGGCCTTTAGTGAATGTATGTAGACGGTATAGGTGTCTAAGGGGGTGGCCGAATTTTGTTAGGAGATTTGGGGGAGGATAGTTAGTCAACTTTTGGCATTTGTGCATGTTTTGGCTTTTGTTTTCTTTTCTCTCCACAAACACTCCCTATAGCCGAATGTGTCATGGGCATAAGGTGAGTTTTTGTTTTAGTTTTGGCCTTCTTTCTTGTTTTGTGTCTTAACCAAAAACCTATTCTTAAAGAAACTTTACCAACTTTTCTCTAGTGCATCAAAGTGAGCCATAGCCGAATGTCCATTGGAGTTGTTTTTCTTCCCTCTTAGGTTTATGGAATTGAAGCATTTTGCCAATTGAACCTAGTTGAAGAAAAGGTTAAAGTTATCCATCATGATCAGATGATGCAAGCTTATGACAAAGAAGTTCATTTCAAGGAATTCCATGAAAAAACCTGATGTTGAAACAGATTTTTCTTCTACAAAATGATTTTAGAGGAAATCATATGCCAAACTGGGAAGGTCTTATGTAGTGCCTATTCTAGAGGAGCATTGATATTGACTGAAATAAATGGTGAAGACTTGCCTAATCCGGCGAATTCAGGTTCAAACAAGAAGTATTTCACCTGAAAGGGGAAGGTCCAAGGTGAAAACTCGTAAAGGATACCTTGAGTAAAAAAAACGAAGGAGAGGCCAAGGCGAAAACCCGCAAAGGGCGCTTTGAGACCAAAGGGGCTTTGAGTTGAAAACCCGAAAAGGGCGGCTCAAATTTTGATCAAAAGTGGGGCACACAGTAGTCTTACTACATTTGAATTAACAATGAAGAAGTATGTTACGTCTTGGGGCATTGACAGAGTACTGCGGATCCCCTAAACACATATTGAGTTTAAAATGGTCCTTAAGAAATCGGAACAGAGAAGCTCAGACTGCGATATCTGGGGCACCTAGTTTCCCATCTTACCCATTTTCTATCTTTGATTACTTTGTTCTTTTCAAAGAAACACCCCCAATTAATTTTCTTTTATAGCCTTTGCTATATTTACTTTATTCTTTTTAAGATATACCAATCAATTTTCATTTATTGCCTTGGTTATTTTTGATTAGCTTATTTGTTTCGAGCTATGCTCCTGATTAATTTCTTTCTTGTCCATTGCTGTAATCTTTCTCAAGCATTTTATATTGAAATAACGATTAATGGACTAATAATACTTTCATAAAAGGAGTTTCGTATATTACTCTAGAAGCTTCTAAATAATATGAGGAATCTGAAACATGACTATTGTTCGAAACTCACCAAGCCTAAGGGCTGGAAACATTTAAAATGATTATCTCTTCGGATTCTTATGGGATAAGACAATTTCGTTGGTGATACTATATTGGCAAATGACGAACAAGGTCAATCCAAGTATAAAAGGGGATCATTGTCGGGATACCCTGCATCCATTCAAACACATACATCTGGTCATTGCACCTAGGGAATGGTGTAACAGATTGAAAGTGATACAAGTTCTATACCTTTGAGTGGTAACAGAAATATGAAAGAAACCAAATGTTATTCTCCTGAAGTTGCAGTGGGAGGTACAAACTTCATGTCCCAAGGTTCGAGTGGAGTGGACTCAGAATTACCACAGGGCAAAATAATGGAGCAAGAAAATGATACTTCAAGGGGAACGAAGATGAAACCTTGACAGATAAATGAGTGATAAAACCTTAAGCGGAAATCATACTCATATCATTTTTACATTCATAGCATGTCTAATTAGGAGCATTTGAGGCATTTCGATCAAGGCATCCTAATTATTAGACATAATCATATACCCATTCTACAGGTTGTGTCCTCTAAAAGACAATGTAGTAAGGTAGAAGATAGCTAATCTGGCATTCCTGAGCTTTGCAGGAAGCAAATTGAGGATAGCAAATCTGGAATTCCTGAGCTTTGCAGGAAGCAGATTGGAGATAGCAAATCGCATTCATGAGCTTTGCATGAAGCAGATTGAAGATGACAAATCTGGCATTCCCGAGCTTTGCGAGAAGCGATTGAAGATAGCAACCGACATTCCCGAGCTTTGCGTGAAGCGATTGAAGATAGCAAATCCGCATTCCCGAGCTTTGCGAGAAGCGATTGAAGATAGCAACCGCATTCCCGAGCTTTGCGGAAGCGCATTGAAGATAGCCAATCTGCATTCCCGAGCTTTGCGAGAAGCGATTGAAGATAGCCAATCTGCATTCCCGAGCTTTGCGAGAAGCGATTGAAGATAGCAAATCTGGCATTCCCGAGCTTTGCGAGAAGCGATTGAAGACATCACCGTGATCCCCGAGTTTGTAGGGATCAGATTGAAAATATCAGATCTGGTCTCCCTGAGTTTGCAGTGGAGCAGATCAAAAGATAGTGGATATTGCCTTCATGAAGTTGAAGCTATCAAACTCACTGAAATCAAGATGAAGCTCCAATGCCGTTGAAGTTGCAGTTCGGATTGGAAGAAGTCGAGGACGAAGAAGTCGAGGCTCGGCAAAGACCGGGCAAAATTGGACCTTTTATAGTCTTTGCTCTATTCTCGTTACACGACAATGAGCAAAGAGGGGCAGCTTTAATAGGCCAATTTAGCCCGGGCCCATAAAACAGAATAAAAAAACCCAAAATAATAAAACAAAGTCCAAGTCCAGTCCACAATATATCATTTGGCCCGATCGGAATAACCCATTACTTGAAAAGGTTGAAGGTCCATCTACAAGCTTGACGTTTATGGAAATACAATCTTCAAAGATCTGCAATCTTAGATATGATACGTAAATCTTAGATATGATATGCAATCCTAGAATATATGGTATGCAATCTTAGATATGATATGCAACCTTAGAAGATATGGTATGTAATATTAAAAGATATGATTTTGTAATCTTAGAGATTTAATTTGTAGATACCTTTTAATCTTAGCCGTTGATGTAATTGATCTGCACTGCTTTGATTTGGGGAGGCTCAACTATAAATAGAGGCCTCTCCCTTCATTGTAAGACACTTGGAGTTTGAAAGCAATAAGAATTCTTGAGAGCATTCACTCAAATTTCTCTCCTCTTGCGTTCTTATTTTCTCGTGGCTTGTTCTTATTTTGTTCTTCGCTCATCTTCGCTTTCTTTTGAGTTGCTTCATTCGAAAGTTAAATTTTGGTGGAGGAATTTCGTTGAATCCTCACATTGCGGGAGTTAGGTTGACATATGCGTTTTTAACCTTTTTATTTATCCATATCATTTTTATACTTTTTTATTTTTTTTAAATTGTTATAATATTCGTTAATTGTTTTGAGTATATTATTTACCTTATTATTCATTAATTTTTAATTACTACATTTTATCCAAAAGTTTTTTCTTAAAGTTTAAATTATATTAAAGTTTTATTTTTTTATTTTGTTAATTTCGTTAAAAATACATATTTATATTTTTTTATCTTTATATATATTTAGTTATTATTATACATTATTTCACTTAGTTTAATAATTTATATATTATTTATTATATTATATTATATTTTGTATATTAGATAGTATTATGTTATATTATATAAAGCTTTATTTTGTATAAAATTTATTTATATTATCTAATCCATTTTATTTATATTGTTTATATTATGTATATAATTTCATAATTATTGTACTACATATATACATATATTTTCATTATTTATTATTTTATTTAATATAATTTTTATTACATATTTTTTATATTAATTATCATGCTATATGTATTCAAAAAAAGTTTATACATTGTTTAATTATTCATCTTATATATATGCCTTCTTTTATTTATTATTTAATCTTGCATGAAAAGTTTATATTTACTTAGTATTTTTAATTATATTGCTTTATATATTTTATTTGTTTATACAATACCCTTTTATTTATTTATTATTTTATGATTATCCTAATGTAATTATCTTAGTTGTATTTTATATTGTTTATATTAAATGTTAATGTATTATAATTGCTTTTAATAAGTATGTCGATAGTATATAAACACAATGTTGTTACATGGTTATTGTTTAAAATAAAAAATTTCATTTTTTGCAAAATTATTATATTTTTAAAAAAGTTTTTTAAAATAAGGCAATGTTTTGGTATTTAGAAATTCGGAAAATAGTGCCCTAACGTACTGGGTTGCGATTTTCCGTTTGGATAAATAACTAAATACCCTTTTACAAGTTTTGTAAATCATGAGATGATTTTGACTACGAAGGTTCTTTAATATCCTTTCCTAACGTACTGGATGTGATGTTTATATTCCCTCGGAACAAAGAAATCTCAAGTTTTAACTTAAATGGCTCAAAGTTTTTTTTAAGAAATCATATTTTTGAATACTTTTAAACTTCAAATATTTGGACATGATTTTATCAATTAGGTACCAATTTTTGGGCGTTATGAAGGTGTTAACCCTTCCTCATACGTAACCGACTCCCGAACTCGTTTTTTTGTTTTTTGTGGACCAAAATTAAAAGTTTTAAAATAAAACGTTTTATAAGGTGATCCAATCACACCTAAATAAAAAGGGATTGGTGGCGACTCCCACTTTCATTTTTCAAAGTCGATCCCCATTTTTTAAACTGATTTTAAAAATGGTTTCATAATACTTATACAACTACAATATTTCTATTTAATTAATTATTATTTAAGCAAATAGATTTTTATTATATTAAAATATTAAATTACATAAAATAAATAAAATCATGATAAATGTAAGGTGATGATTTAATATAAGTGTATTAATTAAAAATACATACATTTGTAATATTTATATTTAATTGGTAAATAGATATTTATTATTTATTATTATTAAGTTAAAAGATAATTATTAATTAAATTATTATATTATAAGATTTTTATTTGATAAATAATTTAAATATATGACAAGTGTATGGTATTGATGATGTACAAATGTAGTGAAAAATATGTGTACATTTTTATATATATAATTAATTGTATAATAGATATTTATTATTTGAAAGATATTTATTAATTAAATAATTATATTATAAGATTTTTGTATTATTAACAAATTAAATGATGGCAATTGTAATTTAAATATTTGTTATTAAATAGATATTTATTATAATTATTATTATTATTATTATTATTATTATTATTATTATTATTATTATTATTATTATATATATATAAGATATAAGATATAAAGTAAAAAGAAAACAAATAGAAGAAAAGAAACAGAGAACAATTCGAAGCAGGGAGAAAGAAATAAGGAAAGAAAAGAAAAAGGAAAAATTAAGGTTTTAAGGTTTGGAGCTTTAATAGGTAAGTTAATTAAGCCCTTTTTACTTAATTTTGATGTTTTAGAAGATTTAGAATAAATTTTTGTTGAAATTAAATTGAGGTTTTGGAAGTTCTTAGGTTTTTGAACATAGTTCATGTTGAACAAAATGATGAATTAGCAGGGGCTTGCCGTAAGAATTTTTTAGGGGCGGATAAAATTTTAATTTTTATAGTTTATATCTTTATAATTTGTAAAGGATTAAATTGAATTTTTCTAATTTTAGGGCGGGCCAAAGTGAAATTTTACCTTTACTAATTTAAAATTTTTAAAAAATTCTAAGGGTCAAAATAGCAATTTTACATTTTAGGGGCCGAGGCCCATGCCACCCCTCAGCTACGCCCGTGAATTAGGGGTTTAATTGAATGAATTTCAATTTAGATTTGATAAAGGGATTAAATTGAAAAGTAAGCCATAAGTTTTGCATAGTAGGGACTAAATTGAAAGAATTTTGAAATTAGGGATTTATGATGAAATTTTGATAGATATGTATATGTTTGGTTGAATTTTGAATGGAAATAAAGTATGAATTGAGTTAGAAAAGTAAGTGAATTTAGTTAGGATCAAATTGAAAATAAGGTAGAAATTGAATAGAAATTCAATTATTCAATATAAATTAGTGCTGTACTAATAGTATAAATTATTTTAATTTACGTAGCTAGCAAAGAACCTGAGGCATCGGCATCGAAAGGAAAAGAAAAGGTTATCGAGGAGTAATCGAGCAAATCACGGTTTGTATTACTATAATTCAAATCTATTTATTATTAAATGCTAAATTTTAATTAAAATGCATGGTAAGTAAAATTAGGTAAGCAATTGAAATGATAATATTGATTTGAATGAAATTGATTCAAAAATGTTTATGGCTATTGAAATTGAATGTGAACAAATTGGAAATTAAAAGTGATTTAAATTAAGTAATTGAATTATGAATTATGTGAATATTTGAAAGTATATTGATTGGAAACTAAAAGTGATTTGAATTGAATCAAATTGAATTGAATGAAGAAAATATGTGAGTATTTGAAATGTATATTGATTGAAAAGTAATTAGTGGTTTGAATTTGATTGGAAAATGAATTAAAAATATGAATTGAATTAAAGTGAATTAAATTATGTATATGTGTGAATATGTGAATTGTATATTGATTGAAAAGTGGTCTGAATTGAATCGAAGTATGGTTATATGTGAATTGAAAGTGAATTTGAAATAGAAAAATGATTTGAATACCCTATTAACTAGTCGGGCTGAGTCGGATATAGTTGGCATGCCATAGGATTGGAAGAGTACAGGAATTTATCGGCTTTGCCGATCAGGCACTATATGTGTCGTATTGGGCACCATGTGTGTCGTTTCAGGCACTTTATGTGTCGTATACTACTTCTGATATATTGATCAGGTACTGAGTACCGTTTTAGGCACAATGTGCCGTACTGGTGTGTTTGGTTGAAATCCATGTATCCACCAAGGTCCGGGTTTGTTAATAGGGTGAATAACTGAAATGAGAAAATTAAATAAATTTGATTGATCGTACTATTAAAAATATGAGAAAGAAATTATGAGTTGAATTGAGACATAAGATTTGAAGCATGAACTTAAGGTTCATGAATTTGTTAAAATATCGAAATAAGAAGTGAAAATAGAATGAATTGGAAATAATGAAATAGTGTATGAGTTAATTGAATATAATCATATGAATTAATTATAATTAATTTTATTGAAAAATGTTGGTTTAAATAATTATTGAAAGACTAATGTTGTAAGGTTTTAGATATGAAATAGAATAAGTTATTGAATTAGGATATAGAAATGAAATACATGAAATAATGATTTTATGAAATGGTTATTAATGAAATGCATGAAATGAATATGAATATCTCCTTAAAGTGCTAAAATACCAAATTTTGCTAAGGCCCAATTTGAACCCGGAACTTCCTAGAACCCCGTAACTTTCCAAAATCACCCTCCTAATAAGTCCAACTTGAAATAATGCCGTTCTCAAATTCCCATAAATTTTAAAATGGTTCTACGCTCAAGGTCCAATGAGCCCAATAGGTCCAATTCTACTAGGCCCAATTTTGGGATGTTACAAAAATTGTGACACCCTCACACCTGACTCGATCACCGAATTTGAATGTATGACGTCACATTATGTTACCGAAGCAACTCAGACTAACTCAATTCATTTCACTAATAATTTGGAATTCAATCACATTAAGTTACATGCATAAACATGATGAATTAATGTTAAATGATCTTATATAAAGTGTTTTTGTAACGCCCCAAAAATTTCTAATAATACGTGGCATAATTCTAAGCTTGAGTTTCAAGAAAATTATGAGAAAATTTATGGAAATGACTCGGATAGGAAATTTCTTGAAAGGAATTTGATATTGGCGATGGAAATATGTGGAAAGAGTTGTAAAGTTGATAATATAAAAAAAGACCAAATCATAAATTTTGAAAAGTATGAGGACTAATGTGCAAAATTGTCTAAATATGAAAAATATTGATTATTGCATATTATTTAACATAAAACAAATTGGAATGTGTTTTGGTGTGATGAAAATCACTTTTGGAACTAAATTGAAAAAATTAAATAGTATAGGGACTAAATTGTAAAAGTTTCCATTTTTGTCGAAAGAAGAGCTAAAGTGCAAATTTTACCACTTATGAAATGATGTTAAAGATTTATGATGAGGGGCTTAAATTGCTCCAAGTATCAAATTTTGAGAAGAAATCATTAAAAATGACAAAAAGGACAAAATAGTAGTTTTATTGTAAAAGGCTACTTTGGTAAATTTTTGAGACTTTTATGGTGGAAATAATATTTTAATATGATATTTAGTATCTTGAATTATTTTAAATCATTGGAACATTGTTTTAAAGATTTGGGCCACAATTTAAAGAAATTGAACATGAATGGATGGACTTGGGTCCTAGGCCCATGAAAGGATATTTTTAAATGGGGGATGAACCCCATCAGCTCATCTTTTTCTTTTTGTTCTCTACTAACCAGCCGCCACCGTTGTTGCCATTTTTCTCTTTTTCTTTTCCTTGCTCATTTCTTCATTTTCTTTCAAAATTTCCACTACCCACCTTAAGATTTTGTTAAAATCTCTATGGAAACCACATCTTAAACTCATTATCATTAACAGTTTCTGTAACAGCCCGTTTTCAGTGAAATCGTAACAGTGGTTTCGGGACCACAAATCCTAGCCCGTAAGAAAATTTATTTTGATATTATTGCATAGTCTGCATTATGATAGGAATGTCGTATAAAAATTTTGTTAAGAAAATTTTACTGATTCCATGTCTAATTTGATAAAAGACCAAATTGCATAAAATGCAAAAGTTGAGTTCTAGTAGCTATAGGTATCAAATAGCTATGGAATTCAAAATTGGAGGTCCTTATATGGCAAATAGACCATTAAGAGGAGTTAGTAGATAAGTTTGATGATTCATCCATGGAAAATTAGAAAAAGAAAAGGATAAAATTGGAAAGATAAAAAAATAAAGATGATAAATAATAAAATAAAGAAAATATCATCATTTTATCATCATCTTTCCCAAATAAATATGGAAACCCTAGCCATGGAGAATTGAAGAAAGAGAAAACTTATTTGGCCTAATTAGGTGAGTATTCAAGTCCTATTTTTAGTAATTTTATATTTTCGAGATCGTAATAGCATAATTTAGCTATCTCGGGGATTAATTTGTAAAGTTATTAAAGTACTAGGGTTTGCCATGGATGAATATGCATGAATTATGAAATTTATGGTAGAAAATGAAAGGTTGTTGATAGTTAAACAACTTTTGTAAAGTGAATTTTCATGAAATTGTGATTTAGGGACTAAATTGTAAAGATGTAAAATTTATGGAAAAATTTTGAATTTTATGAATTACATGGGCTGTAAATGTTATATGTAAAAATCTGTTAGGCTTGGAATAAGGATTAAATTGCATGAATTTCATTTTTCGAGCCTAGGAATGAAATCGTCATTAATTAAAAGTATAGGGGCAAAATGGTAATTTTGCCCAATATGTGAATTAAATTGAATTGAATATGAATCGTATTAAATTGAGCTAAATTTAGTCGTATAGATCCGGATAGACCTAGTACAAAATTGGATCGAGGAAAATAAAAAGTATCGGATTAGTACCCTACAAACACGAATATTGTCGAGGCAAGTTCGTGTAACTAAATTGTATATTTATGTGATATGCTTGATTTATATGTATGTAATTTGAATAATTGTTAAGTATGATAATAAATCACATATCCGACAATGTCCGGCAAGAAATAAATCTCAGTTGAGCAAATGAAATTAGATGGATATAGGGTTTCCAGAGTGGTTGTGGTCCTGCATATGTTGCGAACACACCATAGCTCACAAGAGCGTCCCGTTATAGCTCACATGAGCATCCCGATATAAGATCTCTTGAGCTTTCTAATACATGGTTATTCCAAGCTTCCCGTTTATATGCTCTTATGAGCATTCTGATCGGTAGTGAACCTGCATGTGTTGCAGACACACCGCAGCTCTTATGAATGTCCCGATATATGGCTATCCGGAGCTTCCCGTTTAAAAGCTCTTTCATGAGCTTCCTGATAATAGCTCTCCAGAGTTACCCGTTAAGCTCGCATGAGCTTTCTGATTTAAGCTCTTACGAGCTTCCTGTTATTAAGCCCGAATAAGCTTCCTGTTACAAGCTCATATGAGCTTTCTGTTATTTGGCTTGGAAGAGCTTCCCGTTTTAAATGCTCAATGAGCATTCCTGAAAATGAATTGACGGAATATAGTATGTACACTTTGTGTGTACTACCCATGTATCCATCAATATTATAAGTGGTTCAATGGTAAAGTTATGATAAATGACAATATGAATTTATGATGAAAGATTATGGACATATATTTGACCACATGAACATGACTTGTATATGAAGTTTGAATTCATGATATGGAAAGTACATGAATAAGGAAATTTGATTAATGATAAGTTCATACTTGTTTATTGATATTCATGTGAATTACATGACTAACATGTTTGATGAGGATATGTGTCTAGGAAAATGGCCAATTTGGCTTGAACATATTTATTTGCTTACCTTAAATGTGAATTAATTGGTAAGTTAATTTCCTGTTATTCGAACTTACTAAGCTTAAAAGCTTACTCTGTTTTATTTCTTCTGTTTTATAATACTTGGAAGCTCGTAAAGGTTGAAACTTGGTCGGAGCCACATCACACTATCCCTCGGACTTCTCGGTATATATATATCAAATTAATTTTGGTTATAATGGCATGTATAGGTTAAATTAGCCAATGGTGGCATGTAAAAAATTTGGTTGGAACTAGCCATTTGTATCGCTTGTGTTTAGTATATTTTGTTATGTATATACATGGTCTAAGCATGTTTGACATGTGTGTTTGAAATGATTAAAATGATGGAAATCATGTGGATATTTGGATTAAACTAACATATTTGATAAAAACATGCATATATGTGAATTAGGTCAACTAGTTAAGTTTGAAACATGAACACATGTGATGATATGTCATGTATAAAACTTGATTTTTGCTTGATTTGAATGTTTTGTGTTGGCTTGGAAATGTGTTAATATGTCATTATAGGTGGAAGACAAATTGGGTGAGAAATAAGGCTTGGAAATGGTCTTATTTTGTCCACACGGGCAAAGACACGGGCGTGTGTCTCAGCCGTGTGTGACACACGGCCTAGCACATGGGCGTGTGGTTTGGCCATGTGTCCCTTGCATCTTTAAAAATTCAAAACAGAATGCTCAAGATTTTTCACACGGGCGTGTGGCTTGGCCGTGTGACCCCTGCACTTACACACGACCTAGCACACGGGCATGTGACTTGGCCGTATGACCCAAGTCAGTAACCACCCTAATTTGGACACAGGCTGGGACACGGCCGTGTGTCCCTATTTTGAATGTCCACACAACCTGAAATACGGGCGTGTCTCTAGACTGTGTGAGCCACACGGCTTGACCACACGGGCGTGTGTACACTGCACCTAGGAAAAATATTAAAATTTTGCGAAAAATTCTCTAAGTAACTGAATTAGTCCCGATGTAACACCCCAAACCCGGCCTAGACGTTATGGCCGAATCTGGCGATATCACATGATAGTGCTTTTGAAATCACAACGACGCTATGACCTTTTCTCCGTTCAAACCACTCTTCATTATCTTATGTTAACTCCAAATCGTGTCATTTGTTTTCAAAATGTTATCCATTTTCAAAACGTTGTTTATTTACAAATTGTCATTCATTTCCCAAAACGTTATACTTTGCGGAAGCTTTTAAAACAGTTTGCGTCTGCATAGTATTTTGATAAAACATTCATCTCTTTTGAAAACCCGAGTTTCTCCTGCCACTAGCAGTTATAAAACATAAAGCAGTATAAAATCCAAATTTAAACCAAAAACCCGTAGAGGCCATTATTATAGAAAAATACCCACATAAACTTAAAATCAAGATTAAGTATCAAACAAAGATAGAAGAGAGTCGTGGCTGGCTATCACGAGTCCTCCACGCACCGATCCGCCTATGTCCGAGATTACCTGCATGATTAAATGAAGGGTGAGTTTTCAGAAACTCAATGTAACCCCATACAAAACAAACAAATAATATACAAATAATCACGATGCAGGACTAAGCCCTTTTTCAAAGATCGATGATCACCCGGTTTGGGCCTTAGCCCATTTCGATTACAATATACATTAGGCCTTAGCCCATCACAGTACAGTAACAGTAACATATATGCAATCAGAAAATCCTACCCAACCATCCTCTACACTCCATCTCTGTCCAACCCTACAATCCATGTGGGAATATAATCAACCCACCCATCCCTACACTCCAAATAGTACCGAATGCGGCACTAGACAGTAACTTTTAGCCGTGCTGCCAGTAAATTAGGCTCAAAGCCTTTCAGTATACTTCCTCCAATCAATATAAACCCATCCCTATGCAATGCATCATATAGTTATGTCATGCCCAATCATGGTATATCACATATATACAAAGATGCAAGTACAACCAAAGATGCTCAATATACACCATATATATATACATATCAAGTATGGATATAATGATCATTCGATTAGGGGTCTAGGTAATCTTACTGACCCTACAGTAGGTTCACAGTCGTCTCGGGTGACCCGTGCAACCTTAGCAATAAATCAGTGAAAATGGGCTCACACGCCCATATTGTCTGCCCGTGTAGGCCCACACACCCGTGTGGCCCCTACAGCCCAATTTGGCCTTGGCCGTGTGGATCACACGGCCTGGCCCAACATCCCACACTCCCGTGTGGTTCACCCCTGTAGGCCCACACGGCCCAATTGGTCGAGCCCGTGTCTCGTACACGGCCTCACTGGCCATCACACGATCGTGTAATACGCCCGTGTCATGCGCGCACGGCCTAGTTCGTCGATCACATGGCCATGTCCCCTTACACGACCTACCACACGGGCTACCACACGCCCGTGTGGTGTCGACAGTATGCTTTTTTGACTTTTCACCGAGTCGCGTTTTTAGTGTTTCGGGTACACACCTGATTCTGATTGAAGCCCAAACGATCACCGAGCACTCCAATACCTATAATCACACAATAAACCTTTAAATAATCATTTTTAATGCGCATTTAAAATGAACTTAAACCGAGGTTTTTATCCAAAAAGTAACCACTCTTACCTTCGATCGAATACCAGCAAATTCTACGAGCCTAACTCGTTGATCGAGAATGATGAATAGTCCCTTGATTAGTTCCTAAACATCCAAGGAAACCCCTCTTAACCGATAACCAAAAAAACGTTAGAGTTTAAAATTAAATAAAACTTACCGAACAGAGAAGAGCAACCATAGCACGACAGAAACGGATTGGAAAAGGAAACAAAATAAGAATGGGTTTGGAAAAATAGATTTCCGGCAATAGAGAAGGAAGAAACTCAATGCAAAAATTCAGCAGAGTGACGGGAACAGCAAACGTTAGAAAGAATAGAATAAAGAGCCAAAAATTCGACAGAGGGACTGAAGAGAATAGCGTCAGAAGGAAGAGGGAAACTTTTGGGGAATTCAAAAATAACAAAAAGAAATAAAATTCTGGATATTCCCCCATCATCCCCCTAATTTACTCTTAAAAACACTCCAACACTCAACCACATCGAGTCTTTCTACTAAACCGAAACACTCACACTACACAAGCAAAGAAAAATAGTGCCCAAGTAATGCACTCAACACAATACCTCCTTCACACCAACACTCCACTTAACCACCGCATCAAAGTGAGGCCCATTCTGTTATAAACTTACCAACATTAAAATAAAAGCCTACTGAACAAGAGCAAGGCTTTATTCACATAAAAACAAAAATTTTGCTCAAGTCAAGGCTTGAACCCAAGACTTCTCAGACACTCCCATAATACATAACCATCAAGGCATGATATTTTTGTCAAATAATAACAGAAACATCAATAGATAATTTTGGGGCGTTACAACTCTACCCCCTTTAAAGAAAATTTCGGCCTCGAAATTTTACCTGATCAGAACAGATGAGGATATTACTGACGCATCGCATCCTCAGGCTCCCACGTGGCCTCTTCAGTGCTATGATTACGCCACAGAACCTTAACTAGTGGGATAGACTTCTTCCTTAAAACCTTTACATCGCGATCCAATATCTGAACTAGCTTCTCCTTAAAGGTCAGATCTGGCCTACCCTCGATCTTCTCAACCGAAACAATATGCGTGGGGTCAGAGCGGTAACACCTCAACATCAAGACATGGAAAACATCGTGAATCCCATCCAAATCCGGAGGTAACTCCAACTGGTAGGCAACTGGTCCCACTCGCTTCAGAATACGGTAAGGCCCAATAAACCTAATGCTCAACTTACCCTTGCGACCAAACCTCAGTACTTTCTTCCATGGCAAGACCTTAAGTAAAACGGAGTCTCCCACAGAATACTCGATTTTACGACGCTTTAGGTCTACGTAGGACTTTTGTCTATCAGATGCCGCTTTCAGTCGGTCTCGAATCAATCTAACTTTATCCTTGGTATCAAAAACCAGTTTAGGGCCCAAAACACATCGCTTACCAAACTCAGTCCAACATGAAGGAGTGCGGCACCTACGACCATATAATGCCTCGTAAGGTGCTATCTGAATGCTAGACTGATAGCTATTGTTGTAAGAAAACTCTGCTAGTGGCAGGTAATCCTTCTAACTGCCTCGAAAATCAATCACGCAACTCCTCAACATATTCTCCAATAGCTGAATTACCCTTTCAGATTGACCATCGGTCTGAGGATGGAACGCAGTACTGAAGTCCAACCTTGTACCCAGAGCTTCATGTAGCTTTTTCTAGAATCGAGACGTGAAGCGAGGATCCCTATCAAAGATGATCAAAACCGGTACCCCATACAGTCTCACTATCTCAGACACATACAGTTTAGCCAGCTTCTGCAGAGAGTAGTCAGTACGAATCGGTATGAAGTGGGCGGACTTGGTCAATTGGTCCACGATGACCCAAACAGAATCCTTCTTAGTGGGTGTGAGAGGTAACCCACTAACGAAGTCCATAGTCACTCTCTCCCACTTCCAAAGTGGGATCTTAACTGGCTGCAACAAACCCGAAGGTAACTGATGCCTAGCTTTAACCTGCTGACATGTCAGACACTTTGCCACAAATTCGGTAACCTCTCATTTAAGGCCTGGCCACCAGTATAACTCACGAAGGTCACGGTACATCTTATTTCCACCAGGATGCATAGGAAAAGGGCTACTATGCGCCTCTCGCAGTATAGACTGCCTCAATTCAGTATCTTTCGGTACATAGATTCTCCCACGAAAATAGAGTACCCCTTCGTTATTCAGTCCAAAATCTTCAGTATTCCACTCTCAACCTGTCTGAAGCGAAGACCCAAAGACTCATCCTCCAACTGTTTACCCTTAATCTGCTCTATCCACGTCGGTTTAACCTGAAGTTCGGCCAACAGACTACCATCATCAAATAAACTGAGGCGAGCAAACATCGCCCTCAAATCAGTCATAGCTCTATGGCTCAGTGCGTCAGCCACCACATTGGCCTTACCAGGGTGGTATTCAATCGTACAGTCGTAGTCCTTAAGCAGCTCAATCCATCTACGCTGCCTAAGATCAGCTCCTTCTAAGTGAGGAGGTACTTGAGGCTCTTGTGATCAGTGTAAATGATACACTTCTCACCATACAAATAATGCCTCCAGCTTTTCAATGCAAACACCACTGCGGCCAACTCCAAGTCATGTGTTGAATAATTCGCCTCATGAGTCTTAAGCTGACGAGACACATACGCTACTACCTTACCCTCTTGCATCAACACACATCCCAACCCGACATGTGATGTATTGCTGTAAACAGTAAACTCTTTTCTAGACTCTGGCTGTATCAAAACAGGGGCCTCCATCAGTACAATCTTGAGCTTCTCAAAGCTCTCTTGCTGCGAATTAGTCTAATTAAACGACACACCCTTATGTAGCAGCTTAGTCAAGGGTGAAGCAATCAGTGAAAAGCCCTCTACAAATCGTCAATAATACCCTGCCAGTCTCAGAAAACTGCGAATCTCAGATACAGTCTTAGGCTGTTTCCAATCCAACACAGCCTCTATCTTTTGAGGGTCGACCCTAATCCCCTCAGCAGAAACTACATGGCCCAGAAATGTTATTTCTCATAACCAGAACTCACATTTACTGAACTTGGCGTCTGCTTGTTTCTCTCGCAGAGAATCAGAAAACCACTCGAGATGTTCATCATGCTCATCCTCGGTCCTCGAGTACACCAGTATGTCGTCAATAAATACCACTACGAACCGATCTAGATAGGGCTGGAACACTCGGTTCATCAGATCCATGAAAGCTACCGGTGCATTAGTCAGTCCAAATGGCATTACTAGGAACTCATAGTGACCATAGCGAGTCCTAAATGCCGTCTTATACACGTCGGCCTCCTAAACTCTTAACTGGTGATACCCTGATCGGAGGTCAATCTTGGAGAAAATCGAAGCCCCTCAGAACTAGTCAAACATATTGTCTATCCTCGGTAGGGGGTACCTATTCTTGATGGTCAATTTGTTCAGTTGTCGATAGTTAATACACATACGCATGGATCCATCCTTCTTTTTCACGAACAGAATTGGTGCTCCCCACGGAGACACACTAGGGCGGATGAACCCATGATCCAGTAACTCTTGAATCTGAGCCCTAAGCTCCACAAGCTCCTTTGGTGCCATTCTATAGGGAGCAATGGACACCGGAGCTGTACCAGGAAGGAGTTCAATCCCAAACTCTACTTCGCGGTTCGGAGGTAACCAAGATAGCTCCTCAAGAAATACGTCCGGAAAACCTTTAACTATTCTGATATCTTTAATCGAAGAATCCCTAGCATTTAAAACACTGATGTAGGCCAGATACGCCTCACATCCCTTACGAACAAACTTTTTCGCCCTCAGTGCAGAAATCACATTTGTCAAGTAGTTTTGACGTTCCCCAATTACGACTACCTCGTTGTCCCCCTCAGTTCTCAGTACAAACCTTTTTGTGGCACAATCTAAGCTCACTCGATGCTTGACTAACCAGTGCATTCCCAGTATTAAATTGAACTCCCCAAAAGACAGTTCCATCAGATCAACTAGAAAAATAGCCCCTTGAACCTCTAAGGGAACGTCTCTAAACAACTTATTTACCCTTGCATCGATTGTCCCAATGACTCAAGATACCACTTCACTCGTAGTGCTCTCAACCAAGATACCCAAGTTTTCAGTCATAGTACAAGCTATATAGAAGTGAGTAGATCCTATATCTATCAGTGCAGTATAAGGTGCATTATAGATAAAGAACGTACCCGTGATGACGTCTAGAGTATCTTCATCCTCTCGGCGACGTGCAGCACACACTAGAGCAGGCTACCTCGCCTCAGTATGACCAGCACCTCTGCCCGGTGCTCTCTGACCACAGCCCAACCCACTACCACCTCTGGCCTGACCCTAGCCTCTCGGTGGCTGCAGGACTACTCTCAATGGTGGTGCAGTAGCAGTACCTGGAGCATGCATTTGATCGGTCCTCCGTGGACAATCCCTAATACGACGCTCCAAAGAACCGCACCTCAAACAAGCCCCAGTCCTTTTTCAGCATTCGCCCAGATGACGTCTACCATAATCAATACACGGCTGCTGTCCAGTAGCAGCAATAGGAGCCCCAACTCTAATCGGCCCATCAACTTTGGCCTTTTTCTTAGGCCTCTGAACAGAACTCGAGGGCTCCGAATCCCTCTTGTTCCTACCTCTCTTTTTCTCACGGTTCTGGCGCTCAGCGCGCTTCACTTCCTCGGCGATTTTTGCCTTATCAACCAGTGCAGTAAAGTCTCGCTCCCTATGTGGAGCTATCAGAACCCTTAGATTATCCCTGAGGCCATCCTCGAAACAAACACATCGCTCGTACTCAGTCACCACCATACCCAGCGCATAGCAGCTCAGTCACAGAAATTCAGCCTCATACTCGGCCACTGATCTATCTCCCTGGGTTAGATTTAAGAATTTCCTCCTACGAGCATCCACATAACTAGCACCCACATACTTTCCCTGAAATGAGAATTTGAAGAACTCCCAGGACAGTCGTTCGGGCTGAGTGCCCTCCTTAACCGTAAGCCACCACTAATATGCCTCACCTCTCAGCAATGACACTGCACCCTTTAGTTTCTGCTCAGGGATGCAGTCCAGATCGTCCATGATCCTCTCAGTGGCCTCAATCCAATACTCAGCCACATTAGGGGAAACTCCAGCAATGCCCCTGAAAAGCTCAACTCCATTAGACCGGAGTCGTTCCGTAACTGACCCTCGGCCTCCAGCTCCAGTATTGGGCCCAGCGACCCTCTCTAAGATCCTCAACATGGCACGGGACGGTCGTCATCCCCACCGCCGATCATGAGACCTGCACTGCGTTTGATAATAAAGCGACACCTGCCGTCGCTAGAGTCCAGATTGGGTAGGTTACCAGAAGATGAGGACCCCGCTCAAGCCCCTCTACGGCCTCTACCACGGCCTGTTGTACCCCGTCCGCCAGTACCCCGTCCGCCAGTTGTCTAATAGCGTTCTATCTGTATTAATAGTTTTATGCATCAGTTTATAGTTCTAGTGTTTATTAATAGATGCTTTATGAAAACAGTATTAGAAGTGTAAAGTTTGTTTCGTACAACGCAGTGTCTATCGGTTTTACTACAGTATCAGTATACACTAACTTGAGTGTTTTCAGTACAGTCTATCTATAGTAGTCTTGGTATATACTACCTATAACAGTTCAGTCAAAAACATATAACAGTTTCACATAGCAGTTTCAGAGAACTTACTGGATCAGCGTCGGAGACTCGGTGTACCACACAACCAGTAAAAATATTTCAACTATCAGAAACCAGTTCTTTAAAAACCCTAAATTTTTAAAACCCAATTCCAAAGCCGAGTTTTACAACTTGGCTCTGATACCACTAAATGTAACACCCCAAACCCGACTAGACGTTATGGCCGAATCTGGCGATGTCACATGATAGTGCTTTTGAAATCGCAACGATGCTAAGACCTTTTCTCCGTTCAAACCACTATTCATTATCTTATGTTAACTCCAAATCGTGTCATTTGTTTTCAAAATGTTATCCATTTTCAAAACGTTATTTATTTACAAATCGTCATTCATTTCCCAAAACGTTATACTTTACAGAAGCTTTTAAAACAGTTTGCGTGTGCGTAGTATTTTGATAAAACATTTATCACTTTTGAAAACCCGAGTTTCTCCTACCACTAGCAGTTATAAAACATAAAGCAGTATAAAATCCAAATTTAAACCAAAAATTCGTAGAGGCCATTATTACAGAAAAATACCCACATAAACTTAAAATCATGATTAAGTATCAAACAGTATAGAATGAGTCGTGTGGCCACCGCTGAGTCCTCCGCCGCACCGATTCGCCTATGTCTCGGGATTACCTGTACAGATTAAACAGAAGGGTAAGTTTTCGTAAACTCAGTGTGTAACCCCCATACAAAACAAACAGTCAATATACAAATAATCACAGTCTGAGACTAAGCCCTTTTTCAGTATCAGTATAGTCCAGTTTGGGCCTTAGCCCATTTCAGTTACAGTATGCATTAGGGCCTTAGCCCATCACAGTATAGTAATAGTAACAGATATGCAATCAGAAAATCCTATCCAACCAGCCTCTACACTCCATTTCCGTCCAACCCAACACTCCATGTGGGGATATAATCAACCCACCCATCCCTACACTCCAAATAGTACCGAATGTGGCACAGGACAGTAATTTGCAGCTGTGCTGCCAGTAAATTAGGCTCGAAGCCTTTCAGTACACTTCCTCCAATCAATATCAACCCATCCCCATGCAATGCATCATACAGTTATGTCATGCCCAACCATGGTATATCACATATATACAAATGCAAAGACAACCAAAAAGATGCTCAATATACAGTCATATATATATATATATATATACATATCAAGTATGGATATAACAGTCATTCAGTTAGGGGTCTAGGTAATCTTACCGACCCTACAGTAGGTTCACAGTCGTCTCGGGTGACCCGTGCAACCTTAGCAATAAAACAGTGAAAATGGGATCACACGACCATGTTGTCTGCCCTTGTGGGCCCACACGCCCGTGTAGCCCCCACAGCCCAATTTGGCCTTGGCCGTGTGAATCACACGGCCTGGCCCAACATCCCACACGCCCGTGTGGCCCACACGGCCCAATTGGTTGAGCCCGTGTCTCGTACACGGCCTCACCGGCCATCACACGGTCGTGTCATGCGCCCGTGTCATGCGCGCACGGCCTGGTTCGTCAATCACACAGCCATGTCTCCTCACACGGCCTACCACACAGGCTACCACACGCACGTGTGGCGTCGACAATATGCTTTTTTAGCTTTTTGCCGAGTCATGTTTTCAATATTTCGGGTACACACCTGATTCCGATTGAAGCCCAAATGATCACCGAGCACTCCAATACCTATAATCGCACAATAAACCTTTAAATAATCATTTTTAATGTGTATTTAAAATGAACTTAAACCGAGGTTTTTATCCAAAAAGTAACCACTCTTATCTTCGATCGAATACCAGCAAATTCTACGAGGCTAACTCACTGATCGGGAACGATGAACAGTCTCTTGATTAGTTCCTAAACATCCAATGAAACCCCTCTTAACAGATAATCAGAAAAACGTTAGAGTTTAACAATAAACAAAACTTATCGAACAGAGAAGAGCAACCGTAGCACGACAGAAATGGATTGGAAAAGGAAACAAAATAGAATGGTTTTGGAAAAACAAATTTTCGGTAATAGAGAAGGAAGAAACTCAATGCAGAAATTCGGCAGAGTGACAGGAACAGAAAACGTTAGATAGAATAGAACAAAGAGCCAAAAATTCGGTAGAGGGAGTGAAGAGAATAACGTCATAAGGGAGAGGGAAACTTTTATGGAATTTGAAAATAACAAAAAGAAATAAAATTCTGGATATTCCCCCATCATCCCCCTAATTTACTCTTAAAAACACTCCAACACTCAACCACATCGCCTTTCTGGCTAAACCGAAACACTCACACTAAGCACAAGCAAAGAAAAAAATAGTGCCCAAGCAATGCACTCGAACACAATACCTCCTTCACACCAACACTCCACTTAACTACCAGACCAGTAGGCCCATTCTGTTATAAACTTACCAACATTGAAATAAAAGCCTACTGAACAAGAGCAAGGCTTTATTCACATATAAACAAAAATTTTGCTCAAGTCAAGGCTTGAACCCAATACTTCTCAGACACTTCCAGAACACATAACCACTGAAGCAGATAGATATTTTTGTCAAATAATAACAGAAACATCAATAGATAATTTTGGGGCGTTACACCCGACTTATTTCTATTGCATATTTTTGGCCTCGATGGCTCATATAAGGGACAATATGATTATTTTTTTATTGATTTCCGATATAAATAGGAAATGATATGAAATGTTTGTATTTGATCTGTTAGTTCTGGTATTGCTTCGTAACCCTGTTCATAATGTAGCGTATAAGAGTTTAGTCTAAACTCATATTTATTGCCGGAACAGGGTTACAGAGCATTACCGAACATTTTAGAACAAATACGAACAATTATATAATAATATAACATACACATCATAATTTAATCATAATGTCATTTTATTGAGCCCTCGAGGCCCAAATCACGTGTTAGAAACAAATCGGGACTTAATCGGAAGTCTAGAGAATTTGTTTATGAAATTTCAAAATTTTTCCTAAGTACAGGGCTCACAAGCCCATGTGGCCCAAGGACACGCCCATGTGTCCTTAAACATGCCCGTGCTTCAGGTCGTTTTCGACCCCGTGTAACTCTCTAACTTAGGCCACACGGCTAGCCACACGCCCATGTGTAAGCTGTGTGTCTCACACGGTCTGGTCACATGGCCGTGTGCCATGCCATGTAGACTCAAAATGAACCTTTATCATCAAGTTTTACCAACCCTGCAAACTTAAACCACAAGTAATTCAATAACCAAACGTTCAACAAATCCAAAACACAATCAAATACATCCAAATTATGCCAAATAATCAACCTAATGACCTAACCAACATATCAACATAGGTACTTTACATATTTTTATCAAAATTAAACAACATTACTTTATTCTAGATAATTCTAATAACATACCAATTTAACCCAAATTTTTATCTATTTCATATTCATTTTTACATTAACTTAAACATATCATTTTTATAACTTAACATGTCATACATATATTCATGTATATAAGTAACTGATATCATTTATTAACATTATTTACAATCATTTTTCCCAAAAAGACATACATAAACATCCTAGGTACATGCCATGACCAAAAAGAAATTTACTTCACCACTTTGAGTTCGGGATCAACTTTTGGATGCTGATTCGACAATTTGACTTCAAACTAACTTGCGCACGGAAAACAAACCGTACGCTGAGTATGAACTCAGTAGTATTTCTATAATCCGAATACTTTAAAACAAAATAATTAAACATGCACATTTAATTCATAAAATTTCCAAATCCATTCAATTAAACAATTCATATATATATAATTATCACACATTCAATTCTCATCAATAACTATCTCAATAGCTTTTCTCAACTTTGATTCTTACATTCATTTTTCAATGTTAATTTCCATTTCATGAATTCAATGATTCATGCTTCTCATTTGTACAATTCAATTCATTATCCATTCCACTTTACATACAATGTCATTCAATATAAAACTTATTGCCAGTTCATTCATTTACCCCTATTAACACGACTTGGACTTTGGCGGATACACGGATCCAACCAAAACACACCAGTATGGCACCCAGTGCCTCATCGGATAATTCGAAGAAATAAATTGACACCCAATGTCTCATCGGCTATGCCGAAGTAAGTTGGTACCCAGTACCTCATCGAATTTATCCAAAGTAATAGTTTGACTCCCAGTGTCTCATCGACTCGAAGTCGAAGTATCCCTGAACACTTCCAATCCTATGGCATGCCAACTATATTCGACTCAACCTGATACAGTTAATAGGGTTTTCAATCGCATTTTCAATTTCCAATTAACATACATTTCAATTCAAATAATCACATATCAATCACAAATCCACATTCATTCAATTCAATCTCATAATGCTATTTACTTACCTTTTTCACTTACCATAATCACTAAATTAAAATACAACAATAATAATTGCTAGATTTGGAATATAGAAATACAAACCGTAATTCTCGAGCTACTCCTCGTTAATCTTGTCTTTTCTTTTCTTACCCGAGGTCTCCGGCTCATCTTTAGCTACGAAAATCGAATCAATTAAAAATTATCAATACAACACCAATTCACATCAAATATTTCAATTTATACTTAACTTTTGCCTAAATTCCAATTTAGTCCTTAAACCAAGACTAACTTTATTTTTCCACAACTAATTCTATATTTTCATTCAATTTCCACTTTAGACTAATTTTCAACTCTCTAATTTCGCCATAAAACCCTAATTTCAAAATTCTCTCAATTTGATCCCTATTACTCAAAACTTATAATTTATTTTACAATTCAATCTTTTTTCTCAATTCTAACTTGAAACTCTATCAATTTAACCCCCAATTCTTCAATTTATTCAACATGTACAACATCTAAAAATCCACTAAATTCTAAAATTTCAACATAAATCAAGTAGTATTTTGTTCTAGGATTCTAAAAACATGAAATTCTCAAGAAAAGGGACTAAATTGACTTACCAAATTAAGCTTGAACCTTAAAACCCTAAATTTTTCTTCTTTTTTTTTCTCCTTTCCCCTTCTCTGTTTCGTCCCTCTCCTTCTTTCTTTTTCTATTTCATTTGTTTTATTTCTTTTATTTTATGTTATTATATAATGATATTATTATATTATATTATATTATAATTACTCAAATAATAAGAAAATATATATATGTATTACAAATGTATGTATTTATTACACATGTATATTACCATTACCATACAATTGTCACAATTTGGTTTATTTATTTATTTAGTCCCTTCACTTTTCCTTTAATCTATAATTAAACTTTCACCCTTAATTCAATTTAGTCATTATACCTAATTATTCTTAATTTATACAATTTCACCTAACCAAAACCTAATTAACTACACTACTAACTTCGTAAATATTTTTAATAAATATTTACGAATCCGTTTTACGAAAACGGAGACCCAAAAATACACTTTTCGATAACTGTAAATTTTGGGTCGTTACAAATGGCCAATTTGGCTTGAAGATATTTATTTGCATACCTTAAATGTGAATTAATTGGTAAGTTAATTTCTTGTTATTCGAACTTACTAAGCTTAAAAGCTTACTCTGTTTTATTTCTTCTGTTTTATTTTTGCTTGATTTGAATGTTTTGTGTTGGCTTGGAAATGTGTTAAAATGTCATTGTAGGTGGAAGACAAATTGGGTGAGAAATAAGGCTTGGAAATGACCTTATTTTGTCCATACGGGCAGAGACACGGGCGTGTGTCTCAGCCGTGTGTGACACACGGCCTAGCATATGGGCGTGTGGTTTGGCCATGTGTTCCCTGCATCTTTAAAAATTCAAAATAGAATGCTCAGGATTTTTCACACGGCCTGGCACACGGGCGTGTGGCTTGGCCGTGTGACCCCTGCACTTACACACGGCCTAGCACAAGGCGTGTGACTTGGCCGTGTGACCCAAGTCAGTAACCACCCTAACTTGGACACAGGCTGGGACACGGTCGTGTGTCCCTATTTCGAATGTCCACACGGCCTGAAACACGGGCGTGTCTCTAGACCGTGTGAGCCACCCAGCCTGACCACACGGGCGTGTGTACCTTGCACCTAGGAAAAATATTGAAATTTTGCGAAAAATTCTCTGAGTAACTGGATTAGTCTCGACTTATTTCTATTGCATATTTTCGGCCTCGAGGGCTCATATAAGGGACAATATGATTGTTTTTGATTGATTTCTGATATAAATAAGAAATGATATGAAATGTTTGTATTTGATCTGTTAGTTCCAGTAATGCTCCGTAACCCTGTTCCGGCGACAGATACGGGTTAGGGGTGTTACAGTTTCACTAATTTCAACTTATGATTTATAGAACTTTGTTGAGATTATATGAAGCTAGAGTGAGAAAACTTCAACAATGGTAAGAAATGATTTCTTACACCCCCTTAGTTTGATAATTGTTGAGAAATGATATGAAAAAACTTAGAATTTTTTTTTTTTTTTATATTTTGGTTGCATGGAAATGAGGAAACGATGATTTGAGGATGTCCAAGCTTATTTATGATGGATTGGTGTTCATGAGAGCTTGATTAAGTGTTGTAAAACATCCATCAAGGTAAGTATCATGGATACTCAACTTTCCCCTAAGTTAGTAAGCTTAGGGTTTATGAAGTTAATGTCATAATTAAGTGTTAATATTAGTGTGAAATCCCATGGCATAATGTGATGAAATAAGTCAATAAAATGTAAATTGTTGTCATAAGTGGCCATGGGAAGTGTTGTTAGGCAATTATGTGGAAAGGATGTTAAGGTTTCTATGGAAGTAACTAAAGCTTGATAGGATATGTACGTATATGTATGAACCATGCTATCATTATAGAAGGATTGCATAAGGCTATTATGACCAAAAATATATATCAAAATGTAAAGTTCTACTTTATGTCGACAAGTGTCAATATAAGCTTAAAATACCAAACTGGCCATAAAATGATATGAAACACTAAACATCAAAAATTGTATATGGAGTAATTAAAAGGGAAAGCTTAAATGTGTATGGAATGATAGTTTGGTGCCTATATGTAGAGTTAGGCAAAAGATTGCCTACCTATAATATAAATGTTGAAAACTGAAACGAAAGACTTGAAATGACTAAAAACCATGTTTGTGAGTGAAATGATATTGACATAATATATGAAGTGAGATTTCTATTAAATTCTATTATGATGACATAGCCATGAAATTGTCACTGAATTATGTTGTAGTAGCATAAATCATGAAAATCAACACTAAAATGATTAATTACTATAAATAAAAGCTTCTGACTAACTACATTGATAAATAAAGCTCTAGAAGATTAGAGAGTCAGTTAGGATACAATTGGCATGCCAATAAGGGACTCCTATTATTAGTACTTCGATACTCCTATTATTAGTACCTGGTGTTAGACAATACACACGTTAGCAAAACAAAATAGATAAATATAAATAAATATTTATATAAATAAAATATAAATGGAACAATTTATAATTAAATTGTGAAATATGAAAATCAAACAAAATTGTAATACAAAGTTGAAATAAAGAAGAAAGAATAGAGATTTTACGAAACGTTGAGGCCTGTGAAACACAGTTTCCTTGAGACAGATTCGACTGCTCCTACGGTACTTGAAGTAACGTTGGTCGAATGTATCCCAGAATACAACAACAATAGTGATCAAAGTAGTAGCACATTTACAACGAACAAAGCCTTTTTCTATCATCGGAATGTTTGAAAATACGAAGAGGAAAAGGAAGAGTTTTGAGAGCAACAGAGTTTCAGTAAGAGAAAAATATCAGAGAGTATTTTCTTGTGAAAACCCTTAAGAAATCATGGCCTTTTATAGGTATGGAGAATGTTGAAATTTTGGAAAAAAATACCCACAAAATCTGCCACTAAATCAATTTGATTAAAAAATTTATTGGAATCAAATCAATAAGATAAGTATCCTTATATAAGCAGATTATGTCTGCTGAGGAAGATAAATTCGTGTTGGGCTAAAATATTCGTAGGCCCATTTGGGCCCGACCGGTCCAGACATTTCGTGTTGCCCACGTCGTGCGAGTACGCCCTAACTCCGTTGGGTTTGGACTTGCGCCCCCTGCGCGCGAGGCAAGGTTTCAAGCTTAGTCATTCAATTACCCTTCAAGAGTGTTCACATATATAAACACATCTCACACTTAGTATTTAACCAATGTGGGATCTAAGCCTTTACTTTTCCTCAACAATATTTCCAAGTAACTTATTTTGAGCATCAATTTCTCATTCATCACTCAACCATTTTGAGCATATGATATACCGTTGTAAAGGTCTCATGGAGTAGAATATGAAACTATAATTTTATGATTCAACTCTCTACCTTTACCTATTGAGAATATGCTTCAAAGTTCCCATAAAAGTAATTTTTCCAACACTTGGGTGCTTTAATTTTTGGCACTTTGATGCAATTCTAATTTGGTCTTCGGACACTAACGCTACGACATTTCTATTATTGTGGTGTATTAGTCGATTAGTCCCGAGTATCCAACCCTTGTTTCTAAGTCTACTCAAGGCGTAATTAACTGAAAATTGATTAATAAGATTGGCTATGAACATAAGTAATGAGTACCAAGGATGGTATGTAATAAGAAGCTAATAAATTATATGAACTATAAAAAATTGACAGGGAATAAGCCAATAAGAATATGACATAATAATATGTCCCAATAATTGTAGTTTAATTGAAAGTCTTAATGCGCAATTAAGGTAAGTTAATAATCGGGTAAGCCCTTTGGGATGAATATTGAAAATTGAAAGGTAAAATTCATAAATGAATCAAATGCCAAAATTAAGAACATATGCATAATGGAAAACTGTTAATAAATTATCAAACTATAAGTTGAGCCTTAACTTGGCAACTCACATGAAAGGGTTAAAATGGTAATAATGTGTAACGGTCCAATTTTAAGTAGTAATGGAAAATATAGTTTTGGAACTCCATTTCCGTAAATAGAGTCTGTATATATTAAATACTAATATTTATGAGAATGATATAATAATATATTAAAATTTGGTCCAATAATTTTGTTGAATTGATAGTTAATTTAAGGTTGAAAGAGTAAATTGTAAAGTCCAATCGCTATAGATTTTTAATTGATGAAAGGCTTGAGGACTTGAATGGAAATTAACCAAAGGTCTAACGTGATAAATAGACCATTTTTCAATAGGAGATAGTGCTTGATGATGGCATCTCCCCACTATTGATAATTGAAAATTTATTTATGTTAATTAAGTTAGGTTAATTTAATTAATCTAGGTTAATTAAAGATTAATTAAAGTATATAAGGTAAAAATAGTGGAAGCTTACCATCTTTTTCATCCCTTCAACCGCACAAAGCCATAAGAAACCAAAGGAGAAAAGTTTTAGGTTCCAAAAATATTCGATCATCAAATTGGTAAAAGATTTTGTAACACCCCCAACCCGACCTAGGAGTTTCGGCTAAGTCGAAGGCGTTATATTGATCACCGAAATGATCCTGTAAAGCCATTCTTTTGCTTTGGGTTGGATTTTATGAAAATCGCTCTTCTGTTTTAAGGGAAAACATTTATTGATTAAACTAACTTTGCTTAGCAATTCAATTACAATGTTATTGACGTGAAGTTTTGAAAAACGATTATAGTTAAAAAGACTTTTCAAAACTTAAATTATTTGTAAAGCAGTAGAAATATTATTAAGAATAATAGTTTTCTAAACCATATACCATGCAATTATCAGAGCATTAAATAAGTATCATGCTTAGAATTAATAAGCTAAACAATCCCAAATCTAAGATATAAAAGTAAGAAATAATTAGTAATTACAACCCTAAAAGAGATTAAGGAAAACTTTGAATGGAAACTTTAAAATAAGAATAAAAAATTGAGCTGCTAGTCCGAGGTTCCTCCGATGTCGTATCGAGTCCTAGTTCCCTATGTTGACTGTAACAGCCCATTTTTGGGCCAAATCGGAACAGTGGTTTCAGGACCACAAATCTGAAGTCAAAATATTTATTTTATTATTTTAATAAGGTTTACAACATGATAGCTTAATTACGTGAAAGTTTCGTAAAGAAATTTTACCGTTTAAATGCTTAATTTGATAAAAATGACTAAATCGCGTAAAATACAAAAGTGTTGTTCTATTAGTTAAAGGTGTCAAATAGCTTTGGTTTTTAAATATGGTGGCCTTAAATGGTAATTAAACCATTTGAATGATGAGTGGACAATTTTGTACAACCATTAAATGATTTTTAAGTTATATTAATAAGGTTAAAATAGTAAATTATGTATTAATGTAATAAAACAAAAGGAATAAAACAAATTGGATGCTATCATCTTCTTACATAGCCAAATATGGAAGATTAGAAAATCTAAAAATTAGGTTTTCATTCGGAAATTCTTGGATAGCTAATTAAGGTACAGTTTTTGATTCGTTTTTAATGATTTCTATGTTTTTTGTGATCGTTGCTTCGTATTCTAGCTATCCCGTACCTTAGATTTCGAAACTGTTAAATATTTATCATGTTGCCATTTTTGAATGCTTGAGCAATTTGATGAATTATGATAGATTTGGAAGGTTTAATGTTAGATTAATAGCTTTTGTAAAGTGATTTTTGACAAAAAAATGTCAATTTTGGATTAAATTGTGAAATATGAAAATTTAGTGGTTGAATTTTAAAATAGATGAAAAATATGGGCTGATATGAGAATGGGTAATATTCGGCCAGCATGAATTTGTATTAAATTGAATAAATTGTGATTTTATGTGATAAGGACTAAATTGTAAAAATGTGAAAGTTTATGGGTAAATGTGTAAAATAGACCTAATTTGTGTTTTGGATTAAATTGAATAAAGAAATGATTAAATAAGTTAATTTTTAATATATTTAGATCAAGAAAGGAGAAATACGAATTTAGATCGGGAAAAAAACGAAGTTACAAAATAGTTGACTCGATTCGTCGTTTTAGCAACCGAGGTAAGTTCGTATGTTATAATTTCATTTCAAATGTATTCTATATGCTTTGATATAGCATAAATTGCGATTACGTGTCTACAGACAAGTTTGGAAATGATTTGACGATGATTCAACAGTTGAAATCCCGGTTAAACCTTAGGAATAGTTTAGGATACTAGTGACATGTCATTAGGTATACTTGAGTTGGCTTTGGGCCATGATTTAGCACTACGTGTGCGAGATAAACCTATTTGGCTTCTAGCCATGCATATCGGCTGATTTGGCTTCGGGCCATGATATCAGAATTTCGGATAAGTTACCTTGATTTGGCTTCGGGCCATGGTATAGGTACTTATCTTGTGAGATCCTTGAGTATCCGACTTCTATTTTGAATGGTTCAAAGGGTAAATGAAAGATGAGAAGGTATATGAGATTGGTACGATATGGTACAGGTATATATATATAAACCATTTTAGCTTTGAATGGGTGAAATGATTACGAATGTATATGGTCTTGTGAATGACTACTTGGAAGGTTTGATAGTTAAAAAAAGTTGCATATTGACATATGGAAAATAATGAATCACATTTAAGTGATTGCATTAAGTTTATCTCATACAAGATTACTAAGCTTTATAGCTTACTTTGTTTATTTTCCGTGTTTTATAGTGATATCAAAGCTAGCTCGAATTTGGGGATCGTCGGAGATCGCTTCACACTATTCACATATAACTTGGTATCTATGAACTTTGGTAGTTTGAGTATATGGCATGTATAGGAACATTGAGTCATGTTAGTTATATTTTGGTAATGACTTTGGCCATATGAATTGGCTTGTAAATGCTTATATTTTGGTTTGTATATATAGCCATGGGTGATGGCTTAAGTTTGGTATATTTGGTATGTTTGAATATGTGCATATATATATGCTTATGTCTTGTGCTTATTTAGTTGGTTAAAATGATTGATGATAATAAGTACCATGAATGGTAAGTTAATGATTTAAGGAATTGGTAACATACTTGTGAATGTAAATGTTTTGAGTTGTAAATATAGCCATGAGAGTTGGCTTAATTTGGTGAATTTAGTTATGTGCATATATATGAATATATGGTTGATATTAGATGTGAATTATGTTTGTGAATTGGTTCAAAATGAGGTATGATTGGTAAAAGTATAGTTAGTTGAATTGATATGTTTTGATGGAGTAAGGGTTGAGATTATAAGCATGTTGAATGTTGGTATTGGATAAGGTATGAATTAGCCTTAATTGTGGCTAAATTAGATGCTTATTTATGCTTTGAATTGGTGCCAAATTGGTTGTATAGGTATATGCAAATTTGGGTGGCAAATTGACTTGGTAAATAGCCTATTTTTATCCACACGGGCAGAGACACGGGCATGTGTCTCAGCTGTGTGTGACACACGATCATGTTACACGGCCGTGTGTCCCTTGGTGTTGGAATTGAAATGAAGTCAGTATGCTCCACACGGTCTCACACACGGACGTGTGATCGGCCATGTGGTACAAGTCAGTATACCCCCTTAATTGGCACACGGCCTAGCATACGGGCGTGTGACTTGGCCGTGTTGCATAAGTCAGTATACCCTACAGGTTTGGCATGGCCTAACACACAGCCTGGCACACGGGCGTGTGTGGCCACTTCGAAGGGCACACGGGCTAGACACACGGGCGTGTGGTTGGCCATGTGACACAAGTCAGTATGTACCCCCTATTTTCATATGGCCTGTGACACGGGCGTGTCTGGTGGCCATGTGAGACACACGGTCTGTAACATCCTGAAAAGGGCCTATGCATTTTTGGTTTAATTGTACGAAATGACATATCTTATGTGTTATGAATATATTTTAAACACTTTTGGAAACCTGGAAATGTATGGAAATGTTAAGTTTAAAAGAGGAAAGTGAACATTTTTAGAACCTTAGAAATGTAAGGAAATGTCTTGTAAGGAAATGTCATGGAAATGTAAGGAAATGTCTTGGAAATGTAAGGAAATGTCATGGAAATGTAAGGAAATGTCAAGTTTACAGAGCCGATCGAAAATTTTTGGAAACTTAGAAATGACCTAGAAATGACGAGTTTTAAGGTTTAAAAGGGGAAATTAAGGCAAGGTGGCCTTAAAAGAAAAAGTTTGTGAAATTTGACAAACAAACAGGCTTGGAAAAGTGGCACAAGATGCCACTTAGGGCCTCTGGAAATGGCGCCACATGCAAGGTGTTGGGCACAGGTTCGAGTCACATGGGAAGCAAATAAAAGAAATTTTATTTTGCTACAAGGAGCAGAGAGAGGTGGACGGCACATGGCTATAAATTAGGAGCTTTTATTATTTTATAAATAGTGGATAAATAAGGGATTTATTTATCATTATTTTCAAGAGATAATTGTTGGATTAAATTCTTTTAATTTGAATAAAGAGATAAAGAGGAAAATAAGGGAGAAGTGATGGCCAAGTAAGGGACTTTGAGTTTAATAATTTCGGCTAAGTAAGGATAGTTGCTGAATTATCTTTTACTTTAAGTGATAATTAAAGGATAAAGTTATCAGATAGAGGAGTGGTGGCCAAGTAAGGGACTCCTTAGATGATAATTTCGGCTATAAAAGGAAGGAAGGAGGGCTACTCATCAATTTGTGCTTCCTCCTTTCTCTGCCGAATTCTTAGTGTTCTCTTCTCTTCTTTTCTTTCTTTTCTTTTGTCAAGCAGAAATTAAGTAATTGTTGGAACCTAGCCGAATATTTTCCTCTCTATTAGAAGCCATAGCCGAATCCTCCATCTTTATTCTTCTTTCTATTTTCTTTCTAATCCCTCCAAAAGCCGAAAGTTGTGAGATCATCATCTAGCCATAGCCGAATCTCTGAAGGATGAAGTGAAGGTGCAATCGATTTCTTCAAGTAAGGGTAAGATCTCATTCGGTTTCATCCTTTTTCTTAAGATTTGCCGAAATCTAGGACTAACCCCATTAATATCTTGTTGCCGAAACTTTGAAGAGATCTTTCGGGATTTACTAAGTGTAGACTACAAGGAAGGAGAAGTTCTTTTCCCGAAGGTACACCATAGGCCACGTGTTTCCTAGTTATTCGGTGAGTTTCGGGATTTAAAATCCACAAGGTAAGTGTCTATAGCATTCGGCCAAGGCCATGTTTGGTAAATATATGTGTTCATTAATTATTCAAAAGCCGAAAACTAACCAAGTTAATTGATTCAATGCTTGGCGAATGCAAGAAGAGTATAGCGAGAGATTTCAAGACTTGATTCTTAAGTCAAACGGCAACAAGGTAAGTTTAAGTATACTAATCCTACTAGGATTTGGATTTATGGCGAATGGCTTTTTATTAAAGTAGTAGGTGATTAACCAAATGTAGGGATTAAGGATCTAAGCATTAGATCAAGCTTTTCAGATTTCAAGACCCTTCCTAAGTATGATAAGTTGTGGATATTTGGTTAAAAATTTGTATATTGATGATTAAATCGATTGTTACGATTAAGTGTGTTGATGGAGGCGAATACCATTCAAGAAGGGAAAGGGAAGGTCCCTATCCCGAAGTTTAAGAAGAGATCTGTCTCGGCGGTTAGGGATTGGCCACCGGGTGTGGACCAAATCGTCGAAACAAGAAAGTAGGCTAATAGCCGTAGTATCGCCTAGTGATAGCATCGATGATCGAAAGCATAGTTCTCCAAGTGATCGGTGTGTGATTAACCCACCGTTTTCCGGGTATATGATATGTATGTGAAATGTGTATGTGTTATGAATGTGCTAACTAGTGCGATGGGAATTGTGATAAGGATACCCTCAAGGGGGTATGTCGATAATCCGGTAAGTACCAAACCTGATGATATGTGATTATTAATATGAATATGTGATAATATGCTTGATGAACATGCTCATGCATCATTACATTGTATCATTATTTTATGTGGCATGTGCATGGGTTGGGATATGAAAGAAGGTGCGGGTGTACTTCGAGTGCGTGGTTTGATGTTAGCCTTGAGCTACATCGTGGATTGACGTTGACTAAGGTCACGCTTGTGGATTAATTGCGATTTAGTTCGCGTGGCTTGATGAGTGGCTATGTGCCTCATCGTGGGTTGATATCGGCTATGTGCCATATCGTGGTTGATGAGTGACTATGTGTCCCATCGTGGTTTTGATGTTAGCCTTGAGCTACATCGTGGATTGACGTTGGATCGAGGTCACGTTGTGGATTAATTGCGATTTAGTTCGCGTGGCTTGATGGTGGCTATGTGCCTCATCGTGGTTGATATCGGCTATGTGCCATATCGTGGTTGATGAGTGACTATGTGTCCCATCGTGGTTTTTGATGTTAGCCTTGAGCTACATCGTGGATTGACGTTGGACCGAGGTCACGTTGTGGATTAATTGCGATTTAGTTCGCGTGGCTTGATGAGTGGTTATGTGCCTCATCGTGGTTGATATCGGCTATGTGCCATATCGTGGTTGATGAGTGACTATGTATCCCATCGTGGTTTTGGTGTTAGCTACGGCTACATCATGGATTGGCGCTGACTGAGGTTGCGTTGTGGACTATTGTGCTTAATTGCACGTGGGCGGCGATGATTGCCTTTGGAGTGAAAAGGAGAGGGTGATTTGATAATCCCTCGGTGTGTGGTAGGTCGGATAAGGGGTGTGTAGCGGATGGACCCTAGGTTTGGGTTGGGCTTCATAATTGCATGATTTCGTATGTGAACATATGTAAAAATGGGCAAAGCCCAGTATATGAATGTGGATCAGTGTGGAAATGGGCTAAGCCCAGTATGTGGAAATTTTGTGGTTAACTACCCTATTAGATGAATGTGATATGAATATGGGCCAAGCCCGAATGTGTTAACATGTGAATATGATATTTGTTATCGATATATGAGTTAATATGTGGTTAACATGTGGGTGGAATTCAAGTGGATTAATTACACACTCGAGTCCGTATGACTCACCCAATTTTTATTAAACATCGCGGTGATCGTGATTTTTGGACCGGGTTGGAGTGGATACAAAGGTGGCCATGCGACGATTTCCATGCGAAAAGATATTTTAATTAATTAAGTAGTTATATTTTCGGGTATTTTGATTAAGTGTTTATTGTAATAAGGCCCTATTAAAGTGATTGAACATTTTTATTATGTTTAAGCTAGACGACCATTAAATTATTATTGGGAAGTGCTTTTAATTTTGGCAACTTATATTTTAAAAGCTTATAATAAAGTTTTAATTTGGATATTTTTATCAAGCTTATATTATTTAGAATTTTTAATTGGACATGGTTTTCAAATGACAAAATTTTTAATGTTTTTCCCAAAAGTGAAATCAGTCTTCAAACGTTTTTCCGCAGTGGCATACCAGATCCGGTCAGGGCTTGTGGGCCGGGTTTGAGGTGTTACAAATTGGTATCAGAGCCCGGTTCAAAACTCGGCCTTGAGGGTTTTGGGTCCAAAAATAATTTTTTTTCAAAGATGGGCTTTCCAAAAGTATGGGCTTTCATAAACTTTTCAGTTATTACGGCATGGCACTGTATCTCCTACCAAAGTCCACCAGTAAGTACTTCTAATTATTGAAGTGACTTGTTTATGTGAACTGTTATGGGCTTATTTGGGCTCGTAGATTAGAATATTAGGGCTATTGAACCCTAGGGCTAGTGCACTCAAACACATGCATAAGACTTAAGGACTATTAAACAAACCTGTGAAGTAAGTCGCCGAGCTAGGGTGTGGCAAATCATTTTGTTGTGCGCATGTTTAGGAGTGGGTTCATGTAAGAGCTTGGTATTTAAGCAGTCCTAGCGACTCACCTCCTCTTTACTCGAATCCTACATGGTGCGTAGCTACGGTTCACCTTAACCAAGAGGACTTATTCACGGGCTAAACCCGATAATTAAAACCCGAAAGGGACTAGCCATGATAAAAACCCTAGTTTTAAAATCCTAAATTACCCTTTTAATTGTAGTAAAAGATTATTGTGAAAATTTTTTCCAAAATATCTCCGATTTACAAAATTACAAAAATGCCCTCAGTATTGTAAATTACTAAAATACCCTTAGTTTTTAAGATTTTCAAAAATACCCTCGACTTTTGTTAAAATATTTCTACTTTACAAAGATATCAAAACTTCATTTTACAAATAACAAGATACCCCGATTTGGAAAATTTACTGGCCGCCGACTTCCAAAATTACCGAAATAACCTCGATTTACAAATTTTTGCAACACCTCTGATTTGGAAAACAAAATAACCCAGAGATTTTGTAAATTCTGAAATACCTCTAATTTGAAAAATATTTTCGAATTGACCCCGATTTATTACCAAAATACCTCAGTAGGGAAAAGATGAAATTACCACACAGGTAGGGAAATGGATGGAATGGCCATAAAAGTGTAGTGAATGATGTTGTGAATGAATGTGACTTCATGGAAAGATGAATGTGTCTCTGCTTATGAATGTGAATGTGACTCCACGAGTTAGAGTAGTGAACTTGAACTAGAAACTTTGGTTGATCGAAAGAACTACTTACGAACATCTCTTTTCATAAAACTGTTCGCGAATAATCGGTGGAACAAAATTTACGATGCATAAAACTTTTTAATCAGATTAAATCGCGACGTTAGAAATGAGTTCTAGGGGCGTGAACTTAGAGACGTGTGCCTAGAAAGTATGATGGTTCTATTAAGATCAGTCGCGCGACATAAGCGTAGTCCGTGAGTTAAGATGTACGATTATTTGTTAATAAGTAATTTCGAGGACGAAATTATTTTTAAGGAGGGTAGAACTGTAACATCCTGAAAAGGGCCTATGCATTTTTGGTTTAATTGTGCGAAATGACATATCTTATGTGTTATGAATATATTTTGAACACTTTTGGAAACACGGAAATGTATAGAAATGTTAAGTTTAAAAGAGGAAAGTGAACATTTTAGAACCTTAGAAATGTAAGGAAATGTCTTGTAAGGAAATGTCATGGAAATGTAAGGAAATGTCTTGGAAATGTAAGGAAATGTCTTGTAAGGAAATGTCATGGAAATGTAAGGAAATGTCAAGTTTACTGAGCCGATCGAAAATTTTGGAAACTTAGAAATGACCTAGAAATGACGAGTTTTAAGGTTTAAAAGGGGAAATTAAGGCAAGGTGACCTTAAAAGAAAAAGTTTGTGAAATTTGACACACAAACAGGCTTGGAAAAGTGGCACAGAAGATGCCACTTAGGGCCTCTGGAAATGGCGCCACATGCAAGGTGTTGGGCCTAGGTTCGAGTCACATGGGAAGCAAATAAAAGAAATTTTATTTTGCTACAAGGAGCAGAGAGGTGGACGGCACATGGCTATAAATTAGGAGCTTTTATTATTTTATAAATAGTGGATAAATAAGGGATTTATTTATCATTATTTTCAAGAGATAATTGTTGGATTAAATTCTTTTAATTTGAATAAAGAGATAAAGAGGAAAATAAGGGAGAAGTGATGGCCAAGTAAGGGACTTTGAGTTTAATAATTTCGGCTAAGTAAGGATAGTTGCTGAATTATCTTTTACTTTAAGTGATAATTAAAGGATAAAGTTATCAGATAGAGGAGTGGTGGCCAAGTAAGGGACTCCTTAGATGATAATTTCGGCTATAAAAGGAAGGAAGGAGGGCTACTCATCAATTTGTGCTTCCTCCTTTCTCTGCCGAATTCTTAGTGCTCTCTTCTCTTCTTTTCTTTCTTTTCTTTTGTCAAGCCGGAATTAAGTAATTGTTGGAACCTAGCCGAATATTTTCCTCTCCATTAGAAGCCATAGCCGAATCCTCCATCTTTATTCTTCCTTCTATTTTCTTTCTAATCCCTCCAAAAGCTGAAAGTTGTGAGATCATCATCTAGCCATAGCCGAATCTCTGAAGGATGAAGTGAAGGTGCAATCGATTTCTTCAAGTAAGGGTAAGATCTCATTCGGTTTCATCCTTTTTTCTTAAGATTTGCCGAAATCTAGGACTAACCCCATTAATATCTTGTTGCCGAAACTTTGAAGAGATCTTTCGGGATTTACTAAGTGTCGACTACAAGGAAGGAGAAGTTCTTTTCCCGAAGGTACACCATAGGCCACGTGTTCCCTAGTTATTCGGTGAGTTTCGGGATTTAAAATCCACAAGGTAAGTGTCTATAGCATTCGGCCAAGGCCATGTTTGGTAAATATATGTGTTCATTAATTATTCAAAAGCCGAAAACTAACCAAGTTAATTGATTCAATGCTTGGCGAATGCAAGAAGAGTATAGCGAGAGATTTCAAGACTTGATTCTTAAGTCAAACGGCAACAAGGTAAGTTTAAGTATACTAATCCTACTAGGATTTGGATTTATGGCCGTATGGCTTTTTATTAAAGTAGTAGGTGATTAATCAAATGTAGGGATTAAGGATCTAAGCATTAGATCAAGCTTTTCGGGATTTCAAGACCCTTCCGGTAAGTATGATAAGTTGTGGATATTTGGTTAAGAATTCTATATTGATGATTAAATCGATTGTTCTGATTAAGTGTGTCGATGGAGGCAAATACCATTCAAGAAGGGAAAGGGAAGGTCCCTATCCCGAAGTTTAAGAAGAGATATATCTCGGCAGTTAGGGATTGGCCACCGGGGTGTGGACCAGTGTCGAACAAGAAAGTAGGCAAATAGTCGTAGTATCGCCTAGTGATAGCATCGATGTCGAAAGCATAGTTCTCCAAGTGATCGGTGTGTGATTAACCCACCGTTTTCCGGTATATGATATGTATGTGAAATGTGTATGTGTTATGAATGTGCTAACTAGTGCGATGGAAATTGTGATAAGGATACCCTCGAGGGTATGTCGATAATCCGGTAAGTACCAAACACGATGATAAGTGATTATTAATATGAATATGTGATAATATGCTTGATGAACATGCTCATGCATCATTACATTGTATTATTATTTTATGTGGCATGTGCATGGGTTGGGATATGAAAGAAGATGCACGGGTGTACTTGAGTGCGTGGTTTGATGTTAGCCTTGAGCTACATCGTGGATTGACGTTGACCGAGGTCACGTTGTGGATTAATTGCGATTTAGTTCGCGTGGCTTGATGAGTGGCTATGTGCCTCATCGTGGTTGATATCGGCTATGTGCCATATCGCGGTTGATGAGTGACTATGTGTCCCATCGTGGTTTTTGATGTTAGCCTTGAGCTACATCGTGGATTGACGTTGGTGAGGTCACGTTGTGGATTAATTGCGATTTAGTTCGCGTAGCTTGATGAGTGGCTATGTGCCTCATCGTGATTGATATCGGCTATGTGCCATATCGTGGTTGATGAGTGACTATGTGTCCCATCGTGGTTTTGATGTTAGCCTTGAGCTACATCGTGGATTGACGTTGACTGAGGTCACATTGTGGATTAATTGCGATTTAGTTCGCGTGGCTTGATGAGTGGCTATGTGCCTCATCGTGGTTGATATCGGCTATGTGCCATATCGTGGTTGATGAGTGACTATGTGTCCCATCGTGGTTTTAGTGTTAGCTACGGCTACATCGTGGATTGGCACCGAGGTCGAGTTGTGGACTATTGTGCTTAATTGCACGTGGACGGCAGTGATTGCCTTTGGAGTGAAAAGGAGAGGGTGATTTGATAATCCCCTGGTGTGTGGTAGGCTGGATAAGGGGGTGTGTAGCGGATGGACCCTAGGTTTGGGTTGGGCTTCATAATTGCATGATTTCGTATGTGAACATATGTGGAAATGGGCCAAGCCCAATATGATATGTGGATTAATGTTAAAATGGGCAAAGCCCAGTATATGAATGTGGATCAGTGTGGAAATGGGCTAAGCCCAGTATGTGGAAATTTTGTGGTTAACTACCCTATTAGATGAATGTAATATGAATATGGGCCAAGCCCAGAATGTGTTAACATGTGAATATGATATTTGTTATCTGATATATGAGTTAATATGTGGTTAACATGTGGGTGGAATTCAGTGGATTAATTACACACTGAGTCTGTATGACTCACCCAATTTTTATTAAACATCGCAGGTGATCGTGATTTTTGGACCGGGTTGGAGTGGATTCAAAGGTGGCCATGCAGAAGCAGATTTCCATGCAGAAAGATATTTTAATTAATTAAGTAGTTATATTTTCGGTATTTTGATTAAGTGTTTATTGTAATAAGGCCCATTAAAGTGATTGAACATTTTTATTATGTTTAAGTTAGACGACCATTAAATTATTATTGGGAAGTGCTTTTAATTTTGGCAACTTATATTTTAAAAGCTTATAATAAAGTTTTAATTTGGATATTTTTATCAAGCTTATATTATTTAGAATTTTTAATTGGACATGGTTTTCAAATGACAAAATTTTTAATGTTTTTCCCAAAAGTGAAATCGGTCTTCAAACGTTTTCCCATGATGGCATACCGGATCCGTCGGGGCTTGTGGGCCGGGTTTGGGGTGTTACACGATCTGGCCACACGGGCGTGTGTCCCCTGTTTGAAGCAAAATTTGCTAAATGTTGAAAAATTTCCTGAGTTGTCGGTTTAGTCCCGAACCATTTCTAATGCATGTTTAAGTTCTCGTAGGCTCGTTTAAGGGACTCTATTATTGGTTGTGATTGAATTGTATTTGAAATGATAAATTGTATATGAAATGTGTGTTTTAAACTATTGTAAGTTCGGTAATACTCTGTAACCCTATTCTGGCATTGAATACGGGTGAGGGTGTTACATTTATTGGTATCAGAGCTACGGTTTAGTGGATTCTAGGACTAACGTCGCATATGTGAGAGTCTAGCTATACATGCCATATATAAACTGTGATAGTGTGATCTCTCCCGACTTTGATGAGATTTGTCTTAATTAGACAGAGATATTTTTCCAACCGAGCTAGTTCCGATGATACTGAAAATGATATTCAAGTATTTGAGTAAAAATGTGTTTATGATGAGTTGAAACTCATAAAGGTATGAATAAAAGTTCCTAATATGGTGTGATGATAAATGTTGTATTATATACGCGTATATATATGCGATGTCAAATTTTGAGGCTTTACGACCCTCACCCCCTTACCAGTATATTGTTACAATGAAATCCGTAAGATTTAGATTGAATAAGCTCACAAGTGTGGAATTACAGAGTTTCGTGATTGAAGGATTAATACTATAGTCAGATAAGAGAAGGAGTTAACAGTAAAGACAGTACTAGAAGAGATATCGGATCGTTTTGAAGGCTATTTGGATTATGCAAAGTCACTATTAAAGAAGAAGTTGACTTCGATGAAACAAAATATTCAGGTATGATATCTAAAGAATGTATTAACTGGAAGTTCTACTTAATTGATTTTTGTTAGTGATGGGATAAAGAGAAATCAATAATGACAGAATTAGACAGTAGAATAATGTTTGAATTGTAAAGATATCTGAGTACAGCAGTATAGTCGAATAGCTTATAATGATCTCTTCTGGGTATTCTATGTGATCAATTATTCTCAGAGGTATATGTGGCTATTTATTTTCAAATGAAACTCTTATCATATGAGAATGCTAGCTAAACATACTGATAGATGAAAGTATTGTTGGTCTGTTTGGGTTATGATCGGCGTTTTTCTATCTTTCCCTAGTATTCTATTCCATTGTGTTGATAGAAAAGTCTACGGTAAAATTCGTATGATGCTAGTATTCTATTTTTACTGGTTATTGGTTTTTTGAATATATATGAAGATTATATTGCTTCTGCCATAGTTGATTTCGGTGCTTATGAGTGATGTTTTCTTCTGGAATTTCTCTGGGATATCATTGAGATCTTTATCATTCTATATGGGTTGTAATTTTCAGAAATTCTGTATAGTTCCATACTTTGAGATTTTGCTACCTTGGTTTTATTATGATTCTATGTGATTATCTACAAGAGATATTCTTTTGATGGAGATGAATTTATCTATTATGATTATAATTTCTGGTTTGATCATAGGAGTACAGTGGTATTGTCATCAGATTTATAGAGGTTATGTTTATGCATTGATTTATGTTGAAACCATACTTGATTTTCTTTTGTGTTCAAAATGCATTATTAACAGCTGGGGATATTATCTATTTATACGGTTGAGATGTTGGTCTTATTATGGCATTATGATTTTTATCCGACGGAGGTGGCTTCAATATAGTACAACGCTTCGATGATTAATAGTTGAGATAGCTTTATTATATAATCCTTTCTAGTTTTCTTGAAAGGGAATTGACATCGGAAAACACATAGACGATAGAAGATTAAGTTCAAATCTGTACAATAGTTATCATTTCCAGGTAAATCTTGATATATGTCAATGACTAAAGACGGAATGTTATGTCATATTCGAGTTATGCAGTTTTTAAGATCTTTGACTAGTATCCTAAAGAAATTGCGATAAATTGTATGTCTGAGTTATTTTGACAACAAGAAGAAAGGTTTTCTTTGAAATGTTATTGTTTGACAGCCAAGATCGATTCAGTTGTTTAGTTTGATTGGGTTATTTGTTTGAAAGGTTAATTGAGTTATATGTGTTTGAGTTTATCCTTGGGTCCGGAAATAAACTTTGTGCGTTCATGGGTAAATAGATGGATAGTTTGAATGAAGAATTCATATTTTAGAAAACATGATATAGAATTATATCTATCAAAACGGTTCTATTTGAGAAATATTATTGTAAATTAAATTTGTTTCGATTGTTGAAGTTTTCATTTGTGCGAAGTTTGATTTGGTTTAATATACGTTAATAAAGTTATAAACAGTTGAAAACACTGTTAACTGAAGCATCAGTTTTGGTTCAGCCTGAATCGGGTAAAGAGTTTATGATTTTCAGTCATGCGTCATTGAATGGTTTGGAGTGTGTTTTAGTACAAGAATGTATAGTGATGGCTTATGCTTCCATACAGTTAAAGTTGCATGAAAAGAGTTATTCGACGCGCGAATTAGAGATGGCTGACATTGTAATTGCATTGAATAGTTAGCGACATTAATTGTTTGATGAGTAATATAACCTATTTGATGACTGTAAGAGTTTAAAATATTTGATGTTACAGAAGGATCTGAATTTAGGACCGCAAGATGGCTTGAACTATCGAAAGATTTTGAGTCAGTAAGTGGTTATCATCCTGGACAAACGATTATAGTCACGGATATTTTGAACAAGAAATCTTTGTGTGCTTTACAAGCGATGAATACGCGATTGATCTTATTAGATGATGGATAGATATTAGCTGAGTTAAAAGCTAAATTGATGTTTATTCCGCGATTTTGTGAAGCTCAGAAATGTATCAGTGAATTGCAAGTTAAAAGAGTTCAACGTGAATTGACTTCTGATTTAGAGCTTCAGATTGGAACCGATGATTATTTGTTGTTTCGAGACAGAGTTTGTGTACCGAGAAACCCAAAGATTATACAACAATTGTTATTTCTAGCTCACAGTGGTAATTATCTATTCATTCGGGGAATACTAAGATGTAAAATAATCTGAGACAACTTTACTGGTGAATGAGTATGAAACGTGATACTTCTGAATTGTATCCAAATGTCTGATTTATCAACAGGTTAAAGCTGATTATCAAGTACTTTCAGGACTGTTATAGTCTGTGTTATTATCTGAGTGGAGATGAAATTGAATTTAGTTGGATTTTGTAAAAGGAAGATGTTATTTGAACTATTGTTGATCGTTAAAGAAGTCTGTACATTTTATCTCAGTACGTATAATTTCTCTCTTGATAGACTAGCTAAGTTATACATTTCTGAAATTGTCAGTTTTTCCAGAGTGTCAGTCTCCATTATTTCGGATAGAAATCCGAGGTTTATATTGTGTTTTTAAAGAAAACTACTGTAAACTTTGGGTATGAGGTTGCATTGTAACACCAAATTTCATTCTCCAACTGATGGATAATATGAGAAAGTGATTCAGATTTTCGAAGATACGATTTGTTACTGTATTTTAGAATGTGAAAGCAATTAAGAAAGACAATTATTGTTGGTTGAGTTTGAGCATATTAATAGTTATCATATGAGTATAAAGATGGCATTGTATGAGGTATTGTATGATTGCAATTACCAAACTTTGTTGTTATTGGATCGAGCTTTGTGAGAAAAATGTTCACGGGATTGATTTCAACAGAGAAATTGAAGAGAAAGTGAAAGTAATTTGTAACAGTTAGAAAGCAGTTTCAGATCGACAGAAAATATATGCAGACTTGATACGTAAAAGCATTGAATTTCAGTCAGTGAACTGAGTGTTTGTGAAAGTATTTCTGTGAGAATAGAATTTCTCGAATTAGCTATAAAGAGAAGTTGAGTTCCTGATTCATCGGGCCGTATGATATTATTGAGAAAATAAGCCAGTGGCTTATTCAACTTATATTATTGTCAGAACATGAGAAGATCCATAATGTGTTTATTATCTATGATGCGATGATTCAGATAAGACCCTTTGTATATAGTATCTTTTTCAGAAGTTGAAATTTAGCTTGATATGACGTTTGTCGAAGGATAGATCAGAATCTTAGCTCGTGAGATTAAAGAGTTGAGAAATCCAAGGCTATGTGAAAAAATGTTAAGGTTATAAAAAAGCAAATCTCTAATTTATTCTCTGATAAGATTTTCAGGGATGAAAATCTCTAAGGGGGGAGAGTTGTAACAGCCCGTTTTTGGGCTAAATCGGAACAGTGGTTTCGGGACCACAAATCTGAAGTCAAAATATTTATTTTATTATTTTAACAAGGTCTACAGCATGATAGATTAATTACTTGAAAGTTTCGTAAAGAAATTTTACCGTTTAAATGCTTAATTTGATAAAAAGGACTAAATCGCGTAAAATGAAAAAGTGCTATAGCTTTGGTTTTTAAATATCGTGGCCTTAAATGGTAATTAAACCATTTTAATGATGAGTGGACAATTTTGGACAACCATTAAATGATTTTTAAGTTATATTAATAAGGATAAAATAGTAAATTATGTATTAATGTAATAAAACAAAAGGAATAAAACAAATTGGATGCTATCATCTTCTTACATAGCCGAATATGGAAGATTAGAAAAGCTAAAAATTAGGTTTTCATTTGGAAATGCTTGGATAGCTAATTAAGGTACGGTTTTTGATCCGTTTTTAATGATTTCTATGTTTTTGTGATCGTTGCTTCATATTCTAGCTATCTCGTACCTTAGATTTCGAAACTATTAAAGATTTATCATGTTGCCATTGTTGAATGCTTGAGTAATTTGATGAATTATGATAGATTTGGAAGGTTTAATATTAGACTAATAGCTTTTGTAAAGTGATTTTTGACAAAAAAATGTCAATTTTGGATTAAATTGTGAAATATGAAAATTTAGTGGTTGAATTTTAAAATAGATGAAAAATATGGACTGATATGAGAATGGGTAATATTCGGCTAGCATGAATTTGTATTAAATTGAATAAATTGTGATTTTATGTGATAAGGACTAAATTATAAAAATGTGAAAGTTTAGGGGCAAATGTGTAAAATAGCCCTAATTTGTGTTTTGGATTAAATTGAATAAGGAAATGATTAAATAAGTTAATTTTTAATATATTTAGATCAAGAAAGGAGAAATACTGATTTAGATCGAGGAAAGAAAGAAGTTACGAAATAGTTGCCTCGATTCGCCGTTTTAGCAACCGAGGTAAGTTCATATGTTATAATTTCATTTCAAATGTATTTTATATGTTTTGATATAGTATAAATTGTGATTACGTGTCTACGGACAAGTTTGGAAATGATTTGACGATGATTTAACAGTTGAAATCCCGATTGAACCTTAGGAATAGTTTAGGATACTAGTAACATGTCATTAGGTATACTTGAGTTGGCTTTGGGCCATGATTTAGCACTACGTGTGCGAGATAAACCTATTTGGCTTCGGGCCATGCATATCGGCTGATTTGGCTTCGGGCCATGATATCAGAATTTCGGATAAGTTACCTTGATTTGGCTTCGGGCCATGGTATAGGTACTTATCTTGTGAGATCCTTGAGTATCTGACTTCTATTCTGAATGGTTCAACGGGTAAATGAAAGATGAGAAGGTATATGAGATTGGTACGAGATGGTACAGGTATGTGTATAAACCATTTTAGCTTTGAATGGGTGAAATAATGACGAATGTATATGGTCTTGTGAATGAGTACTTGAAAGATTTGATAGTTAAGGAAAGTTTCATATTGACATATGGAAAATAATGAATCATGTTTAAGTGATTGCATTAAGTTTATCTCATACGAGCTTACTAAGCTTTATAGCTTACTTTGTTTATTTTCCGTGTTTTATAGTGATATCAAAGCTAGCTCGGATTTAGGGATCGTCGGAGATCGCTTCACACTATCCACCTATAACTTGGTATCTATGAACTTTGGTAGTTTGAGTATATGGCATGTATAAGGACTTTGAGTCATGTTAGTTATATTTTGGTAATGACTTTGGCCATATGAATTGGCTTGTAAATGCTTATATTTTGGTTTGTATATATAGCCATGGGCGTGTGTCTCAGCCGTGTGTGACACATGGTCATGTTACACGGCCGTGTGTCCCCTGGTGTTGGAATTGAAATGAAGTCAGTATGCTTCACACGGTCTCACACACAGACGTGTGATCGGCCGTGTGGTACAAGTCAGTATACCCCCTAATTGGCACACGGCCTAGCACACAGGCGTGTGACTTGGCCGTGTTGCATAAGTCAATATACCCTACAGGTTTGGCACGACCTAGCACACGGCCTGGCACACGGGCATGTGTGGCCACTTCGAAGGTCACACGGGCTAGACACACGGGCGTGTGGTTGGCCGTGTGACCCAAGTCAGTATGTACCCCCTATTTTCACATGGCCTGTGACACGAGCATGTCTGGTGGCCGTGTGAGACACACGGCCTGGCCATACGGGCATGTGTCCCCTGTTTGAAGCAAAATATACTAAGTGTTGAAAAATTTCCTGAGTTATCGGTTTAGTCCCGAACCATTTCTAATGCATGTTTAAGGCCCCGTAGGCTCGTTTAAGGGACACTATTATTGGTTGTGATTGAATTGTATTTGAAATGATAAATTATATATGAAATGTGTGTTTTAAAGTGTTGTAAGTTCGGTAATGCTCTGTAACCCTATTCCGACATTGAATACGGGTGAGGGGTGTTACATTGACAGCTTATCTCAACTAATCTCATTATTGATTTTTTGGGATTAGATTAGCTTAAAATTAGGATTATTGATTTATTGTATTGATTATGTTTCCTTAGTTAGGCCTACTCTTTTAGTATAAATAGACATATAAATTTTTCTGTTGAAATACAAGAGAAAATGATTCATATTATCAACATGGTATCAGAGCTTGAGAATCCAGATTTAGGGAGCCTTTTTTTTCTCACCGCCTCATCAACAAAGTCGCAGTCTCATCTTTGACGAAACCTCAAAATCTAGTGACCAAACTCCCTGCGCGTGGCTCTCATGCACCACCCACAACTTCGATGTACTTTCTCACGTGTCGGCACATACAGCTCACATTCGTCGAATTTAATTTTTTGACCACCACCATTGGCTTTGCTGGTGTTTCTCTGATCTTCCTTAATGCTATTAGCTATTGTGGTGTATTTTTTTTAGAGAAAAAATTGACAAAATTAAAAAAATTTATTATTTATGATAACCCCTCGAATCCAACATTCAATTTTGTAAAGTCAGGTAATGCCTTTAATACTCATATTAATACTGACTTATGGATCATTGATTCTGGTACGAATAGAAACATGGCAGGTTCCTTTAATAGTTTTTTAAACTACTTCCCAAGTCAAACAAAAGAAAGTGTCAAGATAGTCGATGGGTCTTTTACTCCCGTAACTGGACCAGGTTCTGTCAATTGTACACTCAATATTAAACTATCCTCTATACTACATGTGCCTCATTTTTTGGTTAACCTTTTATCTATTAGTGCCATCACAAATTCCTTGAACTGTAAAATTGAGTTTTTTCCTGATCACTGTGTATTCCATGACCTTTAAATAGGGAAGAAGATTGGCAGTGGTAGATTGCATGATGGCTTATATATGTTGGAGAGAAGTATTGAATATGTTCAAGCCTCTTTTTTTTTTGGAGGTAATAAGGTTATCAACCAAGAAATAATGCAATGGCATAAGCGATTAAGACAGCCATCATTTTTTGTTATGGAAAAGTTATATCCCAGATTATTTTCAAAGACTCGGTTTGATTCATTGTTTTGTGAAGCTTGTGATTTTGTTAAACACACTAAAAATTCTCATCCTTTGAGAAATAATAGAAGTAATACTCTTTTTATGACTATTCATTCTGATGTTTGGGGACCAACTCGACATACGCCATTATCTGCTAATCAGTAGTTTGATACTTTTATTGATTGTTGCACTAGGATGACTTGGGTGTATTTGCTAAAATCGAAAAATGATGTGTTTACATGCTTCCAATCTTTTTTATAAAATGGTGTGTACTCAATTTGATGCTAAGATATAGTTTTTTAGAACTAACAATGGTACAGAGTACAATTTTGACACATATTTGGAGTCTTATGGGATAATTTATCAAACAACTTGTCCCAATACTAGTTCACATAATAGGGTTGTTGAAAGGAAAAACAAGTGTCGAAACCATTTTTTAGCGTTTTTTAAAAAACGGGGATCGACTTTAAAAAGAGACTAATGGAGTCGCCACCGATCCTTTTGTTTAGGTGTGATCGGGTCACCTATAAAATAAATTTTGGTCTACAAATTTCAAGAAGAAAATGGGTTCGGGAGTCGGTTACGTACGAGAAAGGATTAGCACCCTCGCAACGCCCAAAATTGGTACCAAATTGAGTAATTGATGTCCTAATGTCGAAAAATTTGAAATGATTTTGAAATTCTGTTCCCTCTTTTTTATAATTTTAAATAACTTGATTGAATATTGAGATTCCTTTGTTCCGAAGGAATAGAGTATCACATCCAGCACGATTGGATACGACAATTTGAGTCCTCGAATTCAAGATCATCCCCAAAATTCTCCAAGCACATGTATTGAAATTTTGAAAGGGTATTTGGTTATTTGGACAAACGGGAAACCGAAACCTAGTGCGATTGGGCACGATTCCTCGAATTTCTAAACATGCAAATATTGCCTTGTTTTGAAAATATGGACAAAATTTGAAAGGATATTCGTTTATTTGGTCAAACAAAAAAATCACAACCCAGCACGATTGGGCACAATTTCTTCGAATTTCCAAACGCACGAATATTACCTTATTTTGAAAATATGGACAAAATTTGAAAGGGTATTTGGTTATTTGGAAAAACGGAAAATCGAAACCCAGCACGATTGGGCACGATTCCTCGAATTTCCAAATATCAAATATTGCCTTGTTTTAAAAACTTTTAAATAAGTGATTTCAAAATCGACTTAAAATGTTTTGATTGAATCACTAGATAATAAGAAACAAAAATATAGTATCAAGCATGGAATAATAATAGGTGAATACAATCTTTGTAAAAATGGATGACAACAATGATAATATGAACATACAATTCAATATATAAAAAATCAATAATCTCACAATTCCTATTTTGAAAATACCGACATTATTAATCAAGAAACAATGAAAATTAAAATATAATTAATTAAAAACAAATTAAAATAAAATATAGCAAATTTTAAAGTAATAAGCAAATAATATGTATTAATTTAAGTAATATACACATAATAAAAAAAACTTGATATAAAATAATGTATATATAAAAATAATAATGATATATAAAAGTATATAGAATAAATAAATATATAATTTAGAATAGGGTCTTTTAAAGAGATAAATTATATACATAATAGAAATATATAAAATAATATAAAATCAATAGCATATACCTAAAAATAATTTAACATAATTATATGTATATATAAAAAATATATATATAAATTTAATGAAAAGAACATATAAATAGAAATAAATAATATTTAAAACCATTTAAAATGTATAATATTCAATATTAATAAAAATGAAAATAATTAGAGGAATCAATAAAGAAATTATTAAATAAATAATCAAAGGACTGCATTGAAATCAGAACAAAATTAGAGAACTAAAAAGCAATAAATTAAAAATGAAATCGAAAAAAGACTAAAATACTACGTGCGTAAATTAAAGGGACTAATCTAGCAAATATTTCAGTTAGCCAAAATGCGGCGTTCAAGCTAGACTAAATAGAAAAGGCGCACAAATCCTCGAGGTAAAATTAAAAGAACAAAATAGATAAAAAAAAGGGCTCAATCAGATGTCAACACAAAACGAGGGGACCAAATGCGAAATTATCCCTTCAACACGTAAACACGCGGATCCTCAGGGAAGGTGGGTCGGGTCACACGGGTCGGCCAAAACGGCGCCGTTTTGAGGCCTATGAAACAGGCCCTAAACGACGTCGTTTTGCATTACTTATAAAAGCCAAAATTTCTCTTTATCCTTCATTTTTGCCGTTTTGTTTTAAAAAAGGAAAAGGGGGTGTTATTTTCTCTGCTAGGGTTTGAGCCTTATCAAACCCTTCATGGTGTTTTCACCGCCGCCGTACCACCACCGGTTCAGGTGACCGGCCATGCGCAAAAATAGGAGGCCCTATGCCCTTGTCTAAACCCGCGAGATCAAAAGGAGAAGAAAAAGTGGCTTTCGACCAAGCTTCGGCTTCGGTTCGACGACGGAGGAGGACTCCGACGCCGTTACCAAACTGGTAAGCCTTTTCTTTCCCTCTTTTCTTTTCTTCGTATTTCAAACAATAACCAAAAGAATAAAATCAAAAATAAGAAATCACCTTTTCAAAAAATGTTTTCTGTTCTTTCTTTTGTATTTACAGAAAGAACGTGCCTTACAAAATGTTTCTGGCTTTCCTTTTATATCCCAGAAGAAGAAAAAAATAAAAATTGATTTATACAATATATCTGTTATTTCTATTTGATGCCGTTCTTTTGCTATTCGTTTGCAGGTACAGACGTGGCCAAGGTGCGGCGGTCGCATGACGACAGCGATCGCGGCTGGAGGCGCATGCAGGTGCATCGTGAAGGCTTGCGCGTGGGTGGAGCGCATGGGCCATGCGGGATACAAAACGGTCACGCGCGGGAGGCACGCGCGTGCGAGGAAGCCGAGGCGCGCTGGAACGCTCGAAGCCCTCCTAGCGCTTCTACGGCGTCAAACATATTGGGCCATTTGGGCCAGTTCTAAAATTGGGTTGGGGTTGGTTTAGTGGGTCTGTAAATGGGTTAAGGGTTAGGTTTATGGTTTGGGCCTCTGCCCAGTTTAGATCTGTTTAAAATATTTGGGTTGAAGGTTTTGTATAATGGATATTGAACTGTTAATAGACTGTTTTGATTTATTTGGTTTTTTGTATTTTATTGGTTGTAAAACGGGCCCGGGCATAAATTGGGTCTTACAGCTGCCCCTCTTTGCTCATTGTCGTGTAACGAGAATGGAGCAAAGACCTTAAAAGAGCCAATTTTGCCTGGTCTTGCTGGATCTTGACTTCTTTCAGTTCTTTTCTTATTCGAATAGCTTCGTTCCGTCCCACTGCATCTTCAGGGGCATGAGAAACCAGCACTTTGATCCAATTCCGATGAAATTTCAGGGAGAAGAGATTCATAGTTTCCATCTTCTCTACTGAAACTTGAAAGAAATACGAATTGATCCTCATTGTAAATTCAGGGAGGAGGAATTTGTAGCCTCAACCTGCTCCACTGGAACTTCGAGGAGATAAGACTTGTATGGCTTCGATCTGCTCCTGCAACTTCAGGAATGCCAGATCTGCTATCTTCAATCTGCTCCACTGCAAACTCAGGGAGACAAGATCTGATGTCTTCGACCTATTCCACTACTGGTCAGGGAGATAGGGCTGGTGGCTTAAATCTGTTCAACTACTGCTTAGGGAGACAAGATTTGCCGTTCGATCTTGGTCCACTTATTGCTTAGGGTGACAAGATCTACAATCTTCGACCTACTCCACTTTGTGGTCGTGAGATAGGCTGGTGGCTTAAATGCTCAACTACCGCTTAGGAGACAAGATTTGCCATTCGATCTTGGTCCACTATCGCTTAGGGTGACAAGATCTACAATCTTCGACCTACTCCATCCGCCGGTCGTGAGATAGGGCTAGTGGCTTAAATCTGTTCCACTCATCGCTTAGGAGACAAGATTTTCCGCTCGATCTTGGTCCACTATCGCTTAGGGTGACAAGATCTACAATCTTCGACCTACTCTACTACTCGGTCGTGAGATAGGGTCGGTGGCTTAAATCGCTCCACTACTTGCTAGGGAGACAAGATTTTCCGTTCGATCTTGGTCCACTATCGCTTAGGGTGACAAGATCTACAATCTTCGACCTATTTCACCGCCGGTCGTGAGATAGGATTGGTGGCTTAAATCGCTCCACTACTTTAGGAGAGACCAGATTTTCCGTTCGATCTTGGTTCACTACTGCTTAGGGTGACAAGATCTACAATCTTTGACCTACTCCACTGCTGGTCAGGGAGATAAGGCTAGTGGCTTAGATCTGTTCCACTACTGCTTAGGGAGACAAGATTTGCCGTTCGATCTTGGTTCCCTACTGCTTAGGGAGACAAGATCTACAATCTTCGACCTATTCCACTGCTGGTCAGGGAGATAGGACTAATATCTTCGATCCGCTTCGCTCAGGAAGGCGAGATCTACAAATTCACCGATGTTGCGACGCCGCCCTCTGGGGGACCTGTCCTGTAAAATCAGTTTTATCTGTTTATGCTTATGCAAAATGGTTAGGATGTAATGGTCTAATGCTTCTAACTAAATGTATTATAGACGACATTTGCATGAATGCAGAATATCATGAGAATGATTTCTTATAATGATTAGGATGCAATGATCGGAATGAATCAAATGCTCCTAACTAAATGTGTTTTGCATGAATGCAGAATTTTCTGAGAATGATCCTTTTTTAAATGCTTAGGGTTGTCATCGCTCATTGTTTATCAGGGCTTTATCACTGACGTATTATACTGCCATCTTGTTTGGCTGGTATTCTTGACAGAAAACCTGAGAAAACAAATATCTTGCTCAACAGATTTGCCCTACTGTAACTTCAGGGTTCATCTCATTGTGACTTAGGGGTATAAGATCTGAATCCATCCCATTGCGACTCCAAAATGTAGGATTTGTTTCTTCTTTAATCCATCCCATTGCTATTCAAAGGTATAGGATCTATATCAGCTTTCATCTATTGATCACTCCCCGGGTGACCCAACCAGATGTGTATGCATGATGCTCGCATGGATGCAGAATATCATTTTTTTCGAGAATGATTCCCGTTTTACACTTGGGTTAATAATGCCCATTTTTTTGTCAGGATTGTATTACTGACGCAATATCTTGTCATTTGTTCAACCACTATTTTTGAAAAGAGTCCGAAGAGATAGTCTCAGTTTAGACCAATATTTCAATCCCTTAAACTTGGTGAGTTTTAAACAATAGTCCTATTTCAAGTTCTTGTATTATTCATAAGCTTCCAGAGTAATATGCGAAACTCCTTTTGTGAAAATGTTATTAGTCCACTAATCGTTATTTCAATGCGGAATGCTTGAAAAGATCATAACCATGGATAAGAATGAAATTAATTAGGGGCATAGCTTGAAACAAATAAGTTAAGCAAAGATAGCAAATGCAATCAAAGGAAATTTATTGTGAACATATTTTGAAAAGAATAATATAATCACAAATAACAAATTTAAAATGGGTAAAATGGAAGCTAGGTGCCCCAGATATCGCAGCCTGAGCTTCTCTGTTCAAACTTCTTGAGAACCATTTTAAGCTCGATATGCGTTTAGGGGATCCGGAGTACTTTGTCGATGCCCCAAGACGTAGCATACTTCTTCATTGTTAATCCAAGTATGGCAAGACTACTACATGCCCCACTTTTGATCAAAATTTGAGCCGCCCTTTTCGGGTTTTCAACTCCAATCCCCTTTGGTCTCAAAGCACCCTTTGCGGGTTTTTGCCTTGGCCTCTCCTTCTTCTTTCTTTTTGATTGAAGTTTTTAATTAATTTTTTTTAAGATGCCCTTTGCAGGTTTTCACCTTGTCTTCTCTTTTTTAAGTGAAATACTTCTTGACTGAATTCACCGGATTGGGTATATCCCTGCCATCCATTTTGGTCAATGTTTCTAGAACAGAATTTTTCACTACATAAAGTATTTTCTAGTTTGGCCTCCATTTTCCTCTAAAATCCTTTTGTATATGAAGGATCTTCTTCAATATCAGGTCCCCCTTTGGGAATTTTCTAGGATGAACCTCTTTGTCGCAAACCTGCATCATCTAACTATAATGGATAGCTATTAACTTTTCCTCACAAATTTGATTGATCATATCAGGATTAGATCCATTCTGCCTCATCCAACTTCAGTTCTGATAAAACTTGGAATAAAGGAATTTCAACTTCAATGGGCGAAACCAATGAGAAATGTGTTGCCCCGGTGACAGTCCTGGCCATAGAGGGTAAATAGTAACTTCTGTATGCCAATCTTTACAAGTCTCGATCTTTTTTTTTAATGATCTTTTGTTTTTCTTTTTGGCTGCCTTTGCTGCACTGTGATGTCGCACTTGATCTTCGAATAGACCGCAAACTTTTGACATTGTGCGGTTAAATATGATCTTTTCGACTTTTTTTCGGTATTCTTTCTTTCTTTTTTCTTTTTTGTTCTGATGACTATCGACTTTGTAATATTGGCATATGAAGCGACTTTTACCATCTTAGTGAAGTAACCGGCATCCACGAAAATGAATCGATGTTGGCTAAAAGCTTTTAAGGAGGTTGGCTTGATAACGTCTCTGCCCCACATATATGGAATCTGTGAAGACATAGAGGAGGCGCGTAAGTCTGTATTCATCCATCTGGCATTCCGGCATAACTGATGCAACCTCCCTTTTCTTGTGGACCAGCAGTACCTAAACCTCATGATTAGCCTGACTATTGTAGAACCATTAGCATGGGTTCTTTAAACACCAATCTTAACAGCATACCCACGTTTCAGTAGCCTAGCGTGCCTTGATATGATCGTGCGAAAACATCTTGAATTCTTGAAAATAGCTCAATGGTGTCTTGCCTTGTGGTGAATTATGCTTCGATATTTGCCCCTTTTTAATCTCGCAACGTCCACTGACCTTTTGCAAGGTAGAGTCTATTTTCATCTTGTTCTACCATCCTTAACAAATCAAAAGATAGGCTACGATCTCTGTCATCTTCCAAGTCCTTAGATCCCTTAGGCCCATATCTCATTCAAAAAGGGAGTCAGTAACAACGTTGCTCATGTCATTGATATCTGGGTACCTATTGTAGGTACGAAGGCAAATTCCAAAGAATAAATGATTCTAAGGATGATTATTTGTATGGTATGGTCATGAATAAAGAATGAAAGAATATTCTAAAAACCAAAGAATGTATAGTATGAAATGTAAAGAATAAAAATATTTGCTTAAAAAGATGCATCTTATTGAAATAAAAATTCTGGACACAAGCCTATTTCACAAAAAGATTCTTGTTGCTTCTAGGCTTAAAGCAACAAGCATGTTTTGAACATTGCTCTAGATTAGCTCTAAAATACAGGGATCCCTTCACAGTCCCATTGTTTAAAATCTTCCCAAGTACGTAAAAGTAGAAGCTTGGGAAAGTCTATTCCCTGGTTCTCTCTTCGAATATATCATTAATGTTCAAATTCGCCAGTATCAGGTTTTGCACTAGAGCCCTGAACTTGATGTACTCCTGATCTCATGCCCCCATTCATCATGGTACTCACAATAGTTATCCCTTTAACAGCATGGTTGAGTAACGGATTTTCTGCACCGGAGGGATCATCGAATCTTATAACTCCTATTTTGATGAATCTTTCAACCAGCTTCTTGAAAGTAAGGTAATTTTCTATTGAATGTCCTGTAATCTCGGCATGGTACTCACATTGAGCATTCAAATCGTACCATTTGAGGTATGGGGGTTGCATTGGTTTCAGGTAATGAGGAGCTATAGCATGCATATCAAATAAGCTCTGGTATAACTCCCTATACGTCGTTGGAATAGGTGCGAACTGGGGTTTCTCTGAGTTCGATTTTGGATTGAGTTCTTCTTTTGGGGAGATCAGATAATTGGTAACTGCCTTCTTTGGCTGGTTTACTATAAACGGCTTCGAATGGCCCTTGTTATACCCACTCGTATTATTCACACCCTTGTCCTTTCTTTTCGGGGCCTTTGAATCCCACTCTCCCCTTTCCTTTATTTTTGCCAGAACAACCGGTTTGGCTCGATCATCCTTCGGGTTAAAACCTGAGCCCATCGAGAAATTCAACAGTGCCGAGGTATTGATCTGACATTGGGGTCCAATAATGACGGGTACCCCATGTGAATGCGCGTCTGGTTGGGCCGAGACGCCTATTGGAGTAAAATCTAAGGAATAGATAAGATTATCGCTCCTATTGTTGATCACCGGGCCTTTCATTTTTCATGTCCTCCGACCAGTAATTGGGTTAACTGGCACATCATATTCATTTGGTATCACATATCCTGCTGAATTTTGGCCAACTGCTCTTGCATCAGTATTTATTTGTGCTCTAATCTCTCCAACCTTTGTTCCATGTTTTCTAGGTTAACCTCTGAAATAATTTCACCTAATTAGGGTCTTTCTACAAATTTTAATGCATGTGATATGATGTAATGCAAATGCATGAAATGCAATGCAAATACATGGAATGAATGCAAAAAAGAAAGAGAGGCGTTGATTATGAATTCAATTCCATTAGAAGAACTTTTCTAGAAAATAAATTTCTTTACATAAAACGGATTGCATATGCGGCTTTGTCCTCATAGTCCAGGTGAAAACACTAATCCTTTTCTTTGTATCCGGATGTTATGGACGTGTCCCGTGAACTTTCTCAATAGATGCCTCTTCTAGCTCCTTGTTGCTTGGTCCAGGCCATACCTCTTCACTCACTTATCTTCCGCGATGTTCATTGAGACGTGATGACCCTCGAATAATCCTTGTTGGCTTGAATCCTCGGGTAAAGTCTTGTATTCTTCTGCGGACTATCAACCTTCTCTTGCTGTTTACCTGGACTATGTTCGAACGACCGTATTATAATCCACTTTATCAAGTAACCCATTTCCTTATGACAAACTCTTCTATTTAGCAATCAAATATGAATCAACACCTCCTTTCTAAGATGATGCGATGCAATGCAATGAAAACAAAAGAAACACGTTAGCACAAGAGAAATAAACAACAGAATAAAGTACCTAATCGTGTGACCACTAGGGTTTGGCGTGGCTCTACCTAGGTTAGCTCTTAGGGCTCACTATATGTGGTTTGGTTCTAACGAAAAGTACACCGAACCAAACAGATTCCTCAATCCTCACCCATTATAGGCTCATATGGATCGAGTTCGGTTCAGGGGAATACATTTCCCTATGGCCATGCGGAGATGAAAATCTCACGAAGCACATAGGTACAGATGTATCCCGGAAGCAATCCACTAGCCCATGCGGAAGTGAAAACCTCACGAAGGCATAGCTTCTTACTCCCACTTAAAGGTGTGACCACAACGGTCATGCAATGCAATGCCAAAGTATTTTATGAGACTCGACATTATTGTAATTATAGCACAAACAAATGCATCAAAAGAAACATGATTTTTCAAAACAATTTTCCAAATTTTCAATCAAAAGGAAAAAAAATTAATCAATCTATGGCCTGACTCTCAACCAGTCCCCAGTGGAGTCGCCAAGCTGTCGAAACCATTTTTTTAGTGTTTTTTTAAAAAACGGGGATCGACTTTAAAAAGAGACTAATGGAGTCGCCACCGATCCTTTTGTTTAGGTGTGACCGGGTCACCTATAAAATAAATTTTGGTCTGCGAATTTTAAGAAGAAAACGGGTTCGGGAGTCGGTTACGTACGAGAAAGGATTAGCACCCTCGCAACGCCCAAAATTGGTACCAAATTGAGTAATTGATGTCCTAATGTCAAAAAGTTTGAAATGGTTTTGAAATTCTGTTCCATTTTTTTATAATTTTAAATAACTTGATTGAATATTGAGATTCCCTTGTTCCGAAGGAATAGAGTATCATATCCAGCACGATTGGATACGACAATTTGAGTCCTCGAATTCAAGATCATCCCCAAAATTCTCCAAGCACGTGTATTGAAATTTTGAAAGGGTATTTGGTTATTTGGACAAACGTGAAACCGAAACCCAACGCGATTGGGCACGATTCCTCGAATTTCCAAACATGCAAATATTGCCTTGTTTTGAAAATATGGACGAAATTTGAAAGGATATTCGTTTATTTGGTCAAACAAAAAAATCACAACCCAGCACGATTGGGCATGATTTCTTCGAATTTCCAAACGCACGAATATTACCTTATTTTGAAAATATGGACAAAATTTGAAAGGGTATTTAGTTATTTGGACAAACAGAAAATTGAAACCCAGCACGATTGGGCACGATTCCTCGAATTTCCAAATATCAAATATTGCCTTATTTTAAAAACTTTTAAATAAGTGATTTCAAAATCGACTTAAAATGTTTTGATTGAATCACTAGATAATAAGAAACAAAAATATAGTATCAAGCATGGAATAATAATAGGTGAATACAATCTTTGTAAAAATGGATGACAAGAATGATAATATGAACATACAATTCAATATATACAAAATCAATAATCTCACAATTCCTATTTTGAAAATACCGACATTATTAATCAAGAAACAATGAAAATTAAAATATAATTAATTAAAAAAAATTAAAATAAAATATAGCAAACTTTAAAGTAATAAGCAAATAATATGTATTAATTTAAGTAATATACACATAATAAAAAAAACTTGATATAAAATAATGTATATATAAAAATAATAATGATATATAAAAGTATATAGATAAATATATAATTTAGAATAGGGTCTTTTAAAGAGATAGATTATATACATAATAGAAATATATAAAATAATATAAAATCAATAGCATATACCTAAAAATAATTTAACATAATTATATGTATATATAAAAAATATATATATATAAAATTAATGAAAAGAACATATAAATAGAAATAAATAATATTTAAAACCATTTAAAATGTATAATATTTAATATTAATAAAAATGAAAATAATTAGAGGAATCAATAAACAAATAATTAAATAAATAATCAAAGGACTGCATTGAAATCAAAACAAAATTAGAGAACTAAAAAGCAATAAATTAAAAATGAAATCGAAAAAGGACTAAAATACTACGTGCGTAAATTAAAGGGACTAATCTAGCAAATATTTCAGTTAGCCAAAACGCGGCGTTCAAGCTGGACTAAGTCGAAAAGGCGCGCAAATCCTCGAGGTAAAATTAAAAGAACGAAATAGATAAAAAAAAAGGGCTCAATCAGATGTCAACACAAAACGGGGGGACCGAATGCGAAATTATCCCTTCAACACGTAAACACGCGGATCATCAGGAAAGGTGGGTCGGGTCACATCGGAGTCGCTTGAAAACGGCGCCGCTTTGAGGCCTATGAAACAGGCCCTAAACGACGTCGTTTTGCATTACTTATAAAAGCCAAAATTTCTCTTTATTCTTCATTTCTGCCGTTTTGTTTAAAAAAGGAAAAGGGGGGTGTTATTTTCTCTGCTAGGGTTTGAGCCTTATCAAACCCTTCATGGTGTTTTCACCGCTGCCGTACCACCACCGGTTCAGGTGATCGGCCATGTGCAAAAACAGGAGGCCCTATGCCCTTGTCTAAACCCGCGAGATCAAAAGGAGAAGAAAAAGTGGCTTTCGACCGCGTTTTGGCTTGGTTCTGACGACGGAGGAGGACTCCGACGCCGTGACCAAACTGGTAAGCCTTTTCTTTCCCTCTTTTCTTTTCTTCGTATTTCAAAAAGTAACCAAAAGAATAAAATCAAAAATAAGAAATCACCTTTTCAAAATGTTTTCTGTTCTTTCTTTTGTATTTCTGTAAAGAACGTGCCTTACAAAATGTTTATGGCTTTCCTTTTATATCCCAGAAGAAGAAAAAAATAAAATTTGATTTATACAATATATCTGTTATTTCTATTTGATGTCGTTCTTTTGCTATTCATTTGCAGGTACAGATGTGGCCAAGGTGCGGAGGTCGTACGACACTGATGCGCTGGAGGCAGTACGGAGGTGCGCTGGTGAAGGCTTGCGCGTGGGTGGAGCGTGTGGGGCATGCGAGGATACGAACGGTCGTGCGCGTGGAGGCACTTGCGAGGGAAGATGAGGCACGTGCGAGGGAAGCTGAGGCGACGCTGGAACGTTCTGGAAGCCCTCCTAGGGTTTCTGGAGCGTCAAACGTATTGGGCCATTTGAGCCAGTTCTAAAATTGGGTTGGGGTTGGTTTAGTGGGTCTGTAAATGGGTTAAGGGTTAGGTTTATGATTTGGGCCTCTGCCGCTTTAGATCTGCTTTAAAATATTTGGGTGAAGGTTTTGTATAATGGATATTGAATCATTAATGGACTGTTTGGATTTATTTGGTTTTTTGTATTTTATTGGTTGTAAAACGGGCCCGGGCATAAATTGGGTCTTACAACAAGCATTTGCTAGAAGTCACCAGATCTCTTATGTTTTCCATGAACCTTCCAAAACCATTCTGGGGGGACGCAATTCTTGTATCTTCTTACCTTATTAATAGAATGCCACTTAGAACCCTTAATTTCAAAAGTCCCTTGGAAACTTTATAAGGTAAAAATAATTATATTGTTCCTCTTAGGATATTTGGATATGTCTGTTATGTCCATAATCAGAAAGCAGGTAAATTAGATCTAGGAGCTCTTAAATGCATGTTCATTGGGTATTCTCCAACAAAGAAAGGTTACAATTGTTATCATCCTCCTTCACGATGAACTTTCGTTAGTATGGATGTTACATTCCATGAAACTGAGCCCTATTGTGGTACAACTTAACCACCTCTTCAGGGGAAGAATAATGAGAGAGAAGAAGTGATACCAGACTCGGTAACTATTGAAAACCTTATTCTAGAAAACATCATTGTTCAAGGGGAAGCTACTATTTAGGGGGAGACTACTGTTTCAGAAAACACCATTGTTCAATGGGAAGCTACTACTCAGGGGGAGACTACTGTTCAAAAGGAGATTGTTGGGCGTTTTGACAAACTGGATTTAAAGAAGTATTTAAGAAGGCTTAGAATAGAAGAAGACATCATGCAACCTACTATGTGCCAAGAATCTTCCTCTTCTGGTGAGTTACCCTCTAATGATTTAGATTAACCTATTGCCCAAAGAAAAAGTGTTAGATCTTGTACTAGACACCCTATGTCTAACTTTATCTCTTATGACTCATTGTCCCTTTCCTATAAAGCTTTTGCTTTGTCTTTGTCCTCTGTGTCTATTCCACAAAATTGGCATGAAGCATTCGAAGATCCCAAGTGGAAAGAAACCATGGTTGAAGAAATGAAGGCACTAGCAAAGAATGAGACTTGGGAGCTAGTAACTCCTCCAGTAGACAAGAATTTGGTGGATGCAAATGGTGTTTACTGTGAAACACAAGTCTGATGGTTCGATCGAAAGGTACGAAGCCAAATTGGTTGCTAAAGGCTTCACTCAAACTTATGGAGTAGACTATCAATAGATGTTTGCCCCTGTTGCCAAAATGAACACCATTAGAATTTTGTTATCTTGTGCAGCCAACCTTGACTAGAACCTACAACAATTTGATGTGAAGAATGCATTCCTACATGGAGATTTAGAGGACAAAGTATATATAGAGATTCCTCCAGGATTTGATAATGCAAAAATGCAAGGGAAGGTGTGCGGATTGAAGAAAGCCTTGTATGGATTGAAACAATCTCCCAGAGCATGGTTTAACAGATTCTGCAAAGCTATGATCACTTTTTGTTATCAACAAAGCAATGCTGATCATACCCTTTTTATAAAACATCACAATGGTAAGATCACTCTTCTTATTTTATATGTTGATGACATAGTGATGACAAGAAACGATGAGGAAGAAATGGCTTGACTGAAATAATGTTTGGCTTAAGAATTTAAAATAAAAGATTTAGGAAAGTTACGATATTTCCTGGGAATTGAAGTTGACAGATCAAAGAAAGGAATCTTCATATCTCAAAGAAAATACATCCTAGACCTCTTGACTGAGACAGGTATGATGGGATGCAAACCCGCAGAATCACCTATAGAAAGCAATCATAAGTTGCAAGCTGGAATATGAGAGTCAATGGATAAAGAAAGATATCAAAGACTGGTTGGTAGACTAATTTATCTCTCACACACTATACCTGATATAAAATATGCAATCAGTTTGGTAAGTCAGTTTATGCATGATCCTCGAGAGTCTCATATGTAGGTTGTCTTTTGCATTCTACGCTACCTAAAGTTTGTCCCAGGAAAAGATCTTCTCTTTTCTAAACATTGTCATCTCCAAATAGAAGCTTCTACAAATGCAAATTGGGTTGAATCTCTTGATGATAGGAGGTCTACATCTAGATATTGCACACTTGTGGGAGGAAACTTAGTCACTTGGAGAAGCAAGAAGCAAAGTGTGGTTGCTTGATCAAGTGCTGAGGCAAAATACAAAGCCATGGCTCAAGGTGTTTGCGAGCTACCATGATTATTAAAAGTTATGGAGGAATAAAAGTTGTCGAATAAAGGAAAATTATCCTTATATTGTGACAACAAGGCTACCATCAGCATAGCCTAAAACCCAGTACATCATGATCGAACAAAGCACATAGAAATTTATCAACATTTCATCAAAGAAAAGTTGATTGTCGGCATCTTGGGCTTAAGTCATGTAACCTCTGACAAGCAATTAGCTGATCTGTTCACTAAAGGACTTCATAACAGAAATTATCATAATTTGTTTGCAAATTGGGCATGTGTGACATCTATGCACCAACTTGAGGGGGAGTGTTGATGGTTTATCTCAACTAATTTCATTACTAATTTTTTGGGATTAGATTAGCTTAACATGGAATTATTGATTTAATGTATTAATTATGTTTCCTTAGTTAGACCTACTATTTTAGTATAAATAGACATGTAAATTTTTCTGTTGAAATACAAGAGAAAAGGATTCCTATTATCAACACCCTGCATTAAAAAAAAAGAGGGAGTGAGCTTATGACAGCTAAATTACAATATCAACATTATCTTATAGACAATAATTAATTCAATTTTAAATGATAAATTAGGTTTTTCGAATTGGAACAAGTCAAATCTAGACAAGTGATGTTTGATACTCAAGCTGTGATTCAACCAAATCCGACTTAAGGGATCATTTATCGATGAACTCCAAGCATGAATTCCGCACTTATCAAAGTCTAACAAGCTGCAGAGCCTAGTATGAAAACAATCAAGAAAATAAAGATCATAATACACAAAAATGATGAAGCATTTTCAACTTTATTTTCTTTTATTAAAACATGAAAGAAGAAAAGAAAGCATGAAAGCCTCTGAACAAACATATACATAAAACTTTGTTAATGAATCATCTATACAAGAGCCAGGTATTAGCAGTAATTTTATACAAGTCAATGTCATTCATTGACTACCTGCAACTTTACCCACAAAAAGATTCCTAATAAATTTCAGCTTAATAATTCACGAATAGACTACCTGCATGCGGCAACTTCCGACCCTACAGAGAGAAAAGAGTGCTTTGCTGCTATGCCATTTACAAAAGCAGAAAAGATCTCATTAAGAGCACTTTTTAATATGCTGAAGCAAATTACATTTGCTAAATGAACTTATGAGTAAACAAGGAAAAAGAAAAAGTCAAAACCGAAAGTCTTAGCCTCCTCGAAGGAGAAGATTCGGACTTTTCAAGAGCCATTATTAGGTGCTTATTCATTTCTCATTTTGTTATCCCAAGTGTCTTGTCCAAAAATCTCCTCAATAATGTTGCATGTAGGCTGGAGATCAATACCTTCTGTAGCAGTTGTAGGATATCTAGCGTCCCAGATTTTTGCATCACAGGTATCCAATAAATAGACATGGCTCACCAGGTCACTAGACCCGTCTACTTTAGCCTGCATACACTTGCTAAGGTCAGTCTTCATTTGACTATCATGCAAATCGGCCTTTGTGTCAATCAGACTATGAGAGTCAACCATGTTTGGCTGAAACTCAAAAGACATGCATGAGTCATCCTGTACATTGAAATCCTCTACTCGTCCCAAATCTTTGTTTGTTTGTTCAAAAACAAGATCAAACCTGCTCTCATCAAATGATTTTGCAATAGGTCCTTTTAACATAAGATTTACACCATAATCCCCTCTTGCTGCAGCACTGCTATAATTTCCATCTCCGCTACCACTATCGGAGTCACCACTGTCATCATCATCATCATCATCATCACTGCCATCGTCGTCATCATCTCCAAGACAATCACCTTCATGGTTTGACAGGCCTTCTTGAGCAGCAAGGGACTCAATAGCAGAAGAGTCTTCATCTTCCTCTGAAGCCTTAACTTCATAAACCTGTTGACTTCCATGCCACTCATCATCATCACTGTCAATTTCCAGAATACTGGATCTGTTCTGAACAGCTCGTCTCTGAAGGATAAAGACATTGAAATAATAGCTGACAAGCTCCCTTTTGGATCGTGATGGGAACACCATTGAGAAATGCTTCCAGAACTTCTTACCCAAGGATGCAGGATTAGAGTAAACAACCTCACGAAAGATCTCTTCTTCTTCTTCACTCCATTTATACGCAACATCCTCACCCATATCATAAAACCCCAGCTTCACAAACTTTTCATGCCCAAGGGATTTTCGCAGTTTTTCCCGTGCTTCCATGACATGCTGTCTCACACATCTGAACGAGCCCCCATCCAGGCAGCTACAATCAGTTCTTCCAGCACCAACTCTGCCACTGTCATTTGCGGACAAATCTGAATCAGGCATTGGAATGACACATGTTCCCATCATAATCTCTTCATAGCCAATATCATTGGTACCTGATGCACAATTCTGAACAAATTTGTCCTTCTTTATGTGCCTACCCAATGAAGGAACATTGGCTTGATGATTTGGCCCAAGCGGAACCTGTTTTCGGGGAGACCGATCCAAGAGTAAAGAATAGGCATCCTCAACAGGGCCCAACATTCTTCTTGGGAAATCAAAGTCAAAATATTCTGGAGAAATAGGTGAAATTGCTGCCGGCCCAGTATCTACATCTTCCTCACTAGAAATGCTAGTGATCAAAGACAAGGGAGCACTAGTCTCAAAATCCTTATCAACCAAAGGTCTTTCATCATTAAGACCACCAGTTTCAAATGCTTCATCCCATTGGCATTTACGAAATCCACCCTCAACATCAACTGTCACGAAGAGGAAGATCACATCAATAATAAAACCATGCAGCAGAATAAGAATCATTCCCATAAAAACAAGCAGAAAAGCCAGAGAACACATTACCTGAAATATGGGGATTCTGATGAGTATAGCTATGGGAAATAGTATCAGCAAACTGAGTCAACTTGTTGTTATTGTCAAACTGTCTTGGATGCTTGAAAGGAAGTTCCTGCAACTCCTCACTGTCAAAAGGGCGCTTAAATCCCATTTACAACCTGCGGGACAAAAAGGTTAATTATGAATATAAGGTAAAACAATAATAATAGAAAAGATACAGATGCATGTCGATCACAGAGTATACGGCAAAAACATAGTGGCACATAGTAAGACAGAAAAATACATGCAATAGAAGACTAAGAAAGGGAGCATCAAGCTTATGTCAAAGAACACTTAACACAAGCAATAAACATATAAATTAACCTGAAGCTCATTTAGACAGAAACAAAAAAAAACAATAGTGCTTGGGACCACCATGGTACTAATGCTAATTATGATGCACCACCAATTCATAGTACAGGCAAACTAACTTATTTGACTTTGCATGGTAAGCTAACAAGGTTAATAAATTAAAATTTAGTCAAATGCATGATAAAAGGCAAGAATTAACATATTAACCACTTACTAATGATGAAATGGATAAAAATTTATGTTAGGTGGAGTCAATTACTTCTAAATTGTGATGAATTGAAACTTCAATTGAACTGGAAAAAAGTGGAGAAGAATTAAAAGCCTAGGAAGCCTCAACTAAGACGATGAAAGCACTTAATTAGGCACTAAAATTGATTTAAGTATGGGAAGAGACGTTTCCCTAAATTAATTTGACTACCAGGTTGAAGCCCTAAATTTACAAGAAAACCCTAACCCTAAATTCCCAATTCGCCGAGGAAACGACGAATTGACAGCATAAAACTCTTGTAGACAATCTCGAGGTCACGTAAAACACCGAAACCCTCTACGAATTCACACATAGAGACGAACCCTAACGAATCGAAAAAACTAAAGCCTAAAAAAACAAACCAAGAATAATCAGACAAAATTAGAGCGAATCACAAAGGGAAATCAACATAAATCGAAGAGGAATCAAAACCTATGAGAGATCGATTAAGAAAAAGGGCCCGATCGAGGAGATCGAATAACCCTAACCCTAGAGAAGCGAAAATTGAACGGCTGCGACAGAAAGAGAGATCAATCAAAAGGAAATAGCGAGAATCAAATAGATAATTACGTGATTTACAGATTTGATGAAGAACGATGAGAAAATCCGAGATCGATTTTCGGATTAATTTGGGGATCGTGAAAGAGGGTAAAGAGGCGATGGGAAGCGAGGATACGGTTCGGGGGCTTTTGTATACGAGGCGGTCCAGTAAGAAAACCGGATTGGACTAATTTTGGTTTTTCGATGCCCAAACAGCATTTTTTGTCCTTTGTTATTCACCTGGACCTTTTAAGCTAAACCGGTCCGGTTCTATTAAAATTACTGTAAGGTCCATTAATTTCTTTTACAATGAAATCAAATTAAATTTATCATAATACTAGTTTGTATATCCGTACAATACCCGGATTTAGTTGGTGCATCGATTAAAATGTTAATGAAAAACATTTATAAATTTGTAAAAAATTATCACTTTTTTTTTTGATATTGTATTACTATTTTTTTGTAAATTTATTTCTTTAATATGAAAAATAATATTTTATAAAATAATAATAAAAGGTTTATAAATTTGTAAAAGAAAAAAAAGAATTACCATTTCTTTAGAAAAAATGACATTGTATTAATGTTTTTATTAAATAAGAATTAAAATGATTTTAATAAATTTAGTGGTTGAAATTTGAGCTAGATCAATTTCATTTTATTTCAATGTTGAATAAAATTTATAATATTTTGAATTTATATTTCTAAATGTATAAATTTGTTAATATATTATAAAAAATATTGAAAAAACTAAAAAGGAAAATTTTAAAAAAAAACTTAATTTTCTATGTTTTATAATTTGATCCTTTGACTTATTGGGGCAAGTGGTGACCTCTTCAGCCATCCCCAGTGACACCAATGTAGTAGTAGTAGACAGTAAGTAGTCTTTGGCCAGCTATATAATGATTGCAAGATAAAGTCTCATTTTAGGTACTCTCAAATTCTAAGATAAAGCAGCATCTACAACAAAGGAGGATTGAGGGGCTTACAAAAATAAATTAGAATATTGTTCTCAGCTAACTCATTATCGAATCTTTCTACACCATCACGATTGCACATCATCAAACCCCTTTCAATAGTCCCATCACTATACAACCTCTATCACCAACTTTCATCCATTTACCCATCAATCCACTCACTGCCTTGTCAATAACACTACATCCACCTTTGTTACCCATCTCCCATTTCTAACTATAACATCAATTGCATAAATCCTCCAATAACATTTGTACCATTGAATCAATCCCACCATCTAACCATTTAGTTAAGGGTGAACAAAATTTGATTCGATTCGAAAAAAATCTAATTTCGAGTTAAATGAATTATTCAAGTCAACTCGAATTTTTTTGTAAATTTCGAGTTCGATTTTCGAATTCGAACAAACCGAATACCAAACTATAATATTTTATATTTTTACCCCAAACTCCCAAACATATTTACTTTCTCCCAAAATTTTTACTCCCTCTCACTTTCTCCCCGGAACTTTTATTTCCCTCCCATCTCACCCCCTTCTACCCCAAAACCATTTCTCCCCAAATTTTTTTGAATATTTCCCCCAAGTTTTTACTCCCCCATTTATTTTTCCCCTAAAATTTTATTTCCTCAACCTTCAAAACTTTTTATTTTCCCCCAAAAATTTTACTCCCCTCCCAATTTTTTTTTTAATATTCCCCCCCCCCCAATTTGCTCCTTCAACCCCCAAAACTTTTTATTTTCCCCCTAAACTTTTACTTCTCACATTTTACCCTCAAATCAAAAATTAAAATCATCCAAAAAAAATCCCTAAACCTAAATAGTAATAATTTTATTTATATTTATTATTTATATTATTAAATTAAATTTCACATTTTGTACTATTTATATTATTAAATTGTTTAATCATATTGAATCTTTATAAATTTTTGTTAAAATTGAATTATTGATTATGCTGTAAAATATTTGTGTTAAAATTTTATGTTGGTATCAATTTCACATTTTATCTTTAAGATAAATTTTATTTAAAAAATCACATTTTTTTTACATTTAATATATTTTTTAATTTCAAAATACATAATGACATAATTGAAACAACTAAGTAAGCAAAGAAGATAACTCGTATATAAAATATTAATAAATAAATTATGAGGGGATGAAAGTTGATAACAAATTTGATTACGTTGGGTGACAGTGATTACAAGGACTCAAAATCATTTTTTTTTTAATTTATCTCGAACAAATATATTCGATTCGATTCGAATTTCATCTCACTCGACTCGATTCGAGAAAATTTCAAATCAAGTTAGGATGATAAAATAGGATTTGTCAACTCGATTAACTCGAAATTTTTTCATTCGATTCAATTGAATACTCACCCTTATATTTAGCAATAAACATAACATCAATACCAATCAACAAATTCAACCGAACCATTCGCCCATAGCCACTATTAGCCCCCATCTAACTTGAAATAGTACTAAAAAAAAACAAAAATCATTCAAGGCCTGTACCCTAACTCCAAATGAAATTGAACCTATAAGAAGCAAACTAATAATAAGAAACCAATAAAAGAGAAAAAAGAGATATAGTTCGAATTGGCTTCATTTGGATGACAAAGCAAAGGCGAATTTAGGAGGGCTGGCAGGGCCCCGGCCCCCCTAGAATGGAAAATTTTCTATTTTGGTCGTTTAAAATTTTTAAATTAGTAAAGATAAAATTGCACTTTGGCTCCTTAAAAATGATAAAATTTTAATTTAATCCTTTAAAAATTACATTTTTACTATTGTAAAAGTTAAAAGTTAATTTCGGTCCCCTAAATAAATTTTCTAACTTTGCCCCTGTGACAAAGATAGCTAATTGGAGCAATGTTCCTTCGTATCTCATGTGGAAATCTCTAGATTTTAGAGTTGGTTATAGCAAAACTTGACCTAATAAGGTAAAAGAGGAAGGGAAGAGCTACATTTCGATGCCATTATTTCAGTTAGAGAAGGTGGCAATGGTAGTGTCATACATCTCTTGGGTGGTTAGGGTTTCGAAAAGAAAAATAAAGAGAAGGAAGGCATGATAAAAAAAGAAAGTAGAACCTAATAGTCAAGATTTGATAAAAGTAAGCCAACAAAGCTTGTTGCCAAATTTCCTATTAAATATATAATTGATATGAAGAGAATGAATAATTAAGTATTTATATGGTAATAAATTTGTTCCACTACTATATTGGTGTTAATTATATTTATTTATGGTTATACAATTCAATTTTGCCTAAAATTCCAATCAATCCAATTTTATTAATTATGTCATGAGTCGAGTCGGATTGGGTCTAAGCATGATATAAATATATTTTATGTTTGTTCAAGCCCGGCCCGACTCGACCCTAAATATGGGCTTAAAATTTTGCCCAAACTCGCTTATATTTACAAAAGACGAACCCAAACCCATTTTAAGCCCACCCATATAATTTTTTAAAAAAATTATATTATATTATTTTAGTATTTAATAATTTTATATATTTTTATTTATTGAAAATTTTTATATAGTCATCTTAACATTGTTTTAATGTTTACATTATAGTAGTATTATATATTTAGTATATGTTTATTTTTTTAATGTCTTTTAAATTACATAATATATAAAAATAACATAATATAAAGTATTATAAACTTAAAAACGGGCCAAACTCGAGCCTTGAATGTTTAAGCCTGAACCTGACTCATATTTTAAACGGGTCTAATTTTTTTACCCAAGCCCATTTTTTTAACTTAATATTTTTACCCAAACCCTTACAAATTTCGAACGAGTTTGAGATGCTATTTTCTAATTGATGGAACAAATTATTTATGATTATTTTTTTAATAATTGTATTATGATTTTATAATTAAATATAAAATAAAAATAATTAATGTTATTTTATTCATATTCTTATATGTAAAAAATAGAAATAAATTAATGTAATGTAATTTTATTCGGATCATGTTAACATTTTTACTATTCATGTAACATCCTAAATTTACGGGCCTATACATTTAGTGTAGGGATAAGTTTACTATGTTAATTTAATTGATAGGGGTCTAAATTTGGGCTTAGAATTAGGCAAAAAGGCCCAGATTAAAGTGACATCATTAACAGTTAAAAAGGAACAAGTTTTGGGTCGCAAGGAGCCCATGTTTTAGGCCAAATTCGGCACTTTAAATGAAGAGAGGGTGACGCCACACACAAGGAATTAGGGGCCCAGGTATTAAGTTTAATGAGGCCCAAATATTTTAATTGAAGTGAGTTAAATTTGGCATTAGGGATTAGTAGAGGTGGACGGCTACAAGGCTATAAAATAGGAGAATTTATGTGGATTTTTAAGTGATAATATCATAGATAAAAAGGAGAAAAGTTAGGAGCTTATCTTCAAGGGAAGTGTTGGCCGAAAATCCACCACCTAGAGGAGTGTAAAATTCGGCCATCTTGCATGGCAAGGAGGGTGCCAAATTTCTCCTCTCTTTTAGCTTGAATTTTAAGGGCGTTTTCGGTTTTTAGCAATGAGGTGCCAAAATATCTATAAATAGGGGCTAGCTCCTTGATTCTCGACACTCAAAAACCTAAATTTCTCTCCCATTGTGCCGAAATTCCCTAGCCTCTCCCTCTCCAATTTCTTTTCTCCAATTTCTTTAAAAGCCAAACTCTTCTCCACTTTTTCCTTCTTGTGCCGATTTCTCTAGAAAGCCAAAGCATCCATAGTCTTTTCTTCTATTCATCCTATTTGAGAATTAGTTCTATACTTCCGGCATTTAAATCTTCCATGGGCATTGTCGAATCCTCTCTCTAGTGCTAGCCGAATCTCCTATGCTAAGGTAAGTGTTGATTTTTGATTAGTTCTCATGATCTATTCCCGGTTTTTGAAAGGCAAAAGCCAAAAGCTAATAGTTTAATGGTTTTATGATGGGCGGCAATTCGGGATTTGAAGGAAGCTTAGTCGACTAGATCTAAAAGCCGAAAATCATAAGTCTCCAATTTCGGGATTTTAAGGTAAGAAGATTTGTTATTCAAATATATAAAATTGGGTAGAACACTAACCATGGCCGAATATAGGAGAGGCCCTAGTTTCGCATCTTTTCGACTTTTTGAGCAAAGTTGTAGCAAGGGTATCGACATTAATCGTGTGTGTAGATCTCTAACACACTACTAATAAACTCAGTATGTATGTTTATTTATATATTTTATGGGCTAAAAAGCCGGAATGAGGTTGTGTAGATAATCGAATGGAACCCTAAAAGGGTTAGGCAAAGATGCAGTGCACGTAAACATAGAACTCCCTATGTGTATCAAAAAGTATATAAGTCCAGTATGATGTTTTCTTTATGTATGTATGCATGGGGTGAGAATGATGATATTGAAGGGGAAGTGCATGATAGGTCACTTGGTGATCGGTGGTAGAAATCCCACATAATTTAAATGAAAGGTCACATAGTGATCGGTGGCGATGCCACGTTAAATGATTCCTAATTAATAGGAATAGCGATGACGGTATCGCTTTGGTGTGTAGCGGATGGAGGGTTGATTGTAGAAATCCCCAAGGTGTGATGGTTGATACGGGATGGTGTGTAGAGGATGGAAACCTAGGATGGGTTGGGTTGTTCATTATTTATTGTTTATCATGTGATTATGATTGATACCTTTATGCATGGGCCAGGGCCCATAATGTGTTTTTGGGCTCAGGTCGTTGTGTGTTTTGAGATTTATACACTGAGTCTTGGTGACTCACGCTTTCCTTTTCTCTACTCTTCCAGATGAGCAGTAGATCGTGGACATGGGAGCCGAGACGGACTCGAGGGGCCATCAAGCTTTGTTTCTATAAATTATTTTTTTTTGGGGATTTCTTTAAGTATTATTTTATTTTTACTTTGGAATTATCAATGTAATAAGGCCCCATAGTTTTATCCAACTAAGTAGTTTTAATGTTCTGCAACTTATGAGATTATGTCAAAGGTTTAATTATACTTAATACAATGTTTTATTTTTAAAATGTCGCTTATTTACTTAAATAATGTCTATTTAATTTACGACTTCCAAAACCAACAAGACAAAAGTTTTTAATGTACAACTAGTAGCATACCAGATCTGGTCGAAACGCATGGGCCGGATTTGGGGTGTTACAATTCAAACCAAATTACTATTTTTCTTAGATATTTTGTTTCTTTTACAGCTATTTATCATAATTTGAAACTCAAATTTACTTAATTTGTTCCCGTAATTTGTTTTATATTATATTAGATATTAGATATATATTAAATTATACATATTAATCATTAAAATATTATTATGTTATATTCGAGTCACGCTAGTCGTGTTTGCTATTTCGAGCTTTACCCTGTTATTATAATTCAAAAAAAAACTTAAGAATAAAATTTATTAATTAAAGTATATATATCATTAAGATATATATTAAATCATTATAAAAAATAGGATAAATTGTTGATTATCAATTAAAGATAAAAATTCATAACTAACCTCTTCTTAAACTGCTCATGTTTCTCACTTTATGTTATATATATACTAGATTTCTTTCTCACTTGTGCATTTACTTTTTATATATTAAAAATAAATAATATAATATATAACATATTTAATTAAAATAAATAAGATTTCATAAATAAAAATTTGAAAAAAACTATAAAAGTTTAGAACTATATTTGAATGTAAATTATAATATTAAATTAAAAAAAAAAGTAAACATGCATCAATTATAATAATGATTCATATAAGTACAAAAGATATTTATATTAAATTAATAAACATATTGGTTAAAAAATAATTATTAAAATCTTATATCATAATTTTTTTTAATTTTTTAAAATCTCTCTTATCCACTTATAACTTGATCTATAATAATAAGAAGAAGAAAAAGAAGAAGAAGAAACATAAAATTATATAATGTCATCATCAATTAAGATGATCTTACGTATCTCTCCACTGCTCTCCGGTGTCATTGTCATTCGAATATTTTTTTCCAGATACTTTTAGCTTATTAATGCTAACAATTTTCATTCTTTTTACAAACAATTTTTCTTAGATGCTATTAATGGAGGCTATTTATAGATCTAAACTTGATTTTAATTGATATATAATTATAACACTAATTAAGTGATAATTAAAAGATAAAATCAATCTCTATTTATATACTTAGACTTCTATTCAAGTTATAATTTTATTTTATTACGTTGATAAATATGAAAATAAAAAAAGACTACTTATAAAAATAAAAATAATTCAGAATTTATTTTAAAATAATTTATTGGTATTGAGTATGTTTATACTTTTATTTAAGTTGTAACTCTATTTTAGAGTTAATAAAATTATCACAACTTAACCAATAATTCTAAATTAAATTATAAATATTTTTAAATGTCAATTTGATAATATGGTAAAAAAATGAAGGATATTCTCGTCAATTTAAAAGTTTTTCCACACTTAATAGATATAGATATATAATATATGATTAATTAAAAAGCTTATGTTACTGACTCGATATTATATATATGATTAGTCATTTTCCTCCCTAATTTTTTTCATTTTTGAAGAATAAAATAATTGTTTATTTAATGAAAGACAAAAAAAAAAAGACTTAATAGATTTATTTTAAAAGGCTTAATATATCATTTGGTATTTGAGTTTGATTTTTTTTTTAATGTGGTATATATTTGTGTTATTTTTTGTCTAATTTGATACCTGTATTTGACAAAAAGTTATATATTTTGGTACTCAACGGTGATGATGTTAACATTTTTAGTGTTTATTCAAGTTTTAGGATTGAGCTAATGAAAGTTAATTGCTAATATTATTAGGTTTGATTTTTCATAATTTTGTTAATAGAATAAATTTAGTATTAATGTGAATTTGTTTAATTTTGCGTTTAATTTGACAAAAACAGTCTGATGGATGTGATTGAATTTGAATTCGGGTTTTAATGTTGATTTGATGAAAATAAATTACTAATATTATTAGTTAATTATGAATTTTTATTAAATAACTCTAAAACTCAAATTAAACACTAAAAAGTTAACACCGTTATCTTTAAATACCAAAATGTATAAAAAATAACACATGTACTACAATAAAAAAACAAATTATGCATTAAACTTTTTGAAAAAAAGAAAAGAAAAACTAAAATTAGGTAAAAGGATAATTTTAATGTTATATACTTGTACAATGAAATAAAAAATATTTTTATTGGCATCAGACATAATTGAGCTCAGTTGCATCAACATGAGTTTCAGAGAATCTCCAATTTGAAAAACATGTGGTAGGATTGATGCATAAGATAAAGTGTGGTATAAAATTAAATGGTAAATGTTTTATTATATTAAACTAATAACAAAGCAGATACTGTGGCGGCTAAGGACAGATCCAGACACTAATGTTTCAACTCCCAAGTAATCCAATATAAGTCGAAATACCATAATCTTAATTCTAAAAGAAATGAATGTTATAAAGTATACTATCGGATAATGTTTTCCTCGAGATTATAAAGTTGTAGCTCAACCATGGTCCAGAATACAGTCTTATGCCACCGCTGGCATGTCCTTTAGCCATTCATCCAATGGCTTTCCAATGGAGTAGACAATAAACCCGATTTCCCTCAGCTTAGCTACATCCACGATGTTCCGGCCATCGAAGACGAATGCAGGCTTCTGCATGTTATCATAAATCTTCTGGTAATCCAGGGTTTTAAACTCATCCCACTCTGTCAGAATGCAAATTCCATGAGCATCCTTTGTTGCCGCATAGGCATCCCAAACAACGCTAACTTGCTTCATGGAACTCGGGCTCGTCGGCTGAAGATGAACTGGATGGTCCCAATCGAACTTGTTCATCGAAAGATCCCTCTGAATCTGCTCTTCGCTGACTTGAGGGTCGTATATGCTCAGCATAGCCTTGTCACCCAACAGTCCTTTGCACACATCGATCGCCGGGGTCTCCCTAGTGTCACCAGTGTCCTTCTTGAAAGCAAATCCAAGAATGGCAATCTTCTTCCCTGAAACTGTGTTGAACATTGAGGACACAATCCGGTTCACAAAGCGAGTTTTCTGGTAATCGTTCACCTTTATCACTTGTTTCCAGTAATTTGCTACCTCTGGGAGCCCATTGCACTCACAGATATAAACCAAGTTGAGAATATCCTTTTGGAAACATGATCCACCAAAACCAACACTAGCATTCAAGAACTTGGGTCCTATTCTCGTATCCTTCCCGACAGCATGAGAAACTTGGCTCACATCAGCACCAGTGGCCTCACACAATGCCGACATAGCATTAACAGAAGAGATTCTCTGTGCCAAGAAGGCATTGGCAGCGAGCTTCGATAGCTCAGCAGACCAGAGGTTGGTGCATATGATACGGTCCATTGGAACCCAGTGAGCATAAACATCCCTCAATGCCTTAATAGCCTTTTCACCTTCTGGGGTCTCTCTGCCTCCTATGAGAACACGGTCAGGTTCAAATAGGTCCTGGATTGCAGTTCCCTCAGCAAGGAATTCAGGGTTGGAGAGAATCTGAAAGTTGATGCCTTTGCTATTGTGTGTCAAAATTTTCTCAATTGCCTCGGCAGTTTTAACAGGGACGGTCGACTTCTCGACCACAATCTTGTTGGATTTGGATACATCGGCGATCATACGAGCAGCACTCTCCCAGTAGGTGAGATCAGCCGCTTTCCCAGCACCAAGGCCTTGAGTTTTGGTGGGTGTGTTAACCGAAACAAACACTATATCAGCCTCAGAAACATGCTTCTCCACATCACTGCTAAAGAAAAGGTTCTTTCCTCTGCATTTCTTCACCACCTCGTCGAGCCCTGGCTCGTATATGGGGAGAGTATCACTATTCCAGGCACTAATTCTTGGCACTGAAATATCCACAACAGCTACTTGAATTTCTGGGCATTTTAGTGCAATGACAGCCATTGTTGGCCCACCAACATATCCGGCTCCGATGCAACAGATCTTCACCATTGTTCGATATCCTAAAACATACACATGTAAAACAAAACATCTAATTTAAGACACAAAAAACCTATGAAGCATCGAAATTAGCAAACAATGATGCCGGCAATACGTTAATCACCCGAGATCTATTTCTTTAATAAACAAAACTCTTTTTTTTTTTTTTTTAAAGCTTAATTCCAAGAAAAGAAATTACAAAACAAAAGTTGATGAACTAGTAAGAGAAATCAGATCTATGGTTTCCCAGTATATATATATCAAATTAAGGACTAGAGGTCCAAAATGCAAACAGACTAAGAAAAAAATGAAGTCAATTACTAGTAATTCCTTTTAACAAGAAGAATAATTTCAATGAACACATTTAGCCATGAGATCTAACCAGAAAAGAAAAGAAAAACAATGGAAACAAAAACAGATCCATCAATCAACAAAACCCAAAAAACATGAATCCAAAAAGAAATTAAAAAAGCCAAAACATAGATAGACAAGAACAAAGAGAGAGGGAAAAATTAAAACCCGTAGAATGGAAACAAGTGAAGATAAAATAAATTACCTTTCTGGGTCTTGAGCTATTAGATAAAAGATAGATGAAGCAGAGAGGCCTTGAGGGAAATGGCGAAGAATGAGGAGATCTAAAAGATTTCCATTTATATAGAAATATTGTCAGCTAAATCACATCGAAGATCCAACCACTCAAGTGCTTCCACCACGGCCCATATTTACAATTTATTATTATTTTCTACAAATTATCAACTCTTATTCTTACACGTTTCTTACTCCCTTGACTCATGAATCCCACACTTAACTAATAACTACCGACAGTTTTTTTTAAATTAATTATTCTAAAGTTTGCTAAAGCTTCTTCCTTTTTCAGTGGGGACGTTTCAATGGCAGATGGAAATTTTGTTCTTTTGTGTTCAATTGGAAATACAAAATAATTCGCACAGCGACAAAAACCCAGATCCTGTAAGTGATTATGGCTGCAGTTAAAGCACAGAGTTTGGTATGAATTTAGATCATCTATAGAGAAAACCAAGCCATATTTTTGTGGGACTTAATTCAACTTTAAAAGTAAACAAAGGGATTTACTAATCTTTCAAAACTACAAAGTAAACAACTAGAATAAATTTAAAAAACAAAATCATGTATTTAAATAAAATGAAATTACTATTAATTTATAATTTAAGGATTCATAGGTAATTAAAAAGGGGAATTTTATAGTGAAATTGTTATAAAATAGAAGCACCCATGTGGGTTGTATAGTTAGGTGGAATAAAAGGAATTATATCATATTATATTGTGTAGAGGAATATTTAGAGTATTTGGAAGCTTTTAAAGGCATACGTGCACGACACTAAAAGTACTTTATTTTCTTTTTTAATATTAAACAAGACAGCCTAGTTTAAAGTTGGTTGATACTTGTTTTCATGTCATTGATGTCATCCAAAGGGTGCAAATTTTTTATTTGAATTATGATATTTTCGAGTTTTGGATTAATTTTTTTACTCCACTGTCTTTCAATTAATTTTCGATTTAAACGGGTGAATCTTTCATTGAAATGGTGTTAAGTATCTATTCTCTTAATGAATTTATAAAATACGGAATATTAATTTATTATTTAAGTTATGCACGTAAAATATTAATAGGTATATTAACCTAAGTCATGTATTAAGTATATACATTGATTTTTAGTAGGTACTTGACCAAGTTATGTATTCTTAATTATCAATGTATGAGTAAGGCTAATTTCCAATATTAGCTATATCACATTATGATGATTTTGTGTATTTGTACAGTTTAAGAACTAAGGGAAGAAATATAGCGCATTACATTGACACTATGATGGGTTATGTCTTATAAAAATACTATAAAGATCCCTCCCTCCATTTCTCACCACTCAAAATCAAACATCAAAAGTGAGTAAGGAGAGAGATCAAGTGTCACACTTGAAACTGTTAAAATTAAAGTTTGGTCTTGATTGTAGGGAAGACATTGATGAAAATGATTATTTTGAATTAAATTCCACGGTAAGTAGAGGTATCAAATTGATAAACTTTCAGATCATATGGGCTTCAGTGTGAATTATTGAATCTCGTGAACCTATTGGTAGGCAAGTTGAATTACAATTCTGGTTCCATTACATTTAAACTAGATAGTATAAGTGGGGAACAACATGATTATAGCTTTAATATTTTATATTGAATGTTGGAATTGGTGAACGAAAGTGAGAGGGGTATAAGTAGGAGAACCGAAGTGAGAGAGGTATAAGTAAGAGAACTAAAGATGCTATTCTTCAATTCTCTTGTTTTGGCATTTGTCTTCTTCATTTTCCTTTTCTTTTTCTGGAATGGTAAGGAAGTAAGGAGCAATTTGCATGAAGGAAAAATAGACTTATTAGCTTGTGAAATTAAATATCTGTAGATCTGGTAATCTTTCTAACCCTTCTGTACCTTTTTTATTAAAGAAAAGAGGTAAGAAACTTGTAAGTTACGGTAAAGTTCGTGGTGGTGAACATAAAATCTTAGAGAGCTTATAAAAATATTCTACATGTTAATGGATTTTGATTGTCTCACTTATGAATGTTGTCGTTTTGATTAATGAATGGTTATTTTGTTTAGCTAACCAAGAAGGAGGCCCGAGTGACAAAGGAAAGGCTAAACAGGTGTAGGGTTCTAGCATCCGGGTGTTTTTGCGGGTGAGTTTCTGAACTCCAACTGTAACACCCATAACCTGATCCTGTTGTCGAACCCGAGTTACGGAATGCTACAATCATAACCGGAATAGAACATATTCAAATCACATTGATTATCTCAAACAAGCATAGAATACTTCATAATTGCATATTATTGCGCAGATTTAATAAAAAAATCCAAACATAATCAATTCAATTTATGATTAACAAATACGTCATTTCTCAGATCATATATGAGCTTATGTATGCTCCAATACTATCCATAATTTAACTAGGATTAATTTGCAACATTTTCAAAATTTCAGTTCAATTATAAATCAAAACAATTCATAGCTCAATTTAGTTATCATAAATCAATAGTCAATCATTATTCATAACATATATGTGAAAACAAAACTTAAATCGGGTTCACGAAACCTAAAAAATAGTTTGGAAACAACAGGGACTAATATGAAACAAAACAGAAAAACGTAGAAAAATTTGAAAACAGGGGTCACATGGCCATCTGACAAAGCCCAGGTTGTGTGGCTCAGAAACATGGTCGTGTGGCCAACCGTGTACAATTCGAAGTTAGGGGCACACAACTGTGTCTCTAGGCCATGTAACAGCCTAATGCCAGGAACGCAACAAATATTTTTTGGTTTTAACCCTACGACATAGAAGGAATAGAAAAGGACCACATAGAACTATTTTAAATTTACGACGGATCAGTCGACCAGGTCTACGAATCTATTCTAACTATCAACAAATTCCTAAGATTTTAGGCGGGATAGGGATTGTAATTCTTTCTACTTCTCGGGGTATAATGACGGACCGGGAGGCTCGACTAGAGGGAATCGGTGGAGAAATTTTGTGTTATAGATGGTAATTCGTCCAGTATACGAATTGTATCCGAAACTCTCCATTTGTGCAAAAAAAAAAAAAGCACGGGTTGTCTAATAGAACTCCTCCTGCCCTACGGTAGTTGATACGTCAAGAAAGTTTTACCTGGAATAAAAGAACAACAAAATGGATTCATGAAGGTTTAAAAACCTACACCTAAAAATCAATAAGGCACACGGCTATATGAGGAGGTTATTATTTTGTGAAAGGAGAGAAAATATATGAGAAAAGAAATGAAAAGGTGAAAGGATAGAAGCAATAGTGAGGTAGGGACGGAAAAGGGTGGTGAAAGCTTGGTCAATTGTGACTAGGTTCAATGAACCACAATAAAAGGCAAGATATAAAGTTTTGACAAGAGAGGGAGACATGAAGTGAAATGGGGATCATGTTACCTCAACATATGGTAAGTTTGACTCATAAAGAGGGAAAAAAATCCTCCTAAAGATGGTAACAATGGGGTGGACGACAAACACATTATGCACATGGAAATTGTGTTAAAAAAAAATAAATAAAAAGATGAAAGGATAAAAGCAATAGGGAGGTAGGGACAGAAAATGATGGTGAAAGCTTGGTCAACTGTGACTAGGTTCAATGAACCACAATAAAAGGCAAGATATAAAGTTTTGACAAGGCAGGGAGACATAGAGTGAAATGGGGGAATCCTCCTAATGATGGTAAGTTTAACTCATAAAGAGGGAAAGGAATCCTCCTAAAGATGGTAACAATTGGGTGGACGACAAGCACTTTATGCACATGGAAATTGTGTTAAAAAAATTTAAATAAAAAGATGAAAACAAGGGGACTTGAGCTTAGTACCTCTAGTATAACTTAAGAGCACTTAACCACTTAACCTCTACACTTTCTTATATTAATTCCTACCACATTTATTTTAAAAAACATGGTGTGACCTTTTATTATAAACTTAAATTTTAGTAATGAATAGCAATAACAATATATTATAACAACAAATTCCTCAATATAGATTATAGAAATCCTAAAAATTGACATGCTAGCATTTAAAATTATCACCATCATAGAGACAATCTCAATATCCTTTTATTATTTAGATTTGTCAATTTCATCAATCTGGCATGCCAAATTTGATTCACCATCATTTTATTATTCGTTTCCATATTGTCTCCCTTTCGCTTGATGGAATCTTGGTAGAGCTTGACTAAATGTTTAGGTGTATGACAGGTGCGCAACCAATGGCCTTTGATAACATAAGTTATTCCACTCCTTATAGGGTTCTCTTGGAAAGTCTTATTTCTTTTTCCTATCTTTATTTTTCCACTTATAGTGGTGAAAAGAATTATTATAACCATTTCTTTTACCTTACCTAGAACATGTTATAAAATAACAAGAAAGGGTTAAAAAAAAAGACGAAAAGGGTTTTTTTAGAGAATTTTGAGAGGAATTTTCTTTTTCATGAGGATCATGCTGACAATGTGTTATGAAATAAATAAATAATAAAAAGAGTAAATGAACAAGAAATAACGTCTTAGGAAATAAATAAATAATAAAGAGGGTAAATGAACAAGAAATATGAGAGTAAAAAAGAACATATTTTATTGATTTATCTGATATTTACAATGTTTCTCCAAAGTCTATATTTGTAGACATAAGAAGTATAAATAGTATAAAATTGTAACACCCCAAATCCGGCCTAAACGTTATGGCCGAATCCGGAGATGTCACAAGGTAAGATTTTGAAAACTGAGTTGTTTCGATAAATCGTTCAACTTTTATAACTCATATCCATTCACGATTATTACTGAAAATTTTATTTAATTAGTTTATTTGCCAAGACACTTTTTACAGCGGAGGTTTAATAAAATCAATACATTTTGGAAATCTGGTTTGTATTTTTGGAAAAAACCTTTATTTGTGTAAAACTGTCGTTTTAAAAAAAAACATTTTATCAAAACATGCAAATTATCGACAAAGCAGACAACAACAGTTAAAAACCATACAGTCCAGAGAGTCCCATAAATTACAAACTCTCAAATGAATCCAGAATTTTAAATAAACCATAAATTACTAAGTTTAAACAGTTTATGGTCGAGTGGTCACAGCTGAGTCTCCGCTGCACCGATCTGCCTAAGTCTGTGGATTACCTGAATAGAACAGACAAACAAATGTGAGTTTTCGTAAACTCAGTGTGTAACACAACAGAAATAGGCAAACAAAACATTCAGAAATCTCATGCTCAGTCAGATACAAATATAGACTTATGTCCAATTCAGATACAGATAATAGAATCCTACCCCCATCCTCTATACACCAACTCTGTCCATCCCAACACACCATGTGGGGTTAAAAACACCCACCCATCCCTACACACCATATCGTGTCATTACGACACATATCATATAATACGTAGCCATGCTGCCAGAATATAGGCGACGATCGCCATACAGAACACTTCCTCCACATATACATATCCCACCCCAAGAACAGTTACAGAAAACAGATACAGAAATTACAGATTAGACAAGCTCAACATTCTTATATATAGTTACAGACATACATTTAGCATCCTACTTAGATCAGTCTATCAGAATATCATAGCATGCAAAATAGGGTTTGGTTAGCCCTTACCGACCCAACAGTAGGCCCACAGTCGATCGGTACGACCCGTGCGACCCTGGAAAAAATTTCAGAAATATAGGCCCACATGCCCGTATGGGCCCACACGCCCAGATTGGCCTTGCCCGTGTGGCCCACACGGCCTGGTCCAAAACCCACACACTCGTGTGGCATGTCCTTGTGGGCCCACACGCCCAGATTGGCCTTGCCCGTGTGGCACACACGGCCTGGTCCAAAACCCACACACTCGTGCGGCATGTCCGTGTGGGCCCACACGCCCAGCTTGGCCTAGCCCGTGTGGCTCACATGGCCACGCTCACACCACCACATGGCCGTGTCTTGTGCACGGCCACCCCTTCGTCAGACACACGGCCTACCACAATGGCAACCACACGCCCGTGTGGAGTCGACAGTAGGCATTTTCGGCTTTCGCTAAAATTTTATTTTTCGCTTTTTGGGAACACACCTGGTATCGATTTGATGCGAAAACTATCCCGAACCTTTCAAAACCTAAAAACAGAGTACCTAACATCGATTAAGCAGATTGGTTAACAAATTCGACACAAGAACCAACAAGGAACCGACTTACTACCGACGACAAATCGCCTCTAACGCGCACTAAATCGCCGAAGTGCAATTCCCTGCTCCACAATCTACTCCTAAACATGAATTACCACTAATAAATCATTACAGATTGTCATCGCCAAAATCCCAAACAAAAGTCATAGACGCATAATGCTCACTTATCGATCGATTAGAAAACCCCACAAACTAAAGGCACGATTACACGATAGGACCACCAACAGAATCGATGAAAGAGAACGAATTAATGATTTTACCGAAAAAGGAAAAAAGTCAGAAACCACAAAGAAAAATTGAAGAAAACGTTAGAGGGAAAATTTGGAGAAAAGAGAGAAAATTTTGAAAAAAAAGAAATAAAAAAAATAAAAATAGAAATATCCACTAAATCCCTCAATTTACTCCCCACTAACCCACTAACAAACAACTTTCTCAGAATCCCAACTCCACCAAAACTCCATCAGACAACCGAGCAAAAATTAATACCCACGCCCGCGTAGGGATTCGAACACAGGACTTCAACACAACACACCCGCTTACCACTCGAACCAGTAGGCTCAATCTGATATGGATTAACAGACAATTTTATAAAAGCCCACTCAAAAAGGGTAAGGCTCAGATAAAAAATAACAAAGTTTTGCCAAAAATGGGAATTGAACCCAATACCTCCCAGACACACGCAGAACACTTAACCATTGAAGTAGATACACAGTTGTGTCAGGTTTTTTACAGAAACAAAAATAAATTATTCAGGGCATTACAACTCTACCCCCTAAAAGAAATTTCAACCTCGAAATTTACCTGATAAGAACAAATGAGGATACTGCTGACGCATCGAGTCCTCAGGTTCTTACGTGGCTTCCTCAGTGCCATAATTCCGCCATAAAACATTTATTAACGGAATGGACTTCCTCTTCAAAACCTTAACATCACGATCCAAGATCTGAACTGGCTCCTCCTCAAAAGTCAAGTCTGGTCTAACCTCAATCTTTTCAACAGAGACAACGTGAGATGGATCAAACCAATACCGCCTCAGCATCGAGACATGAAACACATCGTGTAACACCCCTAACCCGAAATCGTCGTTGGAATAGGGTTAAGAGGCATTACCGAACAAACAGAATATTTCTCATCCAATTAACTACACGAAGTCAATCATCATTAAAACATATCACAACATAATCATATAGTTCCTTATTGAGGTCCACGAGACCTTAAACACATGATAGGAAGGGGTCGGGACTAAACCGAACACTTACAATAGTTTTCATAATTTCAAATATTCTTCAACACTGTTGAGGTCACACGCTCAGGCAATCAGCCGTGTGCCTCACACGATCACCAGACACACCCATGTGTCCAGGCCGTGTCAAAACAGAGCATGTATTCTGACTTCTTCACACGGCCACCAAGCACGCCCGTGTGCTAAGGCCGTGTACTCTTAGGCAATTTACTGACTTATTCATACGGCTACTAGGCACGTCTGTGTACCGTGGCCGTGCATACTTAGGCTAGCTATCGACTTTATCCCATTAAATACTAGGCACACCTGCAGCCATAACCGTGTAGGCAAAACAGGCCAATTGCAAGGCCAATTTGCCACCCATACAAGGGTCTACCAACAAGCTTCATAACTATGCCAATTCATGCTTTTAAATACAATCAAACATACCATTTCATGCATTCAATAACCATAAACATTACCATCTACTTCTTTACCCAATATCATCACAACTAAGTCCATTCAAAGTGACAATTATACATCTCAAAACATATGTAACTCAAGTATCATATAATCCATACCAAAACTCATCTTTTAACCACCTCTTTCATCAACCACAAAGTCATGAAACATACCACATTCATAGCTCGTTCATAAATTCTACATCATTCAACTTCCAAGCCAACTCACATGGCAAGGAATAAACATTTCAAAACATATCTTAACTTCTAGCCTATACATGCCATATTTCAACTATATACATATTTCCAAAAGTACCAAAATAGATTGTCGATAGTGTGATTGATATGCTGACGATCCCCGGATCCGAGCTAGCTTCACTGACGCTGTAAAGCAGAGAAACAAATCACACAGTAAGCTTTACAAAGCTTAGTAAGTTCGAAGTACAATACAACTAATTCATTGAATCAAATCAATATACACATTATACCATCACATAGATAATTTATCAATGTTACACAATTCCAAACATATCCAATACCCACTTAGTATTCCTTTCATCTACTTTCAATTTCATCAACCACATAGGTTTTATACATACCTTTGCCAACACTTAGCTATTCACCAACCATGCTACTCAACCACTCAGTTTTACACTTCGATCAACCTTTACTTTTCTCTTGCTTTGTTCGCACACTTAGTGCAAATTCATAGACAAAACATAGTCATCATCGCATATTTAGTGCCAATACGTTAAACCAAGCTTACATCAGTATCACACATACAGTGCCAATTCAATAAACCGAAGCTTCTGTCATCTCGCACACACAGTGCTAATCATTTCTATCCCGTTTCTAACTTCACACACTTAGTGCCTTCTAATTCAATTCAGCACATAGCATTTCTAATTTTATAATTATATAAATATTCATTCAATTCACATCACATAGAACATAAATTATCAACTTTTACTATATCCGAACTTACCTCGGACGTCGAACTACCGAAACGGTCGATCAATCGATCACTTTATCTTTGCCTCGATCTCGATCCGAACCTCTCATTTCTTGGTCTATATACATTCAAATTCAATCCATTCAATCACAATTTCATTCAATTTAATCCACACACACTTATTTAGGGCATTTTACAAAATAGCCCTCACATTTTCATATTTTGACATTTTAGTCCCTATTTCACAAAATCATCAAATTCACATAGTTTCTCTTCACACAAGTCTAGCCGAATTTTCCTTGAGTTCATACAAGCTCACACATTTCATTAATTTTTCATTTTAATCCTTCAATTTCTCATTTTCTCAATTAAGCCTAAAATGGTCAATTTCACTAAAAATCCCAATACAAATTATGTTATCTCAACACCAAGTTTTCATATTTCACTATCAACTAGCACATAGCTCAAACATTCATTAATGGCTCATCACAAAAACATCATTAATTCACAAAATTACAACATGGGTTAGCTAGAGCACGAAGCAACGATTACGAAAACATAAAAATTATCAAAAACTGACTCAAAACCATACCTCAATCAAGATGAACAAGGGCCGATTATCACAAGCTATAAACCCTTCTTTTTCTTCTCTTATTTTCGGTTAAAGAAAAGATGATAACCATGGATACTAAATGTTTTTTTTTTGTTTATTATCATAAATACATCAATTACCTAATTACCCCTTTTATTATCAATCCGTTTCCACTATCCTTTGGTATTTTTGTCCTTCTACCATCCACTAACTATATAGTGGTTTAATTGCCTTTTAAGGGCTTCACTTTATAAAGACATCAACAATTAAACACTTAAAAATTAGCACACAGCATTTTACATTTTACGCGATTGAGTCCTTTTCGCAAATTAATCACACAAATCACAAAATTTTCACACAGAAATTTCACACAGGTTAATTCACATACTATACACACAAAAAATAATATTAAAATATTATTTTGATATCAGATTTGTGGTCTTGAAACTACTGTTCCGACTAGGGTCTAAACCGGGTTGTTACAACTATCCCCCCTTTAGGGATTTTTGTCCCCGAAAATCTTAACAGGGAATAGATCTCTCATAATGTTTTCAGGCTCCCACGTAGCCTCTTCAATTTCGTGTTTGTGCCATAACACTTTCACTAAGGAAATTTTTTTGTTTCTCAACTCTTTGGTCTCTTGTGCCAAAATTCGAACCGGTTTCTCACTATACGACAAGTCTGACTGAATCTCAATCTCAGTAGGAGCAATCACATGAGACGGGTCAGATCTGTACCGTTGAAGCATTGACACATAAAACACGTTATGAATCTTTTCTAGCTCAGGTGGCAACATCAATCTATAAGCAACCGGCCCTATTCGTTCAATGATCTTATACGGCCCGATGAACCTCGAACTCAGCTTGCTTTTCCGGCCAAATTGAAGTATTTTCTTCCACGGAGACACTTTTAAAAACACTTTATCGCCAACTTCGAATTCAATATCTTTTCGTCTCAAGTCTGCATAAGACTTCTGTCGATTTGAGGCCGCTTTCAGACTATCACGTATCACTTTCACTTTCTGCTCAGTCTCTTTTATAAGATCAACTCCGTGAATCTTATTCTCACTTAGCTCAGTCCAATACAATAGAGTTCGACATTTTCAACCGTAAAGAGCCTCATATGGTGCCATTTTGATGCTAGACTGAAAAATGTTATTATACGCGAATTCAATCAACGGCAGATGTTTTTCCCACGTACTCTCAAACTCAAGTACACAACACCTCAACATATCTTTGAGAATTTGAATGATTCGTTCTGACTGACCATCCGTTTGTGGATGAAAAGCAATACTGAAATGCAGTTTTATGCCTAAAGCTTCTTGCAATTTCTTCCAAAATCACGAGGTAAATCTCGGATCTCTGCCAGACACAATAGATAATGGCACCCCGTGCAATCTCACAATCTCAGCAATATACAATTCAGCCAATCTATCAAGTGAATAATCTGTTCTCACCGAAACGAAATGAGCTGATTTCGTCAATCAGTCAACTATCATCCGTGATTGCATCTTTCTTTCCCGAGATAAAGGCAATCCCGACACAAAGTCTATCATAATTCTCTCCTATTTCCACTCGTGAATCATGATCGGCAGTAATAAACTGACGGACTCGATGTTCACTTTTTAACTTGCGACAATTAAACATTTCGACACAAAGTCGAGATGTCCTGCTTTCATACCATGCCACCAAGAAATCGCTTCAAATCATTATACATTTTCGTATTTCCCGGTGAATAAATAAACGACTATTATGAGCTTCATTCAAAATTAATCAATCAACTCAAATTCTTCTAATACAAATCCGATCTCTAAATCTCAAACAATCATCACTATCCACTCGAAATTCTGAATCTGAATTCAAATCACATTGGTCTCGTTTTGCTATCATCTCATCATCACTTTTCTGGGCATCACGAATCTGATGTATGAACATCGGTCTTACTTTTAATTCGGCCAAAACTACACTATCATCACACAGATCTATCTGAGCATTCATTGTTCGCAAAGCACATATAGACTTTCGGCTCAAAGCATCAGCAACAACATTAGCTTTACCCGGATGATAATCAATTACAAGTTCATAGTCTTTCAACAACTCCAACCATCTTCTCTGTCGCAAATTCAATTCTTTCTGAGTCATCAAATACTTCAAACTCTTATGATCAGTATAAATATGACATTTCTCACCAAATATATAATGACGCCAAATCTTCAACGCAAATACAATCGCGGCCAATTCAAGTTCATGCGTCAGATAATTCCTCTCACGCGACTTTAACTGCCTCGAAGCATAAGCAATGACTTTACCTTCTTGCATCAGCACACAGCCCAAACCATTCAACGATGCATCACTATATACTATGAATTTTTTGCCCGATTCAGGCTGAACTAACACTGGCGCTTTTGTCAACAACGCTTTCAACTGATCGAAACTCTGCTGGCACTTTTTTAACCACTCAAATTTAACATCTTTCTGTAGCAACTTCATCAACAAAGTCGCAATTATCGAGAAGCCTTTCATAAACCGCCTATAATATCTCGCAAGTCCTAAAAAACTACGGACTTCAGACACATTTCTCGGAGGCTTCCATTCCAAAATAGCTGAAATCTTACTCGAATCAACTCGTATTCCTGTAGCTGATACAACGTGCCCTAGAAAACCAACTTCACGCAACCAAAATTCATATTTGCTAAACTTAGCATACAACTGTTTCTCACGTAAAGTCTGAAGCACAATTCTCAAATGTTTGGCATGTTTTGTCTCATCACAGGAGTAAATCAAAATATCATCAATGAACACCATAACAAAGCGATCTAAATACGGTCTAAATATTTGATTCATCAGATCCATAAACACTGCGGGAGCATTCGTTAGTCCAAAAGGCATCACTAAGAATTCATAATGTCCGTACCTTGTTCTGAAAGTAGTTTTCGGCACATCGGATTCTATGACTCTCAACTGATAGTAACCCGATCTCAAATCTATCTTAGAAAACACTGTAGCTCCTCTCAGTTGATCAAACAAATCATCGATACGAGGCAATGGATATTTTTTCTTTATCGTCACTTTGTTCAATTGTCGGTAATCAATACACATCCTTATAGTGCCGTCTTTCTTTTTCACAAACAAGACCGGAGCACCCCAAGGCGAGAAACTCGGTCGTGCAAATCCTCTATCTGTCAACTCTTGCAACTGAGATTTCAACTTTTTCAATTCAGTCGGTGCCATTATGTACGGAGCTAAGAGATAGGAACAGTCCCCGACACTAAGTCAATACCGAATTCAACTTCCCGAATCAGAGGTAATCCCGCTAACTCTTTAGGAAATACATCTGGAAACTCACAAACCACAGGCACAGATTCAACTTTCTTTTCTAACACTTTTGTATCAATTACATATGCCAGATAGGCTTCGCAACCCTTTCTCACGTAGTTCATAGCTTTCATTGCAGATACAATAGCTGGTAACCCTTTCATATCACTGGATTCCATTCGAACTATCTCACCATTCTGACTTCTCAATTCAATACTCTTCCTTTTACAATTCACAATGACATTATGCAGAGTGAGCCAATCCATACCCAAAATCATATCAAATTCATCGAACGGTAGCAACATTAAATTAGCTAGAAAACATATATCACGAAACATCAATGGGCAATTTTTGCACACCTTATCCACCAAGACACACTTGCCTAAGGGTTTCGATACTCTAACCACAAATTCAGTAGACTCAACAGGTAGAGTCTTATTCAATACTAGATTCACACACACATAGGAATGAGTTGAACCCGGATCTATTAATGCAATTACATTAGTATCAAATAGAGTAAAAGTACCAGTGATGACGTCTAAAGATGATACTTCCTCTCGTGCACGTATTGTTTAAGCTCGGGCAAGTGCTCTCGCCTCCGGTCTCACAGCTGTATCAGTAGTCCTTCTTTGGCTCCCACTCACATTCTCGACATTTCTGGGTGGTCTACCCCTAGCCGTCACATTACTCGATCTCACATTCTGAATATTTTCTTCATCAGCCATCTTTGGGCAGTCTCGAATGAAGTGATCTCGTGATCCATATTTATAGCAAACTCTATTGTTGTACTTGCCCCAGCATTCTCCCACATATCGTCTTCTACACTGTCTACACTCAGGTTTGTTACTTTAGGCACTATCAACACTTGATTCTATTGGAGCTTGAGTTATCGGACCAACACTTAGTCTTGCGCGGTCTCTATTCGGATGTCCAAATGAAGTATTTGACAGGTTATTTGTATCTCTAAATCTCTTTTTCGAAGGTTGAGAAAACCTACTCATCGATCTTTTTCTTTCATCACGAGCTTCAGAATCAGCTTTTTTCTTTTCTTTACTGAGCTCCTCGACTTTGCATACTCTTTCGACTAACACAACAAATTCGTTTATATCAAGTATCCCAACCAACAACTTAATATCCTCATTCAACCATTCTATGAAATGTTTACACATAGTAGCTTCGGTCGAAACACATTCTCGTGCATACTGGCTCAATCTTACAAATTCCCGCTCATACTCAGTAACTGACAAACAGCCCTGTTTCAGCTCTAGAAACTCTTTACGTTTTTGATCAATGAATCGTTGACTGATATACTTCTTTCTGAACTCAACTTGAAAGAAATCCCAAGTGATTCTCTCTCTCGAAACCACGGATGTCAACGTCTTCCACCAGTTATAAGCCGTATCTCTCAACAAAGAAACTGCATACTTAATACACTCATCAGGGGTCAACGACATCTCATCAAATACTCAAAGGGTATTATCGAGCCAAAACTCAGCTCTCTCGGTATCATCATCGGCTGTGGCCCTAAACTCTTCGACCCCGTACTTTCGAATCTTATCCACAGGAGGTTTATTCAATTTGATCGGATCTACAACTTGTGGCACAACAGGTACTTGTGGGGGTAGAGGTTGTGGAGCAGCCGGATTCGTTCGAACGAACTCTGAAAACCACTCACTCTTCATACATAAGAAGGCTTGCTTAGCCTCTCCTCCCTCACTACTTTCATTTGGCCTAGATGTGGCCGGCGCTGTCTCTTGAGCGGGAGCAGGCGCGTTACTCTCTACGTCGTCAGCAGCTACTCGATCGGGATCCATTACTATATGAAAACACATTTTCAACTGTCAGAATTCATCACACTATCGCAATTTCATATATGGCATGTATAGCTAGACTCACACACGCTACGTTAGTCTAAGAATCGATTAAACCGTAGCTCTGATACCAATAAAATGTAACACCCCTAACCTGAACCGTCGTTGGAATAGGGTTAAGAGGCATTGCCAAATAAACAGAACATTTCTCATCCAATTAACTATACAAAGTCAATCATCATTAAAACATATCACAACATAATCATATAGTTCTTTATTGAGGTCTACGAGACCTTAAGCACATGCTAGGAAGGGGTCGGGACTAAACCGAACACTTACAATAGTTTTCATAATTTCAAATATTCTTCAACACTGTTGAGGTCACACTTACAATCAGGACGTGTGCCTCACACGACCACCAGACACACCCATGTGTCCAGGCCGTGTCAAAACAGAGCATGTATTCTGACTTCTTCACACGGCCACCAAGCACGCCCGTGTGCTAAGGCCGTGTACTCTTAGGAAATATACTGACTTATTCACACGGCTACTAGGCGCATCCGTGTATCGTGGCCGTGCATACTTAGGCTAGCTACTGACTTTATGTAATAGTCTGGTTTATACCCTAGTCGGAACAGTGGTTTCGGGACCACAAATCTGAGTCAATAAATTATTTTAATATTATTTTCTGTGCCTATGATATGTGATTAAGCATGTGATAAATTTCTGTGAGTTAATTTGCCCGTCTGTGTGATTAATTGAACAAAGGACTAAATTGTTTAATTGGTGAAAGTGGCATTTTATTTGATTGAGTGGTCAAATTGATGTGTCTTTATAAAGATGAGGCCTTATGTTGTAAATTTCCCTTTTAGCAAATGTAGTGGACTGTATTAGGTAATGAAATGATAATATATATGTTTTTATATATTAATTTATTATGTTAAAATTTATATTATATTATAAGTCATATATTATTATAATGAAAACTTTATAATAAAAGAAAGGAAGGCTTTATTATTATCATCTTCCACCGAAAACACAAAAGAAAGAAAAGAAGAAAAGCTTTGAAACATTCGCCCTTGTCTCACTTGATTGAGGTATGAGTTTTGTTCTGGTTTTGATAATTTCTACGCTTCATGTCGTTGCTTCATCTACTTCAAGACCCATGCTTGAATTTTGAGAATTGATGTATATTTTGTAAAGTGCCATTGATGAGTTCATAAGCTTTGTGAGGTTCTATGATGAAATAAGATGTATTTGTAAGTGATTAACATGTTTTGTATTTGAAGTTTTGTTAAATTTGAGTATATGGAACTCAATTGAGAAAATATTATTTTGGAGGATTAAATTATGAATTTGATGAAAAGTATGGACTCATATAGTCCCTAGGGAGATTCGGCTATGCATGTGTGTGAACAAATTGTGTATATTTGATGTCTTGAGAAAAATGGATTAAATTGATAAAATGTACAAATATGAGGGCTGAAGTGTAAATTGCCCTAAATATGTAAATTTGGATTGAATTGAATGAATTTATGAATGAATGGGTTGAATCTGAATATGTATAGATCAAGAACCAAAGCAATCAGCCTTAGATCGCGGGAAAGCAAAAGTAGTCGAATAACCGAGTCCGATCGAATATCCGAATCCGGGGTAAGTCAATATACAAATAAATGTGTTTGAATTGAATTATGTGTGACTTTATGACTATTGTTAATGTTAAATGCTCATGATATGATGTTTCATAAATTTTGATATACAATCGGTACGGTAACAAAGTCCGAAAAGTCTCGTTTGAATCTAGGAATAGATAGGATTAGCTATGTCATGACATAGGTGTCTATTCTGAAATATCATGTAAGACCACGTCTGGGACGTCGGCGTTGATATGAGATTTCGTGTAAGACCACGTCTGGGACGTTGGCATCGATACGAGATTTACGTGTAAGACCATGTCTAGGACATTGGCACCGTATTGATTTGTGTAAGACCCTATCTAGGACAGTGGCAACGATATCTGAGTACATATAAGACCTCATCTGGGACGTTGGCATTGTACGACTATTTCGAGGTTTCTGAGCATCCTATTAGATTCCAAACGGTTCAACGGGCAAGTCTGTGATACGTAAGGTTACGTGGATTATAAATCCATTTCAGGTATGTTTAATAAGTACACAAGGTGTGTATGAAAGGTAAGTATCTATATGAACTTACTAAAATGAATATGTGCAATGGAATGATGAGATGATATGTGAAATTATGCTGAGATGAACTATGTGTATATGTGGTAATTAGTTGAAGTATGTGATAAATTATGGCTAAACAATTGAGCCAAACTTTATGTGAGATGTATATGCTTTGAGAACCATTATTGACATTGTATAAATATGCTATGTGCATTTTAAGTTAAGCTTATTTGTATATGACTTACTAAGCTTTTGGAAAGCTTACTTTGTGTGTGTTTTCTCTGTTTTATAGATCGTCAAAGCTACTGAAGGCTCGTGGACAGTCGAGGATTGTCATCACACTATGCAAACTCAATTTGGTATCTTTTGGAAATGTATATAGCTAGATATGGCATGTATAAGCTAGTATTTTGGTGTAAGTCTGATGTATGAACTTAGCCATGTGATTTGGCTAGTTATGTGTTGGTAATATGCTTTAATGAATATGATAAAATGGTGCATGTTTTGGTATGGTTGATAGCATATGAAATGGTTAAGTTTATGGTAAATGTATAGATGAATTATGCTTGTGTATACATGAGTTTTAGCCTTGTAAATTGGCATGAATAGAATTGGATTGGAATGTAGAAATTGGATGATTATTTTGATATGTTCTTGGTTATCAAATGTACATGAGATGTAGTGGTAATTTGCTTGTAGGTATGACCCTAATGTGGGTGGCATATTGGCCTTGCAAATGGCCTGTTTTGCCACACGGCCAGGCAGCACGCGTGCTCGATGACCGTGGGAGTAAGTCAGTAGCGAGCTAAGGGCACACGGCCATGGCACACGGGTGTGCCTAGTAGCCGTGTGGAAAATTCAGTATACATGCCCTATTTTGGCACGGCCAAGACCCATGGGGGTGTCTGGTGTCCGTGGGAGGCACACGGCCAGCCCACACGGGCGTGTGTCCTGCAGAACTTAGAAAAGTTTTAAATTTTTGAGAATTTCTGTAAGAGTTCGGTATAGTCCCGGCCCTACTCTAAAGCATGTTTTAGGTCTCGGTGACCAATACAAGGGACTCTTTGATAGCGATTGATGAATGATTGTATGAAATTTTCTGTAAATGTTTCCGATCTGTCTGGTAACGCCTTTAACCCTAATCCAGCGATGGACACGGGTTAGGGGTGTTAAACTTTATCCCATGGTCACTAGGCACACCCGTGTGCCATAACCGTGTAGGTAAAACAGGCCAATTACAAGGCCAATTTGCCACCCATACAAGGGTCTACCAACAAGCTTCATAACTATGCCAATTCATGCTTTTAAATACACTGAAACATACCATTTCATGCATTCAATAACCATCAAAATTACCATCTACTTCCTTACCCAATATCATCACAACTAAGTCCATTCAAAGTGACAATTATACATGTAACATCCTAGATTAGGGGTTATGCGTTCGTGCATAATTCGAGTGATAGTAGGCTTGGAGTATGTTTGGATATGTTTTAAGGGTTTCGGGAACTTTAAAATATAGGGGAATGCTTTGGAAAAATTTTTGGATTTAAGTGTAAAAAGGGGAATTGGGCTAAGGAGGCCTTAAGGAGAATATTAGGCGTGTTTGGACATTAAATGGGGCTTGGTAAAGTGGCTCAAGGGCGCCACTTAGGGCCTTGGTACACGACGTCATGGGCTGGGAGGAAGGGAGGTGGTTCGAGTTGCGGGGAAAGCAAAAGGAGAATTTTATGTTTTTACGTCAAGGAGGCGCTCGGCTAAGGATGTCCTAAAAGAAATTCGGGGTGGAACGTGTCACAAAAAGCGCTGGGTAAAGTGGCTTGGGCGCTTGCGGAAAGGGTGCTCCAAGGGGATGAGGTTCGATTCACGTGGGCAAAGAAGGAGTGGGGTTTTATTTTTAGCTTTTGGCCTTAAGACAAGGGGGACCTAAGGAAGGAGGCTTTAAAAGAAATTGGGGGAGTTTATAACACAAAAAGAATCAGCGGTGAGTGGCTTGGGGGCGCTACCTACGCAAGGATTCCAACAGTCGTGGGTTCAAGGCGTGTGAGCAGCGGTAGCTTGGTGTTTATTTTTGGCTTTTTGCGCCAGAAAGAAGGAAGAAATTGGACGGCACATGGAGTTTAAATTGGATGAGGATTTGGCTTATTTCTCCTATTAAAACTCGGTTGCATGAAGGGTAGGATAAATATTGCTTTGTTTGTTTTATTTATTTAGTTAAAATAGAAGATAAGGATGACCTTATTTTAATTGGCTTTGAATAAGTGATATAGGAATAAAATAGGTGATTTTATAGAGATAAATTAGAGAAGAAAGTGGGATTTGATAAGGGGCATAGTGGTGGCCGAATGTGGGACACCTTGGGGGCTTGTATTTTCGATTTTGAAGGGGGGGTTAAATGCCGAATTATAATTGTTTCTTTAGTCTCTTTTGCCGAATTTTGTAACTGGGAAAATCCTCTCCTTTTTCTCATTTATTTTGTTAGGGCCAAGCTCCATTATTATTCCTTGTAGCCAAATATTCTTTTGTGATTTTGGGTTTTAACCGAATCTTCATTAAACTTTTCCACAATATTGTTTTTTTGTAAAGTCAACCTTTTCTAAAAGCCGGGATCCATTCTCTTTTAGTCTTCGCAAGCAACGATAGTGGTAAGTAATCCTTCCTTATGAATCGCTTTTACTCTTTCTTCATGGGTGTGCCGAATCAAGGGTTGGTCTTGATTTTAGAGCATGGCCGAATGTCTTAGTGCCATTAAGTGTGTCCTTTTTGTGTGTAGCCGAAAGAAGGAGCATTAAAGGGGAAGCTTCGGGATTTGAAGTGTTCAAGGTAAGTTAATGAAGTATTCGGCCTAAGGCCACTTTCTAATGACTTTTGGATATAGAAGTCGATTCTAACAGATGTGTAGCAGGGATTTCGACAACTCAGGAAGTAAGCAAATATTTCGGGGTTTAAGTAAGCTAGGTAAGTGATGTATAGTATTCGGCCTAAGGCCATATATTTGGGTATAAGTGTGACCGATTTTGGCTATGTGTATTAGGGCCAAATCGACAGGAATAAGAGGAAGTTCCGGGATCGTGTTAAATTCAAGTAGCTAAGGATTCGCTAAATAATCAGGTGTGTGATTAACCCACCGCTTTCCGGTTTTTGTGTTATATCCGTATGTGTTAAATTTGTGCTAACTAGTGCAAAGGGAAATTGTGATATGGATACCCTCAAGGGGTATGTCGATAATACTGTAAAGTACCAAACCCGATGATATGTGATTATTAGTATGAATATGTGTTATGACTATGCTTGATGAACATGCTCATGCATCATTATATTATATCATTATTTATGTTACATGTGCATGGGTGGGATATGATATGAAAGAAGGACAGGGTGTACTTCGAGTACGTGGTTTGATGTTAGCCTTGAGCTACATCGTGGATTGACGTTGACTGAGGTCACGTTGTGGATTATTTGCGATTAAGTTTGCGTGGTTTGATGAGTAGCTATGTGCCTCATCATGGTTGATATCGGCTATGTGCCATATCGTGGTTGATGAGTGATTATGTGTCCCATCGTGGTTTTGGTGTTAGCTACGGCTACATCGTGGATTGGCGCTGACTGAGGTTGCGTTGTGGATTAGTGTGCTTAATTGCACGTGGACGGCATTGATTGCCTTTTGGAGTGAAAAGGAGAGGGTGATTTGATAATCCCCTGGTGTGTGGTAGGTTTGGATAAGGGGTGTGTAGAGGATGGACCCTAGGTCAAGTTGGGCTTCATAATTGCATAACTTTGCATGTGAATATATGTGAAAATGGGCCAAGCCCAATATGTGATGTGGATTAATATGAAATGGGCCAAGCCAGTATATGAATGTGGATCAGTGTGGAAATGGGCTAAGCCCGATATGTGAAATCAAGTGGTTAGTTACCTATTTATATGAATGTGATATGAATATGGGCCAAGCCTGAATGTGGTAGTATGTGAATATGATACTTGATATCCGATATATGGGTTAATATGTGGTTAACAAGTGGGTGGAATTCGATGGTTTAATTACACACCGAGTCCGTGTGACTCACCCAAATATTTTATCAAACATCGCAGTGATATGATGATCGACCGGGTTGGAGTGGATACGAGGTGGCCCATGCAGAAGATAATTTAATTAATTAAGTATTTATAGTTTCAGTATTTTGATTAAGTCTTTATTGTAATAAGGCCCATTAAAGTATTTATGGTTGTTTAAGTATTTTTCATTAAGTTTAATTATTATATTTATTATGGATTGACAATTTAAATATTGATTGCCAATGATTTTATTTTCTTAAGTGTGTATAATAAAGTTTTGAATCCGGTGTTTTCATAATAATTTAATTTTTACCTGGAATATTTTAAGTCACGAAAAGGTTTTATTAAAGGAAACAAATTTTTAACGATTTTTACTCTTAAGTAAGAATATTTTCGAACGTGTTCCGCAGTGGCATTTCAAATTCGGTCGTAGTGAATGGGCCGGGTTTGGGGTGTTACAATACATCTCAGAACATATGCAATTCAAGTATCATATAATCCATACCAAAACTCATCTTTTAACCACCTCTTTCATCAACCACAAAGTCATGAAACATACCACATTCATAGCTCGTTCATAAATTCTACATCATTCAACTTCCAAGCCAACTCACATGGCAAGGAATAAACATTTCAAAACATATCTTAAATTCTAGCCTATACATGCCATATTTCAACTATATACATCTTTCCAAAAGTACCAAAATAGATTGTCGATAGTATGATTGATATGCTGACGATCCCCGGATCTGAGCTAGCTTCACTGACACTGTAAAGCAGAGAAACAAATTACACAGTAAGCTTTACAAAGCTTAGTAAGTTCGAAGTACAATACAACTAATTCATTGAATCAAATCAATATACACATTATACCATCACATAGATAATTTATCAATGTCACACAACTCCAAACATATCCAATACCCACTTAGCAATCCTTTCATCTACTTTCAATTTCATCAACCACATAGGTTTTATACATACCTTTGCCAACACTTAGCTATTCACCAACCATGCTACTCAACCACTTAGTTTTACACTTCGATCAACCTTTGCTTTTCTCTTACTTTGTTCGCACACTTAGTGCAAATTCATAGACAAAACATAGTCATCATCGCACACTTAGTGCCAATACGTTAAACCAAGCTTACATCGGTATCGTACACACAGTGCCAATTCAATAAACCGAAGCTTCTGTCATCTCGCACACACAGTGCTAATCATTTCTATCCCATTTCTAACTTCTCACACTTAGTGCCTTCTAATTCAATTCAGCACATAGCATTTCTAATTTCATAATTATATAAATATTCATTCAATTCACATTACATAGAACATAAATTATCAACTTGTACTATATCCGAACTTACCTCGGACGTCGAACTACCGAAACGATCGATCAATCGAGCACTTTATCTTTGCCTCGATCTCGATCTGAACCTCTCCTCTCTTGGTTTATTTACATTCAAATTCAATCCATTCAATCACAATTTCATTCAATTTAATCCACACACACTTATTTAGGGAATTTTACAAAATAGCTCTCACATTTTCACATTTCGACACTTTAGTCCCTATTCCACAAAATCATCAAATTCACATAGTTTCTCTTCACACAAGTCTAGCCGAATTTTCCTTGTGTTCATACAAGCCCACACATTTCATTTATTTCACATTTTAATCCTTCAATTTCTTATTTTCTCAATTAAGCCTAAAATGCTCAATTTCACTAAACATCCCAATACAAATTATGTTATCTCAACACCAAGTTTTCATATTTCACTATCAACTAGCACATAGCTCAAACATTCATCAATGGCTCATCAAAAAAACATCATTAATTCACAAAATTACAACATGGGTTAGCTAGAGCACGAAGCAACGATTAAGAAAACATAAAAATTATCAAAAACTGACTCAAAACCATACCTCAATCAAGATGAACAAGTGTCGATTATCACAAGCTATAAACCCTTCTTTTTCTTCTCTTATTTTCGGTTAAAGAAAAGATGATAACCATGGCTACTAAATGTTTTTGTTTTGTTTATTATCATAAATACATCAATTACCTAATTACCCTTTTTATTATTAATCCATTTCCACTATCCTTTGGTATTTTTGTCCATCCACCATCCACTAACTATATAGTGGTTTAATTGCCTTTTAAGGGCTTCACTTTATAAAGACATCAACAATTAAACACTTAAAATCAGCACACAACATTTTACATTTTACGCGATTGAGTCCTTTTCGCAAATTAATCACACAGATCACAAAATTTTCACACAGAAATTTCACACAGGTTAATTCACATATTGTACACACAGAAAATAATATTAAAATATTATTTCGATCTTGAATTTGTGGTCTCGGAACCACTGTTTCGACTAGGGTCTAAACCGGGCTGTTACACATCGTGGATACGGTCCAACTCTAGCGGTAACTTTAACTAAGTGACCGGTCCTACATGCTTCAGAATCCAATACGACCCAATAAACTTAGGGCCCAACTTGCCCTTACGACCGAATCTCAAAACTTTCTTCTATGGAGAAACTTTAAGAAAGACGAAGTCCCCCACAGAGTACTCAATATCCCTTCTCTTCAGATCTGCATAAGACTTCTGTCTATCAGAAGCCGCCTTCAGACGATCCCGAATTAGTCTAACCTTATCTTCGATCTCAGAAACTAACTCAGGACCCAAAACCTGACGCTTACCCAACTCAGTCCAACATAGAGGGGTACGACACTTACGACCATACAAAGCCTCGTAAGGTGCCATCTGGATGCTAGACTAGAAACTGTTATTATAGGCGAACTCAGCTAACGGTAGATAATCCTCCCAACTACCTCGAAAATCTATTACATAACTCCAAAGCATATCCTCTAGTATCTGAATCACCCTCTCAGATTGACCATCGGTCTAAGGATGGAACGCAGTACTAAAGTCTAATCCCGAACCTAGAGCCTCGTGTAATTTCTTCCAAAACTGAGAAGTAAAGCGAGGATCTCTATCAGAAATTATCGAGACAGGAACCCCATGCAGTCTTACAATCTCGGAGATATAGAGCTTTGCTAACTTCTGCAGAGAAAAGTCTATCTGAACTGGAATAAAATGAGCGGACTTGGTCAATCGATTCACGATGACCCCAACAGAATCTTTCTTAGTGGGTGTCAAGGGCAACTCGCTAACAAAGTCCATCGTCACTCGTTCTCATTTCCATAAGGGAATCTTAATAAGTTGTAAAAAACCCGAAGGCAACTGGTGCTCAGCCTTAACTTTCTGGCACATCAGACAACGAGCAACAAAATTTGTAACCTCACGTTTCAAAACCGGCCACTAATACAGTTCACGGAGATCCCGATACATCTTATTACCACCGGGATGCATAGTATAAGGGCTACTATGCGTCTTCCTTAGAATCGACTGCCTCAGATTAGAATCATTCGGCACACAAATTCAACCTCGAAAACACAGAACCCCATCCTTATTAGACCAAAATTAGAAGTACTACCACTCTCAATTTGACGGAACCGCAAACCCAGAGACTCATCCCCTAACTGCTTATCCCGAATCTAATCAATCCAAGTTGGCTTAACTTGCAACTCAGCTAACAGACCCCCATCATCAAACAGACTAAAGCGAGCAAACATCACCATCAAAACAGTCATCGCTCTACGACTGAGAGCATCGGCCACCATATTGGCCTTACCAACATGATACTCGATCGTGCAGTCATAATCTTTGAGCAGCTCAATCCATCGACACTGTCTAAGATTCAACTCATTCTGAGTAAGGAGGTACTTGAGGCTCTTATGATCAATGTAGATAATACACTTCTCACCATACAGATAGTGCCTTTAGATTTTCAACGCAAAGACAACTGCAGCCAACTCGAGATCATGCGTCGAATAATTCCCTTCATGTGACTTAAGCTGACAAGATGCAGAAGCCACAACGTTTCCATCTTGCATCAATACACATCCCAAACCGACGTGCGACGCATCACTGTAGACCACAAATTCTTTACTGTTGATTCAGTCAGACGCGACAGAGCCCGAAGTCGTAATGACTTGAGCTTCTCAAAGCTCGATTGTTGCGCATCAGTCCAAACAAAGGGAACACCCTTGTACAGGAACTTAGTCAAAGGAGCTGCAATCAGAGAGAACCCCTAGACAAACCGCCGATAATAACCCGCAAGAACCAGAAAACTACATATTTAAAATACGTTCTTAGGCTGTTTCCAATCAAGCACCGCTTCAATCTTTTTCAAATCAACTCAGATCCTCTCAGCAGAAACCACGTGCCCTAGAAAAGTTACCTCACGTAACCAGAACTCACATTTGCTCAACTTAGCATAAAGTTGTTTTTCTCGGAGTATCTGAAGCACTACTCTAAGATGCTCATCATGCTCATCCTCGGTCTTAGAGTAAACCAGAATATTATCGACGAAGACCACGATGAACTGATCCAGATATGGCTGAAAGACTCGGTTCATCAAACACATGAATGTAGCTGGAGCATTCGTCAGACCAAAAGGCATAACTAGGAAATCGTAATGTCCATAACAAGTCCTAAAGGCAGTCTTATGAATATCAATATCCTTAAATTTGAGCTGATGATACCCAGAACGAAGATCAGCCTTCGAAAACATTGAAGCCCCTCGAAACTGATCAAACAAATCATCGATCCTCGGAAGTAGATACTTATTTTTCACAGTCAGTTAATTAAACTGTCGATAATCGATACACATCCTCATGGTCTCATCCTTCTTCTTTACAAGCAGAACCACTGCCCCCCACAGAGACACACTAGGGCAGATGAAACCACTATCCAAAAGCTCTTGAAGTTGAGCCTTAAGCTCTGTAAGCTCCTTCGGTGCCATTCGGTATGGAGCGATGGACACCGGAGTTGTACTTGGTAGAAGCTCAATGCCAAACTCAACTTCTCAATTCGGAGGTAGACCAAGTAACTCCTCAGGAAATACATCCAAAAAATCCTCCACTATTCTGATATCCCCGATAGAAGAGTCCCTAGAAACAGAAACACTGACGTAAGCCAAATACACCTCACACCCCTTTCGAACCAGTTTCTCAGCCACTAGAGTGGAGATCATATTAGACAGGTAATCTTGACGCTCACCGATTACAACCACTTCCTTATCATCCTCGATCCTCAGAACGACCTTTTTAGTCGCGTAATCTAAACTAACTCGATGCTCAACCAACCAATTCATACCCATAATCAAATCGAACTCCCCAAACGGTAACTCCATTAGATTTGCCAGAAATACAGCCCTTTGCACTTCTAACAGAACATCCTTATAGAGTTTACTAACATGAACAGACTGTCCCAATGGACTCAGTATAGTAATCTCGCTAGAAGTGCTCTCGACCGAAATCCTAAGGTTTTCAGAAATAGAACTAGCTACATAGGAGTGTGTAGAACCTATGTCTATCAAAGCGGTATAGAGTACATCAAAAATAAAAAATGTACCCGTGATAACATCAGAAGCATCTCTATCCTCTCGACGTCGAGCAGCATAAACCAGTACAGGCTGCCTTGCCTCAGTCTGACTAGCACCTCTGCCCGGTGCTCTCAGCCCACGGCCCATACTGTTACCACCCCTAGTCGGTCCACGGCCTCTAGATGGTCGCTAGATCGCCCTCCGAGGTCAGATAAAAGCTAGTCCCGGCTTGCATCCGATTAGCCATTGGGACACTCTCTGATACGGTGCTCCAAAGATCCACACCTCAAACATGCCCCTAACCTCCTCCAACACTCGCCCGGATGGCGCATACCATAATCACTACATGGCTAAATCCCCATAGAAGCAACAGGAACCCCCACTCTAACAGGCCTATCAGGTCTGGCCCGTTTCTTAAGCCTCTGAGCTGAACTAGAGGGCTACGAATCCCTCTTATTCTTGCCTCTCACTGTTCATGTTCTGGCGCTCCACACACTTAACCTCTTCGGCGATTTTTACATTATCAACTAGAACCGCGAACTCTTGCTCCCTTTGCAGAGCAATCAGAACCCTCAAACTGTCCCTCAGACCGTCCTCAAAGCGAACACATTTCTCGTACTCAGACGCCACCATGCCTCGAGCGTAGCGGTTTAACCTCAGAAACTCGGCCTCATACTCAGCCACAGATCTATCGTCTTGCATGAGATTCATAAACTCACACCTACGAGAATCCACATAGCTCGCGCCGGCATACTTTCCCTGAAAGGCAGTCTTGAAGAAGTCCCAGTTCAGACGATCAGGCTGGGTACCCTTCTCAACCAAAAACCACCACTGATATGCCTCATCGCGAAGCAAGGAGACTGCACCCTTAAGTTTTTGCTCGGGAGTACAGTCTATATCATTTATGATCCTCTCGATGGCATCCAACCAATACTCAGCCACAAGAGGGCCAACTCCAGTGATACCCCTAAACAACTTAGCACCATTGGACCGAAGTCGTTTAGTTACCGACCCACAACCTCTAGATCCAGAATGAGGTCCAACGACCTTCTCCAATACCCTCAACATGGCTTGAGATAGTGCATCGTCCCTGGCCGAATGGCTTTGAGACCCAGCCTCAGTAGCAAACGAAACCGGTGTCTCACTCGTGTCTAAATTTGGCATACTGCCCAGAGAGGAAGACTCAACTTGAGCCCCCCTACGGCCTCTACCACGGCCACGAATACCACGTCCACGAGTTCCATGAGCGCTCATCGTAAATTTTCAAAATTTAACTACATTATAAAATTTTATGCATCAGTTCTAGTATTTATTAGCAGGTATTTTATGCATAAATTATCAGAAGTTCAGAGATGTTTTCAGAAGTTTCAGTCTCTAACTATTTCAATACAGTTTCAGAAAGTACTAACTATAGTGTTTTCAGAAAGTACTAACTATAGTGTTTTCAGAATATACTATCTAAGCTTCAGAAATACTTACAGGAGCGGCACCGGAGACTCGGTGTACCACATACTCTCTCAACATTATTCAAATTATTTGAAAATTAGTTATTTTTGAAACAAAATTTTGGAATCCAAAATTTTACAGCCCGAGTTTTGAAACTTGGCTCTTATACCACTAAATGTAACACCCCAAACCTGGCCTAGACGTTATGGCTGAATCCAGAGATGTCACAAGGTAAGATTTTGAAAACTGAGTTGTTTCGATAAACTGTTCAACTTTTATAACTCATATCCATTCACGATTATTACTGAAAACATTATTTAATTAGTTTATTTTCAAAGACACTTTTTATAGCGGAGGTTTAATAAAATCGATACATTTTGGAAATCCAGTTTGTATTTTTAGAAAAACCTTTATTTGCGTAAAACCGTCGTTTTCAAAAAAATATTTTATTGAAGCATGCAAATTATCAACAAACCAGACATCAACAGTTAAAAACCATACAGTCCTAAGAGTCCCAGAAATTACAAACTCTCAAATGAATCCAGAATTTTAAATAAACCATAAATTATTAAGTTTAAATAGTTTATGGTCGAGTGGTCACCGCTGAGTCTCTGCTGCACCGATACGCCTAAGTCTGTGGATTACCTGAACAGAACAGACAAACAGATGTGAGTTTTCGTAAACTCAGTGTGTAACCCAACAGAAATAGGCAAGCAAAACATTCAGAAATCTCATGCTCAGTCAGATACAAATACAAACTTATGTCCAATTCAGATACAGATAACAGAATCCTACCCACATCCTCTACACACCAACTCCGTCCATCCCAACACACCATGTGGGGTTAAAAACACCCACACATCCTTACACACCATATCGTGCCATTACGATACATATCATATAATACGCAACCATGCTGCCAGAATATGGGTGATGATCGCCATACAGAACACTTCCTCTACATATACATATTCCACCCAAGAACAGTTACAGAAAATAGATACAAAAATTACAGATTAGACAAGCTTAACATGCTTATATATAGATACAGACATACATTTAGTATCCTACTCAGATAAGTCTATTAGAATATCATAGCATGCAAAATAGGGTTTGGTTAGCCCTTACCGACCCAACTGTAAGCCTACAATTGATTGGTACGACCTGTACGGCCCTAGGGAAAATTTTAGAAATATGGGCCCACATGCCCGTGTGGGCCCATACACCTAGATTGGCCTTGCTCGTGTGGCCCACACGGCCTGGCCCAAAACTCACATGTCCGTGTAGCATGCTCGTGTGGGCCCACACGCCCAACTTGGCCTAGCCCGTGTGGCTCACACGACCACGCTCACACCACCACACGGCCGTGTCTTGCGCACGGTCGCCCCTTCGTTAGCCACACGCCCGTGTGGCGTCGATAGTAGGCATTTCAGGCTTTCGTTGAAACTTCATTTTTTGTATTTTGGGAACACACCTGGTATCGATTTGATGCGAAAACTATCCCGAGCCTTCCAAAACCTAAAAACAGAGTACCTAACATCGATTAAGCAGATTAGTTAACAAATTTGACACAAGAACCAACAAGGAACCGACTTACCACCGACGACAAATCGCCTCTAACGCGCACTAAACCGTCGAAGTGCAATTCCATGCTCCACAATCTGCTCCTAAACACGAATTACCACTAATCAATTAGTACAGATTGTCATCACCAAAATCCCCAAAAAAAGTCATAAACACACAATGCTCACTTACCGATCGATTAGAGAACCCCACAAACCAAAGGTATGATTACACAATAGGACCACCAAGAGAATCGATGAAAGAGAACAAATTAATGATTTTACCGAAAAAGGAAAAAATGTCAGAAACCACAAAGAAAAATTGAAGAAAACGTCAGAGGAAAAATTTGGGGAAAAGAGAGAAATTTGAAAAAAAAAGAAATAAAATAATAAAAATAGAAATATCCACTAAATCCCTCAATTTACTCCCCACTAACCCACTAACAAACAACTTTCTCAGAATCCCAACTCCACCGAAACTCCATCAGACAACCGAGAAAAAAATAATACCCATGTCCCCGTAGGGATTCAAACACAGGACCTCCAACACGACACACCCCCTTACCACTCGAACCAGCAGGCTCATTCTGATATGGATTAACAGACAATTTTATAAAAGCCCACTCAACAAGGGTAAGGCTCAGATAAAAAATAACAAATTTTTGCCAAAAGTGGGAATTGAACCCAATACCTCCCAGACACACCCAGAACACTTAATGTAACGGCCCATTTTTCAGTGAAATCGGAACAGTAGTTTCGGGACCACAAATCTGATCCGAAAATAAAGTTTATTTTTATTTTATTATATGGTCCGTATTATAATAGACATGTCGTGTGAAAATTTTAATATGAAAATTTTATCGATTAAGTGTTTAATTACGAGAAGGACTAAATCGCATAAAATGCGAAAGTTAAATTCTAGTAGCTATAAGGATTAAGTAGCTATGGAATTCAAAACTTGAGGTCCTTATACGGTAATTAGATCATTAAATAAAAGTATGTAGATTTTGGTGACTTATCCATGGAATTTTAGAAAAAGGGCAAGGACTAAATTGAAAATTGAAATAATTAATTAATTAAAAAGATGATAAAAGATATCATCTTATTATTTTGTCATCTTTAACCCCAAAATTATATGGAAACCCTAGGAGAGAGAGAATAAACTTTCATGCCTTAATTGGGTAAGTTTCCTAGTCCCGTTTTTAGTAATTTTGATATTTTTGAAACCAGGATAGCTTAATCTATCTATTTGGGGGATTAATTTGAAAAGTTATCAAAGTATGAAATCTGGGTCATGGATGAATATGTTGAAAATTATAAATTTATGGTAGAAAATGAAAGGTTGTTGATAGATAAACAACTTTTACAAAGTGATTTTTAATGAAAACATGATTTAGGGACTAAAATGTAAAAGTGTGAAATTGAAGAAAAATGTTGAATTTTTATGAATACATGTGCTGTAAATTTTGTAATGGGATTTTGGTTAGGCTTGGAATAGGGAGTAAATTGCACAAGTTTCATTTTTCGAGCCTAGGGACGAAATTGAAATTTATGGAAAAGTTAGGGGCAAAATGGTAATTTTACCTAGGACATAAATTGAGTTCAAATGAGTATGAAATATGAGAAATTGATGATTAAATCTATTTATATAGATCTAGACAACACAAATTCAAGGTTAGACCTAGGAAAAGAAAAGGTTACGGATTAGTAGATTACTTACGCGAACAAGTGTCGAGGTAAGTTCGTGTAACTTAACCGAGCATGAAAATATGTTTTATTGAATGTTGTGTTTGTATGGAATGTAACTTATATTGATGAACATTATTTGAATGCTATAATGAAAAACTTAATACATGCTTGACATGGTGAAAAAGGGTTAAGTCTCGATTGAATATTAAATTCTGATGAATATATGTACTTTTTCAAAATGAATAAGGTCATTCATTTGTTGCGGACGGGATTTAGCTCGGACGAGTAATCCTATTGACCTCATTATATAAAGGATTTAGCTCGGACGGGTAATTCTGATATAATACCTCTCGAGTATACATTACAATTAGGGTTTAGCTTGGACTGGTAATCCTAATTGAGCTCTTCTAAGCATACGTTATATAAAGGATTTAGCCTGGACTGGTAATCCTATTATACGATACGTGACTCGGGAGTGTTTTCCTTGATTAAGTGCCCTAATGGGTACTCTTGAAAAAGAATTGATGGGTTATTGAATCGTACACCTCGAGTGTACCACTTGAGTATCCATTGGAATTTCAATGATTCAACAGACATAAAACTCTTGACATGGTATGAGAATTATGAGATGAAATGATAATGTCTTGAAAGAATATTGCATGATGAGCTCATCTATCCTTACTTGATGTATATGTAAAGTTTGTGACAAACATGTTAACTGAATGCATGTGTTTAGGTATTTTTGCTAATGGATGGAATGTAACAGCCCAACTACGACCCTAGTCGGAACAGTGGTTTCGGGACCACGAATCCCAATCAGAAAAGTATTTTTTTATTTTTTTATATTTTTATTTATTATTTGATATTTATGTTATGTGGATAAGCATGTTTTAAAATATTATTCCATAATTTATGCTTTTGGTCGACTAATTTTAGTAAAGGATTAAATTGTTAGGTGGTAGAAGTAGTAAGTATTTAGTGGAAGGGTTTAATTGAATTACTTCTTAAATGAATGGTTTTGCATGTCAAATTACCCAAAAGATCTAGTAGTGGACGGTAATCATGGGGGGATTGATTTTTTTTTGTTATTTGGCTTTTATGTTAAACTAATAAAAAAAAGGGGTGATATTACTTTAATAATAATAATTTAATTAAGAGATGAGAGAGAGATCATCATCTTCCTTTTTCCATCACCGTAGAACACAAAGAAAAAAAGGGGGAAGCTAAAACCTTTGCTACATTCGACCATTGCATGTTTATGAGGTAAAAAATTAAGCTTAATTTTTTTTAATGAATCTTAGCACTTTTAAGTTAGTCATCTTGAGTACTATTAAACTCATGACAAGGATTTGGGATTTAAATCATGTTTTAGGTTCGGCCATGAGTAAATGTGTTGGATTTATTTGGTTTAATGGAAGTAGGTTAAGCATGAGTTAGGCATTGACATGATTGAGTAGAAAATTTGGATGAGATAGATGTATGGTAGCTTAAATTTTTTTGAAAGAAATTTTATGAGTGGAGGCCAAAATGTTAAACATTTGGCTTGTATAGTCTCGTGAATGGGAGAGGAGGATTCGCCCTCTTGTAATAAAGCCAAAGAAATTATGTTATTGAGTGTTCTTTGCTTTGGGGATTAATTTATAAAAGGTTAAAGATTGTAGGGCATATCGGTAATTTAGAAATTTTAAGTATTATAGAATTTAATGTTATATGGGGGATTGAATAAGAAGAGAAGCATTCGGCCATAGCCTATAAGAGTGCAATGTATTATATTTTTAAGTGATTGAGAAATTGGAAAATTATCCAATTTTGCATTTTTTTTAGCTAGAAAGAATGAGATCTTATTGAAATGAGCTATTTTGTGAAACCATTATAGATCAAGGACGTAAAGAAACGGAAAAGGATCGGAGGAAGGCTAAATTGGACGATTAGCCGGAAAATCTTAGCTCATCAATCAAGAAGTAAGTTTATAAGTAATTGAATTTAAGCAAATTATTTACTACAATGAAATATATACTCTCAACCGAATTTCCTTGCTTATAGAGTTCTTAATTTTCGAATGAGAGGTGAAATATTTAAAAGTATTGGTTGAATGTAAGTTTGTCATGTGTATACATGTAGTTGGTTATTTATATCTTTCGATTTGTTGAATTGGGAATATTGGTATATAAATTGCCGAATCTATTATGGTATGAAACTCAATGTATGTACAAGTCGATTGTGTGCAAATCATGAATGGAAATATATATAAATATATATATATTTGGATTGTTTATATAAACTATGGATGGGCTAATAGTTAAGTATGAGTCATTAAATAGGTGATGTTTATAATTATATGGAAGAGTTTGAATGGAATGATAGATATAGTAAGGAGAGTTGATTTGAATATAGATATATGCGTATAATTTGAGTACCGAACATGAACCTTAGCATATGAGTATTATGAAATCGGTTGTAAGACATTGTGTGTGAAGAAAGGTTAAGTAACGGCTCTATGTGAGCGAAACGTTACGGGTAATTGGCACTGTGTGTGCGGAAAATATGTAACGGCTCTATGTGAGCGATACGTTACGGGAAATTGGCACTGTATGTGCGGAAAATATGTAACGGCTCTATGTGAGCGATACGTTACGGGAAATTGGCACTGTGTGTGCGGAAATGTTATGTAGCGACTCTATGTGAGCGATACGTTACATGAATTACTTTAAGTATATGGATTGGCATGTTCTATAAATAATGAAATCTCTAAAGGAGGTACATGGGAATGCCAGGTATGTATGTAATGTATGTTAGATTGTTAAATTGGTAAGTTAGGTAATACTTTGAGATATGAGGATTTAAATGTGGATATTTGGGATATCATGGTGATTGAATGATTGGTAATTAGGTATGTGAGTGGAAGCTATAAGTTAAATTCATGATTAAGTTGAGTTGAATAAAACTTGTATAATATTTGGTTATGCTTATTTTTCCTTTACTTAGAACTTACTAAGCTATTATAGCTTACCTGGATGTGTGTTGTTTATTTGTTTTAGATCCAAGGTTGAAGCTCAAAATCGGAATCTGAGTCGAGTCTATCACATTATCAAACACTTTTGGTATTTGGTTTCTTTTACTTAGTATAAGACCTTGGAAATATGGCATGTATAAGCTTGAATAATTATGGAATTCTTTTGTTTAAAAATGTATATAAATGCCGTGCTAAGATGGCTTTATTTCTATACTTGTGTTGAGTTGTTATGCTTGAGTTAATGTGTATGTATGTGCAATACTTGTCATGAAAGAATTAGGTCATAATTATATAGGTGACTAATGAATGTATTATATTATGGATTAAGTTGAAATATGTAACTTTATAAGTATTTGGCCATAGTAGTGTTTTGGATTGAAGGTCATATTATTCGTCGGAGGTTTTAAAATGGGTAATTATTGTTGTGAGAAATTAGATATGGTGTGCATATGAATGACTATAATAAGTAAAGTTATTTGATTATTATAAATTGATTAAGACTAATACACCTATTCGGCTATAGGACACAAAATCACAAATGTATAGTGTTATGTTAATTGATGGTATTTAGTTTATTTGATGCTATTGTCAGTATGGGTGGCATGTTCGCTAATATTTTAATTTTTGAATGAATGAATATGATTAATTATGACGTTATAGAGCAGTTCGTATTAATGTATGAAGCAGTAGTATAAGGTGCTTGACATGTGATTATTATAGTAATACCCGTAACCCTAATTCGATAACAGATACGGGTTAGGGGTGTGACATTTGATTGGTATCAAAGCTACGGTTTAGTCGGTTCTTGGACTAACGTAGCGCGTAAAGGTCTAGCTATACATGCCATATTTTGTGATAAGATAATGTGATGACTTCTGACAGATATATGTATTTTTTTCTTCCATATAGTAATAGATCCGGATCTCGAGCAAGCATTAGCTGATGATGTCGAGAGTGTGGCGCCTATTCCCGCGTAGGGGACCGCGCCGGAAGAATCTCGACCTGCTGCAAGTGGCCCAGATGAGAGGGTAAAGCAGGCCTTCCATAATATGATGAACGATTGGTTCAGTCATTACTTACGAACCACTCCGGCTGTTCAACCATCTCAAGATCCGAATGTACCCCCAGTAACACCGGTGGTACCTCCAGTTGCTAATCTTAACAGAGTGACTTAACCTCCGATTGACCGTATTAGGAAACACGGAGCTCAGGAATTTAGAGCCGAGGATGACGACGATGCGGAGAGAGCCGAATTTTGGCTCGATAACACCATTCGTGTATTCGACGAACCGCCGCGCAAAATTTCGATGAATGTTTGAAGTGTGCTATATCCTTGTTACGGGATTCTGCCTACTACTGGTGGAATACGCTCGTGTCAGTTGTCCCGAAAGAAAGGGTTACCTGGGACTTCTTTCAAGTAGAATTCCGTAAGAAATATATAAGCCAGCGCTTTCTTGACTCTAAACGCAAAGAATTCCTCGAGCTCAAACAGGGCCGCATGACTGTATCCGAATATGAGCGCAAATTTGTGCGACTTAGTCACTATGCGCGCGAGTGCATTTCGTCAGAAGCTGCTATGTGCCGGAGATTCGAAGATGGTTTAAACGAGGATATAAAGCTTCTGGTTGGTATTCTGGGAATCAATGAGTTCGTTGTGCTGGTTGAACGAGCTTGTAAAGCTGAAGAACTGGGAAAGGAGAAACAAAAAGCCGAGTTTGAATCCAAAGACACTCGGAAGAGGTCCGCAAGCAAATTTTCACAGATGTCTATGAAGAAGTTTAAGAATGACGGTGGTCGATTCAAGCCTAACACCGGGATTTTTATACGAGAACGGTTGCCAGTGAGTTCTCGGGCTACATCAGTTGCAAGTGTGGATAATGAAAAACTGAGCAAACCGGAGTGTCAGTAGTGTGGCAGACGACATCATGGAGAGTGTTGGGGTAAATCTATTTCTCGCACGTGTTATAAGTGTGGCTCACAGGATCACTTCATTCGAGATTGCCCGGAGACCGCTAGAAGAGGTACTGTTCAGAATGCGAGATCGAGCGGCGCTACGGCTCGAGGTAGATCATCTCGTTTTGGGGGAGGTAGGAGTGGTGCACAGAGGGGGGCTTCAGATGCGCTTGTTCGATCAGATGCTCGTGTACCAGCTAGAGCTTACGCCATCCGTGTTAGAGAGGAGGCTTCATTCCCTGATGTCATTACCGGTATTTTTACTCTTTTTGATACTAATGTAACTGCCTTGATTGATCCCGGCTCGACTCACTCTTATATGTGTGAAGCATTAGCATCCAGTAAGACTCTACTTGTTGAGTCTACTGAGTTTGTAATTCAGGTTTCAAACCCTCTGGGTCGGTGGGTATTAATTGACAAAGTGTGTAATAACTGCCCATTGAAGATTCGAGACATGTGCTTTCCGGCTGATCTGATGCTATTGCCTTTTGATGAGTTCGACATCATTCTCGGCATGGATTGGTTGACAGTTCATGATGCGATAGTAAATTATAGACGAAAGACTATTGATTTGAAATGCCAGAATAATGAGAGGATCCGAATTGAATCTGCGGACTTGAATGGACTACCTACTATAATATCTTCAATGTCGGCTCGACGATATTTGAAAAAGGGTTGTGGAGCTTATCTTAAGTACGTGATTGACACGAAAGTAGCAGAAAAGAGGATTGAGTCAGTGCCAGTGGTTAGTGAATATACAGATATATTTTCGGAAGAATTGTCGGGATTACGACCAGAACGCGAAGTGGAATTTAGTATTGAGTTAACGCCAGGGACTACACCGATCTCGATAGCTCCGTATAGAATGGCACCGACTAAATTGGGAGAATTGAAGATTCAGCTACAAGAGTTGACGGATAAAGGTTTTGCCCGACCTAGTTTTTCTCCCTGGGGTGCGCCCGTTTTATTTGTGAGAAAGAAGGACGAAACTTTGAGGATGTGCATTGATTATCGACAGCTCAATAAAGTAACCGTGAAGAACAAATATCTGTTGCCACGGATTGATGATTTATTTGACCAACTTAAGGGAGCCTCAGTATTTTCAAAAATTGATCTCAGGTCGGGTTACTACCAGCTGCGAGTTAGAGAATCAGACATACCAAAGACTGTCTTTCGGACAAGATACGGCCACTATGAGTTTTTAGTGATGCCTTTCGGACTCACTAACGCCCCTATCGTTTTTATGGATTTGATGAATAGAATATTCAAACCCTATCTAGATCGGTTTGTTGTGGTATTTATTGATGATATACTGATTTATTCGCGAGACGAAACCGAGCATGCTGAGCATTTGAGGCTAGTATTACAAATTTTGCTTGAAAAACAATTATACGCAAAATTCAGCAAATGTGAGTTTTGGTTGAACGAAGTTAATTTCCTGGGACATGTTATTTCAGCAGCAGGCATTCGGGTTGATCGAGTAAAGTTTCAGCCATACTTGGTTGGAAACCCCCCGAAATGTTTACGAGATTCGTAGTTTTCTCGAACTTGCCGGGTATTACAGACGCTTCGTAAAAGGGTTTTCTATGATAGCATCCCCGATGACAAAGCTACTTCAGAAGGATGTGAAATTTGAGTGGTCGAAAAGGTGTCAAAAGAGTTTTGATCAATCAAGACCTCGATAACTAAGCTCTGTGCTCGTCCGCCCAAATTAATCGAGTAAAGAGTTCGTTATTTTCAGTGATGCATCTCTAAATGGGCTGGGTTGTGTATTGATGCAGGAAGGTAAAGTTGTAGCCTATGCTTCGAGATAGTTAAAGCCACACGAGAGGAATTATCCAACTCACGACCTTGAATTGGCTGCTATAGTCTTTGCTTTGAAGATTTGGCGTCACTACTTATTCGGTGAGAAATGCCACGTCTTCTCGGATCATAAAAGTTTGAAGTATTTAATGACTCAAAGAGATCTGAATTTGAGGCAGCGATGGTGGTTAGAATTGTTGAAGGACTATGAACTTGTGATTGATTATCACCTAGGAAAGGCGAATGTGGTCGCGGATGCACTTAGCCGAAAGTCGTTGTTTGCTTTACGTGCTATGAATACAGAGATAGACATAACCGAAGATGGTACGATCAATGCTGAGTTGAAAGTGAGGCCATTGCTTGAACAGCGAATTCGAGAAGCTCAAGACGTTGATGATGTTTTGAAAGCAAAGAAAAGCCAATGTGGTTCAGGTGAGGATTCGGACTTTCAAGTAGATATTAAAGGATGTTTACGGTTCAAGAACCAGATTTGTGTACCGAAGAATCCTGAATTGATTCGAATGATTTGTGACGAAACTCATAGCAGTAGATTTTCGGTTCATCCGGGTAGCACAAAAATGTATAACGATCTAAAACAATTCTACTGGTGGCATGGGATGAAACGTGACATTTCGAATTATGTGTCGAAGTGCTTGATATGCCAGCAAGTGAAAGCTGAACATCAAGTGCCATCGGGATTACTTCAACCGATCATGATACCAGAATGGAAGTGGGATCGGGTTACGATGGATTTTGTATCGGGTTTGCCCTTGACATCGAGTAAAAAGGATTCAATTTGGGTAATAGTCGACGATTGACGAAATCGCCCATTTTATCCCGATGCGTGCGGATTTTTCCCTTGATAAGTTGGCGGAGTTATACATATCACGGATCGCATTTATTGCACGGAGTACCTATTTCTATTGTGTCGGATAGAGACCCGAGATTCACATCGAGGTTTTGGAAGAAATTATAGGATGCCTTGGGTACTAAACTACATTTTAGTACGGCTTTTCATCCGCAATCAGATGGTCAATCCGAGCATGTTATCCAAATACTCGAGGATATGCTAAGATGTTGCGTTCTCGAGTTCGGAGGTACGTGGGAGCGATACTTGCCTTTGATTGAATTCGCTTATAATAATAGCTTTCAATCTAGTATCAAAATGGCTCCCTATGAAGCTTTGTACGATCGTAAATGCCGTACACCATTGTTCTGGACCGAGCTCGTTGAAAACAAGATACACGAAGTTGATCTAGTCAAGGAAGCAGAGCAGAAAGTGGCCGTAATTTGTGATAGTTTGAAGGCAGCATCGGATCGTCAAAAATCTTACGCGGATTTGAAACGTAAGGATATTGAGTTTCAAATTGGTGATAGGGTGTTTTTGAAAGTTTTGCCATGGAAAAAGATAATTAGATTTGGCCGTAAAGGAAAATTGAGTCCGAGATTTATTAGTGGCATACAGATTGAAGTTACCCTCTGAGCTGAACAGGATCCACGATGTGTTCCATGTGTCAATGCTTAGAGGTACCGATCCGACCCTTCGCACGTGATTAAATCATTCGAGGTTGAAATTCAACCCGATCTGACTTACGAGGAGGAATCGATCCGTATCTTGGCTCGTGAATTGAGAGAGTTACGAAATAAGAAAATTTAGTTAGTGAAAGTTATGTGGCATAAACACGGGGTAGAAGAGGCAACATGGGAAACGGAAGAGTCAATGAAAGAACGTTACCCTCACCTATTCGCAGGTAAGATTTTCAGAGACGAAAATTTCTTTAACGGGGGGGAGGGGTTGTAACAGCCCAACTACGACCCTAGTCGGAACAGTGGTTTCGGGACCACGAATCCGAATCAGAAAAGTATTATTTTTTATTTTTTATTTTTATTTATTATTTGATATTTATGTTATGTGGATAAGCATGTGTTAAAATATTATTCCATAATTTGTGCTTTTGGTCGACTAATTTTTGTAAAGGATTAAATTGTTAGGTGGTAGAAGTAGTAAGTATTTAGTGGAAGGGTTTAATTGAATTACTTCTTAAATGAATGGTTTTGCATGTCAAATTGCCCAAAAGATCTAGTAGTGGACGGTAATCATGGGGGGGGATTGATTTTTTATTGTTATTTGACTTTTATGTTAAACTAATAATAAAAAAAAGGGGTGATATTACTTTAATAATAATAATTTAATTAAGAGATGAGAGAGAGATCATCATCTTCCTTCTTCCATCACCGTAGAACACAAAGAAAAAAAGGGGGAAGCTAAAACCTTTGCTACATTCGGCCATTGCATGTTTATGAGGTAAGAAATTAAGCTTAATTTTTTTTTTAATGAATCTTAGCACTTTTAAGTTAGTCATCTTGAGTACTATTAAACTCATGACAAGGATTTGAGATTTAAATCATGTTTTAGGTTCGGCCATGAGTAAATGTGTTGGATTTATTTGGTTTAATGGAAGTAGGTTAAGCATGAGTTAGGCATTGACATGATTGAGTAGAAAATTTGGATGAGATGGATGTATGGTAGCTTAAATTTTTTTGAAAGAAATTTTATGAGTGGAGGCCAAAATGTTAAACATTTGGCTTGTATAGTCTCGTGAATGGGAGAGGAGGATTCGGCCCTCTTGTAATAAAGCCAAAGAAATTATGTTATTGAGTGTTCTTTGCTTTGGGGATTAATTTATAAAAAGGTTAAAGATTGTAGGGCATATCGGTAATTTAGAAATTTTAAGTATTATAGAATTTAATGTTATATGGGGGATTGAATAAGAAGAGAAGCATTCGGCCATAGCTTTAAGAGTGCAATGTATTATATTTTTAAGTGATTGAGAAATTGGAAAATTATCCAATTTTGCATTTTTTTTAGCTAGAAAGAATGAGATCTTATTGAAATGAGCTATTTTGTGAAACCATTATAGATCAAGGACGTAAAGAAGCGGAAAAGGATCGGAGGAAGGCTAAATTGGACGATTAGCCGGAAAATCTTAGCTCATCAATCAAGAAGTAAGTTTATAAGTAATTGAATTTAAGCAAATTATTTACTACAATGAAATATATACTCTCAACCGAATTTCCTTGCTTATAGAATTCTTAATTTCCGAATGAGAGGTGAAATATTTAAAAGTATTGGTTGAATGTAAGTTTATCATGTGTATACATGTAGTTGGTTATTTATATCTTTCGATTTGTTGAATTGGGAATATTGGTATATAAATTGCCGAATCTATTATGGTATGAAACTCAATGTATGTACAAGTTGATTGTGTGCAAATCATGAATGGAAATATATATAAATATAAATATATATATATATATATATTTGGATTGTTTATATAAACTATGGATGGGCTAATAGTTAAGTATGAGTCATTAAATAGGTGATGTTTATAATTATATGGAAGAGTTTGAATGGAATGATAGATATAGTAAGGAGAGTTGATTTGAATATAGATATATGCATATAATTTGAGTACCGAACATGAACCTTAGCATATGAGTATTATGAAATCGGTTGTAAGACATTGTGTGTGAAGAAAGGTTAAGTAACGGCTCTATGTGAGCGAAACGTTACGGGTAATTAGCACTGTGTGTGCGGAAAATATGTAACGGCTCTATATGAGCGATACGTTACGGGAAATTGGCACTGTATGTGCGGAAAATATGTAACGGCTCTATGTGAGCGATACGTTACGGGAAATTGGCACTGTGTGTGCGGAAATGTTATGTAGCGGCTCTATGTGAGTGATACGTTACGGGAATTACTTTAAGTATATGGATTGGCATGTTCTATAAATAATGAAATCTCTAAAGGAGGTACATGGGAATGCCAGGTATTTATGTAATGTATGTTAGATTGTTAAATTGGTAAGTTAGGTAATACTTTGAGATATGAGGATTTAAATGTGGATATTTGGGATATCATGGTGATTGAATGATTGGTAATTAGGTATGTGAGTGGAAGCTATAAGTTAAATTCATGATTAAGTTGAGTTGAATAAAACTTGTATAATATTTGGTTATGCTTATTTTTCCTTTACTTAGAACTTACTAAGCTATTATAGCTTACCTGGATGTGTGTTGTTTATTTGTTTTAGATCCAAGGTTGAAGCTCAAATCGGAATCGAGTCGAAGTCTATCACATTATCAAACACTTTTGGTATTTGGTTTCTTTTACTTAGTATAAGACCTTGGAAATATGGCATGTATAAGCTTGAATAATTATGGAATTCTTTTGTTTAAAAATGTATATAAATGCCGTGCTAAGATGGCTTTATTTCTATACTTGGGTTGAGTTGTTATGCTTGAGTTAATGTGTATGTATGTGCAATACTTGTCATGAAAGAATTAGGTCATAATTATATATGTGACTAATGAATGTATTATATTATGGATTAAGTTGAAATATGTAACTTTATAAGTATTTGGCCATAGTAGTGTTTTGGATTGAAGGTCATATTATTCGTCGGAGGTTTTAAAATGGGTAATTATTGTTGTGAGAAATTAGATATGGTGTGCATATGAATGACTATAATAAGTAAAGTTATTTGATTATTATAAATTGATTAAGGCTAATACACCTATTTGGCTATAGGACACAAAATCACAAATGTATAGTGTTATGTTAATTGATGGTATTTAGTTTATTTGATGCTATTGTCAATATGGGTGATATGTTCGCTGATATTTTAATTTTTGAATGAATGAATATGATTAATTGTGACGTTATAGAGCAGTTCGTATTAATGTATGAAGCAGTAGTATAAGGTGATTGACATGTGATTGTTATAGTAATACCCGTAACCCTAATCCGATAACAGATACGGGTTAGGGGTGTTACATGGAAAACATGATATTGTATGCTTAGACTTAATAAACGGGATTGGTAAGTTTAGTTTTCTGTTATACGAACTTACTAAGCATGTAATGCCTACTCCATTTTATTTTCCCTTATTTTATAGTGCTCGGAAGCTCGCGAAGGTTAGAGATCATTGGAGCATCGTCACACTATCAACTAGCTTATTTTGGTATATGTAGTAAAATCATTTTGATATAATGGCATGTATAGGACAACTTGGCCTTTAGTGGCTTGATAATGATGTTTGTAATCTAGCCATTGGAATGGCTAGTAATGGTTGTTGTGATATACTTGTAATGTCATGCCATGGTAGCTATATATATATGTTAAGTAGTTGATCAAATCATGTTTAACACATGGATTGAACCAATGTAATATAGTAAACATGTATGCAAGTAATGATATGCCATGTTGAATGATGGAAATTGCTTAATTTGAATGCTTGAAATGGTTGGAATGTATTTGGTATGTTTTAGTGCAGGAAAATGGAAAATTTGGGTGACAAATGAGGCTAGGAAATGGCTTTATTTTGTCCACACGGGCAGGAACACGGGCGTGTGTCTAAACCGTGTGTGACACACGGCCGGGTACATGAGCGTGTAGTTAGGCCGTGTGTCCCCTGCACCTTAATTTTGAGAAACAGAATGCTTAGAATTGAGAACACGGGCAGAGATACGGGCGTGTGTCTCAGCTGTGTGTGCTACACGGCCTAGAACACGGGTGTGTGTCTTGGCCGTGTGAAACCTGCACCTAATTTCGAAATGAATTAATTAACCACACGGCCTAGCACACGGGCGTATGGCATGGCCGTGTGCACAAGTCAGAGAGTTACACGGGGTCGAACACGGCCTGCAGCACGGGCGTGTCCCTGGACCACACGGGCGTGTGAGCCCTGCATCTTGGAAAATTTTTGAAATTTCGCAAAAAATTCTTAGAAGTTCCGATTAAGTCCCGACTCAATTCTAATGCTCGTATTGGGCCTCAAGGGTCCATTTAAGGGACATTACGAATGATTTCGGAATTTGAATAGTAACTTGTATAATTTACCTGTAAATGTTTCTGAATGTTCCGGTAATGCTCCGTAACCTTGTTCCGGCAACGGATACGGGTTAGGGGTGTTACACTTAACCACTGAAGTAGATACACAGTTGTGTTAGGTTTTTACAGAAACAAAAATAAATTATTTAGGGCGTTACAAAAACTCTATTTCTATTTAGACCTGTCCATGGGCCGAGCCGAGACAGATTTAGGTCGGGCCTTCCCAAAATTTTAGGCCCGGGCTTGGCTCAACTTGAAAATGGGCCTAAAATTTTGACCAAGTTCGACTTGAATAAAAATGCTAAAACATGGGTCCGGCCCGACCGAGTTAATTTTTTATATTATTTTTATACGAAAAATTTAAAAATATAATACATAAAAAATACTAAAAATATTCAAATAAAAGTTTCCTAACAAATTGAAAATAAATTAAAAATTATTTATACTTAAATAACAGTAAGATAGGTGTAACTTAACAAGCAAATGTCTCTAAAACAGTAACAAAATTAATAATAAAATAAGAGTTATACAATACGCAAACGATAATAACAAAATAATAGTAATATAATAGTGAAATGGTAGCAAAACAGTGAAAAACAACAATAAAACAACAATAAAATAGCATTTTTTTGTCTTTTTGCTAATTTGGGCCGAGCTCGAGCCAAAAGAGCCTTACCTGAGGCCCAACTTGTTTTTTAAATAGGCCTTATTTTTTTTGTCCAAGCCCATTTTTCGGACTTATATTTTTGCCCAAATCCTCCCACTTTTTGAGCATACCTTTGAGCCGGCTCAGGTGGCCTGGCCCATGAACATGTCTACTTTTAATAAACATTAGAGTCATAATATACATCAAACTTATCTTGATTTTGATGAACATCCACTTAATAATAAAATATTTATAACAAAAACAATATATTTAAACAATTTATATTTTAAAAAATATTTTTAAAAAAATATAATTTTTATATTTTTAAAATGAATTTATAAAAAAAAATTATATTTTTGAAAGGAATATAATTTTCAATAAAAAATGTTATATTTCTCCAAATTTTCTACGAGAAAAAGAAGAATTGCTCGTAAGGACCGCACCTAGCTGGTCAAATGTCAACAAACAATCACGTGACAGCCCTTGGTTGGGCAACATGCCACATCAACATAAAATACGACGTAATCAAGGTTAGGTACCGGAATATTTAACGAAAACAATAGTACATGTATGAAATTGGACATTTTGAAAATACATGTGTCACATTAGAACAAACCTAAAGTACAAGGGCCTTTCTTGCCATTATCCCATTTTAAAAATACAAAAAGTATAGATACTAAAAATAATCAAATTGAAGAATAGAAATTAAATTCACAACTTACACATAATATAGGACTAATAGCTTAATTTGACCTAAGGGACTCAATTTATATCATTTGGGTCAACTGTAAGTTTAAAATTTAAAGAGTACAACAATAAAAATTGGCCAAATTAAAGTAGCTGAACTAATTCCACAACTAACACATAATACAGGGACTAATAACAGAATTTAACATATATTCATTAAAAATAACTATTGGTAAGTTGGGACTGAAGGCCCAATCTTGACCAAATCAAAGGGCCCAAATATAAGAAAATCCATAAAGCGCAAAAATATGATGGAAGCTTAGTGTACCATTACATGCCTTTCCCATTCAGGTCGGCGGATTCCTCCTAACGCGACCTCCCTCTCTGCCTGTCTGTTATTCAAATCTCCGACCAAGGTAATTTACTTAACTAGGGTTTTCAAGTTTTTTGAACTTTTTGGCGGTTTAATCTTTGGCACTTTTTCTTACTGCTTTTTTCAGGATTCTTCTGATCCCTAATTTAATTCTTTTGCAATTTTTCTTGATTATTTATTTTGTTTCTGCATCTTGCTGAAATACGATCTGGGTTTCAGTTATATCTTCCATATAGTTTCCTATAAAACCATACATGTCTTATGTAATCTGAATACTTTGAAGAATGTTACAGTATTAGCAAGTATATGTAAAAATTTGAGGCAAAGGAAATTCTTGATTTGAATTACTTTCTTAATTTATGAACAGTGAGATTTCAAGGAACTGCAGCTTAGCGAGCTGCGGTCTAAACCCAATTTTGTATTAAGAGTAAGAAAAAGACTTTTAAAAAAAAGATGGCATTGGTGGTAATTTGTGGGCAGCCGTGCAGTGGGAAGTCGACAGCTGCGAAATGTCTAGCTGAAGCTCTGAATGAATCAGAGTGCAAACAGACTGTAAGGATCATCGATGAGACTTCATTTCATCTTGATCGTAATCAGAGCTATGCTAATATGCCATCAGAGAAGAATTTACGGGGAGTGCTTAGGTCCGAAGTTGATAGGTCTGTCTCCAAAGATAATATCATTATAGTTGATTCTTTGAACAGTATCAAGGGTTATCGATACGAGTTGTGGTGTTTGGCTCGTGCTGCTGGGATAAGGTACTGTGTGTTGTACTGTGATGTTGGAGAATCGCAATGTAGGAAATGGAATGAAGAGCGTCGGGAGAAGGGGGAGGCTGCATATAATGATGTGATATTTGAGGATTTAGTTAGAAGATTTGAGAAACCGGATAGAAGAAATCGTTGGGATTCGCCTTTGTTCGAGCTATGGGCTCATAATGATTGGGTGGAGAGATCTTCTATTGCCATTGTAGATGTGGTTTCGTATTTGACAAAAAAAGCAGACTCGAAATCTCGGGATGTTAAGATTTTGCAGCCAACCATTGCCACACAAAATACCCGGTTTTCAGAGGCAAATTCACTGTATGAGATGGACAGAGCCACGCAGGAGGTGATTAATGCTATTGTGGAAGCACAATCCCAGTCAATTGGAGGACCTCTTGCCAGTATCTCCATTGGTCAAGGTTTACCAAATATCGATATTTCTAGATCGGTTGGGTTGCCGGAGCTACGGAGATTACGGAGAACATTCATCAAGTTAACAGGACAAACAAGTTTGAGTGGACGACCTCCCCCTTCCGATTCCAACAGTGCAAAGAGGATGTTTGTAGACTATCTGAATCGAGAACTTGGAACTATTGCTTGAAAGAGGATAATACTACTAATACTTACCTAGTTTTATACCTTGAACAGTGTTGTCAAAGGTCACTAATTTATTTTCTACTTTTACTTTCTCCAAAGATCCATTTTAGATTGTCTCATAATTATCTTTAGACTTGGCATTGAGAGTTATTAAGAGAACAGTTTACATTTGCAGGATATGTTATATTGATGTGTATGATGAATGATTAAAGGACAGCATCAATCATATCTAATCATCAATGTCATTTGCATCTATGATTGAAGGGTTCTATTTCTTTTTACATTTTGTGAATTTTCTGATGACTTGCTGAGTTTGTGGATGTGATGAATTAAGTTCTTTGCCATTCTCCACATGTGCTAAACTAATACCAACAATTGCAGTAACGAGGAAAAAAAAATTCTCGGCTCTTTAAAACGTGCTTTGAAGCTTAAATTTAGAGTTTTTTTTAAAAAAAAAAATAATTTTTAAACTTTGTATGTTGATCTCAACACTGTTGTGGTATTTGGTGTGGCACCTTTAAATTAAACGTTGTTCTTATGGGTCCAAATGTTCCACAGAGTAATGGAAAAGCCAACGAAGTCTTCAGGCATGAGTTCTTCGACCCTTGCATGTTCCATGATTAGCATGATCCTATCCCTTATTAAATTAACTCCAAGGTTATACGTACGGATTTTAAGGGGTGAGCCAAACCAAACTGCTTTGCAAAATTACATTTGCAAAAGAGATGATATAAGGTCTCTATTTCAGCTTTAACAGAATGTGCACTCAGTAGCCATGGATCTAATTCTTTTGTGAATTTTGGCTTTGCAAGGTAGTGCATCTTCCACACAAAGACGACAATCTTAAAAGGTAATTTAGCGGACCACAACATCCTTCAAGCATCTTCGAAATGTTCATGTTGTGGGAATTCAACCATCTGCCACTTTGATTGTTGAGCTCGTGAGAGTATGATGATTTTACTAAAAAGTTACCATCTCGGTCTTTTGTTGCCTGCAAATAGAGATTTTGCTTCCCACCATCTTCGAGGGTCCATACTTTGCAATTCATCTCGAACCTATTCATAATTCTCTTCCGCCAAATGGCTTGGATCACTTAAACCTATTTTCTCTCTGTTATGTGATGTTATGCTTGATTAGATCTCTTATGTTCATAATGTTTCTCCAAGTACACGAGTTACCTGGTTTTGGTTGGCATTGAAGGAAATTTTCATCATAGCAATACGTTTTTACCAAGGTTTCCTTGAAGAGCTAGCTATGATAACTAACAATTCTGCATGCTTGATTTGCTAGTAGAGCTTTATTCATGATGTTCATTTTTTCTTATGCCTAGTCCTCCAGATAACTTACTAGTGCAAATCTGATCCCAGTTTATGTAATGTAGTATTTTGGTCTTTCCCCCACCAAAACTTGCGCATCAATGATCCATCTCATTGCATATGTTCTTTAGAGCTCGGAAGCAGGATAATTGGTAAAGCGGTTAGCTTGACAAATTTGACTTGATCGAGGTAAGTTTACCACCTTGTCCAAGAAATTAAGAATGGTTGGAAGAACGTACTTCTTTTGTTTAGTTGACCCAAACCAAAGCCCAAAGTGTTTTTTTCATGCCAGGATTCTTTGTTGACTTTAAAGAATAGGTAGCTATAATCAGCGAAAAGTAGATGTGATATTGAATACTTCTTTTCTGACTTTAAGACCTTCAACTTCGCCTCCCTTTTCGCTTTGTTAACATTAGTGACGGTAGGTTTTAACAATATACAAAAAGGTAAGGTGATAGAGGATCACTTAATATTAAATCCCTTCCAAGACAAATGTTACCTCAAGATGTCCCATTTAGCATAATCTAGTACGTGACAAAAGATATACATGTCATGATTAAATTAATCTAGTCCCTTCAAATCCAATTGCACTTAGGATTGTATGTGTAAAATTCTAACTATGTCTATCATTCGTTTTATTCATATCTAGCTTCAAAGCGCTAAGACGGTCTTTTACTTTAATTTTCCTTTTGATTTGTTCGATCAACTCTGCTCTCTGAATGATGTTATTACTAATGCATTTTAGAATTGTGAAATATATATTTCAATCGTTTAACCAATACTTTCTCGATAAGTTGATATGACTTCTTTTGAGTTTTTTTCTCTTGAGGATTAGGGCTAAAAAATTCTGTTTAACAACTTAGGCATTCTACCTTACTGGAGGAAATTTAGGCATGGGTGTATTGCTAGTGGTCCAACGATCTCTCAATTATGATGAAAGAAAATTGTTGGATAACCATCTAGCCCTAGAGCTATAAGGAGCCCTAAGTCAAACATCATGTTGTTGATCTCCATCTCAAATGAAAGGTAAAGATAATTGAGATTTCATGTCTTCAATAACCCAGACACATCAAGCTCTTGAAGGAATTTCCATTCTTATTGATGGAAGGGCAACCGGGAACTACTTTGAAATATCAAAGTGTCCTATTAAATTTGGCATGGACAAAGTTCTGTCGGAAGGTGCTTGCCATAAAAAAATGGTTGAAAAAAATATATTAAATATTCATTTTAGATTTAAGTTAATTTAAAGGTTTATAGGTATAAAAATCATTGAGAAAAAGAAAATAAAAATCAATTAAACCCTTTAATGTAATTCGCACCCGGTTGAGTCATTGTCGTTAACAAAAAAATAATAATTAAATCTCTCCATTAACAGTTTTCATCTTTAATGGCATTGATTGTTAAAAATCAATTTTTAATGGTGTTTACGGTTATATTTTCATAGTAAGTCATTCCAATTTGTTTTTATTAAATAATTCAATTAAATAATTCAACTTACAATTTTAGAAAATAAGCCATTGTAAATTTTAAAATTATTTTAAAAAGTTTTTCAAGTTTATAAATATTTTTTAGAAATTAAATATACTATTAAATTTGAAATAGATATTTAAAAATGAGTTAGTATTTGATACACTGGCAGTGTTGTAATAGCCCATTTTCGCCAGGGCCCAATGCACTCAAATTAGACACAAAATTAAAACCAAATAATAAAAAACATTAATAAAAGTCCAAAACTTACAGTTCATCTTTTACAAATATCAGGGCTTGATGGCCCAAATTACATCTAACCCGAGCCCAAACTTACAAATCACTAAACCCAAAGTTACAAGGCCCAAATGGCCCAAAAGTTTTAACATTTTCAAAAACCCTAGGGGTTTCTAGAATCTCCTAGCGCCGCAACCCCCATGCTAGCCAGACGTTCGGGCTACCACGTCCCCCACACGCGCGCCGCATGCCACCGAGCACCACACGCGCGACGCCACGTCAGCGGTACCTCCTCTGTACGATGGTTTCACCTGCAAACAAGGAAACAAACAGCAGCACAAAGCCAGCAAAGATAATAGAAATCCAAGGCATTTTATATATATATTTTTTATTATTTATTTTTCAACAATTGGCTATAAAGAGGGGCCGAAAATAATCTGTAAAGGTTACAAATTTTTTACGAAGAAAAATCAAAGAAACCGATTAAATTTGAAGGTTATTTTTTCTCCGGAGTCTTCATTTTTATTCATTTTTTTTATTTTATATACGAATATAAAAAAATAAAATAAAAAGAGAAAGAAAAAGGGTTACCTGAATCGCCCCACAGTCCCGTCGTCGGAGGTCCTTTCTCTGTCGTCGGAATCGGACCAAAAAGGGGTTTTCTGTCTGTATAAATTGTTTTTTAAGGTTTTTTTTTAAAAAAAAAGAACGAGGGATAAAAGGGGACCTAAAACCTAATTTTTATGTAGCTCCGGCCACAGCCTACGGCGGAGCCGTGACAGAGTCTCGACGGAGCCACGACGAAGGCTGGCCGGAGACCCGATCGGAGCTGGGATTAGCTCTAGGGGATTTTCAGAGAAAATGAGGTTTTTTTTTTTTAAGAAAAGGGTTCGAAATGATTTTTTTTTTTTTTACATTTTGTAACTTAAATAGCGTTTTGATACGACGTCGTTTTGGAGTTTGTCTTCAAAGCATAAAACGACGATGTTTGCCCCTCAAGATCCGCGCGTTGACCCGACCCGCAAGCAGGATCCGCGTGTTTTCTAATGGAAGGGCTAATTGCACTTTTAGCCCTTCCGCTTTTTACTGTTCTGCAATCAAGTTTTTTTTTTGTTTTTAATTTGGCCCCTATAATTTATTGCGATTCAAATTGGGCCCTTATTCGAACGACGTCGTTTTGGAGGGTAGGGATTAATTTCCCTTTTGGTCCTTCTCTGTTATTCGCACGTTCAATATGGTCCTTTTCTTTGTATTTATTCCGGATTTGCCCCAAACTTTTATTCTAAGTTCAATTTAGCCCTTTTTAGTTACTTTTGTAATTTTATTATTGTTATTATTATTTTTAATTATTATTATTATTATTATTATTATAATTACCATTATTATTATTATTATCATTATTGTTATTATTATTAGTATTATTATTAATTAATTTTAATATTATTACCATTATTTTTACTATTATTATTATTATTTTTAATATTACTATTACTACTATTGTATTCATTTTTATTATTACTTCCCTTACTAATATATTATTATTATTATTATTATTATTATTAATATATTTAATTAATTTTGTTTTCATTACTATTATTTCTTTAATATTTATTTACTTATTGTTTGTAAATACATTTATCATGTTATTTATTGTATTTATATCCTCTTAAATAATTTCCAATTTTAAATCATTAATTATGTGTATTATTATTAATATTATTTTCATCATCATTAGTATTTTTTTTAAACTACCCAATATTTCTCTATTTCTTTATTCATTGATAGTTATTATTAAATTTTAGTCTTTATTTGCTCATTTACTTTTCTTATTATTTTATATACCACTGGTTTGTTTCATTATTTTATTATTGTTTATCTTTTTATTTTTGCTCTTATTATTGTTATTATTGTTTTGAAATAAGCAAATACTCCGCGTTTTAAAGAAATCGTACCCTAACTTACTGGGTTTCGATTTTTTCTCATCGAGTCTAAAGAACCAATTATTATTTTTTCAAATTAAGGTACATAAGCTAAATAAAAACTTATTCTCGGGAGTTCAAAAATGTTGTGTCCTAACTTACTGGATGTGACATTTTGTTATCTCGAGATAAGGATTTCTAAAAACAAAGGCAATATTCTGTATTTGGAATTTTGAGAAATTGTGCCCTAACTTACTGGGTTCCGATTTTTCATTTGACCCAAATAACCGAATATCCTTCTTAAATTTAAATGCACGAGTTTTAAAAGTCAAAAGGCAAGCTTAGTTTCGAGGATTCAAAATGTCATATCCTAACTCACTGGGCATGACATTTTACTTCGTCGAAATAAGCGGGTCTCAGCATCCGATTCAATTTATTTAAGTTTTTCTTTAAATAAAGAGGATCGTATTTTAAAATCTTTTCAAATTTTTGACATTAAGACGTTAATCAATCAATTCGGTACCAATTTTGGGCATTACGAGGGTGCTAATCCTTACTCGTGCGTAACCGACTCTCGAACCCATTTTCTCGAATTTTGTAGGCTAAAATCATCGTTTTAATAAATCAAAATGTTTTAACGATCAATTTCAAGGTGACCCGATCACACCTCAAAAAAAGAGATTGGTGGCGACTCCATTTTCGTTTTTAAAGTCGATCCCATTTTCCAAATAAAAAAATGGTTTCGAGAAGTGTACTTTCTTTTTCTTCCACAAGTAACCTTCAAATATTGCCATGTGTTTTTTTTTAATATTTTACAATAGCTATAGGATAGTTGTCAACCCTTTGACCCTACTTGTGGAGTCTAAAAACTCCACTGATAGTGCACCAAATATTTTAAAAATATATATATAAATAATGTTACAATAAATTATTTAGTAGTTACAATATATAAAATTTAATTAACAATCTACACCCACTAATTAATAATTAAAATTAAGTTCGAAAATATATATAAAAATAGGATATCACACTCAACTATTAAAATATTTGTATTTCGAAAATAATTTCAAATTATTGGTTCTTAAATTTAATCTAATATCAATTATCATGTTTTTAAAGTTACAAATTATTATGTTTTAATTTTGTAATCATATTATTAATGAAACATTATAAAATTTATTAATTTTATTAAAAAATAATTAATTGTAATTTAATTAATACATACAATCAATTTGTGCACTATAGAAATAAAGAAAACTAATTATATATAAAGTGGATTAATAGTATAATAATAATTAAAATATATAAAGTATATTTAATTACTTAAAACTTTTTTTATGATTGAAATAATTTATTCTTTATTTTTTAACAAGGCTCGCATTAATTTAATACGAAACATGATGATGTGTCGACGTGTTGGGATATTTTAATAATAATAAAAACACATAACGTTTTATACCTTATAAACATTTGACTTAAAAGAAATTTTAAATGAAACATTTTTTTTAAGTTTGCTAAAGTTTTAATGTCAAACTTCAATGATTTAAGTTGTTATTTCAATGCATTTAATTCAAATTTACAATTTTTTTAATGCTTCATTTACATTTTTGCTTAAATAATAACCTATAAAAAGGGTTTTTTTTTTTTTTAAATCTGATCATATTTTCTCTTTTTAACACAATACTTAGAACTACCCATAACCTCTCCCCAACCCATAAATAGGAGGATAATGCGCTTTAACGCACTCGAACCCGCGTCCTCTTGCATTGGCAACAATGCCCATACTAATCGAGCTAAGACTCAATTAACTATAAAGAGGAATTATATGTTCATAAGAATTGTATTCATTTTTCAAGAGAAATAAAAAATAAGCCTCCTAAGTCCTTTAAAGAGTTTTAATTAATTTGGTGAAAAAAGTGTTGTTTTTGGTGGAGCTTTGACCTTCTAACTTGTGCAGGTTAACAAGATGTACAGTGGATGATTGGACTTGTTGTATCCTGGGGATGGTGTGCAATGAAACCTCTTTGAACTGGTTATTATCATCGAGAGAACACAAATCATCTCAAGAGAGCAACCTGGTTCGTGCCATAATCTCCATCACCTTATTTTAACTATCAAAGTTGTGACAGTTCAACAACAATAAATTAATCCTATACTCTTATCTAAAAGAAATATTGTGCAACATTCTCAAACAATTTTGAAACGATAATCCTTATAGAGAACATTGTTGAAAGCTTTCCCAAAACTACTCAAGTCGGTGATCTAAATTGTCCTTTCTTCTTTCATGGTGCAAATTATAAAAGATGGAAGCAAAAGACTTTTTTCTACTTGACACTTTTCAATGTCTCATACATTTTGGTAGTAAAGAATCCCAAGAAAATGTTTTTACTGAAGCTATGATTGAAGAAGAAAAAATTGAGCATGAAAAGAATGTGAATAAATGGGAGAAGGATCATGAACACTATAGATGTTTGGCATGTTCTCAAGATTAGAAAATTTTGGTGTCTGGTTGACCGCCTCCAAACATGCGAATGTTTAAAGTATAAATCATGCAAATAAAAATATATAAAATCAATGCGGTATTTGCAAGTGAACAGGTCAAATTATAATATAGAAGTGTTACAACGAAACACCGATAAGTATTCCGAGGATCATACCCAAGGGATTGCAGATTGAAGAAAATTATTATTAAATTAATTATTGAAAATAATTACTAATCTAATCGAGTTACAAGTTAGTAGTGTGAATCCAAATTAAAGTATTAATTAAACTAATGAAATTAATTACCCTAATTAACCTAATGGAATTTCCTATTCCTAGTGTCAACGATGTGAGCTCTCAGCTTCTGATTAATTAAATCTCTAATTATCAATTAAGTCATTGATTACCCTCAACTGAGTTGTTTACCACCCTTAACTAAGAATACCCTCTCGGTCTCATCTTCACTAAGGATTACCACCTTAGTCGCCCTTTCGCTCTCTTCCTAGGTAGATACCCTCTTTGTCTCACCGCTTGGCACAAGTTATGTTCAACAGGATACCTTCTCGGTCTCACTTGTCTCGATATTCTACTAGGGGCGTCACTCCCTAATATACTAAGCACTCTTGAATAAACACCCAATTCTAAGTAAATAATTACTTAATTAATATATTAGATCCATAATTGAAACATGCAAGATATAAAATATGCACATGATTTTATCTCAATATTCATACAAACATTAGTTGATTAAGTTAACAAAATATAAAGAATGGAATAAAAGAAAAAAAGATAAAGAAATTGCTCATTGATAAATCATTGAAGCGCGGCTCCAGAACAATCTCTGCTCCCAAACGTCTTCACATCAGAATAGAAAAATTTTCCAGCTAAGCAAACATAAAAATAAAGCTACAGTGAAATAAAATTATCTGTCTAACGAGGTCTAACCTCGTCTACCCTCCTAATGGGATTATAAAAGTGTTTATATAGGCAAACATTAGGGTAAAATATTCCTAAAATACCTCTTATACTAATAAAGTTGTAATAAATAAACTGTATCTTCAAAATCTGTTCACGTGTCTGCTGACGTCAGCACTTCGTCAGGATGATGTCACGTCATCGCAACATCAACCCTGTTTCAACCCTGAACGCTTCGAAGTTTTGTGTTGCGACACAAACCTCCCTGTGTCGCAACACGACCGTTGTTTGTTGCATTCTTTAGCCTGAATTGGTGCCCTACACACTCAAATAACCCATTAGTTGTTCCCGAGGCCCAAGTTGGCCTAATGGGTTGTCAAAATACTAAAAGTTGTGTAAAAATGCTTATTTTGCTATAAAATGAATCTAAGCTAAAAAATACAAAAATACAATAAAATATGTTAAAATGCTTAGAAAACAAGCTCTTTAAGTGCCGAAAAATGCCTAAATTGCCACTACAATTTGTGGCAGGTCAAATACCCCCACACTTAAGTCATTGCTTGTCCTCAAGCAAATGGAAAAGGAAAAAAAAATAGAAAACAACAAGAAATGAAAACAACTAAACTATGCTTGAGTATGTTTCATACACGAGCTTGGTTCGGAACAATATAATCAAAACAATATGACTAGACACATAGTTCTAGCACGGTATATAATTGACTTTCGATTTTCAATATCAAACATGTTAGTTCACTAGGTTACAAAGTAAACAAATTCAAGACTACTAAGTATATTTTTCCATCTAAACAAATACACAAGTACACATTTATGTTCAAAGAATACAAGTGGCCAGAAATGTCAATATTCAGTTTAATTTTCATCTATGAGTCATACCATTTAGGTCAAATAGTACTTTTCGGCTTGTAACGTTTTGTAGCTTAGGTTGGTTTGGATTTGAAGAACTGTTTCTACAAAATGATTTAAGTACAAATGTAACAACCCATTTTCAGTGAAATCGGAACAGTGGTTTCAGGACCACAAATCCGAGCCGGAAAGAAAATTTATTTTAATATTATTGCATGGTTTGCATTATGATAGAAATGTCATATGAAAATTCTGATAAGAAAATTTTACCAATTATGTGCTTAATTACGGAAAGGACCAAATTGCATAAAATGTAAAAGTTAAATTCTAGTAGCTAGAACGATTAAATAGCTATGGAATTCAAAAATTGAGGTCCTTATATGGTAATTAGACCATTAAAGAAAATTTAGTAGATATTTTTGGTGATTCATCCATGGAAAAATTAGAAAAGGCTAAGGACTAAATTGGAAACTAAAATAATTAAAAGATGATAATAGAAATATCATCTTATTTTATATCATCTTCCTCAAAATTTGCATGGAAACCCTAGGAGAGAGAGAAGAAACTAATCAAGCTTAATTGGGTAAGTATTCAAGTCCCGTTTTTAGTAATTTTTATATTTTTGAAATCGGGATAGTCTAATCTATCTATTTTGGGGATTAATTTGAAAATTTATCAAAGTATAGAATTTTTGCCATGGATGAATATGCTGAAATTTGAAATTTATGGTAGAAAATGAAAGATTGTTGATAGATAAACAACTTTTACAAAGTGAATTTTGATGAAAATGTGATTTAGGGATTAAATTGTAAAGTTGTGAAAATTGAAGAAAAATTATGAATTTTATGAAATACATGTGCTGTAAATGTTATATTAAAATTCTGGTTAGGCTTTTAGTAAGGATTAAATTGCATGAATTTCATTTTCCGAGCCTAGGGACGAAATTGGAATTTATGAAAAGTTTAGGGGCAAAATGGTAATTTTGCCTAGGATGTCAAATATATCCAATTGAATATGAAATGTGATAAATTGATGATTAAATTCATTTATATAGATCCGGACAACTCAAATTCGAAACTAGATCGAGGAAAAGAAAAAGTTTTGGATTAGTAGAATTTCTTATATGAACGACTGTTAAAGTAAGTTCGTGTAACTTACTTATACATGTTATTATGTTTGAATTGAATGTTTTATTTGAATTGAATATGATATGTGCTTGTGTGAATTATAAGAATGTTATAAATGCATAAAATATACATATGCCTGAAATAAGTCTCGAAAATGTTATATTCCGTTTGAATATTGAATTTCGATGGATATATGTGATTTTCCCACATTGAAAGTGATCCTGTATATGTTACAGACAGGATTTAGCTCAGACGAGTAATCCTGATATAGCCCTCTCAAGCATCCTGTTATAAAGTTCCTGCGAGCATCCTAATCGGTAGTGATTTAGCATGTGTTGCACACTACCGCAGCTATTTGTGAGTGTCCTGATATGCGATCGGTTGTGATCCTGCATAAAATGCAGACACAGACATAGCTCTTCATGAGAGTCCTGTTAAGCTCGCTTGAACTCTCTACTACCTTATCCGGTGTTTCGTGATAGTATGTATCTCTTCGGAGATATCTGATAAGCTCTATGAGCTTTCTGAGTAAAACTCTTATGAGTTTCCTGATTAGCCCAGATAAGTGTCCTGTTACATGACTCTTCTGAGTAACCTGATATGTAGCTTGAGAGTGTGCTTCCTGATTAAGTACCTTAATAGGTACCCCTAATTAAGAATTGACGGTTTACAAAATTGTACACCTTGAGTGTACTATTTGAATATCCATCAATATTTCAATAATTCAACGAATAAAACTCCCGACATGAGAAAATGATGAGATAAATAGAAATATGTTCTGAATGCTTCTGAATTATTTGATGAAGGATTATACGATGAGCTCATCTATGCTTAATTGATGTGTAAATGTATTATATGACTAACTTGCTTGATTGAGTATATGTGTTTAGGTAAACTTGCCAAATTGATGAAAAACATGTTAATTGTATGCTTAAATATTAATAAATGTGATTGGTAAGTTTTAATTCCTGTTATACGGACTTACTAAGCATTATATGCTTACTAAGTTTATTTTATAAATGTAACACTCCATAACCCATATCCGTCGCCGGAATAAGGTTACAGAGTATTACCGGAGTTTATAGAACAATCACAAATAATTCATGTTAATTATTATTCAATTTTCGTAAGTGGTCTTATTGACCCTTGAATGGACCCTTGAGGCCCAATATAAACGTTGGAATCGAGTCGGGACTAAATCGAAATCTCATAATTTTTTTTTAATTTTCAAAATTTTTCCTAAAAATAAGGCTCACACGCTCGTGTGGTCAAGGGACACGCCCATGTGACCATAGGACACGTCTGTGCTGCAGAACGTGTCCGACCCCGTGTAACTCTCTGACTTGTGCCACATGGCCAGCCACACGCCCGTGTGAGTAGGCCATGTGATCAATTTAATTTTCAAAAATTAGGTGCAGGGTTCACACGGCTATGACACACGCCCGTGTTCTAGGCCGTGTAACACACACGGTTGAGACACACGCCCGTGTCTCTGCCCATGTGCCTAATTTTGAGCATTCTTTTTCTCAATTTTAAGATGCAGGGGACACACGGCCAAACCACACGCCCTTGTACCAGGCTGTGTGTCACACACGGTCAAGACACACACCCGTGTGTCTACTCGTGTGGACAAAATAAAGCCATTTCCTAGCTTTATTTCTCACCCAAATTTGCCAATAACCTACACCAACACTTACAAGTATATACCAGCCAATTCAAGCATTAAATCCAAGCCAATTCTAACATCTAATATGATATATTATCATATGCATTCATGTTTATATTCTTACCCTTATTTAATCTATATATTAAACATAACTTGATCAAACATACTTAATATACTTGTCATATAGATACTTATCATGATATAACCTTATAAATATACCAAAATAAATCATTACTAGCAATTCCAATGGCTAGATTAGAAACAACATTTACAATCCAACATTGGCCAAGTTAACCTATACATGCCATTATACCAAAATAAGTTTACTATTTATACCAAAATAAATGTAACACTCCATAACCCGTATCTGTTGCCAGAATAGGGTTACAGGCCAGAATAGGGTTACAGAGTATTACTGGAGTTTATAGAATAATTACAGATAATTAATGTTAATTACTATTCAATTTCTGTAAGTGGTCTTATAAACTCTGGTAATACTCTGTAACCCTATTCTGGCGACGGATACGGGTTATGGAGTGTTACATTTATTGGTATCAGAGCTATGATTTAGTCGATTCTCGGACTAAATGTAGCAAGTACGAGTTTAGCTATACATGCCATTATATAATTTATGATAGTGTGATATCTCCTGACTATTTTAAATGTGTTTTTCATATAGTAAATGTCATCCAACCAAGCTAGAGCTGAATTCGAGGAGGCTGAGAGCAATGCTCCAGCTTCAGTTCAAAGAGTTGCATCTAGTGAAGGCTTGAATTTGAGGGCCGAAGTGAGGAGGTAAAACAAGCCTTATTCCAAATGATGAATGAGTGGTTCACTAAGTATTTGAGAACAAATCCTGCTGTACAACAACCTCCCCCTCCTGCCCCTCAATCGGTTCTAGAGATGCCACAAGGTGCTGAACCCGTTAGAACTGGTAAGCCTCCGGTAGATAAAATCTATAAATATGGGGCAGAATAATTTAGAGCTACTGCTGATGATGATCCGGAAAGAGCTGAGTTTTGGTTGGAAAATACCATTAGGGTTTTAGATAAATTATCTTGCACACCAACTGAATGTTTGAAATATGCAGTATCTTTACTGAAAGACACAACTTATCATTGGTGGAATACCATAACTTCTGTGGTACCGAGAGAAAATGTTACATGAGAATTCTTCCAAACTGAATTTAGAAAAAAGTATATCAGTCAGAGATTTCTGTATTAGAAAAAGAAAGAATTTTTAGAGCTCAAACAGGGAAACATGACTGTATCTGAGTATGAGCGGGAATTTGTACGGTTGAGCAAGTATGCCAGAGAGTGGGTTCCAACTGAGGCTGATATGTGCAAAAGTTTTGAAGAGGGCTTAAATGAAGACATTAAACTGTTGATTGGAATCCTTGAATTGAAGGAATTTGTGGTGTTAGCTGATCGAGAACACAAAGCTGAAGAACTAAGTAAAGAAAAGAAACAAGCAGAGAAAGAAGCCCATATTTCTGGTAAAAGATTTATGGGTAAATCACAATCATCTATTTCAAAGAAATCAAATAAGTATCATGATCGTTCTACCACCTTTATGGGATATTCTGGAAAAGAGCGGTGCTCTCAACGCTCTAACCTGAGGACCTCGTCTCCATCTGTAACCAGTGTTGGAAGTGTCGGTAATCCCAAATCGAAAGTAAATATTGCAATGAGTTTCATTTTGAGGAATGTCGTTTGAGAAGTGGAGCCTGTTACCGATGTGGTTCTCTTGATCATTTGCTCAAAGATTGCCCGAAAAAGATTGAAAAAGATATTAAACAAACTTCAAAGCCGAGTAATCCCACCTCGAGAGGCAGAACACCCCATCACCCCGGTAATGTTAGTGGTAGTCGAGGTACTACAAGGGATACAACAGTTAAATCTGAAGCACGAACACCGACAAGAACATATGATATTCGTGCTAGAGAAGATGCTTCTGCACCAGACGTCATTATTGGTACATTTTCTTTACTTGATACTGATATTACTGCTTTGATTGATCCTGGTTCAACACATTCATACATATGCATGAAATTAGTGTCTGTTAAAAATTTACTAGTTGAATTTACTGAATTTGTGGTTAAAGTATCAAACCCCCTGGGCCAGTGTGTTATGGTAGATAAAATTTGTAAAAACTACCCGTTGATGGTAAAAGGTTATTGTTTCTCGGCTGATTTGATGCTATTGCCCTTTGATGAATTTGATGTTATTTTGGGTATGGATTGGCTAACTCATCATAATGCAGTGGTAAATTGTAAAAAGAAGTATATTGTGTTGAAATGTCAAAATGGTGAGTTATTCCATGTTGAATCTGATAAATTGGATGGGTTATCTAATGTGATTTCAAAAATATCAGCATAGAAATATGTCACAAAGGGTTATGATGTTTATCTTGCATATGTGTTGGACACTAAAGTATCTGAGTCGAAGATTCAGTCAGTGCCGGTTGTTTGTGAATTTCCTGATGTATTTTCGGAGGAATTACCTGGTTTACCACCGGTTTGAGAAGTGGAGTTCTCTATAGATCTTGTGCCGGGGACAACACGGATATCTATAGCACCCTATAGAATGGCTCATACTGAGTTAAAAGAGTTGAAAGCACAGTTGCAAGAATTGATTGACAGAGGTTTTGCTCGACCTAGTTTCTCACCTTGGGGTGCACCGAATCTGTTTTTAAAGAAGAAAGATGGATCGTTGAGGTTGTGCATTGATTACAGACAGCTCAACAAAGTCACAATAAAGAACAAGTACCCACTGCCTCGCATTGATGATCTATTTGACCAGTTGAAAGGTGCTACTGTATTTTCAAAGATTGATCTTCGTTCTGGCTATTATTAGCTACGGGTAAAAGATTCTGATGTACCAAAGACAACTTTCAAAACCTGGCATGGGCATTATGAGTTTCTTGTAATGCCATTCGGTTTGACAAATGCACCTACAGTGTTTATGGATTTGATAAACAAAATTTTTAGACCGTATCTAGACAGGTTTGTGGTGGCTTGAGTTATTGAAAGATTATGATTTGGTTATTAACTACCATCCGGGAAAAACTAATGTGGTTGCAGATGCTCTGAGCAGAAAATCCATGTTTGCTTTGCAAGCAATGAATACCCGATTGTCGTTATCTAATAATGGTTCAATCATAGCTGAGTTAAAAGCTAGACCGATGTTTTTGAAGCATATTTCTGAAGCTCAGAAAAGTGATGATGAACTACGAGCTAAACGGGTACAATGTGAATTGAGTTCTGATTCAGAATTTCAGATTGGGTCTGAGGATTGTTTATTATTCAGAGCATAATATGTATACCGAAGAACTTGGAACTAGTACAGAAGATTTTATATGAAGCTCATAATGGTACCATGTCTATTCATCCTGGTAGTAACAAAATGTACACTGATTTGAAAAAGATGTACTGGTGGCCCGGAATGAAATGAGATATTTCTGAATTTGCATCTAAATGTTTGATATGTCAGCAGGTAAAAGTTGAACATCAGGTGCCATCAGGATTATTATAGCCAGTTGCGATACCAGAGTGGAAATGGGAAAGAATTACTATGGATTTTGTATCGGGATTACCCCTGTTTCCGAAGAAAAAAGATGCCATTTGGGTAATCGTTGACCGGTTAACAAAATCAGCACACTTTATTCCGGTACGTATGGATTATTCCATAGATAGATTGGCTGAATTATATGTTTTTGAAATTTTTAGATTGCATGGAGTGCCTGTCTCCATTATTTCTGATAGGGATTCTCAATTTACATCACGATTCTGGAGTAAGCTGCAAGAAGCTCTAGGTACACAGTTACATTTCAGCATTGTATTCCATCCCCAGACTGATGGTCAATCCGAACGTGTAATACATATTTTGGAATATATGCTTCAGTGTTGTATTTTGGAATTTGAAGGTAACTGGGAAAAATATCTGCCTTTAGTTGAATTTGCTTACAATAATAGTTATCAGTCTAGTATTAAAATGGCACCATATGAAGCTCTGTATGGTCGCAAATGTAGAACTCCATTAAATTGGACATAACTTAGTGAGAAAAAGATACACGGAGTTGACTTAGTCCGTGAAACAAAAGAAAAGGTAAAGGTAATTCAAGATAGCTTGAAAGCAGCCTCTGATAGTCAAAAGTCCTATGCTGATCTTAAACGGAAAGAAATAGAATTTCAGGTTGGTGACAAGGTATTCTTGAAATTATCACCTTGGACGAAAATTTTACGGTTTGGCCGTAAAAGAAAATTGAGTCCACGGTTCATTAGGCCATATGAAATCACAGAATGAACTGGACCTGTTACATATCGGTTAGCCTTACCACCAGAACTTGATCGAATTCATAATGTTTTTCATGTGTCTATGTTGCGATGGTATCGATTGGATCCTTCACATGTTATTTCTCCGTCAGAGATAGAGATTCAGCCTAATATGACATACAGTGAAGAACCGATTAAAATCTTGGCCTATGAAACAAAAGAGGTAAGAAACAAAAAGGTGGCTTTAGTAAAAGTTCTTTGACAACGACATGGTATAAAAGAAGCTACCTGGGAACCGAAGGATACCATAAGAAAGCAATATCCAAATCTCTTTACTGGTAAGATTTTCGAGGACGAAAATTCTTAAGGGGGAAGAGTTGTAATAGCCCATTTTCAGTGAAATCGGAACAGTGGTTTAGGGACCACAAATCTGAGCTGAAAAGAAAATTTATTTTAATATTATTGCATGGTTTGCATTATGATAGGAATGTCATATGAAAATTCTGATAAGAAAATTTTACCAATTATGTGCTTAATTATGGAAAGGACCAAATTGCATAAAATGTAAAAGTTGAATTCTAGTAGCTAGAAGGATTGAATAGCTATGGAATTCAAAACTTGAGGTCCTTATAAGGTAATTAGACTATTAAAGAAAAGTTAGTAGATATTTTTGGTGATTCATCCATGGAAAAATTAGAAAAGGCTAAGGACTAAATTGGAAACTAAAATAATTAAAAGATGATAATAGAAATATCATCTTATTTTATATCATCTTCCCAAAAATTTGCATGGAAACCCTAGGAGAGAGAGAAGAAACTAATCAAGCTTAATTGGGTAAGTATTCAAGTCCCGTTTTTAGTAATTTTTATATTTTTAAAATTGGGATAGTCTAATCTATCTATTTTGGGGATTAATTTGAAAAGTTATCAAAGTATAGAATTTTTTCCATGGATGAATATGCTGAAAATTTGAAATTTATGGTAGAAAATGAAAGGTTGTTGATAGATAAACAACTTTTACAAAGTGAATTTTGATGAAAATGTGATTTAGGGATTAAATTGTAAAGTTGTGAAAATTGAAGAAAAATTATGAATTTTATGAAATACATGTGCTGTAAATGTTATATTAAAATTTTGGTTAGGCTTGGAATAAGGATTAAATTGCATGAATTTCATTTTCCGAGCCTAGGGATGAAATTGAAATTTATGAAAAGTTTAGGGGCAAAATGGTAATTTTGCCTAGGCTGTCAAATGAATCCAATTGAATATGAAATGTGATAAATTGATGATTAAATTCATTTATATAGATCTGGACAACTCAAATTCGAAGCTAGATCGAGGAAAAGAAAAAGCTTCGGATTACTAGAATTTCTTGTACGAACGACTGTTAAGGTAAGTTCGTGTAACTTACTTATACATGCTATTATGTTTGAATTGAATGTTGTATTTGAATTGAATATGATATGTGCTTGTGTGAATTATAAGAATGTTATAAATGCATAAAATATACATATGCCTGAAATAAGTCCCAAAAATGTTACATTCCGTTTGAATATTGAATTTCGATGGATATATGTGATTTTCCCATATTGAAAGTGATCCTGCATATGTTGCAGACAGGATTTAGCTCGGACGAGTAATCCTGATATAGCCCTCTCGAGCATCATGTTATAAAGTTCCTGCGAGCATCCTGATCGGTAGTGATTTAGCATGTGTTGCACACTACCGCAGCTGTTTGTGAGCGTCCTGATATGCGATCGGTTGTGATCCTGCATATATTGCGGACACAAACGTAGCTCTTCATGAGCATCCTGTTAAGCTCACTTGAACTCTCTGCTACCTTATCCGGTGTTTCCTGATAGTATGTATCTCTTCGGAGATATCTGATAAGCTCTATGAGCTTCCTGAGTAAAACTCTCATGAGTTTCCTGATTAGCCCAGATAAGTGTCCTGTTACATGACTCTTTTGAGTAACCTGATATGTAGCTTGAGAGTGTGCTTCCTGATTAAGTACCTTAATAGGTACCCCTGATTAAGAATTGACGGTTTACAAAATTGTACACCTTGAGTGTACTATTTGAATATCCATCAATATTTCAATAATTCAACGGATAAAACTCTCGACATGAGAAAATGATGAGATAAATAGAAATATGTTCTGAATACTTCTGAATTATTTGATGAAGGATTATACGATGAGCTTATCTATGCTTAATTGATGTGTAAATGTATTATAGGACTAACTTTCTTGATTGAGTATATGTGTTTAGGTAAACTTGCCAAATTGATGAAAAGCATGTTAATTGTATGCTTAAATATTAATAAATTGATTGGTAAGTTTTAATTCCTGTTATACGGACTTAATAAGCATTATATGCTTACTAGGTTTATTTCTCTATTTTATAGTGCACAAAAGCTTGTGAAGGTTGGAGATCGGTCAGAGCGTCATCATACTATCCGCTAGCTTATTTTGGTATAAATAGTAAACTTATTTTGGTATAATGGCATGTATAGGTTAACTTGGCCAATGTTGGCTTCTAAATGTTGTTTCTAATCTAGCCATTGGAATGGCTAGTAATGATTTATTTTGGTATATTTATAAGGTTATATCATGATAAGTATCTATATGAAAAATATATTAAGTATGTTTGATCAAATATATTAAGTATGTTTGATCAAGTTATGTTTAATATATAGATTAAACAAGGGAAAGAATATAAACATGAATGCATATGATAGTATATCATATTAGATGTTAGAATTGGCTTGGATTTAATGCTTGAATTGGCTGGTATATAATTGTAAGTGTTGGTGTAGGTTATTGGCAAATTTGGGTGAGAAATAAAGCTAGGAAATGGCTTTATTTTGTCCACACGGGTAGACACACGGGCGTGTGTCTTGACCGTGTGTGACACATGGCCTGGAACATGGGCATGTGGTTTGGCTGTGTGTCCCCTACATCTTAAAATTGAGAAACAGAATGCTCAAAATTGGGCACAGGGGTAGAGAAACAGGTGTGTGTCTCAACCGTGTGTGATACACGGCCTAGAACACGGGCGTGTGTCTCAACCGTGTGTGATACACGGCCTAGAACACGGGCGTGTGTCATGGCCATGTGGACCCTGCACCTAATTCTTGAAAATTAAATTGATCACAGGGCCTATTCACACGGGCGTGTGGCTGACCGTGTGGCACAAGTTAGAGAGTTACACGGGGTCAGACACGTTCTGCAGCACAGGCGTGTCCTATGGTCACACGGGCGTGTCCCTTGACCACACGGGCGTGTGAGCCCTATTATTAGGAAAAATTTTGAAATTTAAAAAAAAAATTGAGATTTCGATTTAGTTCTGACTCGATTCTAAAGTTTTTATTAGGCCTCGTGGGTCCATTCAAGGATCAATAAGACCACTTACGGAAATTGAATAATAATTAACATGAATTATCTATAATTGTTCTATAAACTCCGGTAATACTCTGTAACCCTATTCCGGTGACAGATACGGGTTATGGAGTGTTACAACAAAAATAGTTTGACTCATTATGTTGACCCGATACTACCCTAATTATATCCCTTACTCACGACCTTATATCCACTTCTCTTGCTTTCATTTTCTCTCCATGTACGAAGGTACAATATAGTATTCATGAGTACAATCATCTTAGTGAGTCTTCTGTGCAAAACTGAGTATTACTAATTTTTTTAATACTCACTTTGCTTTTATTCATTTAAGATTGTCTCACTTGGCTTTGGCCTTTACAAAGCTTTTCTTTTACTTGAATTTTCTTTACTAAGCACAACTTTGCAAGAATCTTATACTCAATATACTAATCCTTTAGGTTTCACTCTTAATTCCTTGGAAACATCCTTATATATCTACCTAACCCTCAATATCAATGGCCTGACGTCTAAGTTCGTGCCGGGACCAAAAAGAAAAAGGATCAAGAATTTATGTATTAGTCTCATGGTTTTATTTGAGGTTCATTAAAAAGTGGAATTAGGCTAAAAAAATCAGGTACTAGGGAATTTACATATAGGGTCAACTTTTTGGCTCTAGTGGTGACCAAACAATGTCTTAGGTCATTCCTATGTGTCTCAATTCATGGAATGAATTAACTAAATTTTAACACTCTAACAACCTATAATTCAAACAACATATATGCTTTTTATGTACTTATTTTTCATTTGGTATACTTAATACGCTTTTACTTATTTACAGTGTAACAAAGTGAACTAATTAGTCTAAGATTAAACAACCTAAAATCAATTACTATTGAACTAAATTTACAATTTAAACACAAAATCCTAATTACATGCTCCTAACCAATCACTTGTATTTCTACAAGCTCGAGCACAAACAAGCACGCAAAAATTAAAATTAACCGCGAAAACAATTAAAAACAAGTAATAGACTTTAGAAATTTTGAAAAAAATTGAAAAAATTCTATGTTACTGACTACCTCTGGACGTACTAACGTCCAGAGTGTGAATACTGCAATAAAATATAGAAAGACAAGGCGGTATCCGCAAGTATACGGGTCAAGTTGTAATATAGTTTTACAACAAAGTAGGTGAGTACTCCAAGGATCGTACCCAAGGGAAGCAAGTGCCGGATCAATTCTAACCTAAACACTAAGAGATCTAATTAATACTTTTAAATCAGTTATAGTACGAAAAATATGAAATAAAGGATTTTTGGGGTTTTATAATAATAGTAATAAAAACAAAATAACATAAAAAAATAAAATTCAAGAGATTAAAAAAAGGAGAACAAATCAAATTTGATTATGGGTGATTAGCTCGCTTCGGTAATCTCCATCAACTATCATTTTCGGGTTCCTTATCAATCAACTAGTCGCTATCCTAGCAGGATCTTCCGATCTTCCACTAACATAACGAGTCAACAAGAATTACTTATCTTTCGACCTTAAAGTTTAGACAGGTTTGGGGTTAAGGTGTTCACGGATGGACAATACCAATTTTGGGTTAATTCTCACCTTGATGATTTCCCGGGGTTGTTAGACCTAAGGTTTGTTTCACATTTTTCCTTTCCCAAACAGCTGATCCGTTGAGTAACCCTACAAAATAGTTAACAGTTTATACCTTCACTCGCTAATCCCCCATAGAGGGATTAGTTCCTCATGAATTCCATAGACAATATATAATCGATGTAAAGAGAAAACATGCTAATTAAATCGAAAAGATAGAGTAAATGAAAGAGCCTGATTGTATTGAAATTAAGCATGAATCCCCAGAGTTTGAATGCTTCCACAATTCAAATCTCTTGAAATCAACAAGAACAATTAAAATAAATCTAAAAACCCTAAGGAAGAAAGAAAGCTAAACTAAATTTACAAGAGAGAATCTAGGCTAAAAAAATGATGTCCATAACAAGTGAAAAATTAGCTTATTTATAGCCTTCAGGTGGCCGTCTTCTTTAACCCTAGGTTAGCTGACATTCTCGAGCTTCAAGTTTGATTGTGCAGAACAAAACGCTCATACTTCATGTTTTGTTTCCGTCATAGAGTCGATGTCGCGACACACCAGGACCTATGTCTCGACATAGCAATCAATATACTCCTCTACAGCTATCTTCAGGGGTATGTCACGACTCCCTCAACCTGTGTCATGACATCGAAGGCAGTCTTGAGTTTTCTCCATTCTACTCCTTATGTTGCGACATCGAGTTATCCGTGTTGCAACATAGCGACCAATAGTCGTTTAGTGCACCTTCTAATGGTCTCATGCACACTCACAAAGTGTGTTAGCTCACCCTTAGGCCTCATTCAAACTCTATCGTCAATAAAAGACTCAATGTGCACATTTTATTGAATGTAAATAAAACTATGAAAACTTAACTAAAACATAATAAAAATGCTTGTATTCAACCTCCTTAAATGTGAAAACTAGTTTAATCTGCTACACCGAATTACAACAGATCAATTACCCCTCCACACTTTATTTGGCATATTGTCCCTAATGTGCGACCAAGAGATAGGAGAAGAGACTACCCAGTTTAAGCATTGTATTTCCACGGATGTAGTCAGGTTGTCCTCCTCGTGCTAGTTTAGCTCTAATTGTAGTGTGGCCGCTGGTTGGGGCACTTCCATTGATTTTGGGAGCCCATGGTCTCTGAAGTACTCCCTATGTGTGGCCACTTGTTCATTTTGCCTCTCTACCTGACCGACTTAGAGGCTGCAGAACCACTAGTATATAATATTGTTAAGCACACCTTTTGGTGGACAAGTCGATTCTTCGAGATAAATTGTCGTGCTATCCCTCTACAAATCTCTATGATCAGGTGCAGGTATGGAAGTCCTCGTATGTACCCTGCAGCATATTACCGCATGTTTGTGAGGATATGATCTCTTACGCTAATTTGTCAACCCTGCAAGATAGCGTATAAGAAAAGAGCATGATCACGAGTAACTTTTGTAATGTGTTGAGCTGAAAAAAATTCTGCACAAATAAAATACATCCACATCTTGGCTTCCAAGGTCATAATTGATTGCTAAAATCAAAATGGCTCCCGGGTTATCGACTTTTGAGTCCAGGTGCCTTAACCCTCAATTAAGACATTAATGATCTCATCATAATCCACCTCGGCTTTATTTAAATTTTCGTAAAAATCGGGGGCATAGCGAAGTGTCTTATGAATGGCCTCGATCGCAATTAGAGAGACGTCTACGTACACGCCTTTCACAAAGACCTTATTATCTTAGGCATTACGAAAGTTCACATAAAATTTCTAAACAGTCGAGATTACAGCCGATTTGAGTGGTTGTCAGAAAAATGTATTCCACCGTAACCGGTCGACCCTCGTAATTATAGGGTCATGAAATAATTGCGTGGCAAAATTGAAGCCACGTTCTGGAATCATTAGTTTATCAAAGTTGCTAATTCAGGCAGCAACATTAGTGGAGACAAATCGTTTCCTCGATTCATCCGAAACATCGCGTTCCTATGTTTGTTGAGATGTTGGTCGTTTACGCACATCCATTATCAATTTCACAATACGTATTAATAAAAACAATTCTGAGTTGTCTACTTTAGTTTTCAAGATATAGTGTAATTATTCTAAAGTTTAGAGATATATCATTGAATTGTTTCTGTCGAAACCATTTTAAAATCGGGTTTTGAAAACGGGGATCGACTTTTGAAAACGAAAATGGGAGTCGCCACCAATCCTTTTTTACTTAGGTGTGATTGGATCACCTTAAAAACATTTTATTTTAAAACATTTAATTTTGGTCCATGAAAGACAAGAAAAATGGGTTCGGAAGTCGGTTACGTATGAGGAAGGGTTAGCACCCTCATAACGCCCAAAAATTGGTTCCTAATCGATAAAATCATGTCCAAATGTTTGAAATTTAAAAATATTTAAAAATATGATTTCTTTAAAGAAACTTCGAGCAATTTAAAAATTTGAGACTTTCTTGTTCTGAAGGAATATAAACATCACATCCAACACGTTAGGGCATGATATTTTAAAACGTTCGTAATCAAAATCATCTCACGATTTACAAAACTTGTTAAAAGAATATTTAGTTATTTAGCCAAATGGAAAATCGCAACCCAACACGTTAGGGCACTATTTCCCGAATTTCTAAACACGAAACATTGTCTTGTTTTCAAAAGCCTTACCTCGAGATACATAATGTCACATCCAACACTTAGGACACGATATTTTGAATTCCCGAGAATAAGTTTTTATTTAACTTTTTAAAAGGAAAGTAATAAAAATAATAAAATAATAATGATGAGATATGTTAATAAATAAATAAAAATAATATTAGCAATTATAAAATAAAAATAATAATGAAAATAATGATAGCAAAAATAAAAATAGTATTAATAATAATAGAATAATGTAAGGATATTAAAATTAATAGTAATAATAATAATATAAAAAATAATAGTATTAATAATGGTATATATAATAATATTAATAACAATAATAAATATAGCTATAATAATAATATATATATAAAAATAGTCATAAATATAATAATAATAATAGTACGTATGATAATAATGGTCATAAATATAATAATAGTACATATAATAATAATAATAGGAGAATAATGACAATAGGGTATAATAATAGTAATATATACAAATAATAAAAATATAATGATAATAATAAAGTTAATTATAAATAAAATTTAAAAATAGTAATTAAAATAATAACTTTAATAGTAAAATAATAATATTAATAAAAAAATAATAATAACAATAATAATAAATATGAAAATAATGAATAAAATAATAATAATATCTATATAGAAATAATAACTAAAAAAATAATGTTTAAAAAAATGGCAAAATAGTAAAAATAATAAAAGAAAATAAAGAATGGACCGAATTTAACTTAAAACGAAACTTTGGGGCGAATTTTAAAAGAAATAAGAAAAGTGAGGGAACTATTCGAACACGCGGATAACATGGAGGGATTAAAAGGGAAAATATTCCCTTCCCCCAAAACGCTGCATTTAAAGAGGGACTCAAATGAAAAACAAATAAAATTTAAGGGCAAAATTAAAAATAAGGAAAACTTAATTATAAAACCATAAAAATGCGAAAGGGCTAAAAGCGCAATTAGCCCTTCCTATAAAAACACGAGGATCCTAGGCCAGAGCGGGTCGGATCGGGTCGGGCCAGAGCAAAATGACGTCATTTTGGGGTTTTAGGACCCTGGCCAAAACGGCGCCGTTTTAAAAGCTTATATAATCCATTCTTTTTTTAAAAAAAATCATTCTTCTTCTCTTCCAGAAAAAAAAAACTGAAATGGCTCTCCCTTTTCTCTCTCCCTGGCGATTTCCGGTGAGTTCCTCGGCGAGTCTCCGGCCACCGCGCGTGGTGGCCGGAGTTTTCCAAAAGGTAAAAATTTCCTCTATTTTTTATTTTAATTAATATATATTATATATGAGTAAAAAAACAAAAATAAGAATAAAAAAAACAGTATTCAATAAAAAACAAAAACCTTTGATGCTTTGTATATTCTCTATTGTGTATCCTCCGTATATATTTTTCTTTTTCTTTACAAGTTTATCATATGGCTTTTATAGCCTCAAAAACAAAAATAGAAAAGGAATGCGAATCTTTTTGGTTGCGTTTGCCATATTTTGCTGTCATTCTTTCCTTTTTTGCAGGTTAATGGCGAGAATGAGACATGATTCCCGGCGATGAAGGCGGCACGACGCTCGACAGTGAAGGGCTGGTATGGAGGCGGCGGCGCAAAATGGAAACCCTAGGTTTCGGGGTTTCCAAATTCTGAAACAACATTTGGGCCATTGGGCCATGTAATTTGGGTTTTGTCTTTAGTGGGTCTGTTTTAATTTGGGCCGTTTGTACATTAAACTGTAGGGACATTTTATTTCTGTTTTTGGACTTTGTATGGGCTCAGACAAATTAGGTTCCTACAGTTTCGTGGCTGTCGAATCATCAGATTCATCATGCTTCACCCTCGACCGCCATGGATCTTCGCCAGAGAATATTTTTCCACTCTTAGGTGGAAGATTTTGAGAGAGAAAATACAGAATATGGAACGGTTAATTTTTTAGAACACAAAATGTAAACAAACTATGGTTGTTTGAGGTGTTGGAAGAGAAGAAAATGATAGAGAAGAAGAGAGGAAATTCTTCAGGTCGGCTGTGTAAAGGCTCATCGTGATGAGGGTCTTTTATAATTGTTTCGACATCAAATCCCCCCTTGTCACGATGTCGTGAAACGTTATGAGTTCTAATGTCGTTACGTCACGACTCATCGCGACGTGGGACTGCTCATCGGGATGGCACAAACTTCCTTGTCCTGATGTCACCATCTGCTTGTTTGCTCGTTGGGTTGGCTCGTCGTGACATTGCTAGGCCATGTTGAGATGTGTAGTAGGCTCATTGAGATGAGGGTGGCTCTTCGTGATGCCTCATTGGTGTTCGCCATGGCTGTTTTGGCCTTTCTTTTGCGTAAAATTTTGAATCCTCGATTCGTATGTTTTCCCCCAGTTCTGAGCTCAACAACAACTAGTAAAACATATAAAATACCCTAATTAAAAAATTAAACTCAATAATTAAAAATACTTAAATGAAAGTTAAGAATTTAAAATTAAAAGAAACTTAAACAAAAAGTCCTTTTTCGGGATTGGGACTATCCATACCGCCCCCGTAAAAGAACTTCTAGCTGATCCTCGAGACTTTGATCTGTCTTTTATTCCTCCATCAAGATATGTAAACCAGTGCCATCGACTGAAACCATTAATGTTGCCTTATCTTTGACTGGCGCGACATCTACATCACAAGCCATTTGGTGTCGAATCCAAGCCAACCCCAAATTGTTTTTCGGGGCATTATTACCTCGAGCCACTTCACCTCTATGTCGCGTGAGGTTCTGTTAACCCTAACTTTATCTTCATCATCAAATGAGAACAAGATGAACTCGTTGATTTCTTCGGTTGGTACCTCCTCGGTTTTGGCCAGATTGTGTATTGGCTTATCAACACTTTCATTTAGACTCGATTTAAGCTCAATGTCAATGGTCAATTCAATTTCTACATCTACTATTACGTCTACTTCTACATCTACTGCTACATTTACAACTAAGTCAGTTGGATCAGAGACTTCTTTGTTCATGTTCAAGTCTTCCTCGTCTTCGATTCCAAACTCTTATTGACTTCCCTAATCTAATTCCGGATGGTCGATGGTGATATAGTGGTTTTCATGATCCGAGTTGGGAACATCATGCACAACCTTTTCCATTGGTGTCTCTACTTTTTCTTGCTTTGAGAGTAATTCCTCTAACTAGTCCACCCGTTTTTGAACTCTTTCTAGGTTAGTTTGGAATCATTCCACTTAGGAGGAAATGTGGATGAATATTCGTAGTCTCCAAACCTTCAATCATAACTCTGCTGGTTCATTGAGGCTCCATTTGTCTGACATGATCTTTGATTGCTCCTATGTTGCTCATACAAATACCGGTATACATTATCATCCATTACTAACTCCGATTCTTGTTGGGTTGAATATCTAGGCATACCATATTCTCCGTTATCACTCCATTGGTTTGTCGAAACTTCGTTCATCCATCTTGGTGCTTCGTTAATGTGCCATTTCTCGTAACAACTATAATCATCATCAAATTTACCCATGATTAAATTAAATAGTCGACAAGATATCAAAAAAATATATATATAAAAATAAAAATAATATTAACACACTATTTAACTCGTTTATCTTTCTACTACTATTATTTTACAAAACAATTAAATTAATAACAATTTTCACTGTCGCAATCCCCGGCAATGGCGCCAACAACTTGACCGCCTCCAAACGTGCGAACGTTTAGAGTATAAATCGTGCAAATAAAAATATATAAATTCAGTGCGGTATCTGCAAGCAAACATGTCAAATTGTAATATAGAAGTGTTGCAATAGAACACCAGTAAGTATTTCGAGGATCGTACCTAAAGGATCGCAAATTGAAGAAATCTATTATTAAATTAATTATTGAAAATAATTACTAATATAATCGAATTACAAGTTAGTAGTGTGAATCCAGATTCAAGTATTAATTAAACTAATGAAATTAATTACCCTAAATTAATCTAATGTAATTTTCTATTCCTAGTATCAACGATGTGAGATCTCAACCTCTGATCGATTAAACCCCTAATTGTCAATTAATTTATTAATTACCATTAACTGATTTGTTTACCACCCTTAGCTAAGAATACCCTCTCGGTCTCATCTTCACTAAGGATTACCACCTAAGCCACCCTCTCGGTCTCTTCCTAGGCATACGAATACCCTCTCTGTCTCATCGCTTGGCACAAGTTATGTTCGACAGGATACCCTCTCGGTTTCACCTGTCTCGATATTCAACTAGGGGCGTCACTCCCTAATATACTAAGCACTCTTGAATAAACACCCAAATTCTAAGTAAATAATTACTTAATTAATATATTAGATCCATAACTGAAACATGAAAGATATAGAATATGCACATAATTTTATCTCAGTATTCATACAAACATTAGCTGATCAAGTTAACGAAATATAAACAATGGAATAAAAGAAAGAGATAAAGAAATTGATCATTGATAAATCACTGAAGCCTGGCTCCGAAACAGCCTCCGATTGCAAACGTCTTCACATCAGAATAGAAAAATTCCCACTAAGCGAACATATAAATAAAACTAAAGTAAAATAAAATTATCTGTCTAACTAGGTCTAACCTAGTCTACCCTCCTAACGGGATTATAGTAGTGTTTATATAGGCAAACATTAGGGAAACCATTGGGGTAAAATATTCCTAAAATACCCCTTATACTAATAAAGTCGTAATAAATAAAAATTTATCTTCAAAATTTTTTCACGTGTTTGCTAATGTTAGCACTTCGTCAGCATGATGTCACTTCATCGCGGCGTGGGTTCCTCCTTGTCGCGACTTTGGCCCTATTTCAGCCCTACATGCATTGAAGTTCTGTGTTGCGACACGAACCTCCCTGTGTTGCAACACGACCATCGTTCTTTGCATTCTTTAGCCTAAATTGGTACCCTACACACTCAAATAACCCATTAGTTGTTCTCGAGGCCCGAGTTGGCCTAACGATTTGTCAAAATACTAAAAACTACGTAAAAACGCTTATTTTGCAATAAAAAGAATCTAAGCTAAGAAATACGAAAATACAATAAAATATGTTAAAATTATTAGAAAACAAGCTCTTTAAGTGCCGAAAAATGCTTAAATTGCATATTTGTTTAAAATTTCAATTTATTCTTTTGAAAAAAAAAGGCATATTTGTTGGGAAATGTTATGCCTGTGAACGTATGTTTAAAATCACTATTGAAATGAATGAGATTTTAGTTTTTTCTACTTGAATTGTTCTTGTGTGAATGTGTGGCATGCTAGATTGTGTCATGTTAATGGTAGATATGTGATAAACATGAGTAGTTTTGGTTTAATTCCTAAACTAGTACATGAATTTGAAAAAAATGTGAATCATGTAGCATGACCAAAATCATAAGAAAACCTTTCAAAAGTGTGGAAAGAAATTCTAAATTAGTAGAATTAATAGACATTGACATTTTTCTTATTTGAAGGGATTCTAACATGAGGTGGAAAAAAGGTATTTTTTTTAACCTTTGTTGATGATTTTTAAATATATACATATGTGATTTGTTGAAAAATAAAAGTGAAGCTTTTGAGATGTTTTCCACTTTTATAAAAAGAGATAGAAAATCTTTTTGGGAGAAAAATCAAAAGATCCAGAAATGACAAAGGAAATGAGTATGATTGTCTTGGACTAAAAGCTTTTACTCAATCTCCGACTATTATTCATGAAACTACTCTTCCTTATTCTCTTGCATCAAATGGAATGGCAGAACACAAAAATAGAACTCTAATAGATTTAATTTAATGTTATGTTAGTGAGCTCCGGTGCTCCTTGTAACACCCATTACCCGTATTCGACATTGAAACGGGTAACGAGGCATTACCGTACTTAACTTGCTCCATTATACAACGTCGGTTCATGAAATTTCACTTCAAAATAAAAATTTTCATTCAAGACCTTAATGTCCTTACTATAGGTCTACGAGACCCTATACTTGTACCCGAGAAGATTCGGGACCAAAATCGGGAACTTTTGAACACTTAGAATTTTTTTTACATAAAACAGGGCGACACGCCCGTGTGAAGGATGGGACACGCCCGTGTGGCATATCACTTGCCCGTGTTCCACACTCGTGTGGATTTATTTTCCAATCCGAACCTACAGGGGTTTTCACACGGCCTGACACACGCCCGTGTCCATAGCCCGTGTCCCTCACACGGCCAGGACACGCCCGTGTCTTCACCCGTGTGTGAAAACCTTGGCATTTTGTTTATGACATCATCATCTCAATATGGGCACACGGCCAAGGCACACACCCGTGTCTTAGGCCGTGTCTCCCACACGGTCGAGACACACGGCCGTGTCTCTACCCATGTGTTTACTATTGAGCATACTGACTTGCCAACCTAACATGCCTGGGGACACACGGCCTCTCAACACACCCATGGGGCTGACCGTGTGTCACACATGGCCTAGATACACGCCCGTGTGTCTACCCGTGTGGACATGGGTAAGGCTATTTACCAAGCCAAATGCCACTCTACAAAGCAACCATACTTATACCAATTCAATTCAACATGTATTATGACCATAAGGCACTTCTAGGAACTCATAATCTAGACATCCACACAAGCATGCACTTCATGAAATTCATTATCATTGAAATTATGCACTTGCCAAGTACAGCCAATTTCCAATAACCACTTACAAAATGAATTGAGTAACATTAATAGCCAACACTTTGGCTAACAATTATGACATAACAAAATGACCAAGTCCTATACATGCCATACTCAAAATAAATCTAACTTTGCTATACGAAAAAGAAGTTGATAGTGTGATTTCTGAACTCTGACGTTCCACGAATTCCTGAGCTAGCTTGGCAATACTACAAGGAAAAGGGAAATGAAAGGGGTAAGCATAAAGCTTAGTAAGTTTGCATGAAATAAGTAACAACAATAAGACTCATAATGTCATCCATTAATTTCGTTGAAGAAAGACACAAAGTCTTAAACACATTGCCATAACTTACTCATGCTTACCCTTACCAATTACATATCATGCCACATCTCGTAAACCATTCTCGTGAATTACTCACATATACCTGTATCACTTCATCACATAGCTCTAACACTACTTTCATCTCAATTATAAGCTTAACTATTTATCCCATTGAATCACTTGCGATACTCAAGGATACATGATCATCATCATTCACATGAATATGACGACAATGCCACATCCCAGATGTGGTCTTACATGGGGTCATACCTAGATGCCGATGCCATATTCCAGATATGGTCTTATACGGGATTTCTAATCAATTGTCAATGACATATCCCAGATATGGTCTCATATGGGATCTCAATTCGATGCCGAGGCCATGTCCCAGACACGGTCTTATACGGGACCTTACCCATCTCAAGTCTTGTGGACATTATTCTCTCATTTATTAAAGTCTAACCGGGACTTCAACATCACAATTCTCATCATTTTCCCATTCAACATCATTACTAAAATTCATAGAAATATTATACATTTTCACAAATATCACACATTTTAAATCATACTAGCATGATGTTGAACTTATTACACACAAACTTACCTCGATTTCAAAATAGGCCAAATTACCGATCTAATCCGATACCTTGACCTTTCCTCGGTCAAGGTTAATTCTTCGTTCTTCTTGATCTATAATAACAATTCAGCTCATTTAATTATCACATTAATCAACACATTTCAATAATCATACTTTGGCAAAATTACCGTTTTGCCCTTATACTTTCACAAAATGACTATTTTACCCTTAGGCTCGTAAATCGCTTCCAAATCGAAATTCCTCCATTTACAAGCCTAGATGAACATTTATTACTCCTATGGAAACTCTCAATAATCAATATTTCACACATTTACCACATTTTTACAACCTTCTCAAAAAGGTCCTTTTTGGTGTTTTCATGGTAACACCTTTCACAAAAGTTGTTTATCTAACAACTAAGACTCATTTTCTTCCATAAAAATGCAGCAAAAAACTTAAAATCTCACATGGAAAAACTCTAAACTTTCAACCATTTTGCAAAATAGTCCCCTCTTTAGTTAGCTTAAGCTTTAGGGGTTCCAAAAGTACAAATATTATCAAGAAAAACCAATAAAATCGCTTACTTGTAAGGATAAGAGCTTGCTGAAATTTTTGAGCTTTCAAACCCATATTTGCTGCTAATTTTCGGTGGAGAAGAGGAGAAGAAAAGATGATATCTTTTCTTTCTTTATTTTATTATAAAACATCAATTTAGTCCACCTAATTTCAACAACTTTGACCAATTTGACATTGTTTGTTTCCTATGGCCGGCCAACCATTACTAGAGGGGTCAATTGCACTTTAAGGACCTCCAATTAATATTCTATAGCTATTAGGCACCCTTAGCTTGTAAAATAGAACTTTCGCACTTTATGCGATTTAGTCTTTTTTCGCAATTAAGCATGCAATCGCTAAAATTAAAGCACCAAAATTTTCATGCACCTTTATAATCATGCTCTAACTCATAAAATAACATTAAAATAATTTTCTCCGACCTCGGATTAGTGGTTTCGAAACCACTGTTATGGCTAGCCCTTAAATTGGGTTGTTACAATTCTCCCCCCTTAAGGATTTTCGTCCCCGAAAATCTTATCGGTGAAAAGGTTGGGATATTGGTTTCTCATAGTCTCTTCGGGCTCCCATGTAGCCTCTTCCACCCCATGTCTTTGCCATAGTACTTTCACAAGTACTATACTTTTATTCCTCAATTGTTTGACTTCTCGTGCCAAAATCTTAACCGGCTCTTCGCCATAAGTCATGTCCGGTTGAATTTCTACCTCTGATGGAACAATCACATGTGAAGGGCCTGAACGATATCGACGTAACATAGACACGTGGAAGACATCATGAATCTTTTCCAACTCAGGTGGCAAAGCCAAACGATAAGCTACCAGCCCTATCCTCTCGGTAATCTCATAAGGTCCGATAAAATGCGGGCTCAATTTGCCTTTCCGGCCAAATCTGAGAACCTTCTTCCATGGTGATACTTTCAGAAACACTTTATCACTGACTTGAAACTCAATCTCTTTTCGCTTCAAATCCGAATAGGACTTTTGTCTATCTGAGGTAGCTTTTAGACACTCACGTATCACTTTTACCTTCTCTTCGGTTTCTCTGACTAAATCGACCCCGTGAATCTGATTCTCTCAAAGTTCGGTCCAATACAGGGGCGTTCGGCACTTATGCCCATACAATGCCTCATAAGGCGCCATCTTCAAACTTGATTGAAAGCTGTTATTGTAGGCGAATTCCACCAGTGGTAAGTATTTCTCCCAATTACCTTGGAATTCCAAAACACAACATCAAAGAATGTCTTCAAGTATCTATATTACTCTCTCCGACTGCCCGTCGGTTTGCAGATGGAAAGCTGTACTAAAGCTCAATTTTGTGCCTAAGGCCTCTTGCAAATTTTTCCAAAACCGTGACGTAAATCTCGGATCTCTATCCGAAATAATCGACAGTGGTACTCCGTGAAGTCTTACTATTTCTGTCACATACAAATTCGCCAACTTATCAAGCGAGTAGTCAACTCGTACTGGTATGAAATGGGCTGACTTCGTGAGTCTATCCACCACGACCCATACATCATCTTTCTTTTTCAGCATCAACAGTAAACCCGTTACGAAGTCCATAGTAATACGGTCCCATTTCCACTCGGGAACCATAATAGGCTGAAGTAGACCCGAGGGTACTTGATGTTCAGCTTTCACTTGTTGACAAATTAGGCATATCGATACAAACTCGAAAATGTCTTTCTTCATACTCGGCCACCAATACCATTTCCTCAAGTCATTATACATCTTCGTGCTGCCTAGATGTATAGACAAACATCCACTATGTGCTTCATGCAGAATCTTCCGGATAAGTTCATCATTTTTGGGTACACAGACCCTATCTCAGAACATCAGAAATCCATCAGGACTTATCCGAAAGTCAGACTCAACATTTGACTCACATTGAACTCTTTTAGCTTGTAAATTATTGTCGCCTTTCTGAGCTTCACAAATCTCATGAAGAAACATTGGTCTAGCCCTCAACTCGGCTAGAATAGAACCATCATCTGACAAAGCCATCTGTGTATCCATGGCTCTCAGCGCAAACAAGGATTTTTTACTCAAGGCATCGGCGACCACGTTCGCCTTTCCCGGATGGTAGTCAATCAGTAGCTCATAATCCTTTATTAGCTCTAACCATATTCTCTGCCTTAGATTCAACTCCTTTTGAGTCATCAAATACTTTAGGCTCTTATGATCCATGAACACCCGACGTTTCTCACCATATAAATGATGTCTCCAAATCTTTAGTGCAAATACAATTGCAGCTAACTCCAAATCATGGGACGGGTAATTCTTCTCGTGCGGCTTTAATTGTCTAAAGGCATATGCTATCACCTTGCCCTCTTGCATGAGTACACAACCTAATCCATTCAGGGATGCATCACTGTAAACCACAAATTCTTTTCTCGGCTCCGATTGCACTAAAACAGAAGCCTCAGTCAACAACGCCTTTAGTTTCTCAAAACTCTGATGGCACTTTTCTGTCCATTCAAACTTTGCATCTTTTTGTAGCAACCTCGTCATCGGAGTAGCTATCATGGAAAATCCCTTGACAAAACGTCTATAGTAGCCAACTAGGCCCAGAAAACTCCTCACCTCGGTTACGTTCCTTGGCGGTTTCCATTCAACAATCACTGAAATCTTACTCGGGTCGACTCTAATTCCATCTCTCGAGACAGTGTACCCCAAAAATCCAACTTCCTTAAGCCAAAATTCACTTTTACTAAACTTGGCATACAATTGTTTATCTCTCAAAATTTGCAGAACCGTTCTCAAATGTTCAGCATGCTCGTTCTCATCCCGAGAGTAGATCAATATGTCGTCGATAAAAACTACAACAAATTTATTCAAATATGGCCGAAAGATACAATTCATCAAATCCATGAAAACTGTAGGGGCATTTGTTAACCTAAAAGGCATGACCAAAAATTAATAGTGACCATACCTTGTCGATTTTCGGCACATCCGAGTCCTTGACTCTCAACTGATAATATCCAGACCTCAAGTCTATCTTGAAAAACACCGTGGCTCCCCTCAATTGATCAAAAAAAATCATCGATTCTTGGCAATGGGTACTTGCTCTTCACAGTTACCTTATTAAGCTGCCGATAATCTATACATAACCTCATGGAACCATCTTTCTTCTTCACAAATAATACGGGAGCACCCCACGGAGAATAACTCAGTCTTGCGAAGCCTTTATCCGTTAACTCTTGTAACTGTGCTTTCAGTTGTTTTAGCTCGATTGGGGCCATTCTGTATCGAGCAATAGAAATGGGGGCAGTACTAAGAGCTAACTCAATCCCAAATTCAATCTCTCTAACCGGAGGTAGTCTTGGCAATTCCCCTGGGAAAACATCTGGATACTCACATACTATGGGTACTGATTCAATTCTTAACTCAGTCTCTCTAGCATTCATCACAAAGGCAAGGTAAGCTTCGCACCCCTTTCTTAGATATTTCTGAGTCGACAAGGAAGATATCACTACTGGAAATCTGTCTTGCTCATCTGATTCAACACGAATTAGATTTCCACTTTCACACTTTAACTCAACAAACTTCCTTCCACAATTCACTATCACATCATGAGTAGTTAACCAATCCATCCTAAGGATGACATCAAATTCATCAAACGATAATAACATGAGGTTAACCGGAAAACAATGACCCCTAATCATCAAAGGGCAACCTTTGCACACTCTATCGACCAACACACATTTACCTAGAGGATTCGACACTCTTATTACAAATTCGGTGGACTCTACAGGCATGTTCATGCTAGATACTAATTTCATACAAATATTCGAATGGGTAGATCCCGAATCAATTAAAGCTATAACATGAGTATCATAGAGAGAAAATGTACCCGTGATCACGTCGGGGGAGGAAGCCTCTTCGCGAGCACGTATGGCATATGTTCTCGCCGGTGCTCTACCCTCAGCTCTTGCAGTCTGCTCTCTAGATATGTTCTTACCACTCATTTCATTTCCTAGGTTTCTCTGTGGTCTTCCTCTAGCAGTACTTCCCGGTCCTGCATTCTAGGTTTCTCTTTCTCACCCGCCTCGAGGCAATCCCTGATAAAATGGTCTAGAGATCCACACTTGAAACAAGCTTTCTCGTTTGCTCGACACTCCCCGGGATGACGTCTGCCACACTGCGGGCATTCCGGTCTACTCGATCGAGCATTGCCAATACTAGCAACCGAAGTAGTCTGAGCTTTAGACCCCGTGTACTGTCTACTCTTACTTCTACTTGAAAGTCCAGCTGAGGTGGCTGATCGAATAATGAAATCTCTTGACTTCTTCGATGAAGATTGGAATGACTTGCCTAATTGTCTCTTCTTCGAGTCGCGAGACTCATTTTCAGCTTTTCTTTTCTCTTTGACCAGTTCTTCGGCCTTACAGGCTCTATCTACCAGCACCACGAATTCTTTTAGTTCGAGGACACCAACAAACAAACGGACATCCTCATTTAACCCATCCTCGAACCTTTTACACATGATGGCTTCTGTCGATACGCACTCTCAAACGTATTTGCTGAGCCTTACAAACTCATGCTCATATTCAGTCACCATCATGCGACCTTGCTTTAGCTCCAAGAACTCCTTTCTTTTTTGGTCAATGAACCTTTGACTAATGTACTTCTTCCGGAATTCCTCTTGGAAGAATTCCCAGTTAACTCTCTCCCTTGGTACCACCGACACAAGAGTTTTCCACAACTGATAGGCCGAACCTCTCAAGAGAGATACCACACACTTCATGCACTCTTCAAGTGTGCATGACAACTCGACGAATACTCTGATGGTATTCTCGAGCCAGAATTCTGCCCTCTCCGGGTCATCATCTTTACTAGCCCAAAATTCCTCAGCTTATTTTTTCTGGATCTTATTGACTGGAGGCCTTTCTTTTCTTACTACCTCTACCACTTGGGGAGCTACAAGAGCAGGCTGAGGAATAGGTAGGGGTGGAGGGGGTTGAGCATTAGGATTTGCTCGTATATACTTAGTGTACCAGTTGCTCATCATATGGAGAAAGGCTTCTCGAGCCTCTTCTCCCTGACCCAAAGTCTCGGGTCTACTCTCTATTGGTGGGGTCCCTTGCGCGGGAGCCGGTGCATTACTTGCAGCATCATCGGCTACAACTTGATCGGGATCCATTTACTATATAAAAGCACAATTCGAATCGTCAGGAGTCGTCACACTATCATTATGGAAATACTTATACATATGGCATGTATAGCTAGACTCATACTTACGCTACGTTAGTACGAGAATTGACTAAATCGGAGCTCTGATACCACTAAATGTAACACCCCTTACCCGTATTCGACATTGAAACGGATAACGAGGCATTACCGTACTTAACTTGCTCCATTATACAATGTCGGTTCATGAAATTTCACTTCAAAATAAAACTTTTCATTCAAGACCTTAATGTCCTTACTATAGGTCTACGAGACCCTATACTTGTACCCGAGATGATTCGAGACCAAACCGGGAACTTTTGAACACTTAGAATTTTTTTACATAAAACAGGGCCACATGCTCGTGTGAAGGGTGGGACACGCCCGTGTGGCATATCACATGCCCGTGTTCCACACCCGTGTAGATTTATTTTCCAATTTGAACCTACAGGGGTTTTCACACGGCCTGACACACGCCCGTGTCCATAGCCCGTGTCCCTCACACGGCCAGGACACGCCCGTGTCTTCACCCGTGTGTGAAAACCTTGGCATTCTATTTATGACGTCATCATATCAATATGGGCACACGGCCAAGGCACACGCTCGTGTCTTAGGCCGTGTCTCCCATACGGTCGAGACACACGGCCGTGTCTCTGGCCTTGTGATTACTACTAAACATACTGACTTGCCAACCTAACATGCCTGGGGACACACGGCCTCTCAACACACCCATGGGGCTGACCGTGTGTCACACACGGCCTAGATACACGCCTGTGTGTCTACCCATGTGGACATGGGTAAGGCTATTTACCAAGCCAAATGCCACTCTACAAAGCAACCATACTTATACCAATTCAATTCAACATGTATTATGACCATAAGGCACTTCTAGGAACTCATAATCTAGACATCCACACAAGCACGCACTTCATGAAATTCATTATCATTGAAATTATGCACTTGCCAAGTATAGGCCAATTTCCAATAACCACTTACAAAATGAATTGAGTAACATTAATAGCCAACACTTTGGCTAACAATTATGACATAACAAAATGACCAAGTCCTATACATGCCATACTCAAAATAAATCTAACTTTGCTATACCAAAAAGAAGTTGATAGTGTGATTTCTGAACCCCGACGTTCCACGAATTCCCGAGCTAGCTTGGCAATACTATAAGGAAAAGGGAAATGAAAGGGGTAAGCATAAAGCTTAGTAAGTTTGCATGAAATAAGTAACAACAATAAGACTCATAATGTCATCCATTAATTTCATTGAAGAAAGACACAAAGTCTTAAACACATTGCCATAACTTACTCATGCTTACCCTTATCAATTACATATCATGCCACATCTCGTAAACCATTCTCGTGAATTACTCACATATACCTGTATCACTTCATCACATAGCTCTAACACTACTTTCATCTCAATTATAAGCTCAACTATTTATCCCATTGAATCACTTGGGATACTCAAGGATACATGATCATCATCATTCACATGAATACGATGACAATGCCACATCCCAGATGTGGTCTTACATGGGGTCATCCCTAGATGCCGATGCCATATTCCAGATATGGTCTTATACGGGATTTCTAATCAATTGTCAATGCCATATCCCAGATATGGTCTTATACGATCCTCATATTCGATGCCGATGCCATATCCCAGATATGGTCTTATACTGGATCTCAATTCGGTGCCGAGGCCATGTCCCATACACGGTCTTATACGGGACCTTACCCATCTCAAGTCTTATGGACATTATTCTCTCATTTATTAAAGTCCAACCGGGACTTCAACATCACAATTCTCATCATTTTCCCATTCAACATCATTACTCAAATTCATAGAAATATTATACATTTTCACAAACATCAAACATTTTAAATCATACTAGCATGATGTTGAACTTATTACACACAAACTTACCTCGATTTCAAAATAGGCCAAATTGTCGATCTAATCTGATACCTTACCCTTTCCTCGGTCAAGGTTAATTCTTCGTTCTTCTTGATCTATAATAACAATTCAGCTCATTTAATTATCACATTAATCAACACATTTCAATAATCATACTTTGGCAAAATTACCGTTTTGCCCTTATACTTTCACAAAATGACTATTTTACCCCTAGGCTCGTACATTAATTCCAAATCGAAATTCCTCCTTTTACAAGCCTAGATGAACATTTATTACTCCTATGGCAACTCTCAATAATCAATATTTCTCACATTTACCACATTTTTACAACCTTCTCAAAAAGGTCATTTTTGGTGTTTTCATGTTAACACCTTTAAGAAAAGTTGTTTATCTAACAACTAAGACTCATTTTCTTCCATAAAAATGCAGCAAACAACTTAAAAGCTCACATGGAAAAACTCTAAACTTTCAACCATTTTGCAAAATAGTCCCCTGTAACAGCCCAAAATAGGGCCTAGTCGGAGCAGTGATTTCGAGACCACAAACCCGAAGCAAAAATATTTAATTTATGATTGTTTTAGAGTCTATGATACGTTTGGGTGATGGTGTGCAAATTTTGTTAATTAATTTTTATCGATAAAGTGCCCAATTTTATTATTGGGATTAAATTACATTAATTGCAAAATATGAGTTCTAGAACATAAGTACTTGATTTAAATGGGGGTTTAAACTAGAGGTCTTTAAATGGAAAATAGACCATCATATTTTGTTATGGACAAAACTAGTCATGGAAGGGTAAAAATAGAAGGTTTAGTAAAAAGGGCATTTTTATCATTTGGGTGTTTTAAGGCATAAAAGACAAAATTGAAACCCAAAAATCTGCTCATTCTCTTCTCCATGCTGCCAAAATTTTCAAGAAGCCATGGCTAGGGTTTCAAGCTTTTTTCAAAGCTCAATTGTAAGTGCATTTGAGCCCCGTTTTTAATGTTCTTCGTATTTTTGAGATCCTAGAAGCTTAACCTTTCTATTTTTACCATTTATTTGCATGAAAAATGAAGTTTAAAAATTGACCCATGCTATATATTTGTGCATTTTGATGTTTAATGGTAGAATAAGGGTGCACGAGGTTAGGAGAACGATTTTTGCTAAGTGATTTTCGTTGAAAATAGTTAAAACGGGTTAATTAGTAAAAGTTGTAAATGCTCCTAAAAGTGTGAAATAATAAGAATTTGAGGTTGCTTTGGAAGAGAAACAGGTTCGGCTGACCTTGAATTTTATAGAAATTGAATAAAAAACATATTACGAGCATAGGGGTAAAATCGTAATTATGAGAAAGTTTAGGGGAAAAATTGTAAATTTTTCGTAGTATGATTTTTGTATTAAAATGAGTAATGTGAGTGATAATTAAGTGAAATATGACATTTAGATCAAAGAAATCGAGATTTGGACCAAGTACGGGGAAATGTCAATCAAAATGACCGATTCGCGTCGAGGTAAGTTCATGTGGTTAGTCTATAGTGGACGATTATCAAATTTGAATTGAGATGATGTATTATTTTATATATGTTTGTTATCTAATCATGACTTTATGCAAGTACGAGATTGGATTGAAGGATCAATCGTGAGAAATGTAGGGTCAAGTACATTCGTACTACGACTCGTGATGAATTGACGGAAAAGACCATGGTTGGACCATGGCAGTGAGTGTGCCAGTGTAAGACCATGTCTGGGACATGGCATTGGCCTCAAGTTGTGTCAGTGTAAGACCATGTCTGGGACATGGCATCGGCTCGAGATGAGTGCCAGTGTAAGGCCATGTCTGGGACATGGCATCGGCACCGATATGTGATCCCATGTAAGATCGTATCTGGGATATGGCATTGGCGTCCTACTAGGTGTATGAGATATCCTGAACATCCCTAATATTACAAGTAGTTCAATGGGAAATTCAAGGAGTATGCTCAAGATAAGTAAGAGTGGGATATGTGAGTATTATGACTAGGCACATGTATGTATACGAGACTCATAAATAATGTGCTCAGATTATGATGCATTATTGATAAGGATGCAAACGAGTAAGATGTGTCAATGATCACTTGATTGTTATGTGCCAAGTTATAATATGCTTTGGTGTAAGTGTGTATAAATGAAAGTGAACACAAAGAATTAATGAATGAGTGAAATTGACATTAAAACAGTTGTGGGCAGCAGCATTAGTATAACTTTGAAAAATCACCAAAAATGGTGGAAATTGAATTAAAGGCTGGGTGAGATATGAAATTAAATCTTAATGAGTCTTTTTTTTCATAAAAGAAACAGAGTGAGCAAAATAAGTTCGAATTATGAGATATTTGAATTTTAGTGAGATAGGGTCAGAATGAGTTTTTGAATCCCCTGTTCCAACTTTGGAAAATCAGTAAAAATTTTAAAAAAATAATTATGGAGTATAATTCATATACTTGAAATCCTTAATAAGTCTATTTTCAAGTGAAGTAAACGAGAACATCATATGAATTTTATACAAGGATAAAATTGATTCGTAGTGAAGAAGGTTCAGAACTGTTGGATAGCGAAACAGGGGTAAATTTAATGAATAAACTGTACTAATTGGCTAGACCAAAAATTATTAAATTTCTATGGTAAGAAGTTATGTGAGTCTAGTTTTAGGGAAAATTAATGGTTCTTCATTCGGAGCTCTGTAGCTCAAGAAATAAATAATTTAGTGACAGTGACTCAAGTAGATAGATTAATATGAACATGAGTAATAAGGTGTAAGCATGTGATGTAATGATTATATCATCTTAAGAAATTATTGTGAGGATTTATCCACACAAGTTTATTAATTTCTTATTATTTGCATATGAACTTACTAAGCATTTATGCTTACTTCCCCTCTCTTTTCCCTTGCCTTGTAGTATCGCCAAGTTAGCTCGGGGATCGGTGGACGTCGGAGACTCGCTCACACTATCAATTAGAACACTTGGTATATCTAGATACATTAATTTTTGGGTTATGGCATGTATAGTAGGCTTGGTCGTTTTGTCATATATGTCATATTTCTTATGGCCTAAAATGTTGGCCCTTATTTAATAAATGTTCATTTTGATTAAGGCTATTTGGAGATGGCCAATATTGATGGTTGTTATACGCCTATGATGTGGTTATTCATGTATGTGGTAATTGCATAATTGAGATGTTGTGAATGTGGTTTACAAATGATTTCATGAATGACAATGTGTATGGGAACGTGTATGCAAAATTGGATATTCGGATGTCCAATTATAGCATGATACATGTTGATGAAATGGATACAAGAGAGTTTGTGTTTTAGAGTGGGGAACTGGCTTGGAAAATAGCCAACTTCCAGTCCACACAGGCAGAGACACGGCCATGTGTCTCAGCCATGTAACAGACAAGGTCTAAGGGCACGGGCGTGTGCCAAGGTCGTGTGACCCTATTTTGATGATGACATCATAAACAGAGAGTTACACGGGTTAGGGACACAGACGTGTCCCAGACCACACGGGCGTGTGACCCCTGTTTTGACAAAATTTTCTAAATTTTCCCAAAAGTTTCCAAAGTTCTCGGTTTAGTCCCGAACCATCCTAAAGGATGTTTTGAGCTTTATAAGCCCATACAAGGGACAAAATGCATGTGTTAGAAAAGTTTTAAATTTGACGAAATTTTATGACTCGATTTTACATGTTCAAGGAATTTTAAGTCCGGTAACGCCTCGTACCCTGTTCCGGCGTCGGATACGGGTAAGGGGTGTTACATCCCCTCTTTAGTTAGCTTAAGCTTTAGGGGTTCCAAAAGTACAAATATTATCAAGAAAAACCACTAAAATCACTTACTTGTAAGGAGAAGAGCTTGCTGAAATTTTTGAGCTTTCAAACCCCTATTTGCAGCTAATTTTTGGTGGAGAAGAGGAGAAGAAAAGATGATATCTTTTCTTTCTTTATTTTATTATAAAACATCAATTTAGTCTACCTAATTTCAACAACTTTGACCAATTTGACATTGTTTGTCTCCTATGGCCGGCCAACCATTACTAGAAGGGTCAATTGCACTTTAAAGACCTCCAATTAATATTCTATAGCTATTAGGTACCCTTAGCTTGTAAAATAGAACTTTCGCACTTTATGCGATTTAGTCCTTTTTCGCAATTAAGCATACAATCGCTAAAATTAAAGCACCAAAATTTTCATGCACCTTTATAATCTTGCTCTAACTCATAAAATAACATTAAGATAATTTTCTCTGACCTCAGATTAGTGGTTCTGAAACCACTATTACGGCTAGCCCCTAAATCGGGCTGTTACGCTCCTAAAAATTTAGAGGGAGAAGTAGTTCTACTGCTAATTATGTCCTTAATATGGTACCACAAAAAACATTATTTAAAAACACCTTATGAACTTTGGAAAAGTTATAAGCCAAATGTGAGTTATTTTAGAGTGTGGGGTTGTCTTGCCTTTGTTAGTCTTCTAGATCCTAAAAGACCAAAGCTAGGGGTAAAAGCATCTAAATGTAAATTTATGGGTTATACCTTGATAAGTAAGGCATATAGGTTTTTTGACCTTAATATCAATATTATAATTGAATCCATAGATGCCATATTTCACGAAAATACATTTCATTTTAAAACTAGAAATAGTGGGGGAGTTGAATTTAGACCATCAATTATCACTGAACCTAGGGATGATCAACAACCTCTTGAACAATTTACTTCTCAACCTAAAAAAAGAATGAATATGTGAGTAAACCTAGAAGAAGTAAGAGAGGAAGAATACCAAAAGACTTTGGCTTAGATTATCATGTGTATAATGTTCAAGAAGATTCTATCACTTTAGATGAGGCTTTATCTTCTCCTGATTCTAACTTTTGGAAAGAAGCCATCAAGATGAGATGGACTCCTTGACAACCAACAAAACTTGGAAGTTACTAGATTTTGTTGCATCCACATTAGTAAAATAAACATTAATGTAAAATCTAAATTTAAATCACAAGATCAAACAAGAACAATATAAATATACTTATATTTATATAATCAGAAAAGAACAAAATTAAAGACTAGATTGAAATATTATACTCGTAGGTAGGCAAGAAAAGTGGGCTGGAAGTTGAGGCATGTTTTCACAGTTTCCTTAAGACAGATCCAGCCACTCCTATGGTGCTGTAGAAACGTTGGTCGACTGTCTCCCATGATACAACAACAAGATGAGCACAGCAGTAGCACGGCTTCGTCTATCACCGAAAATAGTTTGAAAAATATGTAGAGAGAAAATTTCTCGAAATTTTAGAAAATTTCAGTGTGTATTTCCCTGCAAATTATTTGGTTTTAAAATAAATTCAAAGGAAGAACTCATGAATTAAAAAGCCATTTAAACATAAATTAACATTTGAATTAAAGGCATTAACTCCAAAAAGATAAGCTCTGCTGAGGAAAAATAAGATTATGTATTGGGCTAAAATATCTGCAGGCCTAGAAGGCCTGATCAGTCCGGACATTTCGCATCGCCTACGTCATGTGGATGCGCTTCCAACCCCAGCCCACTCCTAACCTCGGTGGGTTTTGATTTGCACCCCCAATGCACGCGAGGGAGGGTATTAGTTTAGTCATTCAATAACCACCAAGTTGGTTCACATATATAAACATATTCCACACTTGATATCTAACCAATGTGGGACTAAGCTTCCCATTTTCCTCAACATAATTCATAAGTGGCTTACTTTGAGCTTTAATTTCTTATTCATCACTCAACCATTTTGAGTATATGATATATCGTTGTAAAGGTCTCATGAAGTAGAATATAAAACCAGAGCTTTATGATTCAAATCTCCACATTTACTAATCGAGAATATGCCTCAAAGTTTAAAAAAAATCTATTTTTTCCAACAATCCCCCACATGAATGAAAATTGATAGTTTTAATGAAAACATTGACTCGATGTCGTGATAGAATCTACGTTTGATATTTGCATAGGATAGGTAGGAATCAACCCTTGAACCTTCCCTTGTGAAAATATATTTACTTTACTAGCCAACTAGTAGACGCGATGTCCTTGAACTGTTCTGCCGTTTGTGTAAATGATGATATACCTTACACAACTACCTCCCTAGCAAGGTTTTAGTTCTCATGGATATGTTCATATGGCCGTGAACATCTCCTAGTTCAGCAAGAGTTTGAGAGAACTATGCCCCAATAGTCTCCTCAAAGTTACCCCACTTCACTCTTACATAGGTTACCTATGTTGCTCGATTCACCGAAACACACAGTGGTCATTAAAAGCATTACTTAACCTATTCCACTTTTAATCACTGTTTATATCATAGGAACGAACTTGGGATAAGAACCCCCACAGTGACTTCACAAGGTCTATGCAAGTAGGTTGTCCTTTTGAACCTAGATATTGGGATCTCCAGTCAACTAAGTCGGGTTTTCCTTCATATAGTGCCTTTAATTTTCATGGGCTTTAGTCTCATTCCTTTCGATGTTTTATCAACTTGATCTCAATTTAAGCCTTTAGTTAGCGGATCCGCAATGTTATCTTTTAATTTTACAAAATCAATAGAGATGACTCCATTTGTTATTAGTTGTCTAACGATATTGTATCGGCGACGCATATGTCTTGACTTACCATTATACATTACATTATGTGCTCTACCAATTGTTGCTTGGTTATCACAATATATGCATATTGTGGGCATGGGCTTTGGCCAGTCAGGAATATCCTCAAAGAAGTTTCGAAGCCATTCAGCCTCTTCTCCAGATTTGTCTAGAGCTAGAAACTCAGATTCCATTGTAGATCTGGTTATAATCATTTGTCTTGAGGATTTCCATGACACAGATCCTCCTCCCAATGCAAAAACATATCGACTTGTGCCTTTGGTATCTTGAATATCAGATATTCAACGGGCATCAGAGAATCCTTCTAAAATAGCAGGATCTCTGGAATAATGCAGTCTGTAGTCCCGAGTATATCTGAGATATCCCAGTATCCTCACAATTGCTTTCCAGTGGTTTTCCCTTGGATTTCTTATGAATCTGCTTAAACTGCTCACAGTGAAAGCAATATCTAGTCTAGTACAGCTTATAAGGCACATAAGACTGCCTATGACCCTTGCATATTCCACTTGGTCAACACTTTCACCTTTGTTTTTAGACAAATGTTGGCTCGTATCTATTGGAGTTCTGGCTATACCAGAATCATTCTTGCTAAATTTTCCAAGAATCTTGTCCACATAGTGTGACTGAGTTTTATGAGACCTTCAGATGACCTCTTGATTTGGATGCCCAAAATCACATCAGCTAGTCCAATATCTTTCATTTCAAATCTTAAATTTAACATGTATTTGGTACATTTTACCATTTCATTGTTACTTCCAACAATGAGTATGTCATCAACATATAAGCATAGGATTATATATCCAATGTCAGTAGTTTTGACATACACACATTTGTCACATTCATTAATCTTAAAACCATTTGTCATCATGACATTGTCAAACTTTTCATGCCATTGCTTTGGTGCTTGCTTAAGTCCATACAAAGACTTCACCAATTTACAAATTTTGCTTTCTTGTCCTAGAACTACATGACCGTCATGTTGTTCCAGGTAATTCTCTTCATCAAGATCTCTATTTAGGACAACTGTTTTAACATCCATTTGATGTACTTCGAGATTCTGTAAGGCGACAATTGCAAGTATCATTCTTATAGAAGTTATCCTGGATACTGGAGAAAAAGTATCAAAGTAGTAAAGGCCTTACTTTTGTCTATAGCCTTTTATAACCAATCTGGCCTTGTACTTATCAATTGCTCCATCTACTTTCATTTTTCGTTTCACTTAGAATTTAATGGTTTAATTCCCGAAGGAAAATCCACTAGTTCCCACGCATGATTTTGCATGATGGAGTCAATTTCACTTTTAATAGCATCTTTCCATAAGGTGCTTTCGGATGACTGTATAACATCATTATAAGTTTGAGGTTCGGCCTCTAGCATAAAGGTTAGAAAATCTGATCCAAAAGATTTTTCCACCCTTGTTCATTTACTCCTTCTTGGCTCTATCTCAGTTTCAACCTCTTGTTGAACGTCTTGACTATTTTCACCTATAGTCTCTGAAGTTCGTTTCATTGAACTTTAATCAACTTCCCTAGCTTTACAAGGGAACATATTTTCAAAGAACAAAGCATTTTTTATTCCAATATAGTATTCTCGTGAATGTCAAGATTCTTTGATTCATACACAAGAAACCGATATGCATTGCTATGATTTTGCATAGCCAATGAAAATACAATCCACCGTTTTAGGACATATTTTCATTTGCTTTGGTAATAGAGTCATTACCTTTGTAAGACACCCACACTTTCAAGTAGTTGTAGGAAGGTTTTCTGCCTTTTCATAACTCATATGGTGTCTTGTCCCTTTTCTTGTAGGGAACCTTATTTAAAAGGTAATTAGCTGATAAAATAACTTCCTCCCATATGTTCTGTGATAACCCAGAGCTTACTAGCAATGCGTTCATCATTTCCTTTAGAGTCTGATTTTTTCGCTCGGCTACTCCATTTGATTGAGGAGAGTATGGTGGTGTTACTTCATGAATAATACCATGTTGTGCATAGTATTCACCAAATGGTTCAACATATTCACCACCACGATCACTTCTCACCATCTTAATCTTTTTTATTAAGTTGGGTTTCAACTTCCTGTTTATAGAGAATAAATTTCTCTATAGCTTCGTTTTTTTCTCTTAAGCAAATATACATAACAATATTTTATGCTATCATCAATGAAGGTAATAAAATATTTATTCCCTCATCTGGTTTGAATAAACTTTAAGTCACAAACATCGCTATGTATTAGATCAAGTGGTTCTGTATTTCTTTCAACAATTTGAAATGAAGACCTTGTTAATTTTTCCTCAACACAAGTTTCACATTTATGTTTATAATTAATGTGAAATGAATGAATGTGCTCTAAATTAATTAATCTACGTAAAGTATCAGAATTAACATGTTCGAGCCTACCATGCCATAAATTAAATGACTCAAGCATATAAACAGAAGAAGAAGCAACATTCTTATTCATTGTCTTTACTTTTACAGAGATTGCATTAAGTTTCCAAATGTCATTTAATATATATCCCCTTCCCACAAACATTCCCCCCTTAGACAAAACTACCTTCTGGGATTCAAACACCATCCTAAAGCCATGTACATGAAGGAGTGTCCTAGAAATAAGGTTCTTGCATATGTCAGGCACATACAACACATTTTGAAGCTTGAGTTCTTTTCTAGAAGTCACCTTCAAAACCACAGTACCTTTCCCCTTGATCTTGGAAGTTGCAGCATTGCTCATATAGAGCTTCTCCCTTTTTTCACAAGGCACCAACTCAGAAAAGAGTCTTTGTCACAGCATATATGACGTGTGACACCAGTATCAAGACATCATTCTCTTGGATTTGAGTCAACCATGTTGACTTTAGAAATCATAGCACATAAATCCATATCAGACACTTCCTTGGAAATTTTTTCCACAGCATTAGCCTCGTTATTTCTGACTTTCTTTGGAAGCCTACAGTCAGATGACTTGTGCCTCATCTTGTTGCAATTGAAGCATTTCCCTTGAAATTTTTTCTTCTTGGAAATGCCACATTTGGGTCCCAATTTAGACTCATTCTGAGGTTGTTTTCCCTTCTTGAAGTCCTTTTTGACTTCTACCACGTTTGCCTTAGCACCATTGACATTTGCTACTTTGTTGAGGTTTTTACCAACACCTCTATTGTCTTCTTCAATCCAAAGTCTGAAAATCAAGTCTTCCACTGACATTTCCTTTCTTTTGTGCTTTAGGTAGTTCTTAAAGTCATTCAAAGCAGGGGGTAGCTTCTCAATAATGGCTGCCATCTGAAAGGATTCACTTATGATCATCCCTTCAGCAAGAATTCTATAACATCCGCGTTTTACCTCGGGGTTAGGTACAATGATGCATCAGTCAACAATTAGTGTAAAATTTTTGAAATATAATAAATAGAAATTTTGAGTATTAAATTAGGAAGTATTTAGATCCAATAAGAAATTAGAAAATACTCGTTAGGTAGGAAAATTTTAAATAGATACATTGACTTAATTGAAAGAATAGAGATTTTTTTGTGGCCAAAGTAGGAAAAAATAATAAGTTAGGAGATACATAGTAGTAGAGGAAAGGAATGAAGGATCAATAAGAAATTTAACCAAAGTGTTGTATGAGTCATTCTAGGAAATATGAAATATGAGGAAGGACAAAGTGGTAATTAGTCAAGTAGATATTTATTAGGTGTGATGATGATGGGTAAAAGTGTAAAAATGGATGGCTTAAGGACTTATTAGCAATTTGACCATTTTAATTAAAAAGGAGAGATATTTTAGTGGAATGGTGTAGAAAGTGGGAGAAAAGATGAAAAGATATCATCTTTTCACCAAGCCAAACAGTCACTTCTTCCCCCAAGTTCCACCCAACTTTTATTTTATTTCCCTTCATGTCCTTCCTCCATTGTTGAACCATTCAAGCTTCAAACCTTCCTTTTTCTTTGAAATTTCTTTAGTAAAAACTAAAGAGAAGGCTAGTGAACATCTTAATCTCATGAGAAAACTTCCATGGATGGGTTAAAAGAGAGAAAAGCATGAGTTAGGGTTTTGGGTTTTCAAAGAGATAAGGTAAGAGATGATGAAATTGTCATGCCATATATATTTATTTTCATTAACTAGCACATAAAATGTAACAACCCGTTTTCAGTGAAATCGGAATAGTGGTTTTGGGACCACAAATCCAACAAGTAAATTATTATTTTTTTATTATTTTAATATCTATGGGATGTCAGTAAGGTTGTATTAAAATTTCGTTAAGAAATTTTAACGTTTGCATGCTTAATTAAGTGAAAAGGACTAAATCGTAAAATGTGCAAAAGGGGAGTTCTTTTAGTAAAAAGGGTCAATTGGCTATGAAACTTTAAATTGAGATGACTTAGATAGTATTTAGACCATTTAAATAGTTAGTGGACTTTTATGGACACAAATTAAGTGATTTTTAAGTTAAAATGAAAGGTTAATAAAGTAATTTAATTAATAAGTTAAAGAAAAATAAGTAAAAACAAATGTATCATATTCTTAGTTGATATTTCCACCAAAAATTGATGAAGGAGAAGCCATATCTAGGTTTTGAAGCTTCGGTCACTTATATAGCTTGCATGTAAGTGATTTTGATCTCGTTTTTAATGATTTCTATGTTTTTGAGGTCGATGTAGCTTAATCTATCTAGCCCGGGTATAAATTTGCAAAAAATTTTAAAGATTTAGGGTTTTGAAATGAATGTTCTTGCATGATTCATCATGTTTAATGGTAGATTATGAGTCCTTATTGATAAATAAACAAGTTTTGTTAAGTGATTTTTGATGAAAATGACATTTAGGGATTTATTTGTAAAATTAGTAAAAGTTCTAGTTAAATTCATGAAATGATGGTTTGAATGGATGATATAGGTCCCTAGAGAATTCGGCTACCATGAGATGAGGATTAAAATGTTTAAATTTCAATTTATGAGATGAATGACTAAATTGTAAAAAGTTAAAATGTTAGGGCAAATTTGTAATTTTTCAAAAATATGAAATATGGACTAAATTTAATAATAGAAGTATTAAATGGATTGAATTTGTCTATTTAGATCAAGATAGACCACGTACGGACTTAGTTCGGGGAAAAGCTAAAGTCTCAGATTAATCGACTTTGTTTATACGCTCTAATCGTCAAGGTAAGTTATTATGAATAAATATCATTTTTAATGCTATTTTTCAATGATATGTTAATGATATGTAATTAAATAATAAATATCCAACAATGCCTTGACTGTAACACCCCTAACCCGTATCCGACACCGGATTAGGGTTAAAGGCGTTACCGGACAGATCGAAAACTTACACAACATTTCATACATTACATTCATCATTAACGATCATAGTGTCCCTTAAATGAGTCATCGAGACCCAAAGCATGCACATAAATCGAGTTGGGACTAAACTGGAACACATATGAAATTTCATGAAAATTAAAAACTTTTCTAACTTTCAGGGGAGGCACGCCCGTGGAAGGAGACCGTGTGCCCTCCACGGCTTCTAGACACCCCGTGTGTCCATCCGTGTTTACATCGCGACTATATCAACACGGTTGCCTTGGCACGTCCGTGTACCATGACCGTGTGCTACCAAACCATATCTCGACTTTTCCAACACGGTCAACAAGCATGCCCGTGTGCCATGGCCGTGTGCTCTTAGCTAGCTACTGACTTATACACCACGGCCAGCTGACACGCCCATGTCGAGGGCGTGTGCTATTTAATCTACATTCTGCCAATTCAACCACGGCCTTAGGCACGCCTGCAGTGTGCCACAACAATGTAGTGGCATTATAGGCCATTTACAAGGCCAAAATGCCACCCATAAGGGTCAAGCTACAAGCCATATTTTCCAACATATCTCATGCACATATAACCATAAAAAACATACCAAAATAATCATTCAAACCATGCATTCAATACCATTTCCAACCATGACCATTTCAAAGAATAAAACTCATATCATTACAAGCATAATTCATTCATTTGCTCACTCAAACCTTGGCCATTTCACATGCTTTCACCATACCAAAATATGCATCATGTATCACATTCATTTAAGCAAAGTCTAAATTCAAAAATAGCCAAATCACATGGCTAAGATCACATAACAACTTGTACTAAAATACTAGCCTATACATGCCATATCTAACTTTATACATTTTCAAAGTGTACCAAAATGATTTTAGTAGTGTGATGATGATCCTTGACGGTTCCGAGCCTTCAGTAGCTTCGACGACCTATAAAACAGAGAAAACACAGACAGAGTAAGCTTTCCAAAAGCTTAGTAAGTCATTTACAAATAAACTTAACATATAAAACATATGAGCATAATACCACATTGGCACATTTCATATACATAGCAAATTTCTCACATATATACTTTGGTCCATATCTTTTGCCATATTTGCCACATTCATCAATTTAAGAATCATAGTAAGATCACATAAGTACTTACCTTATATACACACTTTGTGTATATATATCAAACGTACCTGGAATGGACAATCAATCACTTAATTTATCATAGCTCGGATTTGCAATTCGTATCTCAGACTTGCCCGTTGAACCGTAAGGAATCTAGTAGGATACTCAGAAGGTTCGGAATGGTTGTACAATGCCAACGTCCCAGACGAGGTCTTACATGCACTCAGACATTGATGCCGCTGTCCCAGACTAGGGTCTTACACATATCAATACGATGCCGATGTCCCGACATGGTCTTACACGTAAAGCTTATATCGATGCCAACGTCCCAGACGTGGTCTTACACATAAAACTTATATCGATGCCAACGTCCCAGACGAGGTATTACATGAAGTCTCAAATCAATGCCAACGTCCCAGACGTGGTCTTACATGATAAAACAGAACAGATACCTATGTCATGACATAGCTAATCCTATATATTCCTAGGTTCGTACGGGACTTCTCGGACTTAGTCACTGTATCGGACTTAACTCGGAATTCATTTGCATAGCTTCTCATTAACATCCATAACTAACATTGGTCATATGAACACATTTAATATCATACAAGTACGTTTATTTGCATAGTGACTTACCCCAGATTCAATTTATCGGAATAGAAACGGCTACTCGTTTACTTTTGCTTTCCCGCGATCTAAATCCGTTTTCCTTGGTTCTTGATCTAAACACATTCAGAATTAACCCTTTTATTCATTAATTCTTACAATCTAATCCAAAGACACACATTTAGGGCTATTTGCAAATTAACCCTCAAATTTGCACACTTAATCAATTTAGTCCATTTTTCTCAACACCTCAAATTCACAAAATCCACACATACACATGCTTGGTCGAACCTCTCTAGGGACTATATAAGTCCAAATATTTCATCAAATTTACAAATTAGTCCCTCAATTTTCAATTTTCTCAATTTAGCCCTAATTAGCTAAATTCATCAAAAATTCAAGAACAAAGTATGTTCATCAAATACATATCTTTCATTTAACACCATAAAACATCACAAGGCTCAACATAGCATCAATGGCATTTTACACAAACATCATCAATTCATGAAATTGAGACATGGGTTTTGTAGCTCTCAAGGCAACGATTGCAAAAACGTAGAAATTATCGAAAACTGACCGAAAACATACCTTGAATTTAGCTTTCAAATGGCCGAATGAAACAAAGCCTTTCTTTCCTATTTTTGTTTGAGTTTTCGGTGGAAAAAAATGGATGAATTAAAGTCCATTTCCATGTTTTAATCATAATATAACATTAATAAACAATTTCTTATTTTAGCCTTATAATATAAAATATTTATAACATATAAAACAAGGTCATTTTTTACCATAACCACCCACTTACACAATAATGGCTTATTTACCATATAAGGCCATAACTTTAAAAAGCCACAACACTTTAGTACTTTAATGAATAGCAAGCAACTTTCACATTCAATGCAATTTCATCCTTTTGTCAAATTAAACATACAAATGGACAAATTAACTTACGAAAATTTACCACATGCTTAATCACATATCAAAGACACAAAATATAGTATTAAAATATTATTCGGACTCGGATTTGTGGTCCCGAAACCACTGTTACGACTAGGGTATAAACTGGACTGTTACAATTCTCCCCCCTTAGGGATTTTCGTCCCCGAAAATCTTACCGTTAAACAGATTCGGATATTGCTGTTTCATTGAATCTTCCAGTTCCCACGTTGCCTCTTCAATTCCGTGTTGATTCCATAGTACTTTCACTAATGGAATTTTCTTGTTTCTCAACTCTTTTAGTTCACGAGCTAAGATACGGATCAGTTTCTCTTCATATGTCATATCAGATCGGATTTCAATTTCAGATGGAACAATCACATGTGACGGATCGGATCGATATCTACGGAGTATCGAGACATGAAACACATTGTGGATCTTTTCTAATTCAGAGGGCAATCTTAATCTGTATGCAACAGGCCCGACACGTTTAATGATCTCATACGGTCCAATAAACCTTGGACTTAACTTGCCTTTACGTCCGAATCGAAGCACTTTTTTCCATGGAGACACTTTCAGAAATACTTTGTCGCCGATCTCAAATTCTATATCTTTTCATTTCAAGTCTGCATATGACTTCTGACGGTCAGATGCTGTTTTCAAACAATCTCGGATCAGTTTTACTTTCTGTTCTGAGTCTTTTATCAAATCGACCCCATGTAGCTTATTTTCACTGAGCTCGGTCCAATACAGAGGTGTACGACATTTACGTCCGTACAAAGCTTCATATGGTGCCATTCTGATGCTCGACTGAAAACTGTTATTGTATGCAAATTTAATCGAGAGGCGAATCGCTCCCACGAACCATTAAACTCAAGTATACAACATCTTAACATATCTTCGAGAATCTGAATAATCCGCTCAAATTGACCATCTGTTTGCGGATGAAAAGCTGTACTAAAATGCAGTTTTGTGCCTAAAGCTTCTTGCAGTTTCTTCCAGAATCTTGATGTAAACCTCGGATCTCTATCTGACACAATAGATAGTGGCACTCCGTGTAATCTAACAATCTCAGAAATATATAGCTCGGCTAATCTATCAAGTGAATAATCAGATCTTACCGGAATAAAATGGGCAGATTTCGTCAGTCGGTCAACTATGACCCAAATTGCATCTTTCTTTCTCGAAGTCTAAGGCAAACCAGAAACAAAGTCCATTTTTACTCTATCCCATTTCCATTCAGGAATCAGAATCGGCTGAAGCAACCCAGATGGAACTTGATGTTCAGCTTTTACTTGCTGACAGACTAAACATTTCGAAACAAAGTCAGAAATGTCTCGTTTCATACCAGACCACCAGTAATGTCGTTTCAAATCCTGATACATTTTCGTACTTCCCGGATGAACAGATAGACGACTGTTATGTGCTTCGCTCAAAATCAGCTGAATCAACTCCGGATTTCTCGGAACACAGATACGACCTCGAAATCTCAAACAATCATCAACAACTTGAAATTCAGATTCAGAATTCAAATCACACTGAGCTCGTTTTGTTGTTAACTCATTATCAGATTTCTGAGTATCACATATCTGCTGTATAAACAACGGTTTCGTTCTTAATTCAGCTACCACAGAACTATCATCAGATAAATCTAACTGAGCATTCAAAGCGCGTAGTGCAAACAATGATTTTCGACTCAGTGCATCTGCAACAACATTTGCTTTACCCGGATGATAATCTATCACAAGTTCATAATCTTTTAACAGCTCTAGCCACCTTCTCTGACGCAGGTTCAAATCTTTCTGAGTCATCAGATATTTCAGACTTTTATGGTCTAAAAATACGTGACATCTTTCACCGTACATATAATGGCGCTAGATCTTAAGTGCAAACACAATCGCGGCTAACTCAAGGTCGTGCGTCGGATAGTTCTTTTCATGAGACTTCAATTGTCTCGAGGCATAAGCTACAACTTTGCCTTCCTGCATCAAAACACATCGCAGACCGTTTAACGAAGCATCACTGTAAATTACAAATTCCTTGCCTGATTCTGGTTGTACTAACACTGGAGCTTCTGTTAAAAGAGTTTTCAACTGATCAAAACTTTTCTGACATCTATCAGACCATTCAAATCTAACATCTTTCTGAAGTAATTTCATCAACGGAGTAGCTATTACTGAAAATCCTTTCACAAATCGACGATAATAACTAGCTAGGCCCAAAAAGCTACAGACTTCAGACACATTCCTTGGAGGTTTCCAATCCAGAATAGCAGAAATCTTGCTCGGATCAACTCAAATTCCAGAAGCTGACACAATATGCCCCAAAAAACTAACCTCGTGTAACCAGAATTCACATTTGCTAAATTTTGCATACAATTGCTTCTCTCTCAGAGTTTGCAACACAATCCTCAGATGTTCAGCATGCTCTGTCTCATTCCGTGAATAAATCAAAATGTCGTCAATGAATACGACAACAAATCGATCTAGGTACGGTCTGAAAATTCTGTTCATCAGATCCATAAAAATAGTAGGAGCATTGGTTAATCCAAATGGCATAACTAAGAACTCATAATGCCCGTACCTTGTTCTAAATGCAGTTTTCGGAATGTCTGAATCTTTCACTCTCAACTGGTAATATCCCGATCTCAGATCAATCTTGGAAAACACAGTAGCTCCTTTTAACTGATCAAATAAATCATCAATTCTGGGCAACGGATATTTGTTCTTTATAGTCACTTTGTTCAGCTGATGATAATCAATGCACATTCTCATCGTGCCATCTTTCTTTTTTACAAACAGAATAGGAGCACCCCAAGGTGAGAAACTCGGTCTAGCAAACCCTCTATCGGTCAATTCTTGTAACTGCGACTTTAACTCCTTCAACTCTGTTGGTGCCATTCTATACTGAGCTATTGAAATAGGTGTAGTACCGGCAACAACTCAATACCAAATTCAACTTCACGTATCGGAGGCAAACCGGCAATTCTTCCAAAACACATCGAATATTCACGGACAACGAGCACTCGACTCAACTTTCTTTTCGGATACCTTTGAATCAATCACATAAGCAAAATATGCCTCATATCCCTTCTTCACATAACTCGAGCTTTCAATACGATATCACAAAGAGTAATCCCTTCAAATCATTAGGTTCAATTGCATACAATCTCATCATTCGAACATCTCAAATCAATAGTCTTTCTTTTCTGATCATCACAAAGATCATGCAAAAACAACCAATCCATACCTGAATAATATCGAACTCATCAAATGGCAACACATCAAATCAAAGAGGGAAACAGTTATCTCAAAACATTAACGGACATTTCTTACATACCTCATTAACGGGACACTTTTACCTAAGGGTTCGATACTTTTATAGCAAACTCGATGAGACTCTACAGCAAAGTCTTGCTGAACACTAAATTCATGCATATATATGAATGCGTAGAACTGTGGTCTATCAAAGCAATCACGAAGTATCATAAAGAGTAAAAGTACCCGTTATAACATCGTGATGAAGCTTCCTCGCGAGCTCGGATAGCATACGCTCTGGCAGGCACTCTAGCTTTAGATCTGACAACATTGTCTCTTGTAGTTCTCTGACTACCACTGACATTCTTTACATTCTTCGATGGTCTACCTCTCACAGGTGCAATATCAGATCTCAGTTTTGAACAGTCACTGGCTCAACAGGCTCAGGGCAATCACGGATAAAATGATCAAGCGATCCACATCTGAAGCAAGCTCTGTCGTTCAATCTACAGCTTTCCGGATGTCTTTTTCCACAATGTTTACATTCAGGTCTCTCAGTCCGGAAATTACCAACACTGGCTACTGAAGTTCCTGGAGTTTTGGAACTCATTTGCGGTTTAGATTGATTTCTATTCGAATATCTCACATTATCCCTGAATCTTTTCGAAGCAGATTGAAATGATTTACTCTAAAATCTCTTTCTCATATCTCGAGTATCAGACTCAGCTTTTCTTTTATCTTTCCCGAGTGCCTCTGCTTTACAAGCTCAGTCAACAAGTACAACGAACTCTTTTATTTCTAAAATACCAACCAGCAAACGGATGTCTTCATTAAGTCCGTCTTTAAATCTTTTACACATTATATCTTCGGATGACACACATTCCCGAGCATACTGACTCAATCTCACGAATTCTCGTTCATACTCAGAAACAGTTATTCTGCCCTGTTTAAGTTCCAAAAATTCCTTCCGTTTTTTATCAACGAATCTCTCACTGATATATTTCTTTCGAAACTCAATCTGAAAGAAGTCCCATGTAACTCGTTCTCTTGGAACAACAGAAATCAGAGTTTTCCACCATTGATAAGCTGCATCTCGGAGTAATGATACCATACACTTTATGCATTCATCCGGAGTCAGAGACATTTCGTCGAATACCCGAATCGTATTCTCTAACCAAAACTCAGTCTTTTCAGCATCATCATCATTGGTAGCTCGGAATTCTTCAGCTCCATACTTGTGAATCTTGTCTACCGGAGGCTTATTTAATGATTTGGATGCATAACCGGTGGCTGGCTTGTAGTCCGAGGGGATTATCCGGGGGCGGAGGTTGTGAAACAGTCGGGTTATTCTTTACAAACTGAGTGAACCACTCACTCATCATTTGGAAGAAAGCTTGTTTAGCTTCTTCCCCTTGACCGCTAGTAGCCGCCTCGATTCGTATACGCCGCCCTTGCGCGGGATCGAGCGCATTGCTTTCTCGTCGTCAGCTATGGCTCTTTCAGGATCCATTACTATACAGAAATCACATTTATATGTCAGGATTCATCACACTATCACAATTCAAAAATATGGCATGTATAGCTAGACTCTGACACGCTACATTAGTCCGAGAATCAACTAAATCGTAGCTCTGATACCAACCAAATGTAACACCCCTAACCCGTATCCGACGTTGGATTAGGGTTAAAGGCGTTACCGGACAGATCAAAAACTTACACAACATTTCATACATTACATTCATCATTAACGATCATAGTGTCCCTTAGATGAGTCATCGAGACCCAAAGCATGCATATAAATCGAGTTGGGACTAAACTGACACACATATGAAATTTCATGAAAATTAAAAACTTTTCTAACTTTCAGGGGAGGCACGCCCGTGGTAGGAGACCGTGTGCCCTCCACGCTTCTAGACACCCCGTGTGTCCATCCGTGTTTACATACGACTATATCAACACGGTTTTGGCACGCGTCAGTGTACCATGACCGTGTGCTACCAAACCATATACTGACTTTTCCAACACGGCCAACAAGCATGCCCGTGTGCCATGGCCGTGTGCTCTTAGCTAGCTACTGACTTAAACACCATGGCCAGCTGACACGCCCATGTCGAGGCCATGTGCTATTTAAGCTACATTCTGCCAATTCAACCACGGTCTTAGGCACGCTCGTGTGCCACAACCGTGTGGCATTATAGGCCATTTACAAGGCCAAAATGCCACCCATAAGGGTCAACCTACAAGCCATATTTTCCAACATATCTCATGCACATATAACCATCAAAAACATACCAAAATAATCATTCAAACCATGCATTCAATACCATTTCCAACCATGACCATTTCAAAGAATAAAACTCATATCATTACAAGCATAATTCATTCATTTGCTCACTCAAACCTTGGCCATTTCACATGCTTTCACCATACCAAAATATGCATCATGTATCACATTCATTTAAGCAAAGTCTAAATTCAAAAATAGCCAAATCACATGGCTAAGATCATATAACAACTTGTACTAAAATACTAGCCTATACATGCCATATCTAACTTTATACATTTTCAAAGTGTACCAAAATGATTTTAGTAGTGTGATGACGATCCTTGACGGTCCCGAGCCTTCAGTAGCTTTGACGACCTATAAAACAGAGAAAACACAGACAGAGTAAGCTTTCCAAAAGCTTAGTAAGTCATTTACAAATAAACTTAACATATAAAACATATGAGCATAATACCACATTGGCACATTTCATATACATAGCAAATTTCTCACATATATACTTTGGTCCATATCTTTTGCCATATTTGCCACATTCATCAATTTAAGAATCATAGTAAGATCACATAAGTACTTACCTTATATACACACTTTGTGTATATATATCAAACGTACCTGGAATGGACAATCAATCACTTAATTTATCATAGCTCGGATTTGTAATTCGTATCTCAGACTTGCCCGTTGAACCGTAAGGAATCTAGTAGGATACTCAGAAGGTTCAGAATGGTTGTACAATGCCAACGTCCCAGACGAGGTCTTACATGCACTCAGACATTGATGTCGCTGTCCCAGACAGGGTTTTACACATCTCAATACGATGTCGATGTCCAGGACATGGTCTTACACGTAAAGCTTATATCGATGCCAACGTCCCAGACGTGGTCTTACACATAAAACTTATATCGATGCCAACGTCCCAGACGAGGTATTACACGAAGTCTCAAATCAATGCCAACGTCCCAGACGTGGTCTTACATGATAAAACAAAACAGATACCTATGTCATGACATAGCTAATCCTATATATTCCTAGGTTCGTACGGGACTTCTCGGACTTAGTCACTATATCGGACTTAACTCGGAATTCATTTGCATAGCTTCTCATTAACATCCATAACTAACATTGGTCTTATGAACACATGTAATATCATACAAGTATGTTTATTTGCATAGTGACTTACCTCGGATTCGGTTTATCGGAATAGAAACGACTACTCATTTACTTTTGCTTTCCCGCGATCTAAATCCGTTTTCCTCGGTTCTTGATCTAAACACATTCAGAATTAACCCTTTTATTCATTAATTCTTACAATCTAATCCAAAGACACACATTTAGGGCCATTTGCAAATTAACCCTCAAATTTGCACACTTAATCAATTTAGTCTATTTTTCTCAAAACCTCAAATTCACAAAATCCACACATACACATGCTTGGTCGAACCTCTCTAGGGACTATATAAGTCCAAATATTTCATCAAATTTACAAATTAGTCCCTCAATTTTCTATTTTCTCAATTTAGCCCTAATTAGCTAAATTCATCAAAAATTCAAGAACAAAGTATGTTCATCAAATACATATCTTTCATTTAACACCATAAAACATCACAAGGCTCAACATAGCATCAATGGCATTTTCCACAAACATCATCAATGCATGAAATTGAGACATGGGTTTTGTAGCTCTCAAGGCAACGATTGCAAAAACGTAGAAATTATCGAAAACCGACTGAAAACATACCTTGAATTTAGCTTTCAAATGGCCGAATGAAACAAAGCCTTTCTTTTCTATTTTTGTTTGAGTTTTCGGTGGAAAAAAATGGATGAATTAAAGTCCATTTCCATGTTTTAATCATAATATAACATTAATAAACAATTTCCTATTTTAGCCTTATAATATAAAATATTTATAACATATAAAACAATGTCATTTTTTACCATAACCATCCACTTACACAATAATGGCTTATTTACCATATAAGGTCATAACTTTAAAAAGCCACAACACTTTAGTACTTTAATGAATAGCAAGCAACTTTCACATTCAATGCAATTTCATCCTTTTGTCAAATTAAACATACAAATGGACAAATTAACTTACGAAAATTTACCACATGCTTAATCACATATCAAAGACACAAAATATAGTATTAAAATATTATTCAGACTCGGATTTGTGGTTTAATATTATTCAGACTCGGATTTGTGATCCCGAAACCACTGTTCCGAATAGGGTATAAATCGGACTGTTACATTGACGGTTATTGAGTCCTGGTTGAACCTTAGGAATTCGTAGGATACAAATGACATGTCATTAGGGATATCATGTTTCAGGTGCTGGTCTTGAATGTCCTACCGATGGCTGAGGTCCTGCATTTATTGCGGATACTCCATAACTCGTGTGAGCAGCATCGTGTAGCTTACATTCTGACCCACAGCTCGTGTGAGTAGGCCCATTTCACAAATTGTGTGAGCAATGATGTAAAGGAAAGGTTACGGTTATATATTTAAGCATAATTCGTGTGAGCTTTCCTAAGTATCCGATGATATTCTAAGTGGTTCAATGAGCATGAAAAGGAAAGGAATAGTAAGTGTTCAAATGAACTATGTTATGTATTCATGGAAGGGAAATGATGAATTCAAATGAAGTATGTTAATATACAAATGGCTTACCTTATGTTTAATTCAAGTGAATCATGTTTGAATGAACTAACTTGTGTTGGTGATGGTGTTTAGGCTTGTGCCAAGCTTGTGGTTGGATTACATTATGCTTATACTTATGTTATTTAGATGAAATGGTAAGTTATGTTTTATGTTTTACGAACTTACTAAGCATTATGTGCTTACGTAGTTTTCTCTCCTATGTTTTATAGATAATCAGAAGCTCGATCGGTTTGGAAGGTCGTCGGAGATCTATCACACTATCCAGCATAAATTTCGGTAGTTTTTGATGTTTTGGCCAAGGTTATAATGGCATGTATAGGTGAACTTATGATAATGTTTAGTTGAATGCTTAGATGTTGATTTGGTAGGTATAAGTTGGTTGTTTTGGTAGCATTTTGATAATGGTTGACTTGTGTCATTTTGGTGCTTGTGATGCATGAATGGTATGGTTCAAATGCTAAGTGATGTTGAAGTGTTAATGGTCATTATTAAGGTATGACTTGGTAAAAGTGAGTTAAGTTTGATAGTAGAAATGTGATCAAACATATGCATGATTTGGTAAGTTTGTGTAACACCCCTTATCTGTATTCAACACCGAAATAGGGTTTTGGAGCATTACCGAACTTATAACACAATATTCATACATTTCACATACAGTGCTCAATTGCATAGCAAACATCATTTATTTCAATCACATTGTCCCTAATATGAGCCTACAAGGCTCTAAACATGCTTTATGAATGGTTCGGGACTAAACCAATAACTTTGGAAACTTTTTGAACACTTAGAAAAAAATTTCAAAAATAGGGACACACGTCCGTGTGGCCTGGCCGTGTGTCTCACACGGCCAAAGACACGCCCGTGTCACAGGCCGTATGGACATTCGAAATGGGAGCACATGGCCGTGTCCCAGCTCGTGTCCAACCCCGTGTAACTCTCTGACTTGGGTCACACGGCCAACACACACGCCCGTGTGCCCTAAAAATGGCCATACACGCCCGTGTGCCAGGCTGTGTGCTAGGCCGTGTCGAACTTGTAGGGTATACTGACTTATGCCACATGGCCAAGTCACACTCCCGTGTGTGAGGCCGTGTGGAGCATACTGACTTGATTTCTAATTCAACACTAAGGGACACACGGCTGTGTACGTGACCGTGTATCACACACGACTGAGACACACGCCTGTGTCTCTGCCCGTGTGGACAAAAATAGGCTATTTGCCAAGCCATTTTGCCACCCAACTTGCATAAACCTATACCAAATCAAATTGCACAATTCATGGCTTAAAATAGGCATATAAATCAACCAATTCAAACATATTTCATGCACATTCTATACTCCTATTCTCCATACCCACAAAATACAAAACATGCTATATCACTTATACCAAATTCACATTTATAATTCAACTAATTATACACTTCTAAACATACATCATTATGCACCAAAATCATAAACATGTAACTACTCTAATATCAACCATTTAATATCCACATTGCAAACCATACATACACTCTTATATACAACCAAACCAACCAAATTAAGCCAACTCTCATGGCTTTATATACAAACCAAAACATAAGCATTTACAAGCCAATTCAAAATGGCACAACTCATTACCATACTACATAACAAAATGACCGTAATCCTATACATGCCCTATAACCATAACATAAACTTAAAAGTACCAAAATGATAGTTGGGTAGTGTGACGTAGTCTCCGACGATCCCCGAATCTGAGCTAGCTTTAAAATCACTATAAACATGAAAAAATAAACAAAGTAAGCTTTATAGCTTAGTAAGCTCGTATGAAATAAACTCAATGAAATCATAAATACACAATTCAACCATTCAAATATACCAATATGTAACTCATATTATCTAACAAACCTTTCACTACTTTAAATCATAAGATTATATGCAAACTTCTCAATTTCTTCAATTCAAAGCTTATACAGTTCATGTACATACCAGTACCATCTCGTATCAATCTCATATTTCAACCACATCTTTCATTTACTCGTTGAACCATTCAGAATACTATCGGATACTCAGGAAACTTGCACCGAAGTGCCACATATATAGCCAATGCTATCTCAATCTCATATCACATATATGATCACTGTCGAGCTATCAACGAGCTTGCTTACACAAGCTGTGGGTCAAGACGTAGCTACACGGTGCTGCTCACACAAGCTGTCAAGTAACCGCAGCACATGTCGGTATACTCAGCCACCGGTAGAATGTACAGGACCAACACTCGGATCACATAATCACAATAAGCCCTAATGACATGTCATTCGTATCCTAATATATTCCTAAGGTTCAACCGGGATTTCACACTTGCCGAATCTTCATCGAATCATTATCGAAAATGTCCGTAGTCTCGTATTCACAGTTTATGCAATATCATAGCATTAAAAACATAATTATAACAATGCTTATTACATACAAACTTACCTCGGACGTAAAAACGACGACACGAGTTGATTAGTCGAGAACTTTGTTTTTCTCTCAATCTAGATCCGAATTTCACCTTTCGTGATCTAAATATAATCAAAATTTAACTTATTTAATCACCTCTCTATTAAATTTAGTCCAAAATTCACTTTAAGGCATTTTTACACAATTGCCCCTAATGTTTCACATCTTTTACAATTTAGTCTTTATTTCATAAAATCACAAATTCATGAAATTAAATACTAACCCATGCTAGTCGAATTACCATTATGTCCCTAGCAGTCCATATTTTCCATTTATTTCACATTTTAACCATGAATTTTACACTTTTCACAAATTAATCCCTAATTTGCATTTTTACTAAAAATCACTTAACAAAACTTGTATAATTCACAACAAACATTCATAATCTATCAAGAAATTTCAAAAATCATACATATTCATCAATGGCAACATCCTAACCCTTTAAAAATTTTGCAAATTAGTCACTGAGCTAGCTAGACCTAGTTGGAACGATCTCAAAAACATAAAAATCATTAAAAACAGAACAAAAATGGACTTACATGCACAAGAGAGATAGGTTGAATGTTCAAGAGCTCAAAAATGGTTTTTTATCCTTAGAAAAATCAGTGGAGAAGATGAATGAATAGAAAATGTCATTTGTTTTACTAAATTTTAATTTTATTACTAAATTACTTATTTAACCTTATTAAATAACCATCAAAATCACTTAATATATGCCCATAATTGTCCACTCACAATTGAAATTTTATAATTACTACTTAAGGACCTTTACTTTAATGTTCCATGACTAATAGACACCTTTAACTAATAGAACATAAATTTTACACTTTACGCGATTTAGTCCTTTTTATCAAATTGACTATTTAAACGATAAAATTTCTTAACGAATTTTTCACACAAACATATCATCATGCTGTAGACCTTAATTTAATAATAAAATAAATATTTCAACCTCAGATTTGTGGTCCCAAAACCATTGTTTTGATTTGACTAAAAACAGGCTGTTACAGTTTGTATGTTTGCATTTGAGGTGCATTGTATGTCATATTGGTTGAATGACTTTGGACTATTGAATTTGTCATTTCATGTAGGTTTTGATCATGTTTTGATGCCTTGATTATTTGGACAAAATGCTTTTAGGTGGTTGCATGAGTTGGTGTTGGAAATGGCTTGATTTTGGCCAATTTCATGTCCACACAGCCTGGCAACACGGCCGTGTGTCCCCTATAGATTTTAATACATGCAAGTCAGGATGTTACACGGCCTGGCACACGGGTGTGTGGCTTGGCCGTGTGACCCAACTCAGATAGTTACATAGGTGAGGGCACGGGTTGGGACACAGGCGTGTGTCTCAACCGTGAGAGGCACATGGCTTGGCCACACGGCTGTGTGACCCTGCAATCCAATTTTTCTAACTTTTTCTTATACTTTCCGAATGTTTCCAGTTTGGTCTTGAATTATTTCTAAGGTATTTCTAGGGCCTCGAGGGCTTGATTAAGGGACGTTATATATGTGATTGAACGTATTTAGATTATGTTTGCAATGATGTATGAAACGAATGTTTTAATGCTCTATTTGTACTGTAATGCTCTGTAACCCTATTCCGATGACGGATACGGGTTAGGGGTGTTACAGATAAGTTATATGATTTTAGTTTTAACTTATAAATGATATATGTTTTATATGAAATTGAAGAGAAAGAAAAAAATGGAGAGGATAAATTAAAGAAAAAGGAAAGGAGAAGACCAAGGAGTGGAGGAAGAAGAAAATACATCCTCTCAACCTTTTTGTTGTAAGTACTACAAGATTTTTAAATTATTTTTATTTAAATGCTTATATTGTAATATGGAATTACTTAGAATAGAAATGTAAAAAATATATTTATATCTGTAAATAGATAATAAAAAAGGGATTAGATTATAAAATTATGAAATTTGTAAAGAAAATTATAGGTGGAGAATATGAAATGGTATATATGTTTGAACACTAAGTAATGATGTTGCGGTAAAAGTATATGTGTGAAAAAGGTGTGATATTTGTGATTTGTGAAATGGGGACTAAATTGTAGATAATAGAGAAATGTGAAATATTTTTTGAAATACTTATGTAAAGTATTTAAATGTATGAAATTCAACTTTAATGCCCAAGTTGATGGAATTTAGAACTACTAGGATATTAGTGGCATGCCATTAAGGGACCTTAGCGCGCTCTCCGATTATTAGCACCTTAGTGCTCTCCATTTAGCACATTCGTGCTCTCTGTATAGCACCTTAGTGCTCTCTGTTCATTAGTGTCTAATAATGCACCCCTGTATTTGTTTCATATATCTGGTATGTTCTATAAAAGTCTACTGTGGGCTAAAGATATGAAATGTAAACAAAGGTGAATCATCAAAGTGTTGAGGTAAGTTTAGTAACTTTCAAAGGTAAGTTAAATTTTGTTAAAACAAGGTATATTTGTATGAATTTAATATGTGTGCAAGCATGTATTAATTGAATAATTTTAAAACAATATGTTACGATTCATTTACCTATTTATTCTTATAGTGTTTACTGAGCCTTCACCAGCTTAACGTGTTTATTTTAACGCATAGGTACAATTAGACTCGAAGAGATATAGTCGGGCTAGGAGATCTCTCATCTCATCACATCCTCAAGATTTGAGTTAAAATGGCATGTACATAGGTAGACCAAATGTGTTCCCAAGTGTTAAGGACTAAAATGCAAACTCTTGAAACTCTATCTATTTTGGTTTTACTTGAAGTATTTTGGTTCTATATGAAATGAATTATTGAAACTATAAGTATGTTTGCAAATGTGGTTTGCTAATATGATGATTATGATTGATTTGGAGTGGTTTTAAGTAGTTTTAATACATTTTGAATTGGTCCTAAGTGTTGAGAAGAATCTAATATATTGTAGGGGGTTTAGTGAACTTTTAAACTGACTTTTGCCAAAATTTACCCAAGGTAGGCTTTGAACAAAATTTCCAAAACAAAATGTGATTTTGGTATCGTTTTTGTCATTGGTATCGATATCGGAGGCTAAGTATCGATGCCAAGGCCTAAGGTATCGATACCTTCATTAAAATTTGAATTTTCAGAGTTCTAGAATGCTATTTTGGTATTGATTTTGTGCAGTGGTATAGATACTTTTTAAAAGGTATCGATACCTTTTGTTTTGGTATCGATACTTTTCCTTTGTTTTGAGTAAAAAACAATGTTAAAATCATTTCCAAACACAATTTAACATCCAATAATGACCCCACACGTTTATATTAATAATTTTTGGGTCCAATAAGTTAAAATATGATGGGTAAATGTTTAAATTATATAGTGTATAACCAAAATCGCTTTGGCACCAAATGTGATAGTCCTATATCAGGTACATACGGTTAGATCGGGTATAGGGGTGTTACAAATTCCGTTAATGATTAGTTGAATTTCATGCACTTGATTCACAACTAGTTTAGAATCAACCATTACAAAATTCAAGAATTTAGCAACTAAAAACTTTTTAGCTCCAACATCTTCGGTTTTGTATTTATGGTCCAATGGCGTCCATAATTCCTTAGCCATCTTCTTGACATTGTATACTTCGTTCAATGCATCCGACAACCCATTCAGGATGTAATTTCAGCACAGGAAATCAGAATGCTCCCAAGCCTGAACAGCAGTGAAGGCGATAACATCATCTACCTCACCTTCTTTAATAGTAGAAGGTCCTTCAAAAATTGGGTCAAGTTCGACATGGTCAAATTGAACAACATCTTCTGTTATCATGTCTTGAAATTCTGACTGGGGAATTTCACAGGCTTCTCGTTGTGGGTTACAACCACCGGCAACATTGAGTTCTGATTCGAAGCCTGGGTTGGAACCAATGCTCTAGATTGTGAATTGCGTGAATGGTGGAAGTTTCTATTTTTTCTGTTAAGATTTCAAAAACGAAACTAGAATTAGTAAACAGAAAATTTAATTTCAAGTTTATACTACCCTTTGATTCTGTTAAATGGCAAAATTTAAAATTCTGAAACAAAACCAATAACCAATTTCTGGTAACAACAAAAATCGAATACAACAGAAATCGAATAAATTTTGTTGAACGGCAGGAAAAGAATCCTGAAACAGAATTAATCAATTGATTTCTGTTTGAAACAAAAAATCGAACAAATCCTGTTAACTGACAGGAATAAAATCATGAAACAAATTTGTTCAATTGATTTTCTGTTTGAAACAAAAATCAAACAAATCCTGTTAAATGACAGGAATAAAATCCTAAAACAGGATTGTTCAATTGATTTTCTGTTTGAAACAAAAATGAAACAAATACTATTAAACGACAGGAATAAATCCTGAAACAGGATTGTTCAATTGAATTTCTGTTTGAAACAGAATATATTATATCGATTTAGTCATAATTTTAAAAAATTAACCCTCAAAATTTATAAATATTTTCAATTTAATCCTAATTCTAAAAAATTTCAAAGAAATATATAAAAATACATTAATATTTTAAAAATTATAATAATAAATTTAAAAAATATATATCAGCCATTGGGAAGATGACCCTGAAAACATAACAGTATATATCAACCATAAGTGGCTTTTGATAGAATTAGAAAAACATTGAAATAAATTATGCTGCATTATTTTCTGAAATGTTAGTGCTGATATTTACCTTGAATATCAACCATAAGGGAGTTTTTTTTTTATATATTTTTAATTTTTTAAAATTAGGATGAAATTAAGAATATTTATAAATTTTAAGTTAATTTTTTAAAATTACGACTAAATCGATATAATATATAAAAAATTAAGGGCTAAATTTATTATTATACCGATTTTTTTAACTACCTGTTTGGAATTTGAATGAGAGTGATGAAAATAATTAAATTGTGTAATATAAATACTTTTATTTTAAATGGCTAACATAAAATTGTTTATAATAGGATGATTGCTTTTGTAGTTTACCTGATTAAAATCCCCTTAGATAAACCATATTAAATGATTTCTGCTGTACCTTTGTCTGTTTTTTATTCTTTCCAATTTTGTTTTTATTCGAACCTATTTATTTATAGATCTATCATTATATATAATAATTTCATCAAAATATATATAAAAAAGTTAAAACTTTTTTTTCTCTCTCTCATCCTCTCTTTCGTTCAGTCGTTCTCTCCATTTGTCAGTTTTCAGATTTTGAATCTCCACAGGTCCGCTTCCATGTAAACCCTAATTGCTTCTGTGTATTTTTTTTCTTTTTCTTTTCCTTTTCTGTTTTCGATTTACATTTTATCTGCTTCTTCAATAATCTTTTTTATCTCTTAATGTTTCCTTTTTGAGATCTGATTTTATGCTCCCGGATTTAAAAAACGGGAATTTTTTTTTCCTCTTAATTCTGAATTTCGAATATATTGAATTTTTTCTGTTTTAATCTTTAGAGTAAGAATACTGTTTTTAGATTGAAATTCATTCAATCTAGCAAACAGGCCGTTAAAGAAACATAATATATTTTATTTTTGTTAAATATTGATTTTGGTGGTGCATTTGCAGCTTGTCGCGATTGGACACTTGCTGAGACTGAGGGATTGTCATTACTCGAAATTAAGTTTTGATGGGCACTGTTTGGATTCTAGTAAAAAGATACTGCGGTAAATTTTGGATTGGTTTGAATTAGGAGTTCTGTAATTCGCTTTTAGGCCGTTGGATTTTGGGTGGAATTCTTGATCCATATCAAGGAATTGAAATTCAGCTTTGCTTTTTGTTGGTTTAATTCTTTTTCGTGGTCATGGTGGATTTACAGTGAACCTGGATTTCGTACTATTTTATTATCTGTTGCTTGTGATGGCTGATGAAAGATCGGTGCAGATAGGAGCATAGAAGAGGCTTGTTCGACTTACCCGTGTATTCACGGTATAGAGAAGCTTATGTGTGATGATAGGATATGGCGCACAGTTCCTGGAGACATAAGTTAAAGGGATTGGTTATCTAGTTGATTCCCAAACTTCGGTTGTTTAAAGCTTTGGACATGAGAAGCCCCTGGCTCAATAAACTATCTGTCATTCTTGGCCCTAGACCGCCAGTCAGTTGGTTGTTCTTGTGCGTTGTCAGTTTGCTTGCGCTGATTACAGTCTTTGGATCGTCGTCTTCTAGTTCTTTTGACTCTGTAACGTCCACTTGGGTACCTGAGAGTTATAAAAATTATAGAAGGCTAAAGGAGCAAGCTGCAGTTGATTATTTTGAGCTTAGAACTCTTTCATCAGGTGCTAGTCGCCAAAGGGAGCTTGGCTTTTGTGGCAAAGAAAGAGAGAATTATGTTCCTTGTTACAACGTGACAGCAAATCTTTTATCTGGGTTTAAAGATGGAGAGGAATTTGATCGACATTGTGAAGTAGTAGGGCAAGGAAAGTGGTGTCTAATTCGCCCTCCTAAGGATTATAAGACTCCACTTCAATGGCCTGCTGGTAGGGATGTGATATGGAGTGGAAATGTCAAGATAACTAAAGACCAATTCCTTTCTTCTGGAAGCATGACAAAGAGGTATTTATCAAAGCATTTGGATGCTTTGTTAAAGTAGAGAAAGTATCAGGTTTATCTCCTATGGTTACAAGCTTTAGCTTTTAGAATTTTGCTAGTGTCTGTTCATTGTAGCAACGTGTGTATTCTTCTTTCTTTGTTCTTTACATGATCAATCACATCCTTTCTAATCTACCTTCATAATCTTTTAATAAACTGTTAGGATGATGTTGCTAGAAGAGAATCAAATTGCTTTTCAATCTGATGCTGGCTTAACCTTTGACGGTGTCAAAGATTATTCTCGCCAGATCGCAGAGATGATGGGACTAGGAAGTGACTCTGAATTTTTACAAGCTGGGGTAACGCTTTTTTATTTATTTATTTTCATTCTATTATTTTAGCTTTTGGGGTGCCATGAGCTTTGAGATTGGTATCTTTGGAATCAAATATGTTCTAATATTTTAGCTTTCATGTTTACAAATATGAGAAAGACACTATATGGTCTTCAAGAGGAAGTAAAGCAATCTGCACCATGGTATTTAATATTCCTAATTTATTACAGGTACGCACTGTGCTTGATATTGGCTGTGGATTTGGAAGTTTTGGAGCTCATTTAGTTTCAATAAAGTTGATGGCTCTTTGTATTGCTGGATATGAGGCAACTGGAAGCCAAGTTCAGTTAGCTCTTGAGAGAGGTCTTCCAGCAATGATTGGCAATTTCATAACAAGACAACTGCCATATCCATCATTTTCATTTGACATGGTTCATTGTGCTCAATGTGGTATTCCTTGGGACAAGAAAGGTACTTTGGAGTTTAAAAGTAGGCTTGCTTTCTATTATTTATTGATACTCTTTTCAATTGTTATAAAATTATTTGGAAAGATGTAGCTATACCACTGTTCTGTTCCCTTTTTTTTAATTGATAATCTTCATGTCATGTTTCGTTATAGAGTTCTTTAGTCCTTTTGTTGAAAGTACAATGCTTTGTACTGATGCACTAAGGTGAAGTGTGGTGCATTGCTAACGGTGCCATCTGTTTAAGATTAATAATGCTGTTATCCGTGAAATGTATTTTGGTGCTGAAACTTCCTCCTTTGACCATTGATGGAGAAGACAAATTTTAGGGGGAAAAAAGACGGAAAAAGTATAATGCATTTAGCCCAAATCGCCTAGTGCTACTGTTACATGTGCATTTGATCATAATTCATTGTCAATATACCTATCTATATTTAACAAATAGGCAAGGATAGCTGCCTATTTTGAAATTACATATGCTTTGCCTTCTAACCATGTCTTCTTAAAACAGAGGGGATGCTTCTCATAGAAGTAGATCGGTTACTCAAACCTGGAGGTTATTTTGTTTTAACCTCACCCAAAAGTAAGCCACATGGAAGTGCAACAGGTACAAAGATAAGAAACATGCTAACACCACTGGAACAATTCCCTGAAAAAGTTTGTTGGAGTCTTATTGCTCAGCAGGATGAGACGTTCATCTGGCAGAAAACTGCTGATGCTCAATGCTATTCTTCTCGGTGAGTATGCACTGATAATTTTCACTCTTCTCAGAGTAGCTCTTAGTTCAATCGCTTTATGAAACAGGCTTTCAATTCGGTAAAACTGTCTTTAGGTTGTCTCACCCTTTTTGTATTTGTTCCTCTTAACTTCTAACTTTCAGACCTGCGATTTTCTGACTTTGTTTTCTTGAATACAGCAAGCAGAATGATGTACCCCTTTGCAAAGGACATGATGCTTCCTATTATCAGGCCTTGAGCCCATGCATTATTGGACCTTCCAGCAAACGCTGGATTCCTATTCAGAACAGGTCCTCTAGCTCAGAATTGAGCTCTGCGGAGCTTGCACTTCATGGAAAGTATTGTTCCAACCTTTTTCTATCCTCCTGCACCTGTACTTTTGTTTTCCTGTTGTCTTGCAAATGCAATCCACAGTTTATGCAGTAGATGGCTTTATCTGGCTAGTGTATTGATGTAAATTAATCCTTGCAGGAGTCAGTCCAGAAGATTTCTTTGAAGACTTGCAAGGTTGGAAATTAGCTTTAAAAAACTATTGGTCTTTGCTTACTCCATTAATTTTCTCTGATCATCCCAAGAGGCCAGGTGCTGAAGATCCATTGCCTCCATTTAATATGGTACGCAATGTGATGGACATGAATGCTCATTATGGGGGTTTAAATGCTGCATTCCTGGAGGAAAAGAAATCAGTGTGGGTAATGAATGTGGTGCCTGTTACGTCACGTAATATGCTACCTCTTATTCTTGACCGAGGTTTTCCCGGTGTTTTGCATGACTGGTTAGATTTTTACAACTTCGAAGTAATTTTTTTAAGTTGATAGGAATGAGATGGTTTAGGACTTCAAATTTTGCTTTGTTTTTGGCTATATTTATTTTCACAAGTTTTAGACTCATTTTCTTCCAGATTAAGATAACTTAAAGTTTGTTAATCTTAAAGATTCTGTTAAAATAATTTGCTTTAGTTTTAGATTCATTCTATAACTGAATATTACTGTCTTCCATAATTTTTCTATATATTATGAACCTTCAGTAGTTGAACTATATTTAACTTATTTCCTCAAATCATAGTGACAAATAAAGACATGGTTCACCGTGGTAGAATTGCTAATAAGATTGCTCCTTTCTGACAGGCAGCTATTTATCAAACTATTGGATTGTGAAAACAATTTTCTTATCTGATATATCTGGTGGTGTTCAGGTGTGAACCCTTCCCAACATATCCTCGAACATATGACATGCTTCATGCAAATGGGCTCCTCTCACATCTCTCTTCAGAGAGGTGCAGTTTGATGGACTTGTTTGTAGAGATGGACCGAATCTTGCGTCCTGAGGTATTTTCCACTTTTTACATGGTTTATGCTTGAATTCCAATGGGTGTATTTATGCCGCAATTACCTGTAAATGTCCCAACCGTTTGTTAGATAGTTTGAAGGAAAGTATCACCATTCTTGTTTGATTTTTCATATGTTTTCATTTTATATCCAACAGTACCGCTGCAAATTTTTTTTCTTTTTGGATATTTTGAATCAACCCCCTAGAATGCTATTTCATTTTATGTGTACTAGAATATGTTGTGTTAGGGAATGATTTTTGAAAGATTTGTTGCTTGAACAACAGCATAATGGGAAGCATTCATCCTTATAATATTTGCTTATGTTTATTTGCAGGGTTGGGTTGTGCTTTATGATAAATTAGGAGCTATAGAGTTGGCACGTGCGCATGCTACACAGATACGATGGGGTGCAAGAGTGATCGACCTTCAGAATGGTAGTGATCAGAGGCTACTGATTTGTCAGAAACCATTTTTGACAAAATGATTGATCAAAGAATGATCAGAAGGTCTCAAGACCACAGATTTGTACACTGTTTTTTATCTGGTAATTCCTCTAATAATCCACCAAAACATCGTCTATGATTCACTCAGCATGGAAGTAGTGCATGTAGAAGCATGCATGTATAGTTAAAGTAACAATATATTATGCAGATTATTGAGCTTTGATGCTCAGGACATTGGAACTTGGTTGACTTTGTGATGAACAGCTTAGGGGATAGGGTTTCCGATAATGATAATTTGAGATCCTCAAGAAAATAGGGAAATGAATAAATAAAAGAAATTATAACCTAAGCTTCACACATTGGGTTCCTTGATTGCATTGCATCAGTAAGAAAGAAAGAAACCCTAAGCATCAAACCTAAGGTTGATTGCATCCCACTGTATCTGAATAGCAGCAATAATGCAAAATATCATATAATCTGTTAACAAGTCCTAATAATGTGGGCAAACTGATGAAGTTTATTTTGGCAGCATCAGAATGTGAGATACGTTGTGGAGTCGAGACAGGTTTGACATTTAGTGACTGAACAAGGAACAAAGGTGGAAGGCTGTAGATTAGAAAAGGAGGTAGCTGCAAAATGTAGCTGCTCTACTTTTTCCCTTTTCTTTTTTCTTTTTTCTTTTTTTAAATTTTGGTCAAGGCTTTGTAGCAATTCATTCATCCATGTCATTTCTTTACCTACTTTATAGTGAACTCCTTGTATTGAACCATCATTGCGGTGCAATTGCCACGAAATGTGATTAGTACAAATAGATCAACCAAGCTCTCTCTCTCTCTCTCTCTCACTTTTCCTAATGGTTCCAGTTTTCCATTCAAAAGCTTAGCCATATAGCAAATGGGAAATGATTCATACGCCTCAACGCAAATGTTTACGATATCCTGTAACATGATCATCACAGCCAAAAGCAGTCGTTCGTCTCTTTTTTTCTTTTAGAAATAATCAAGGGGATTGCGAAATTATTTGATTAAAAGGTGCAAAAAAGACAAGACAAATTTATGCTCCTTAAATAATTGGGATGGTTCTCAACATTTATTTGTCAACATGCGAATACCTTTTCCTACCTTTTTTCTGTTCCTATTCCTCAGAAAGCATATAAAGGGTGAAAAAAAGAGAATTGAGATATTAGAGGGGGGAAATCACAAGCTAAGAACACGACATTTATCCTCCAAAGGCTCAGAATTGACAAAAATCTAATAACAAATGGGTTGATTGCTTCATTGGAACCTGGTTAACCCCAATTGTCGCTCTTGATAATTTCCAGCATAATGTAGTCCCGAGCCTACAATAAGAGATGAATTCCAAGTTAAAAACCCACTAGCAAAAGTTCAAGATTCTCAAATCATTCAAGAGCATTGAAGAAATGTGGATGTCAAGGGCACATAGATATAGTCCGGAAATGCTTACACAAGTATTGATACCTTAAGACTGAAGAACTTGCCTATGATGCATATTCAGTGCCATAGTCAAGATCAAAAAGGATGCCCCTGCGATTTTCGGAGCCCATCCTGATCCTGAATTTCTTAGCCAGAGATTCAACTTTATCATCGCACTCGTAGTCCATCTCTCGTATGCATCGCCTTCTGACCCTTTTTAGTGTTTCTTTGGATGGTACAAATCCAGCAGTCACCTGCCAAAAGAATTGTTCAATGCCCATCAATCTTTTTCTATGGAGATATCATGTGCTAATTCCTAACAACCAGAAAGAAAATGGAATTACCATCTTGTCAATCATAGAGAGAGCAGCTTTTTGATCTCGATTGATGAGATGAGCATCAATAAGCAACGAATATGACTTAGCATTGGGTTTCACACCCAAGCTCAGCATGTGCTCAAACACCCTTGAAGCTTCAAAAGTCTGCCATGAAAGGATATATTTACTTGAAGAATTAGGTTTGAGTTCACAGCTTAAATCCCAAGAAAGCACCTTTCAGTTGGGAAGGGGGTGGTTCGATGAGTTTTTTAGAACGTAAGACTATGCTACAGGTGCAAGAGAGAAAAAGGACACAAAAGAAGAATCAGGCTAAGCATTTTTAACAACACCTAGGATACATGCATTCTGCAAGCTCAAGATTAACTCATGCATGCAGCTAAATGTACTGGTTGCAAGTGTATGTACATACAAGGGAGAGAGATACATACTTTCTTCAGCTTTCCAAATGCATAGATTAGAGCATTATATGAATGAATGTCAGGGGTCAACCCAAAAGAGGAACTTATTGCATCAAATGTTTGGTAGGCACGCTCGATATCCCATATGTTTCCACATCCCAAAATTATACAATTCAGAGCGGCAACAGACTTGTATGGAGGGTCTGCACAACTTAAGTTCTCAAGTTGATAATATACCTGGGGAGAATATTTCAAATTTTCAACACCAGCAACACCCTCCTCTATAAATGAGCAAAAAATATGCAAGTAGGTTTATAAAAAATTTAAACAAGCAATGATGAATTGAATACCATAACAGCAAACGTTGAAAAGCCTTTATTTCCCCAAAAGAGAGAAAAAAAGGAAAGAAAAGATTTCTCTCACACAAAAATTGTAGTTACAAGGACGTAAGTGCTAAATTCTGATAAAGTGGCCTACAGATGCAAATTCTAATATAATTGCCAAGGCATGCAGCCATCAATGAATGCATTCCAAGAATAGAATGATGCAGGAAAAATAATTTTATTTTAAACATTTCCACAGTTCTAAACACAAAGACAAGTGGTCTGAAAGGCTTCATTCAAATGCTCAAAAAGCATCAAATGGTTATTGAGCAGCTTAAGGAATTTCTTTGAAATTTATTCATCACTAATATTTCTAAATTGGATTCATTCTAATTTAAAAGGCAACATGCATGCATGGTGATATTTCACATACTAATACCCTTCTCTTGAGAAATATAGCAATCGTCGATAACATTAAATAATAGATGATTCAAAGGAATATCAAAGTGTAATAGGACATACTGAATCCAAAGTCTCAAAACCATTCTTGGAGCAAGCCACAACCAAGGGATATAAAGAGGTGAAAGGTGAGAACAGGTCTTCTGCTTCATTAGTGGACTTGCCATGAGTAGCCTCAAACTCATGCAACGTGCCAAAAGCTTTCTGGAGATTCCCCAATGATGCATGTGCATAAATCTTCCCAAGGAAAGATTCAGGGTTGGGCACCTTCTTTTGACGCAATGATCGCCGTAGGATTGCCCAGGACACATCCAACAGTTTTGAACTGTATGTCCTACCCGCAGTTGCAAGTGCTGAGACAATTAATCCTTCATCTACAGAAAGCAAGAAAGGCGGCCTTGCATTTTCACCCCGAGCAATCCATTTGGCCATAAATTCCAAGGCATAAAATGCTAGCTTGCTGTTATCCGCTTGCATTGCAACTTCTGCAAGATAGTTGCACAAAGTCCAATTCGGATAAAGAGCTCTATTCTGATCTGTTGTCTGATAAGAGTCATGAGAACAAAGTTAAATAATCAAACACTGAGCAAAGGCTACCTCCTAATCGAAACAATATCATTACCAAACAACATGAGTCATATACCTTGCACATCTCAATGACAGTGGCCAATTCATCAAGCCGGCCTTGTTTAACACAGCATGCCACACATTCTGTAAAAACTCGCATGGACAACTTATATCCAGATTTTAAGGCCATATCAATATGATTCAAGGCTGCTTCAAACTGTTGTGCCTCAAACAGCATTCCAATAACCAAATCATAAGTCTCATCGTCAGGCAGAGATTCTGTTCCACCTTGTAGCATCCTGATAGGAATAGATTGAAGGTGAATATCACCAATATTTTAGAAAACAATTCCAAAGATAAACATGCTAAAGCAGTGTATTACTGATGCTATTGAATTCCTACTAGAAAAATGAATGAAGCATCCTTATTGAAAGCAAATTGATGAAAAAAAGATAGTTAAAATTTTAAAAGGAAATATATATATATATATATATATTCATCCACGACACACAACACCAAGTCCAATAGTATCGCAGAAGTGATTGTAACAAAAAATATATATTATATATATCATTTTAAATAAAAAAAAATCCAAACTCTCAAAAGAAACAAAATTAACTTATAGATTAATCCAAGCTCACTGCTACGAAATGCAAAGAAACAAACTTTAGCAGCAAATTAGAAACATTTTTAGTTATATCCCTTCTCATTTATTAACTCAAATATTTATGGAACTTTCAAGCAAAAGGCAACCTACAATTATCCAAAACACCCCAAAAAAAAAAAACATAGGGCTTTAAAAGAGAGAAATTGGGGAGCATAGTGCCACTATAACTAACCGTTCAAGCAGCTTCTCAGCAGCTTCAGTTTCCTTAGCTTGCTTCATAGCCTTTAAAACGAAATTAAAGGCCGCTGTATTGGGAACAATGGCAAACTCGTCCATTTGCGCCACCAAATCAAGCAAATCACCTGCCGATGCTCCGATCATAAAATTAGCCCTCAAATAATGATTATAAAGATTCACATCGGGCTTATTGGGCTTCCCATTCTTATCCAGCGATCGAACCCAGAACTCAAATAGCTCTTTCACGTCGGTCCATCGTTGCTGAGTCATCAAATCAGCAAAATGGTTCATTAAAGCAGGGGCATCAAGGATTTGGGAGAGGTATTGAATCCGTTGGCCAGGAGTTTGGCTGAGGAAGCCGAGGGGAATAAGGGATTGCGCTAGGGAGGTTGTTTTTCTGGCTGCGTTTGGGTCTCGCCAGTTCTCGTGGTAGAGGGGGCTGCCGGAGGCTGGGTTGGGAGGGAGAGGGGTGGTTTGAGTTTCAGCCGTGTGGGCTGACTCGGCAAGTTGGGGTTCTTGAGAGAGGAAAGGGAAGCTGGAAATGGATTTGGCTTGGCTTACTCGGAGTAGGATTCGTGTTCGGGTCAATATCGCCATTTGTGAAGCCATTTTTTGTTCACTGTCAATAGTGGAGCAAAAGAGCTAACTTTTCAGGTTAGGGTTTTGGAGACGACGAAAAGGGGTTATCGCCTTTGAAGGAGACAATAGTAATTTCAATATTGGGTTAATTTCATTATACATACACAAACTATTTCCGATTCTAAATTCATCCCTAAATTAAAAAATGTTCGCAAAGAATCAATATTTTATTGAGGGGTGAGATCGGTTTATAAGAAATCGCAGTATTTGGTTGACACTATTTATTTGGCAATTTTATTTTTTTTAATAATACATAAAATCTCATTAATATATTTATTTAAAAAATAATTTGTAAAATCCATAATTATAAATGTTTATTAAAAATCCAATTAAACTTTGATTCAATCACACTCAACCTTCATTGAACATGGTCAAATGTTAAATTATTTGTATTTTATAACTCTTAATGTGTAATGATAGCAAAAAAGCACCCTACTTGGAAATGTTAATAATGATAATCCAAATTTTAAAAGTTTTAACAACAATAATAAATAAGCAATGCATTGGTAAGAGGATGAATTTGAAATTAGATTTAGGGTTTATTTTTCATTTTTTATTTTTAATTATAGAATATGTAAAAGCATAATAAAAACTATATTTAGCTTTTAGAAGCAATCAGTTTTGTTTTGGGTTTTAAATATATTTATATATTGAGCTTATATGTTTTCTTTTTAAAAATTTTAAACTTTTTTTTTTTTTTACTTTTCGGTATTTAATGGAATGAACCGAAACCTAACTGAATTGATGTAGTTCAATGAAATCATCTAATCAGAATTGAACTGAACTATAAAAAACCCGAACTGAATTGCCGGTTCGACTCGGTTTCTTGGTTTGATAAGTTTTTTTTCAACCCTAATTGTATTAATTAGATGACTCCCTCAGCCTAACTTTCAATTTAAGCATTAAATATTAATTTATAAATAATGTGAAAAATAGCTCAAATTGTTAACACGATAGTATATATTGTATTAACAAGTTGAGTATGACCAATAAAATTTAAGATTTTCTTTTAACAGGTCCAATTACCATTCAATTAGTGAGTAGATTAAAAAAGTGACTTACTTTAACTACAAAATAAATTTGAAGCCAATTTAAAATGTTTGGGTTTTGTTTGAGAACATTTGTGCATTAAGCCTTGGAAATTATACTACTTTCTCTTTTTGAGAAGAAGAAATAAGAATGGATAATTGATTCCTACTCTCCGGATGTGCTTCATTTTTTGTTATTGTTTACAGCTCACAATATTATATGGTTTTGGCTTGATGCCAGCAAAGCATTTGCAGGTGTTTTACAAAGCACAAAAAATGATTCTATTCTAATATCAAGAGGTTCAAACATTGATTGCATTCCCACAGTTCAGTAATAAATTAATTTACTACACCAATGTGTGATTGGCTCATACAAATATGATCCCATTCTCCTTAATGGTGTCAAGAACTATGCCTAGCTTACCTTCAATCCTCTCACCCTTTCTAGGCTCGTAAGACATTGCATACACATCGGCTTCCTTTGATCGTTCAGCAATAAGTTTCCCGATTATTCTGCATGCATTGTGGTCTGTGAGTGATGCCAAATTGTTTCTAAGATCCTTGGCATTTGTGGTTGCGACTGATATCACTTTGCTTGTACCTCGATGCATCACTTTTGCATGAATAAATTTCTTCGAAAAGAAAACATTTAGTAGAAATGGCCTCATATACATATCGGTCCTTTGTTTCCATGATTTCCTATTGGGTTGCTTTGCAGCTTCACCACGTGATCTCCTGGTCCAGGCAGCTTGAACAAAAGGACCCTAAACATAAATGCCAAACAAAATTAACTTGGATTCTCTTTTTGCTTCCTTCAACGGATTTAGTCGGAGCTCAGTGTGTGAATTGTCCACTAAATATGCACAACAGGAAATCATAACTATCATATAACAACCCAAAACAAACACCTTTCCAACTATTCAACATAAAAGCCAAAATCCGAACAATTTCAGATCCTAAAGTGTTAAACTGTACGAAGATCCATTTGGATTAAAAAGAGTGACTAAAATTATCAGCCAGATGTATTATGCTTTACTAAAAAGGACAAATTGTGCATACGAGTTCACAAGTTCACATATTTTGAGGTGAAAGTACCATAAAGGCCCCTGTATTAAGAGTTAGATTGCATTTAGCCCTCTTTACTAAAAAAAAAGGGCCAATTAGTCTCTATATGTTAGATCAAAGAGCAAATTGGTCCTTTATGTTAAAATTCGTCAATTTTTACTCTTCAAAACTAGTGTGGCTAACCAAATAACTAGACAGTTATACGTGGCGTGCCACATGTACCTTATGCTGACGTATAAGGATCAGTTTTTAACAGTAAAAAGTGATGAAAGTGTTAATAGAAAGACTAGTTTGCTCACTGATCTAATCTATATGACTAATTTGCCCATTTTCTTTAGTAGAAGGGCAATATACAATTTGACTCCTAGTATAAGGGCCTCCATGGTACTTCTACCCATATTTTGATCATTGATCATACTATAATAAAACCCAACCCCATGGAACATCAAGAACAATGATGAGAGGAGATTTTTATTCTCTAAATTTAAACAAAACCTAAGCTCAAAAACATTTTATTTTGGAGCTTGCTAGTAAAATTCAGCAATGATGTTAACGGCCCCTCTGAACAAGCCGGTAAGTAACGAAACAAACCTCAAGGCAAGATGTTATATCTTCTCAACCATCAAAACAGGAGCACCATGATATTCTTTAACTCCAGAGAATGGAAGTAAGATTTTATAATCTTTTCATCGGAAACAGGGTGTACTTCACATCATTTGCCTCGAGATAAATCTCCACAGCGCAAAGAGGCTGTTTAAAATCTTCTAGGTCTAGGCATATTCGATACAAACAATAATGATCCGATTTCTAAATTATGAAACTTTATTTGGCATAGTATATATCTCTACTTTCATACAGAAAAGAGATTATCCCTTCCAAACCAGTAAACTCTTATCAACTTCACAAGACATCTTTGAGTTTCAATTAGAAGAGTATATCAACAAAAGGGCTCCGCCGCAAAGGACAAGCTTATAAAATATTGTCTTACAAACATCACCTCGTGGAACAAACCAGCAGGCAAACTGGAATTAGTAAACCAAAAAAGGCAAGTTTTGAGACAACATTTTGTTATAGAATTTTCGAGAAATCGAATTTCATAATTACCAGGTCAGCTCTAACACATTTTGCAGACTCTCAAACACCTAATATCACCATATTCAACTGCTAAACGCTCTGATTTACTCAGTAGCAGAATAGAGAGTTTTGATTCCAATTATAACCTAAAATGCTTCCCCTAACACTGATTCCTCTATGAAAAAACCATATATAATCTATGAAAATAAGTTAATGAAAAAACAAATATTGGTCATTAATCAAGCATGCTTATTCAGCTACAACATGAAAGGCAACCCAAAACCCAGCTTACAATTGCCATCAAGTAAACAATTTAAACCCCATCTTTCCAAGTTTATATAGTTAATCACTAACCCATTTTTTTTCACATGCCTAGAACACTTATAACAGCATAATCAAACATAAAAGACCCGTTACTTCATCAAATTTCCTTTCCCAGGAACCAAAACACAATAATGTTTAAAAAAAAAAAAAAAAAGGAATACCTTGTTAAGAGAGGGAGCAGGAGGGAGCGTGAATGAGTTAATGGATATGTTGATACTGGGAAACGAAGAAGCCCATGACAGTGAGGTGAGTTTGTTGGAGCGTTCAGAGTGAGTCGGGAATGAGTTGAGGGACCGCGTTGGTAAAGCTGAAGAAGATACGATTATCGACACCATTTTTTTACTCCTCCAGTTGTGTCCGGGTTTTGCTTCTAAGGCTAATTCAGGGCTTAAAAACGAAGGCTTCTTCTACATTGGGCCACCCCGGATCAGACCGTGGACACAACAATTGAGTTTACTACTGTAGAAACCCCGGCTTAAGGTTTCTTTGATAATTTTTGTCTTGGGATATTTTTTTTTTTGGTGAAAATAAAAGACCAAACTAATTACATGATAGAATTCTGAAAAGGAAAAACATTCTTATTCTTATCCAACTCCATTAATGTGCGCGTCATCAGATGGGGAGCATCGAACACTTGCAAAATATCTGTTCCAATCAAAGCTTGTTTAGCTAGACAGTCTGCAATTTGATTTTGATCTCTCGGAATGTATCGCAATATCCACCGTTTCTCTTGAAATAAGATACTTTGATGCGCCTAATTAACGCTGAATTCGCCTCGGTATAAGTACTGTCAAGAATAGCTTTGACAACTTCCAAACTGTCAGATTGTATGATGACTTCATTGTGACCCCTTCGTTAAATTTAGCCTGAGACCCTCCAAAATGCCCCATAGTTCAGCATTAAAGATAGAACAGTTCCCAAGGTGGCGATTATACCCAAATATCCAATCTCCATTAGCATCACGAGCAACTCCACCGGCTGCTGCATTTCCAGATTCTAGTTGCACTGCCCTATCGGTGTTAAGAAAAATCGGATCCTCAAAAGATTCCTCTTCAACGGGAGTTATAAAACTCCCATTCACATCTGCTTTAAGGGCTGAAAAGATCTGACTTGCCCAACTTAAAGAAGCTTGAATAATCTCTCTTGAGCTCCAAGATCTTCCTTGAAAAATGAATAAGTTTCGGTTCTTCCATAAGCGCCAAACAAGAAGACCAAAAAGACAAGCCCAACTGGATCGTTCCTCGTGAACCATGCTATTATCATGTAAGTTAGCAAGAAGCTAATCTTGTGAATTAGTAGAGAAAAAATTCGATAAACAATTACTTGGGAGAATTTGATTCCAGACATCCTTAGCTACAATGCAATCTCTCAAAATATGTAAAATATCCTCCGAATGAAAACCGCAGATGGGGCAAGAAGGGTCAACTGTTAAACCTCGTCTGACCCGTTCCACATTACTAAAGAGCCTTCCTTGTAAAGCAGTCCAAATGAAAAACTGAACCCATTGAGGGCCAGGCAGCTTCCACACACTCTTCCAATTCTCATCTTTCGGATTCCAATCACCTTCTTTTAACATCTTATAAGCCGATTTGACTGAAAACACCCCAGCTGAAGTGTGGCTCCAAGAAATTTTATCAGAGCCAGCAGATGGATGAGGAGGTGGAATGCCCCTAATAAGCTGAATCACATCATCCGGAAGCCAAACCTGAAACAGATCAAGGTTCCACGAACCATCCTCAGTGAGCATCTCGTTAAGGAGGCAATCTGAGTCTTGATTAGCATTTTTCGGAATAAGTTGACACAAAGGCCCAACACTCGGGATCTAATTATCCCTCCAGCAATGAATTTTATTTCCATCTCTAACGGACCAGAAAAGATTTTCACGAAGTAACGGCCAAACCTTAGAAAGAGACCTCCAAAGAAAAGAACTTTTGTCTCGAGCAATACAATCCGGCAAATCATTCTTCAAATGATACTTTGCTCGAAGCACACGAACCCGTAAAGCATCCTTGTTAGACAAATGTTAAAACCCAGTTTCAAAAGAAAAGATATGTTTTGATCATGAAGTCTTCTCATCCCTAGGCCACCACACGACTTAGGTTGGCAAGTTGAATCCCATCCCACAAGCAACATCTTCTTTCTGTTGTCCGAGGAACCCTAAATAAATTGTTTCACCAAACTTTCAATCTCATAACTGATGCTCCTAGGGATCATCATTGATTGCATAAAATAGCTAGCGATAGATAAAAGCACTGACTGAGCTAGAGTAACACGACCAGCAATTGAGAGTTTTTTAGAGTCCCAACTGTGAAGCTTCCCCCAAACTTTTTCAACCACAAAATTCATAGTGCTATTCGTCACCCTTTGATGAAAAAGAGGAACCCCAAGGTAACGTCCAAGATCATTAACTTTTTGAAAGTCGAATAAAAAACTGATCATATTAGTTAAAGAATCATCCACCCCTCTAGAGAAAAAAATGTTAGTCTTCATTGCATTAATAAGATGCCCAGAGAATCCACAGAACCGATCTAGAATATCTTTTATGATCCTGCCATGCTCCAAGTTTGCTTTACTAAAAATAACTAGATTGTCCGCAAAGAACAAATGTGAGATAGGTGGCCCATGACGAGAAAGTCGTATTAGGCTCCACTTGCCCACCGAAATATCTGAGTGAATCAAATGTCCAAGCCATTCCATACAAAGCACAAATAGGTAGGGAGAAAGCGAACACCCCTGTCTAATACCTCTAGCCAGCCTAAATTTAAGCAGAGGTACACCATTCCACATAACCTTCATAGTAGAATTCGAAATAGAGGACATAATAACTTTACTGAGATACAAAGGAATACCTGCAGCTTGGAGAGAAACGTGAATAAAGTTCAATCTCACTCTATCATAGGCTTTCTCTAGATCGATTTTAATCGTCATCCACTTTCTTTTTTTCTGACACTTCATGGAATGGATAACCTCTTGAGCAATGATGATGTTATCGGTTATGTTCCTACCTGCAATAAAGCCAACCTATTCCTGTGCAATAATTTTAGGGAAGACATGCTTAAAACGGTTAGCAATTACCTTCATTACTAGCTTATAGAGGACAGAGCAAAGGCTTATTGGACGAAACTGTCCAAAGCCTTCTGGATTCGCCATCTTAGGAATGAGAATGATCAAAATGTTATTCAAATTAGCCTCAATAGAACCCCCCATTGAACACCTTTCTAACCCAATCACAAACTGCCTCCCCAATTTTACTCCACTGTTTCTGAAAAAAGAGGGCATGAAACCCGTCACTTCCCGGAGCTTTAAGAGGAGCCATATCAAAAAGGGCAACCTTAGTTTCTTCATTAGTAACTGGTCTCCCCAAAAAAGTAATGTCATCCCGCTCCAGCTGAGGAAAATTGTTAGGAGGAAAAACACCAATAGCACAAGAGTGCTCCCCATAGAGCTTTTGGAAGAAAGTATTCACCTCAGCCTAAATAACCTTAGGGTCAAAAATCCACTCCCCATCGTTATTCCTAATAGCAGAAATGCGGTTACTTTTCCTTCTTTGCAAAGTTCGAGAATGGAAGAACTTTGTGTTACGTTCACCCAAGTGCAGCCAACCACACCTTGCTTTTTGCTTCTAGAGGAGTTCTTCATGATGCAAAACATTCTCGAGCTCCTGTCTAAGATTCAAATCCTCCTAAGCTAAACGATTCTAACCCGAGAAGTCCATTCTACTCTGAACATTAGCAATTTTGCGAACAAGGTATCTCTTTTTGGTAGTGATGTGCCCTAGACCTGCTTATTCCACTCTTTTTACTACACATTTCCATTCTTTTTTTTCAAATAAAAAAACGGATTTACTTTTTTGTCCAAACCCATCCCAATTTAAGAAAGGTAAATTTGGGTTCGACTTAATTGTCCATATTTAATTTTTTAGATTATTTTTTATTTAAAATTATTTAAAATATATATAATACACTAAATTCAAAATAAAATTTTCTAACACATTAAAAATACATTAAAAAATATTTGTATTAAAAAAAAGAAATATAATAAATGTTTTATTATATTAAATATAATTTTTAAAAATTTTATATTTGGGGTTGGATTATTTAATTGGCTAAGTATTTTTTTAGGTTTTGAGTAATGCGTTTAATTGTTATTCGATTAGTGATTCAATATAAATATAAATATATATCATTATTATTTAACATATATAATTAATATAATTATTTTTTATCACATAATATATTCGGGCCAGGCCGGGCCGGGCTTGGGCCAAAAATATTAGCCAATGCTCGACCCATATAGAAAACGAGCCTTGAATTTTACCTAAGCCCATCTTTCGAGCCTCGTATTTGTGTCCAAACCCTCCCATTTTTCAGGCAGGCTTTCGGGCTTGGACGGGTGGTCCGACTCCTAAGCAGGTCTAACACTTACCCAATTACTAGCATATTTCTATATCAATCACCAAATTATAAAAAAAAAAAAACCTTTTAATTTCATTATTGTTTTGGTCACCTCCATTAAATCAATAAGGAAAATGATGATGTGATTTTTTAAATTAATATAATAATACATTTAATCCTCAACAGTTATGCATCCTATCAACTTGGTCTTAACTTTAAACAATTTATAAATTTAATTAATCCTTAAACATCTTCTTCATAAATTAGATTTAAAACCTTTGGAGAGAGAAAGAGATGGTGAAATTGGAATTAACTCTTATTAACAACCTAAGGAGCACGGCATTAGGGGTGTTCAAACGGTTGGTTCGATTAATACCCGAACCAAATTACTATTAACCGAATTACCCGAAATGTAAAAATTTTTAACCGTTAATCAAACCAATTTTTTTTTTCAAATACAATAACCGAACCAATATATTTTGGTTAATTCGGTCAGTTAATTGAATTAACCGAAATTTATATATTTTTGTCTTTTGGTTAAAATAAGTATAAGACATTAAAAATATATTGCTAATGTTCATTTCCTTTTATTTGATATCTCCAAAAACTTTAAATGAAGGTGAAAACAACAAATAAGACATTAGAAATAATACATAAGTCTTGAAAGTTAACAACCAAACACTACATAAGTCTTGAAAACAACAAATATTTATTACCCTGTTTCAAACCAAATTAATTGATAACCAAAATTTTAAAAAATTATTAACCGACCTTTGATTGAACTAAATTCAACCACTGATTAATTAATTTAAAATAAATCGATTCGATTGGTTAATTCAATTTTAATCGAACTGTGGATACCTTTACATTAATGGAATTGGTAAAATTTAAGAGTAAAAGAAATGAGTGACACTTCAAAATATTTGAATTAATCTACCATTGAAGTAAAATTTCTCAAAGTGGTGGACACTAAAGTAATTCTAAAAATCCCCTTAAAGTTATAGTAACCAAGAAAAAAAACCCATATATATATAAAAAAAAAAAAAAAAACATGAAAAACAACTTAACTATCCAACAGAAACCATAAATCCAACATTAAAAACACCAACAAAAACTAGAACTCTACTAATTTTGATAGATTTAATTCACTATTTAACCCTTGAAACATATTCATTTTTCCACTTTGGTATTTAAGTTTCTTTTATCTTAATTTGGTATCTAAAATATCAATCACTTCCCAATTTGGTACTTAAAGTATGCATATTATATTTTTTAGTCTAATTTTTACTAACATTAAAACAAATCTAATAGCCAATCACAAAACGCCACATGGTGGCTTTATGTAAAAAAAACAAATATTTTCTTTTATTAAATGTATATATACATTAAAAAAATATGAAAATAGAAATAAATATATAAAAATTCAAAGATATATATAATCTAGAAAAAAATAATATATAAATTATAAAAATAAAATTTACAAAAATATGATAATTGAAAAGAAATTAGTTGAAATTAAATAATATTATTAAAAAATGTAAAAAAAATTGTAAAAAAATTAAAAATAAAGTTTAAAAATAAATTTTTTATAAAATTCTAAAGAAGTATTTAAATTTCAAGGTGTTTTTCGCAATTACTAGAATTTTAAATACTTTTTTAGTTTTTATAACAATTTTCAATTTTTATATATTATTTTGACTTTTTCAAATTTAAAATTATATATTTTAGAATTTTTGTTTACCCTTTTTATATATTATATATGATTTTTTGTTACATTTTTAATCAATATAATATATGTAATATTAAAAAATTAAAAAAAAGGACATGTGACGTATTCTAATAGCGCTACGTGGCAAGTCAATGCCCACTCAACATCGATCAACGACAGGTCAAAATCAACAATATTTTTTAATATTTAAAAATTTAATATTAATATTTTTTATTTTTTAATTTTAATTTAATAATTTATTTTAAATAAATCTAATTGCCATGTGGCATTTTTCATTGGTAAAAGATAAGCCACGTGACACTTTTCTATTGGCCAAAGTGACTTAATTTTTATTTAACGACCGTTATAAAATGGATCAAAAATAGAAGAAATTGATACTTTAGATACCAAATTGGAACAAAAAAACATTTAAGTACAAAAATAGAAAAATATGTATACTTCAGGAGCTAAATCGTGAGTTAAATCATTTTAATATTACAACTTTTTAAGAAATGTGGTATTTTTGTAACAGAATCTTTGAGTCAACAATGATAGATAAACTAAAATAAATAATTAAAAACTTTAATTCTTCAAAATTTAAAATACCCAAACTCCTTGCTTTATAAGCAAAACCCTCGAGTAAAAATGATAGATAAGATTTAAAAAAAAAAAATTATTCAAAGATTTAACCTTGTCTAACTTAAGAAACAAGTAAATGAAATTCTGGAAGATGCATATTTAGTTCACTATAACGGAATAGAGTAAGATTATAAGCATAATAGTATTACATAGTTGTATATTGATTAAATGAAAATAACAAGCAATAGCATTATGTTATTTCGTTGTGTAAAGGAATATATTAAAATCAAAAATTTACCATTAAATATATTTCTTCTCTATTTTATTACTATCTTATTAAATTTTTTAATAAATCTTATTTATTAAAATATTTTGTAATTATATTTTAAAAAATTAACTTGTTTAGTTTTAATATGTTAAAATCTTATCAAGTATAATAAAATAAAATAAATAATTTAATTTAATTTTTTAAAAATATATAATGAGATAGAAAATATTTAATAATATTTTAATTTTATTTAAAGGATAAATAGTAATTCATAAAAAAGGATAAAGTTTAATATGTAACTTGTTACCAGATTAATTGTCAAATATAAATATAGAATACAATATTGTTTTAGTTTAATATAAAATAATGTTATTTTTTATAAAAAAAAAGAGTTAAAAATATTTTTAATACATAATATGTAAATTTTAAAAAATATATGTTACAAATATTTTATTATTATAAAGAGGATGTCTATTAGGATAAAAAGTTTGATATATTTTAGGACTATAATTTATTAGGATAAGAAGTTTGATATATTTTGAGACTCGAATATTCGTTAGAAATAGAATTTTATTTCACTTCATTTACACTTCCTATGTTTATAAATATAAGCTTTGGAAAAACATTATATATATTCATATTAACGAATAAACTACATACTTCTCTATTGATCTTCAATTTCTATTGCTTTTACTCTATTTATTTTTTATTTTATAATATGTTATCAACACGATACTTAATTCTTTTTTCATGATTGTTTCTAATTTTTCCTTTCAAGTTTCCTCGAAAAGATTTATTCTAAAATTTTGAGTAAAATCGAAAAGATAAAAAACTAACCCTTTAAATGTGAATCTTGTCAAGAAATTAAGAAAGTTTGCATATGGATTGATAACCCCGGCAGAGAAGAAAACCAAAAATTTCAAAAAAAAAAAAGCCCAAAAGGGCTCGAAGCTGCGTCTCAAATGTTTAAGGCTTTTCCTTAACATGGTTAAACAATTATCTCAAAAATCTTATGCCAAGAAATGGGCCCTTTTACCCAAAAACGCCCATTTCTAACATTATTTACGAAAATGAGCCAACTTTTTGATTATTTACCGGAAATGGCCGAATTCCCCGAAAACGCGTCCATGTCAGCGCGATCACAGGTGCTGTGTCAGCAAAACGCTCCCCCAGGGACGCGTTTTGCCCCTTTTTTTAGGGTTAGGGTTTTTTGCTTGGTTTTAAGGTTTTTTAAGGGTTTAGGGTAATTACATTAGGGTTTAGGGTTAATTAATTAAATTAGGGTTTAGGATTTTTGGGTTAATTAATTAAATTATGTTTTAGTTTTTTTTAAAATAATTTTGTGTTTAGGATTTTGGAAAAAATATATTAGCAATATAATTTTTTTACAGTAATATTTGAAAAAATAATGTTGAGAAGACGTTTCGAACAAATAGTGTCCAAAACGCTTCAAGTAGGATGCACTTGTCGTCAAAAATTATCAAAAAAGCTCCCACGTGGACGCTCTTTTCTCTGATGAGTATCTGAAAAAATAATTTTGAGAAGACGTTTACAACAAATAGTGTCCAAAACGCTTCAAGTAGGATGCACTTGTCAAGAAAATTACTGAAAAAAGCTCCCACGTGGGCGCGCTTTTTCTGATGAGTATCTGAAAAAATAATTTTGAGAAGATGTTTCGAACAAATAGTGTCCAAAACGCTTCAAGCAGGATGCACTTGTCAAAGATTCTTGAAAAAAGCTCCCACGTGGACGCTCTTTTTTTACAGTAGTTCCTATTTGGCCTTAGACTATAAATGAGCCAAATTTCATTCTCAGGTTGCATAAGTTACAGCAAGAGAAATTGAGGCTAAAGTAGAATATAAACTGAAGATGAGTGAACGTATTAGTGCTGCTATTTACTATGATGGTGAGGTCTGTGACACCGAGAACGGCATTGCTTTTTTATCAGAGAACACAACGCGACTGGTTTTTAACCAGAACATAGATTTGACAGAACTTCGTAAAAAAATTAGGCGTAAAATCTTCGGAACGACGCCAATGGAAGTTTTGTCTATTAAGTATCGATTTTGTGCTTCGGTTGATCCCGTGAGATATGACTCATTCGACATCAAAGGTCCTCGTAGCTTGGAGGCAATGGTGCAGACTCATCTTGCTAGTGGATCACCCTATCTTGAGTTATATGTACAATTTTCATCGCCAAATGATGCATTTGCGACTTCAACATCTACTGCTGTTCGAGAGGAATACATGACCCCTAGCCGACACTCTGTTGTGAGAGGTAGAATACGGAAGCACCCGTGTTTGGTGGCAGTATGGAAAACACAACCCCTGCACGACACTCGGTTAGTGGATGGGACATGCACATCGGTGGGTCGATGTTCAATGCTGGATATACGTATTGCGAAATGACATCAACTTCTAATGGTTGGCAATCCACATATGATTGGGAACGTTATGAAACGTCCACAAGAAGGGATGATGTACTCCCTACGACGTCCACCGGCGAGGGGACCTCGTTCGTTGCAGATGATGGTGGGTCGGATGATGAGTCCGATATGGATCCACCTCGAGAGCCCGGCCTCAATGGTGCAGAAGTTGCATTATTTTTTGAACCGGAGCCTGTTCCAACCATACCTGAAGATGTTGAAGGGGGTTTAGATGAAGAAGAAGAAGATTCGCGATTCAGGGCGTACTCGCCTCCAGCCCACATGCATAATGTCGATCTATCTCAAGATGATGTGTTGGAGTTTCCAGATCTACCACATAGAAGGCGTGACCATACAAGTTCGTCATTGGATTTGGGTGAATTGGAAGTTGGTAAGGATTTTTCCAATAAGGATAGTTTTCTTGGTGCATTAAAATAACATAGCATCATGAACGGGGTTAACTACAACATGGTTAAATCCAAATCCGATAAGTATGAGGCCAAGTGTGCAGTGCAAGACAGTACATGTTCATGAAAAATCATGGCCTCGTTGAGGAAAATGATAGGCTTGTAGGAGATAAAAAAGTACAAAGGTCCACATACCTGTGTTGCCGATACAGTATCACTAGGTGTTTAGGGTTTTTGAATAATACTGTTATTACATAATGTTGCATTATTTAACGTACTTCGTTGACAGGTGTTTCGCAAGATCATCCCAAGATGGATTCAGATATGTTAGCTAGCTTAATACTACCGACAGTGAAGGTGGATCCCATGACTTTAGTGCCGGTCTTAATTGCCAATATTCGTAGCCAATTGAGGTACACGCCCTCTTACCGCAAGGCTTGGATAGCTAAGCAGAAGGCGTTGGAAAATTTGCATGGTTGGTGGGACGCTTCATATAATGAAGTGTGGCAGTGGTGTCAGGTGCTGGAGAGATATGTCCTAGGTTGCATAACAGACCTTGAAACGGCACCTGCGTACTACAATGACCGATTGCTCCGTGGATGCCAAGTGTTTAAGCGTATGTTCTGGAGCTTTAAGCAATGCCGAGATGCATTTCTATACTACAAGCCATTGGTACAAATTGACAGTACCTTTATGTATGGTAGATATACCCATCGGCTATTGCTAGCTGTGGCACAGGATGGCAGTGGGAGAATCCTTCCAATTGCATTTGCAATAACATCGGGAGAGTCAGCTGATGACTGAGATTTCTTTCTTTCTAGGTTAATGAGGCATGTCTGCCCCCAACATGATATCTGCGTTATATCGGATCGGGGCATTGGAATACTAGCCGCAATTGAATGACAGGGAAGCCTATGGCATCGCACACACCATCGGTATTGCCTAAGGCATGTTGCGTCCAACTACTACGAGCAATATCGATCTACAAGTGAACGACGACAAGTGACCAACATGGGTATTTAATCTCTATTAATATAATTTCGTTTGTAATATTCAATTTATTCTGAATGGAAGAGTGGTATGTAATTTTCGCTATCAACTTATATTGGCAGGGTATGAGATAAGTAAGGACCGTTTTCATGAGATGTTAGCGGTTTTGAGTTCAGTTAACGAAGAAGGCGCAGACTACCTCTGTAACATACCTTTCGAACAGTGGACACAAGCATACGACGGCGACCTATGATATGGTCATATGACCTCAAACCTAGTTGAATGCATAAATTCTGTTCTAAAAGGAACGCGTCATTTGCCGATAACATCGGTTGTGTGAGAGACATATTTTCTTTTAGCGGCACTATTTCCAAAGCGAGCAGCGAGTTATAAAGGCCAAATGCAGGGAGGCCATGTATGGTTCGTGAAGGTATTGCAAGAAATTAACAAGGTGAAGGCACGGGCCAACACCATGCACACAGTGTGTCACGATCGTGACAACCTATGGTTTTGTGTGACGGTGTTTGACAGACCGAACCAATGTATTATTGGCAGGCAATATCGTGTACACTTGAGAAATAGGACCTGCGACTATGGGATGTTTGACGCACTTCGTTATCCATGCGCTCATGTAATTGCAGCTTGTCAGAATCTCCGTTTGGATCCCATGAGCTATGTTGATGAAGTGTACAAAATAGAATACATGTACAACATGTGGAGACACGTATTCCCACTAGTCCCAGATGAACGTAAGTGGTCATGTCATGTCGTTTGCTCCGTTTAAGCTACTGCGGATAGAGAACTGCGTCGCAAACCAAAGGGTCGACCTTGCTCGACTAGAATACGTAACAATATGGATATCCGAGAAACAACCAACCAATAGAAGTTGTGCGGATGGTGTAGGAACCCAGGCCATACAACTCGATCATGTCCAAATCGGAATAGCTGATAGTTGTTGTAATAAAATTATGTTGCATTATTTATATTTTATTAAAAATATAAAAATATTAAAAATATTTCCTTATTCAAAAGAACTTTTATTTTATTAAAAATATAAAAAGTAAATTACAATTAAAATATTAAAAACAACTTTTATTTTATTAAATGAAACAATATAAAAAAGTTTGTACAAATATATTAACAAAAATCAATGTTGGTGCCGGTCGGAATCAGTGCCACATGGGGGTCGTCGACAGTTACACACTGGATTCCTCCTTGGTTCAGCTTCCGGCGGGGGTTGTGGTTGCTCCGGCAGGGGATCTGGTTGTGGGTGTTGGGAGGATGACCCACCTTGATAGAATAATGACTGCGGAGGTGTTTGCATCACCCATGGCGGAGGTGTTTGAATCCCATAAGGCGATGGGGATTGGTAAAAAGAAGAGCTCCCCGACGGTGACTCGTGCGATCCCTCATGCAATGACGGCCTATAGATCAGCGGTTGACTCGGAGCAATCGAGAACGGAGATGAATCGGGCAATGCATTCCGACCTGCCATAGGACTGGGAAAAGGAAACATATAAGGATTAGGATACATATAAGGGCTAGGATACGCACCTGGCATAATCTGAAAAGGCTGTGATATGGGTGTCGTCGGTTGAAGTGTTAGGCCCGGTGACTGTGTGGGCGCTGTTGATGGGCCCAGTGATTGTGTGGGTACTGTTGATGGGGCTCGTGTTGTCATCCATTCTTCTTGGATTTAAAGGGCCCCGTCGTTCCCTTTGGGCACGAATTTGCCGTTGCCTCTCCTCTTCCGACAGTAAATATGGCTTGCCATTATTCCTAAACCATGGCATGTATTCTGGCACGCACGCTAACTCAGAAACGATGATCGATTCCCGAGTAGGTATATAATCATACCGATTTTCCCACATTTTGATATATGCTGACCAGAATCTTAGCCAATCCGTATGCAACTGCCGTAAGTCGACTTTGTGCTCATTATCGAACACATCAGGTGCCACGGGAATCGGTTGTCGGAATCCAAATTGTCGCAATACTCTATCTGACTGGTGCATCTCCACGGTGGCATAGTTGACCAATGGGACCTTCACATGCCAAATGTTCGGATTTTGAAAGAATTCATCCGGAATTACTGCCCGAATTGCCGGATCCTCGTATGGTGTCCATTGAAACTATATGAACATGATAAAAATATTAGTTATATACATAATACTAAATACTAAATACTAAATACTAAATACTAAATACTAAATACTAAATACGAAACGACTATTTTATTATGTATATATATTTTATTTAATACTTACTTGTGCTTCCGACCGTTGGTCTAATAGAAGCCGTATATCTTCAAGAGAGGTAGGTATTCCAACATAACTCGTCGAATGATTCCACCTAATTAAATAAATTTTTAGCATACAATTATATTTTAAATCTATGTAATAATTGTAAAATCTAATATAAAATTTACCTCGTTATGAGTGGAAATGTATATGGGTGGTCCACTCGAGGACGTAAAAATGGAAAGTGAAATCGTGCCCATGATTGCAGTAGTGATAGGCAACCTCCGATTTTGGCTTTATTCGGTCGCGTTGCCCCGCACATCTCCCGGTACAATGTTGCTAACACGGTAGACCCCCAACTAAATTCACCAGCTGCTCTAAAATCAACGAGTTTCAGCAGCCATCTCAAATGTACGAGGTTTCGTGACAAGTCCGGCATCAGATAACCTCCAATCATCTCAAGAATGTATGCCCGAGCATATCGTATTCTTTCTAGTTCAGTCGAATCATTATCCGGCTCCGGGAATGTGTCTCATAACCAGCCCATCTCGATCCAACCTCCGTTAATATTATCCGGAATAGCACCCAAAAGCTCGTAGCATATGGCTCCCCAATCAGCAGATTGAACGGACCCAGTGACTGCGTACCCATCCACCGGCAATCCCAATTGCAACTGCACGTCTTCCAGAGTGATAGTACACTCTCCGCATAGAAGATGGAAAGTGTGCGTCTCAGGTCTCCACCTTTCTATCAACGCATTGATTAGTTTCGGGTCCAACTTGCACCCCCGGCCTATCGTGACCAAGTGCCAAAAACCCGCTTCCCGCAGGTAATTCTTTATCAACGGCGATGGAGGACCAGACACATTACGAATATAACATTGCAACACCTGATCTACAGACTGTTATAAAAAATATAAAATAAAAATTAATTAAAATTGCATAAATGAAAAAAATATTAAATAGTATTGAAAAATTAAAATCATCACTTACCATTGTCATTTGATCGACAGAGATGTATTTATTATTGAGACGAATTAATTCTCCGGCCATTGCTAACACGATCGAATATTTTTTTAATTTAAAAAAAATAATTCAAAAAAATTTTAAACAGAGCTTTTTTGCAAAAATTAAAGAGAGCTTTGAGAAAATTTGAGAGAAATTTGAGAGGAGGACTTTTGTGTGAAAAAAATGAAAGGGGGCCTTTTATAGTTTTTTTTTTTACCGTTGGAGCCCAAATGGCAAAAAAAAATTAGCCGTTGGGGGGTTAAAAAAGGGGCAAAACGCGTCCCTAGGGAATTTCTTTTCCGTTGCTAATGGTGTTGCCGCCTCCTTAGAACACCATCGTTTTTGTGGACTATCGTTTCTTTTCAGTTTCCATCCCTATAGTAGTAAATTTCTTGAATTTTCCTTTGTTTAGATCTGATCTAAATTTTATTGATTGATAAATTAACCAAGATGTTCATTCGACAACTCAGATCTGGGTAGCGGGTAGTGCAAAGTGCATATCTATACGAGATCTTGCACTGTTTCATTTTTGCTAATAATTGTTAGTGGAAGTGGAAGTGGACATGGACGTGGTTAGTGGAATAATAATAATGGTCAAAAGGGTGGTCATAATAATTCTTCTCACCAATAAAATTGAAAAAATAAAGATAACAAGAGTTCTTAGGAGAACCTTTTAAGGAGTGGAAATAACTTATGTTACCAATGTGGTATGAAAGGTCATTGGTCATGTATCTATTATACACCTCAACATTTTATTTAATCTCAATCAAGATTTTACTAAACTAAAAAGGGAGATTTTTCTGAGACGAATTTAGCATGTTGAATCAAATTTGGTATACAAGAATGATAACTCCAATGGATTGGATGATATAACACATCTAGAAATAGAACACTTCTTCGAGGATCATGATTAAAGAAAACATTATTTTATTAGGAATATAAATAATTAAAATTATGTTATTGTTTTATTATTCTATATTATGCAATTGAGATATTTCTTGTTAATATTGGTAAGTTTATTGCTAAAGATTTCAATGATTAGTGTATGTTAGATTGTCAATTGGAATAAAAATCGCAAAATTGTTATTTATATATAAAATGGTTTGGCAAAATTATCGATTAACACCTCCTACTTCACCATCATTTGAGAACATAACTTCTTATATTTTTATAAGAACATGATGTTTTATACGCATTAACATTTGTACTCATCATGCCAATAAGCTATAAGAAATGCTCACCATATAATTGATTTTTTGTTAGAGTCAAATATTTCTCATTTTAGAATTTTTGGATGTGCAATATATGTTAATATTGCTCCACCATAATGCACAGAATGGGTATCCACAATATATATTAAATTTGAATATGCTTCTCTTATTAAATATTTTGAACAATTAAGAGATTCAATTAGAACAAGATCTGTCGATTATTATTTTGATTACAATTTTCCAAATATTAAAGGGAGAGAATAAACAACTACATGAATAAATTAGTTGGAATGGATTGCCATTATCTAGATCTTCATACAAAGTAATGTGAATTGAAAGTTCAAAAGATAATTCATTTTAATGCAAATCAACTATCATATGCATTTACTGGCCTAATGACAATAACTAAGTCTCATATACCAACTAAAAATGTTTTAATTCAAATCAGTGTCACAATAGGACAACCTGTTAGAAAAAAATGAAAGTAAGTCATGCTTCATGATAGACCAATTGGTTCCAAAGATAAAAATTCTCGTAAAAGAAAATAATAAATCAATGGGTGCTCCTCAGGAGATCCAAAACATAAATAATCATGAAAACTCCATAAGAGATTCAAGTACCTAAAAATGAAAATAGTGAAAAATGACCACATCTCGATAAATTATGTCGCTACAGAAAAATATGAAATCAAAATGAAGAGTTGTCGATAACATATATATAATATTACTGTTGAAATAATGAAAGAAAGTGCGGATCTTGAATATAAGTTTGTCAAGAAATGTAAACATGAAAATGATTGGTCAAAATACAAAGATACAATTCAAGTAAAATTAATTCGTTTTCCGATCATGAAATTTTTGGACCAATAGTCTAAGCATATAAAGGTGTAAAACTAATGGGGGTACACATGGGTTAACGTATGCCATTTGTCCCTCTATTTTTCATAAATTTAGAATTTAATCATCGTACTTGTATTTCTAGGAATTTAATCATTCTACTTTTCAAATTTTAAAATTCAGGTACAACTATTAACACTGTTAAAATTATTTTGTTAAATTTAGGTTCATTACAACGCCATTATTTTAGTTATATTGCTACTAAGTGAGTTTTTTTTTTCAAAATGTCACACCAACAAATATAACAAAAAAAATAGTGTTAACAATTTGACTTAAATTTTGAAATCTGAAAAGTAAATGGACTAAAGTCCTCGAAATAAAAGTATATAGACTAAATTCCAAATTTAGGAAGAATAAAGGGACCTATGGCATAGTTTAACCATAAGGTAAAACCAACTGAATGACTAATAGTTGAAGGAAGATTATAAACATGATCCAACATGTTTATGTATTTTTTTTGAAATATCATGATCTTAGTTTCTTATGATTGTTGTATACATTAATCTAAATATTATTGAAACTCTTGAAGAGATACCAAAGTAGTAAAGAAATGATTTGAGATAAAAGACATTGGAAAACAAATTTTTGCCTTAACTTGCAATCACTTTACATATGAATTTTTTTCTCTATAACTTCACGTATATTAAAAGGGCCATAAAGAGATTTTATATGGATAAAAGTATTTCAATTGAGTACCCTAATAGCTATAAGATTGATAGAATTGATAGATGTAAATAACTACGCTTTTCTTTCTCAAAAGAATGGCATAATAAAAAAAACCGAACACAATAAGTTTTCTTGAAGTTCTTTCTCATCCATAACTTTCAAAAGAATGGTGATATAAATGTTTAACAAATCAATTCAAGTGATAATTTTTTGGTCAATAATTTGAGCGATAATTTGAAAAATTAGTATTCAAGATTGAAATGTATAAAATCTAAGATCTTATGTGATATTGTAATGAGGCAAAGTAAATATGTGTTGTACTCTTTTTCCCTTAACAGAGGTTTTGCCACATTAGATTTTCTTGGTAAAGTTTTTAACAAGGTAACATGTTATGCATATTAAAAATATGTGTACTACTTTTCCTCTACTAAGAAATTTTCCTTCAAACTTATTTTTATCTTAGCAAAGTTTTTGTAAGGCATATTATCTATCTATGGACATCTAAGGAAAATGTTATAAATAACTTTAAAGTGAATGTCTACTTTATGACTTTAATATCCATTAGAATTAGAATTCTACTTCTTATATATAGACTTAAAAAAATTATATATATCATATTAAAAAAATAAATAATACTTATTTTATCTCTTTATTTTCTATTTTTTACTTATTTTTTGAAATGGAAATGTTTTCATTAAAGACTGTCATAAAATTAACCGAGAAATAATCAAGAGAGTGCATCGATATAGAGCACTGATAGACTAAACTAACAAGATAGTAGAAAACCAAAATACTAGGGGGAAAATAAATAGATAACCCTCCAGAAAAACTGAAGCTACATCAATGGTAGACCTGATCATAGGCCGGGCCACTCGCCTAGGTCCGAAGGCTTGCCCAAAAAGTAAGAGGGTTTGGAAAAAAATATAGGCTCAAAAAATGGGCTTGATAAAAAATAAGGCATGTTTCGTAAATAGAATAGGCCGGGCCACCCACCCAAGCCTAAAGACCCGCCCGAAAAGTGGAAGGGTTTGGGCAAAAGTATAGGCCCGAAAAATAGGCTTGGATAAAAAAATAAGGCTCGTTTTCTAAACGGAATGGGCCGGTCCTCGGGTAAGATTTTTTTGCCTGGGCTCGGCCTAACCCAGCCCAGATTTGATTAAAATTTTTTCATTGTTGTTTTGTTGTTGTTTTGCTGCCATTTTGTTGTTATTATTTGAATATTGTATAACTCTTGCTCTATTATTAATTTTGCTAATATTTTAGAGGTATTTGCTTGTTAAGTTGCAATTAATTTAGTATATTTGATGTATTATATTTTTTAAATTTGTTTTTATGTAAAAAAAATTAATATGGGTAGATCGGACTAAGCTTGGGTTTAACATTTTTTATCTGGACCTAGCTTGGATAAAAATTTAGACTTATTTTTCGAGTTGAGCCCAAACCTAAAAAACGGGCTTAAAATTTTACATTGGCCCGGCTCGAACCTAACCTGACCAATGATCAGGTCTAATCAATGGTAGTTAAAAGACCAAGCAACTATGAAAATGAAGCCAAGTCACAATGAAGCTGTGGAAACAAAAATGCAGGCCCTTCTTCCACCCAGAAGAGGTCAGATGCAACATTTAGAGCTTCCTTGTCCAGAAGATGGGCAACCTAATTTCTAGTGCAATGAACGTGTCAGAATTCACACCAATCAAACATAACAGCCAAAATTCGAGCATTATGCCCAAAGTACCCAATAGAGACTTGTCAGCTCGGGTGGAATAAAAAATTTTGATAACAGTGAAAGCATCACCTTCCAAATAATCCCGTGAAGCCCCAAATTGCGAGCAAATCAAAAAGTAGAATTCTCAGCAACTGCCTTTTCCATCTAAGAATCCACAAAGTAAGACTTGAAACTCATACAAAGATCCATTAAAAGACCATTGGAGTCCCTAATAACAACCCCCACACCATAATTGTTGTTATGTGCAGAGAACCCAACAACAAAATTAACTTTAAACACTGAATTCGACAGAAGGGACTAAGGATAGGCTATAACGGAAGGGACCAAGAAAATGTTTAGCCTCAAAAAATCCACTCCCAAAAGATTATAAAATGTTATATATAGTCTACTAACATTTAACCTAACAAAGATAATTATGTCCTTAAATGAAAAGTGACTTAAGCTTGTTTGGACACAAAATTGTCCCTATAATTTTTTTCACCTGTCAGACTTTGGTGTTGCGACACCCATGATAGGGGGCACTTGGTGTCATGACACAACCTTGCTGGTGTCGTGACCTCTATGATAATGGCCATTAGGTTTCTTCACTTCAACAATTGGCTTAGAGTCACGATCTCGAGGGCTTGTAGTTGTGACTTTGAGGCTCAATGTCGCGACACCACACACTTAGTGTTGCAACTTCAACGACAGGTTGCTCCAAGTTGGGTCTTCATTGAAGTTCACTTTCTTGAGGTGATAGAGGCTCGGATCTAGTCACCATATTGCTGATCATCATCCCGAGCACCATTAGTAGAACTAGGGCACTCATAGTCAAACTTATTATATCCTAGGAGCCCACAAACATAGCAGAAAACATGCAACCATTCATACTTAAGAAGACTCTGTATTGGTTTTCCATTGGTACCAAGAAAGGATATGAGTGGAGTCAAAGGTAGGGGTATAGCTAGGGGGACTGGCAGGGGTGTGGTGTTCCCTGAAATGGAAAATTTTCTATTTAGGCTCTTTAAAATTTTTAAAATTTTAAATTAGTAAAGGTAAAATTACACTTTGCCCCTATAAATGATAAAAAAATGATTTAATCCTTTAAAAATTATAAATATATAGACTATTAAAAGGGTGAAATTACATTTTTACTATCGTAAAAATTGCAATTTAATTTTAATCCCCTAACAAGTTTTTTTTAGCTTCGCCCTTGGTCAAAGGAAACTGAAAGAGTCACACGAAAGCGCATAAACTGCCTCAAACTCAACTTCGCTAAATTAGAATCAAACAGACAAAATTGGCCAATGCGAGCACCTATATGTTCAGCAGTACTAGCAACCAACAAGTTCGAAGGTAGAGCATAAACTTGAACCCAGAAATCCACCTTAACAAATAGATAATTCGAAGGGCGTAGATTACCATCATACACCTTAAACAACAAAATATGTTTTTTAAAATACTAAGAAGCTTTAGCTATGACACAATCTTTATCTCGTAGCGAACCAAATTTAATGAGTGTGATATTCTCTTCCAGTGTTGAAAACCATGTAGAGTAAGATAACTTCCAAATCGAATGACACATGGAAATGAACGCATCCCATTTTGGAGGATGATGGGCGTCGAAACCACCAAATATAAATTCATACAACAAAATAACAGTAAATGGTAGTATAGAGTAGTACGGTCGAATCCACAGGGACTGACTATCTAATTTTGCCTTTTCCGTGACTGAGAATCGCCATGTCATGTCATCACGATCGTGCCCACGACCTGTGTGTAGAAATGCTGAAAATAAAAATAAAAATGGGGGGTTTAAATTGATTAAGATAATAAAATAAGAAAATACGAAAAATAAAATAAAATAAAAACAAATTCAAAAATGCAAAAATAAATTTAAGAAAATAAAACAAATGGATAAATAAAATATTTTTTAAGCTTAGCCTTAGCCTTGGTGTACTCCAATCTTGAATCGATCCTTGAAATAGATTTTCCCTTCAAAGTAATAAGTTGATTATAGCGACCAAGAACGTCCCGATCGCCAACTTTTCCTTATGTAGTCAATGTCGGTACGACCTGCAAATTGACCCTTGCCAAATTTCTAACTGCGATATACGTGTTCGCAATTTAATATTTTGACAGCCTTGCGATCTGAAAAACCCAACTCGAATCAACAGCCTCAACCGTGTGGGTCGTTTAAATTCGATCTCTATCTCTCTTGATGGAATCCAACTGGCTTTTTCCACCTAGACACGCCAATTTGTTCGCAGGAATTTGAACACAACACGGCCGATTCGTCTTCCCAACTGTTCACCAAACAACTCCAACCCAACATGCACTTTTTGAATCGAAGCTGAATCAACTTTAAAGGACGAATTTGTACTATCTCATATACCGGAGAGATAGAAAATATTGCGTTAAGAGTTTTTTTGAGCGGGCTCGTATCTCATGATTGTTTTATTGGAGCAATTTTCGGGCTAAAGCTAAAAAGGGTTTAGTTAATCATGGAAAAATCATGCTTTGAAAATAGATTTGTGGAATTGTGGGTGATGGAAAGGGGAAGGGCCTTGGAAGGAAATTAAACCAAAAGGTTGAAAGTAAAAGAAAAAAATTAAAATGGCAGAATATAGCACTGACGCTGGTAAGGAAAAAAAAAATAAAGAATTTATTAAATGCCAAAGCCCAAGTGTGTTCAATTGGTTGTAGCCTAGATTTTTCCTAAATATTATCACTACATAATTCTAAATTTAAAAATAAAATTTAAACTAGAATTTAAACTAATTATAGAGTTGTAATAATATCAAAAATCCTTCAATCTTTATCTAGCCACTTTTAAAAAAAATATTCAACCCTTCAATCTTTATCCAGTCATATATGAATCTTCAATCTTTCAATCAAGCCGTCCTCTTTGCTTTTTGTTCTAATTTAGCCCTTTTTTGTAAGAGTTTGAATTTAGCACACCAACTTCATTCCTGATAAGAAAAATCCAAATTTAATAGCATTTTATTTGATAATTAGCCAAAAATAAATATATAAAAAATACGAATTTATCTTGCTATCAAATTCTCCCTACTTAGCCGATGCTTGTCCTCAAGCGTGATATACTCTAAAAATAATTTGTCAATCCCTTTCAAAATCAAAACCCCCTTTCCTAGTCAAGCATACATAAAACAATTAGGTGAATCAAAAATAAACAATTGCTAAACTCAATCAATAAGAATTTTATAAAATCTCAAACAATATGTCAAACTCAACTATTTCACTAAATTTAGGCTCAATCAAACATGCGAAACGGTCATACCCAATATATACTTTTATTTATATCTATATACATTTTTTATTTTTTTTTGTTTTTTGTTATATTTTTTTTCAAACGTAGTCAAGTCTTTTGACGCGAAGTGAGATGACAACCAAGCACCTCACTCCGGTTACTTAACCCGACACGTTCTCTTTATTTATTTTTAACGAATTTGAGACATAATCAAACCTTTTGACGCGAAATGAAATGACAACCCAAGTACCTCATCCCGGTTACTCAATTTCATCTGTCCCTAATCGATTTATTTCAAGGCAGCTCAGTTAGCGGAGTGTTACAAGCTTCGGCTCGTCACCAAACCTTTTGACGTGAAATGAGATGACAACCCAAACACCTCATCCCGGTTACTCAACTTGGTCACATTTCCGAATCTTCACTCTTAACCAAGCTATTAGCAAACTTATTTATTTATTTTTAACTGAGTACTTTCATTAGGCAAATTCAGCAAAACCAACAATTTTCATGAAATATTGACTAAGGCATCACATTTTTAGTTCTACAAAATATTCATTGATCAAGCTAGCAATAGTTATTCATGATTCACCCACTTATTTAAATAAACTAAAAATAAGAATTAGAGGTTTATTTCCGAAACGAATTAAGAAATTATTCTTAGCAAAACACATGCAAAAAGAAAGTATGACATGATGCAAAATTCCTCCTACTTAGCCTACATTGCCCTCAATGTGCAAAAAGAATAATATGAGTGGAGAAAATGTACTCCCCGTTTATATTTAATGGGCTAGAGGGCGGTGGAAGTGATCACTTTGTAGTATGTTGGGGATGCTTGAGATGTTGGCTTCCACTGTTTCGAGGCGAGCTTCAATGCAATGAAGTCGTTTATCTACAGTAGAAGGTGGTTGCTCCTGGAAAACAACACAATCAAATGGATTAAAATAATATTTATTTAATTCTCAAACTAAAATAGAATTCAAAATTAAATAAAATAAATAAAAATAAATGTGGGTTACCTCCCATAAAGCACTTTTTTTAATGTCGTTAGCTTGACAACCTAGAAAATTTAATCGTCCGGCTCCTCGAAAAATAATTCCTCCACCACGTGTACTTGAAAGTTCTCGTAAAAGGGTTTTAACCTTTGACCATTGACTTTAATACATTTCCCAGATTCCTTGCTTTTAATTTCAACTGCACCATGAGGAAATATTTTAGTAATAACAAAAGGACCAAGCCATTTGGTTCGAAGCTTACTCGAAAAAATTCTCAGTGTAGGATCGTAAAGTAACACTTTCTGGTCAACTGAAAATTGTTTGTGAGATATTTTTTGGTCATGAAACGCCTTGGTTTTGTCTTTATAAATTTGGGAATTTTCATATGCATCTCGCCGGATTTCTTCAAGTTCTTGAATGTTTAATTTTCGATAATTACCTGCGGCGTCCAACTCCATGTTGCATCTTTTTACTGCCCAAAATGCCTTATATTTTAACTCCACTAGAAGGTGACACGATTTACCGAATATGGGTCGGTAAGGGGACATTCCTATGGGTCCCTTGTAAGCAGTACGGTATGCCCACAATGCATCGTTTAATCGTAAGCTCCAGTCTTTCCTATTTGGTTTCACGGTCTTTTTTAGAATCGACTTTATTTCGCGGTTCGAAACTTCCGCTAGACCGTTTGTTTGTGGGTGATAAGCCGTGGCCACACGATGTGTCACCCTATACTTTTTTAGTAGAGTATCAATTACCTTGTTGCAGAAATGAGTTCCTCGACCACTGATTATTGCTCTCGGTGTGCAAAACTTGGAAAAAATAAAGTTCGTTAGAAAATCCACTACAGTTTTAACATCGGCATGTCAGGTAGCTTTAGCTTCTACCCATTTAGATATGTAATCTACAGCGATAATAATGTAAACATTATTAAATGATGAAATAAACGGTCCCATAAAATCGATGCCCCACACATAAAAAATTTCACATACATGTATAGGTGTTAGGGGCATCTCACTTTTTTGGCTTAAATTCGCCACTTTTTGACAACTCTCACAAGTTTTGCAAAATAAATAAGCGTCATGCAATGTGTGTGGCCAAAACAATCCACACTCAAGTACCTTATGTGCGGTGCGTTTAGGATCGAAATGCCCTCCACAAGCATAAGAATGACAAAAAGAAATGATAGATTGTACCTCAATTTCTGCGACACATCGTTGAATTACCTAATTTAAGTAGTGTTTCCATAGGTATGGATTGTCCCAAATATAATATCGTGAGTCTTTTTTAAGCTTGTCCTTTTCAGAACGTGATAGGTTGGAAGAAACAATACCTGTAGCGAGGTAATTTACCATATCTGCAAACCATGGGTAAACTGTTTGAGCTGACAGAAGACTTTCATCCGGAAAGTCATCTTTCAGAGGTGTGTCTTCTTTTGAAAAGGGAATTCGACTCAAATGATCAGTTATTAAGTTCTGACTTCCTTTCTTATCCTTGATCTTGAGATTAAATTCTTGTAAGAAAAGAATCCATCGAATCAGCCTAAGTTTTGCCTCTTTTTTCCCGATCAAATATTCAATGCTGCATGGTCAGAAAAAAAACAATAACTTTAGTGCCTAATAAATATGATCTAAATTTTTCCAAAGCAAAAAAAATAGCTAATAATTCTTTTTCAGTAGTTGAGTAATTGCTCTAGCCAGTATCTAGTGTTTTAGAGGCGTAGGATATGACGTGAGGTTCCTTCCCAATTCTTTGCCCAAGGACAGCTCCTACACTTTGGTCGCTTGCATCGCACATGAGCTTGAAAGGGTAGTCCCAATTTGGCGGCTGTACTATAGGAGCTGAAACAAGCTTTTGTTTGAGAATGTCGAACGTATCTTTGCACGCTTGACCAAATTTGAAATCTTTATCTTTTTGCATTAGATTACAGAGCAGTCGCGAAATATTAGAAAAATCCCTAATGAATCGCCTATAAAAACCTGTATGACCAAGAAAAGAACGAATTTCCCTCACAGTTGTGGGGTATGGAAGTGAGTTGATAACATTAGTTTTCGCCTTATCGACCATGATCCCTTCAGTGCAAACAATATGCCCTAAAATCAATCCCTTATCTGCCATAAAAAGGCATTTTTCATAATTAAGAATTAGATTAAATTCTAGACATCTCTCCAAATTTTTAACGAGGTTTGACAGGCATTCATTGAAAGAATTTCCACAAACTGTAAAATCATCCATAAATACCTCAATTATTTTCTCGACATAGTCAAAAAATATACTTATCATACACCTCTAAAATGTGGCTGTGCATTGCAAAGTCCAAACAACATTCGTCTGTAGGCAAACGTGCCAAAGAGGCATGTAAACGTTGTTTTCTCTTGGTCCTCTGGTGCCACTGGAATTTGGAAAAAACCTGAATAACCATCAAGACAACAGTAGTGAGTTTTTCCCGCTAAACATTCTAACATTTGATCAATAAAAGGAAGTGGAAAGTGGTCTTTTCGAGTTAAAGAGTTCAACTTCCTGTAATCTATACAGACTTTCCACCCATTTTGGACTCAAGTGGGAACTAAATCTCCTGTTGCATTTTTTATTACAGTCATACCAGTTTTCTTGGGTACCACATGAATTGGGCTGACCCAATTACTGTCGAAAATTGGATAGATCATCCCGGCGTCCAATAGCTTTTGAATTTCCTTTTTGACAACCTCCATCATTGGTGGATTAGGGCATCTTTGAGCTTCTCTCTTTGAGCTTGTGTTTTCTCATATCGGTATTCTATGCATACAAGTCGAGGGACTTAACCCTTTTATGTTGGCAGTCGTCCATCCGATAGCCCCTTTATAGTCTCTTAAGACTCGAATTAAATTCTCCTCTTCCAATCCTGAAATTTTACTTGAAACTATTACCGGTAAAGTGTTTCCATTACCTAGATAGGCACACTTCAAGTGTTCCGGAAATGGTGTAAGCTCTATTTTTGGGGCCTGCAAAATAGAAGGCAACAATTTAGTTTTAGAAGGAGAAAGTTCAAAGTACTTACCTTGGCTTCTAGGGAATTGAGGAGTCTCTAATAGAACAAAAGTTTCCTGAGTCGGTTCTCTGAACGTCATTATCTTCTCAAATATCCATCGTATTGATATCTAAACTTTTGGAAAGTATAGTTTGTAATCCATCCCCTTCATGACACTCATAATGAAATTTCGTTAGGGGCTCAATAATATCAACACTAGAAATATTTGACATTGTGTTGGGTTGGTCCATCGCCTCATAAACATTAAATTTTACCACTTCACCGTTCAATTCCATAGTGAGGGTTCCACTACGAACATCAATATTTGTACGTGCAGTACTTAGGAATGGTCTCCCGAGTAGAATATCAAAAGCATTTTTTGAGTGGTTGTCCTCCATATCGATGATGTAAAAGTCTGCAGGAAAAATTAGTTCATTTACCTTTACGAGAACATCTTCCAGTACCCCTTTTGGATATACGCATTACTTGTCCGCCAATTGAATAATCACCCCTGTTTCTTTCAAAGGACTCGTGTTTAGCAATTTAAAAATAGATAAATGTATTACATTAATATATGCTCTTAAATCACACATGACTTTCTTTATGCCAATATTACCTATTTTGCAGGATATAGAAAACATACCTTGGTCCTTATACTTAGGCGGGATTTTCCTTTGTAGCACCGCAGAAACGTTTTCTCCTACGTTCACCCATTCGTTTCCTTGGAGCTTTTTTTTGCCGGTACACAGTTCTTTCAAAAATTTTGCATAGCGTGGAACCAATTTAATTGCATCAAGTAAAGGAATATTAATTTCTACATTTTAGAATGTCTCAAGGATTTCTTTTTCCTCTCGTTCCTTTTTAACTTTGGCGAGCCTTCCAGGGTATGGGGGAGTTACAACAAATGGTTTATGAGGTGCTGGTTCAGTGAGAGCTACTAGTTCTGTTCAACTTCGTGGTCATGACTCGTGCCAGGCACTAGTTCTGGCTCTTTCCTATTCTTTACGGTCACAACACTTGCATTTGGACGTGGAATCGGCTCAGTTTGAGATTGTAATTTTCCTTGGTTCTCCAAACGACTAACCGTAAGAGTTAGCTTACCTATTTGCTGATCCATTTCTTGGAGATGCGCTTTAGTCTTTTGTTGGAACTTTTCGATGCTAACGACTAACCTTTCTACTATGGTTTCGAGAGATGACTTTGGAGGTTGATACTGTTGAGGTGGAGGTGGTCTTAGTTGATATGGTTGATTGTATCGAGGGTTCAATCCATAGCTTAGATTTGAGTGGTCCCTCCACCCTGCATTGTACGTGTTCGAATATGGATCAGAGCGACTTTGAGGTGGCCCTGGGAAGTCCTCTATGATATCTACTTGTGCAGTTGTGCCCTCAAGTAAAATCGGGCACGAGTCGGTAGGATGATCAGGCTTAACACAAATATCACACAACTGAGTTGGGTTCGTCTATCCTGCAAGCATATTTTTAACCACATTAGTAAGTTCATCAATCTTATTTACTATGGAAGGAGTACTTAGCTCATGAACCCTTCTTGTAGGTTCCATAGGTGGTCGATGCTGTTGAGAATTTGCAGTCATGGTCGAAATTAATTACCTATCTCTTTGGGGAGTCATGTTCACAAGAGCCTCTCCACTAGCGGCATCAATCATCTTCATTTCCATTGGGAGTAACCCCTCGTAGAAATATTGTAAGAGCGATTGTTTAGATAGGCCATGTTGTGGGCAACTTGCGCACAACTTCTTGTATTGCTCCTAACATTCATAGAGTGATTCTGCTTATTTTTGCTATATTCTAACTAAACTCCTCCTTAATTCAGCTGCTCGAGCTGCTGGGAAAAACCTGTCAAGAAACAATCGAGACATATCAGTCCAAGTATTAACAGACCCCGGAGGTAAATAAAACATCCATTCTCTAGTTGAGTCGGCTAATGAAAAAGGAAAAGCTCGTAGTTTTATTTGATCCTCAGTTACTCCTTCTGGTTTCATGCTTAGACAAACCATGTCGAACTTTTTCAGATGAGTATGGGGGTTATCATTTTTCAAACCGCGAAAAGTAGGCAATAAATGTATCAACCCCTACTTTAACTCGAACGGTGTTTCACCCACCGGATAAGTTATGCATAGCGGTTGTTGTTCATCTGGTGCAGTTGCAAGTTGGAGTATAGTTTGATTTTCCATTTCGTCAGAATCTTCGGATGAGTAGATATATTCAGTGTAAGATCCTTCTTCAAAATTAGGTTGTGGTTGTTTACCGAGCCGAATAGCTTCTCTTCGAAGTGTTCGATCGAACTTTACTATCTTTGGTTCAAATGCTAGAGTCCCCGATTCTGACTGGTCATAAAGAAAACAAACAAAAATTACAAATTTTCACAAATCCCCGGCGATGGCGCCAAAATTTGATGGGCGTCGAAACCACAAAAAAATAAAATCCTACAACAAAATAATAGTAAATGGTAGTATAGAGTAGTACGGTCGAATCCACAAGGACTGACTATCTAATTTTGCCTTTTTCCGTGACCAGAATCACTGTCGCGGTCACAATCGTGCCCATGACCTGTGCGTAGAAATGCTAAAAATAAAAATAAAAATGGGGGGTTTAAATTGATTACGATAATGAAATAAGGAAATACAAAAAAATAAAAATAAAAATAGATTCAAAAATGTAAAAATAAATTTAAGAAAATAAAACAAATGGATAAATAAAATATTTTTTAAGCTTAGCCTTAGCCTCGGTGTACTCTAATCTTGAATCGATCCTTGAAATAGATTTTCCCTTCAAAGCAATAAGCTGGTTATAACGACCAAGAACGTCCCGATCACCAACTTTTCCTTATGTAGTCAATCTCGATACGACCTGCAAACTGACTCTTGCCAAATTTCTAACTATGACACACGTGTTCGCAATTTAAGATTTCGATAGCCTTGTGATCTGAAAAACCCGACTCGAATCAACGGCCCCAACCGTGTGGGTCTTTTAAATCTGATCTCTATCTCCCTTGAAGGAATCCAACTGGCTTTTCCCACCTAGACACGCCAATTTGTTTGCGGGAATTCGAACACAACACAGCCGATTCGTCTTCCCAACTGTACGCCAAACAACTCCAACCCAACGTGCACTTTTTGAATCGAAGCTGAATCAAATTTAAAGGATGAATTTGTACTATCCCATATACCGTAGAGATAGAAAATACTGCGTTGAGAGGTTTTTTTGAGCGGGCTCGTATCTCACGATTGTTTTATTTGAGCAATTTTCGGGCTAAAGCTGAAAAGGGTTTAGTTAATTATGAAAAAAAATCATGCTTTGAAAATAGATTTGTGGAATTGTGGGTGATGGAAAGGGGAAGGGCCTTGGAAGGCAATTAAACCAAAAGGTTGAAAGTAAAAGAAAAAAATAGAAATGGCAGAATATAGCACTGGCCCAGATAAGGAAAAAAAATAAAGAATTTATTAAATGCCAAAGGCCGAGTGTGTTTAATTGGTTATAGCCATTAGGTATTTTTACACACTTTTAGTACTAAAATTTAGCTAGATTTTTCCTAAATATTATCACTAAATAATTCTAAATATTATCACTACATAATTCTAAATTTAAAAATCAAATTTAAAGTAATTACAGAGTTATAACAATATAAAAAATCCTTCAATCTTTATCTAGTCACTTTTAAAAAAATCTTCAACCCTTCAATCTTTATCCAGTCATCTTTGAATCTTCAATCTTTCAATCAAGCCCTTCTCTTTGCTTTTTGTTCCAATTTAGCCCCTTTTTGTAAGAGTTTGAATTCAGCACACCAATTTCATTCCTGATAAGAAAAATCCAAATTTAATAGCATTTTATTTGATAATTAGCCAAAAATAAATATATAAAAAACACGAATTTATCTTGCTATTAGAGGACGAGAGCGTTGAACCTTATACGCAACCCAACAATCAGAAGTAGATGTCACAGTTGTGTCAAGAATGTCGACAATATCAAGGTCTCTGACTCATCCTCTATCAACTTGAAATTCTACCAACCTTGACCCAACTATTACCACCGAGAAGACAGAAACACAGAATAGAGAACAACCAAAAATCACTAAAAACAAAAAGTAACTGTAACTGGGAAATCAAAAGAATAGCTAAAGTAAAACTTAGGGACAAGACTTACACAGAGCAAGACAAAACACTCCCAAAACTTCCACCGAAAAAATCAAGGAGACTATATTTTCCTTTTTGTACTTTCCTTCCTCTTTATAAGCCTACCAACTTAATTTTCAAACTTACACCAAATAATATCCTTAAGGGTAATCTACAAAAATAGTCACTTTTGTTTGTCTCAGGTTACATTTTAGTCACTTATGTTTGAAATGTTACGTTTTAGTCACTTATGTTATTATTTTGTTACGAAGTGATTTAAGTTCCGTTATCTCTCTAATGGTAATCCTACGTGGCAGTCCAACTAGATTTTAAGTGCCAACTTGGATTTCTAAATGGCATGAAAATAGATTTTTAATTAAATAAATTTAATTAATTAAAATTTTTAAACCAAAACTTTAACTAAAAAAACTGTTCATCTCCTCTTTTTAATTTTTCTTCTGTCTCTTCTTTTTTTAGTTTTTTTTTCATTTGACTGGAAAAACTATTATTAAGATCAAAATAGTTGAAATCAAATTGACTGCTTCATAAAGATGGATTCAATGGAGGGTCTAGGTATGTCTTCTTTGCATTCCTCTATCTCTTTTATTCAATACTGAAAAACAAAAGATTGGATTTTTTATTGTTTAATGAAAACCCTAAATTAAAATTCTTGATATTTTCTTCGAATTTTTGAAATTGTTTGTGAACATGTATTTTATTTTGCATCGGTAGACATCCCATAAAATGCAACCAGAAACATGTTTTCATGAACCTGTTTCATTCAAGCTAATTGTAAATTTTTCAGAAAAGGGATGTTACTTTTACTGTTCTTGTTCCTAATCATTATATTTTCTAGTTCTTTCATAGTTCTTGAATAATTGGTTTCTCAATCAAATTTTTTCTGATCTGAATCAACTTGTATGTTCACAATCTCTTTGTGGGTATTCCAGATTATTCTTTCTTACTGCTGATTTTATGCTGGATTACCTTGCAATCTTTTTTTTTTTTGCTGGTCTTGGGTAAGTTTTGGTTCAAAGCTAATTGGTTAGTAGCTTTTGTTTTCTTTAAATTATATTTCTATGTTATTAGTTTTATCTACTTAGTACTTAGATTATCTTCTTTCATTTGACTTGAAGTTTGGTGATATATGAAAATACTTGGGTTGCATGTTGTTTTGGTGTTTAACTTATCTTTTTCATTTATTTACCCGCATATTTTTGCTTAATTAGTTGAATTGCAGTCTGTGGCATTGATGGTCTTATAACTAGAATCACTTTTTCTGCCAATTTCGTGAAGAAAAATATCCTTCTAAAACCAGAAGACCAAAATCTCCTCATGTAAGATGTTTGCCTTTTGTTTGTCTCCTTTCCACTCACTCATCCATTGTTAACTATATTCAAGTTTTATTCTACTTCATTGTTATGTGTTTTATATGTGCTAGTGCTGCTGGTTTTTGAATTTCCCCCCTTTTTCAAATTATTGAATGCAAATTATGATTCTTGTTTTAAATTTCTTAAGTCTCAGAGGGTGAATTGGAACAACAAGGTGCATCATCTTCGTAGAGTAAATTCACTGTTCAAACTAACTTTGCGAGACAATGTCAACAACAGGAGGCTGGTGGAAAGTTAATAAGAAGCATACTTTCGAGTAATGAAACAGGCCAAAATTAGTCTTTAGTAGCTGTCCAGGCTCAGCAGAAAACTAAAACTATGAGTCTGGACAATGTTAAGAGACCTTTGCGACCTACGAATTCACGATTGGGTTTGAATGGTCGTGTCTTTAATGATATTGCTGCTTTGGAATGTGATGTTGATACAAAAAGTTTTTTAGATGACAAGTTCATAAAAAAGGCACTGCATGGTTCAGGTTCTGGAAGTGGGAAGCATGAAAAACGTACAAGAAATAAGGATAGACTTGATCATGGAGTGTAACAGCCCGATTTTGGGTCTAGTCGAAACAGTGGTTTCAGGACCACAAATCTGACGCAGTAAATTTTTTTTTTATTATATTTTTATTGTTTGCAGTTTTACGGAATGATTTCGTGAAAATTTTGTTCGAAAATTTTGACGTTTTAGCACTTAATTTTGTAAAAAGGATTAAATTGTAAAAAGTGAAAAAGTTGAGTTCTACTTGTTAAAGGTGTCCAATTGCTATGAGATTTTAAATTAGAGGTCCTTAGTTGGTAATTAGACCATTGGATAAGTTAGTGGAGAAAAATGGACATGAATAGGTGAAATTTCAAAGTTATGCGTTAAGGGCATTTTGGTCATTTGGTAAATAAATGAATAAAAAGGGAAAATAAAGCCAAAATTTTTGTCCATCTTCTTCTCCATGTGCCGAAAATTAGAAGGTCACCATAGCTAGGGTTTGTTCAACTTCCAAGCTTGATTGTAAGTACATCCTAGCCCCGTTTTTAATGCTCTTTACATTTTTGAAGTCGTTATCATCCGATCTATCTATTTCTACCATTAATTTGAGTTATGGTTGATGTCTAGGGTTTGACCCATGTTAGACATGTATGTGTTTTGATGGCTAATGGTAGGTTATGCATGTTTAATGTGTGATAGACAACTTTTACTAAGTGATTTTTCATGAAAATACCTAAAAAGGACCTAATTGTAAAAACTTGTAAAATGGGTAGTAAAAATCTAATTTAATGGAAAATATGGGCTGCTATAAGCATGAAATCGGTTCGGATAGGCTTGGGTTATCAAGAAATTGAATACATTTCATTTTACGAGCCTAGGGACTAATTTGTAAAAATGTGAAACTTTAGGGGCAAAAAGGTAATTTTGCCATAATGTGATGTTTGGACTGATTTGAGTAATGTGGATATTAAATAAGCTAAATTTTCTATTATAGATCAAGAGAAACGAAGTTCGGACCTTGACCGGGGAAAGAATAAGGTGTTTGACGATTAAATCCTTTTCTACTATTTTGTACCGAGGTAAGTTTGTGTGTAAATAAAGACAATGTTATATTTGTATTTTTATATGATTTATTATACATGAATTGTATTAATGACAATGTGGATACATTTGATGACGAAATGACAAGTGAGAAATCTCGTTTGAACCTTAGGAATAGATTAGGATACGAGTGACATGTCACTAGGAAACCATGTGATATATGTGATTTATGTGATTCGGGTGCTAGTCTCGTACGCCTACCAGTGGCTGGGTAGTCTGGCATGTGTTGCAGATACCTGACAGCTTGTGTGAGCAGCACTGCGTAGTTACGTCTTGACTGACAGCTTGTGTGAGCAGGCCCGTGATTAGCTCAAGAGCGATCCCCTATTTGTTATGAGATATGAGGTAGCATTGGCTACGTATGTGGCACTTATGTGCAAGACTTTCCATGTATCTGATTAGTATTCCAAGTGTTCAACGGGTATGTCAAAGATGAGAAAGAGTATGATATGTTACGAGTTGGTACAGGTATGTACGAAAAACTCATAAGAATGAGCTCGGTATGTGATGAACACTTGGTAAGATTAAGAATGATTAAGTTATGTTACGAGTTGGTACAGGTATGTACAAAAAACTCATAAGAATGAGCTCGGTATGTGATGAACACTTGGTAAGATTAAGAATGATTAAGTTATGTTTATGAACCTATGATGACAATTATGTAACTTGTGTTATACTAATTGTATGTTATTCATGTTTAATGTTGCTTATTATTTGCATGTAAACTTACTAAGCTATAAAGCTTACCCCCCTTCCTTTCCTTTATCTTATAGTGTAACCAAGCCAGCTCGGGGTTGGAGATTTGTCGGAGATCCATACACACTATCTACAACAATTATTTTGGTACCAATGAATTCAAGTATTTTGAGTTATGGCATGTATAGGGACTTGGTCATGTTGTTAGGTGTCATAAATGATTTGGCGTAAATGTGTTGGCATTGCAATGGTTAATGATTCATTTTGTATATGGCCATTGGAAGTTGGCTAATATTAATTTTATTGGTTATTGGTATGTTTATGCGATGATGCCTATCATGAAGATGAAACTGGCATGAATAGAAAAGAAGATATGTGATGTTTATGCATGATAGATGTTAGTATGTGTTAATGATGTATTGATATCTTGTTTGTAGCTGATTTGGTTGTATGTATATGCTTAGATTGCTGTTGCTTGTTGTTGTGTAGGTTGGTGCAAGTAAGGGTGGAAAAATGGCTTGATAAATAGCCTTATTTTTGTCCACACGGGTAGACACACGGGCGTGTGTCTAAGCCGTGTGTGACACACGGTCTGCCCCACGGGCATGTGTTTCAGCCGTGTGTCCCCTGCACCTTAATTGATGCAAAATAGAATGTCCAGAATTGTGCACACGGGCAGAGACACGGGCGTGTGTCTCGGCCGTGTGTGCTACACAGCCTTGGACACGGGCGTGTGTCTCGGCCGTGTGAAGTCTGCACCTATTTTATGAAAAATTATGGAAATTAAATTGACCACACGGCCTAGCACATGGGCGTGTGGCACGGCCGTGTGGCACAAGTCAGAGAGCACCTTATTTTGAACACGGCCTGTAGCACGGGCGTGTCTATGAGTCGCACGGGCGTGTCCCTTGGACCACACGGGCGTGTGAGCCCTATAACATGAAATTTTTTCTAAGTTTTGTAAAATTTTCTAAAGTTCTTGGTTTAGTTCTGAACTACTTCCAATGTATGTTTTGGGCCTCGTGGGCTCATTTTCGGGACGATATGAATGTATGTGAAAAATTTTAAATTTGGATGGAAATTATGTCTCAATTTTGTATGTTTGCTTGTGTTTAAGTCCGGTAATGCCTTGTACCTTGTTCCGGCGTCGAATACGGGTAAGGGGTGTTACATTTAGTGGTATCAGAGCTACGATTTAGTCAATTCTCTGACTAAAGTAGCTTGTTTAAGAGTCTAGCTATACATGCCATATATGAACTGTGATAGTGTGATGACTCCTGACAATTTTAAACTATGTTTTCATATAGTAAATGGATCCCGACCGAGCTGTAGCTAATGAAGTAGAAAGCAACGCGCCGGCTCCCACTCAAGGGGCAGCGCCGTCTGATAGTAGACCTCCTACGGTTAGTCAGGGAGAAGGGACTAGGGAAGCCTTACTCCACATGATAAACCAGTGGTATTCGGAGTTTGTTTGAACAAATCTGAATGCCCAACCTCCTCCACCCCCACCTATTCCTCAGCCGGTTCCCGTAGCTCCACAAGGTATGGAATTTGTAAGAATAAACAAGCCCCCGGTTGATAAGATCTGAAAGCACGGGGCTGAAGATTTTAGAGCTAATGTGGATGATGATCCCGAGAGAGCCGAGTTTTGGCTCGAAAACTCCATCAGGGTATTTGATGAGTTGTCATGCACACCGGTTGAATATCTGAAATGTGCTATGTCACTTCTGAGAGATTCAGCATACCGGTGGTGGAAAACCCTTGTGTCAGTAGTACCGAGAGAGAGGGTTAATTGGGAATTCTTTCAAGATGAGTTTAGTAAGAAATATATCAGCCAACGGTTTATTGATCAGAAACGCAAGGAGTTTTTAGAGCTGAAATAGGGCCGAATGTGGTAATCGAGTACGAGCGAGAGTTTATTAGGCTCAGTAAGTACGCTCAAGAGTGTGTTTCCACTGAGGCTATCATGTGCAAAAGGTTCGAAGATGGGTTGAATGAGGATATCCGATTGTTAGTTGGAGTCCTTGAGCTGAAAGAATTTGTGGTGCTATTCGATTGAGCTTGTAAACCTGAAGAATTAAGCAAGGAGAAGAGAAAAGCCGTATCTGAGGCTAGAGATGCAAGAAAAAGGCCAATGAGTAAGTCATTTCAATCTCAGTCTAAGAAATCGAGAGATTTGTATGTTCGATCGAGTGCTTCAGCTAGGTATCCCAACAGAGATCGTGGGAAACAATACTCGGGTTCTAAAGCCCAAACTACATCAGTAGCGAGCGTTGGTAACGCTAAGTCTTGTAGGCCTGAATGTCAGCATTGCGGCAGACGACACCCCGGTGAATGTAGAATGTATGACCGGGCTTGTTTTAAGTGTGGCTCTCACGACCACTTTATTAAAGATTGAAAAGGATAAGTTTCAGACTGCGAGGTCGGGTAATACCGCCTCTAGAGGGAGACCACCAAGGAACACAGGAAATGGAACTAGTAGTAAAGGTGTGACCAAAGATACAGCTGTAAGATTTGAGGCTAGGGCACTGCTAGAGCCTATGCTTTCTGTGCTCGCGAAGAAGTGACATCTCCCGATGTTATCCCTGGTACTTTTTCTCTCTATGATACTAATGTTATTACATTGATCGATCTTGAATTGACTCATTCTTATGTTTGCATGAAATTGGTAGCTAGTAAGAACTTGCCTGTTGAGTTTATTGAATTTGTGATTAAAGTGTCAAACCCCTTAGGCAAATATGTGCTAGTTGATAAAGTTTGCAAGAATTGTCCATTGATGATTCGAGGTCACTGTTTTTCGGCTGATCTAATGTTGTTGCCATTTGATGAGTTTGATGTCATTTTAGGTATGGATTGGTTGACACTGCATGATGTTGTAGTGAATTGTAGACGAAAAATTATTGAATTGAAATGTGAGAATGATGAAATTCTTCGAATTGATTCAGATGAGTCGGGTGAGTTACCTGTTGTGATTTCTTCAATGACTGCCCAATGATATGTGAGAAAAGGTTGTGAAGCTTATCTAGCTTATGTGTTGAATACAAGAGTGTCTGAAATAAAGATTGAATCAGTACAAGTAGTTTGTGAATATCCAGATGTGTTTCCAGAGGAGTTACCTGGGTTACCTCCGATCAGAGAGGTTGAGTTTGGTATTGATTTAGTACCAGGGACTTCACCAATATCGATCGCTCCATATAGGATGGCTCCGACTGAATTGAAAGAATTGAAAGCTCAGCTGCAAGAGTTGATAGATAAGGGTTTTGCGAGACCAAGTTTTTCACCATGGGGTGCACCGGTGTTATTTTTCAAGAAGAAAGATGGATCCATGAGACTTTGTATTGATTACCGACAGCTCAACAAGGTGACTATAAAAGAACAAGTATCCTTTTCCAAGAATTGATGACTTCTTTGATCAGTTGAAAGGGGAAACATTATTTTTGAAGATTGATTTGAGATTTGGCTACTATCAGTTGAGAGTTAAAGAGTCGGATGTGCCGAAAACAACTTTTAGGACAAGGTACGGGCATTATGAGTTTCTTGTTATGCCTTTTGGATTAACTAATGTCCCTGTTATTTTTATGGGCTTGATGAATCGAATTTTCTGATCGTACTTAGATAAGTTTATGGTTGTGTTCATCGATGACATTTTGATTTATTTTCGGGATGAGTCTGAGCATGCCGAACATTTAAGAATTGTGTTGCAGACCTTGAGAGATAAGAAATTGTTTGCTAAGTTTAGCAAAAGTGATTTTTGGCTCCTAGAAGTCAGATTTTGGGACATATTGTCTCTGAAGAAGGGATTCGAGTTGATCTGAGTAAGATATCGACAATCGTTGATTGGAAACCACTGAAGAACGTATCAAAGGTTAGAAGCTTTTTGGGCTTAGCCGGTTATTACCGACTTTGTCAAAGGATTTTTGATGATTGCTACTCCTATGACTAAGCTGTTGCAAAAGGATGTTAAGTTTGAATGGTCAGAAAAATGTCAACAAAGCTTTGAGAAGTTGAAAACATTATTGACTGAGGCGCCAATTTTAGTGCAACCTGAACCGAGAAAAGAGTTCGTAATTTATAGTGACGCGTCATTGAATGGATTAGGGTGTGTGTTGATGCAAGAGGGCAAAGTGATAGCTTATGCCTTGAGACAGTTGAAACCGCACGAGAAGAATTATCCAACGCATGATTTGAAATTAGCCGCCATTGTGTTTGCTTTAAAAATTTGGAGACACCATTTATACGGTGAGAAATGTCATGTCTTTTCTGATCATAAGAGTTTAAAATACTTGATGACTCAGAAAGATTTAAACTTGCAGCAACGGAGATGGCTCGAGTTACTGAAGGATTATGAGCTAGTGATTGGCTATCACCCGGGTAAGGCAAATGTAGTCGTAGATGCGTTGAGTAGAAAGACTTTGTTTGCTTTGAGAGCGATGAATACACGGTTGACTTTGTCCGATAATGGTTCGATCCTAGCCGAGTTGAGAGCTAGACCGTTATTCCTTCAACAAATTTGCGAAGCTCAGAAATGTGACAGTGATTTGCAAACCAAAAGAGTTCATTGTGAATCGAGTAGTGATTCAGATTTTCATATCAGATCCGATGATTTTTTGATGTTCCGAGGTAGAATTTGTGTACAGAAAAATGATGAACTTATTCAAAAAATTCTTCATGAGGCGCATAATGGTTGTTTATCTGTGCATCCGGGTAGTACAAAAATGTATAATGATTTGAAGAAATTGTATTGGTGGTCGGGTATGAAATGAGATATTTCAGAGTTTGTTTCGAGATGTTTGATTTGTCAACAAGTAAAAGCCGAACACCAAGTACCTTCAGGCTTACTTCAACCAGTGATGGCACCCGAGTGGAAATGGGACAGGATTACGATGGACTTCGTAAAGAGTTTGCCTTTAACTCCGAAAAAGAAAGATACTGTCTGGGTTGTTGTCGATAGATTAACGAAATTGGCTCATTTTATACCGGTACGTACCGACTACTCACTTGACAAGCTAGCTGAATTGTACATTGCTGAAATTGTGAGATTGCACGGAGTGCCTATTTCTATGTAACACCCCAAACCCGGCCTAGACGTTATGGCCGGATCTAGTATGTCACATCAAAAGGTTGTTTAAAAGTTATGCATTCGTTAAAAACCTTGTATCCCTTTTCGAAACTCCGAATTTCGTTGTTTGCAAAAAAAAAAAGATTTGCTTAAAGTGTATTCTTGTAAAGATATTATTTTTGAAAACTTTGTTTGTTGCAGAAGTCTGACTTAAAGAATTGCGGAAACGTGATATTTGGAAAACAATTGTTGTTGTTTTAAAAACCAGTGTTTAATCGTTTAACAATTCATACTTAGCAGAATTACCAAATGAAAGTTTAAAAAGAAAAATCCAATGGCCTTATTACACAAAATATTAACCCCAAAAATAATATAAAATAAAATAAAACCAAAATTACTAAGTTTCGTTAAGAAGAAAATCTGACGTATGGCCACCTCTGAGTCCTCCACAGCTCCAAATCCTCTAACGCTGGGGATTACCTGCACGGTTAAAAAGGAAGGGATGAGTTACGAGAACTCAGTGTGTAATCCCCTATAACGGTCACTATCTGGGCTTGAGCCCATACGGCACCGGTTTGGGCCTAAGCCCTATTCGGTAACAAGCTGGGCCTGAGCCCCAAAATCATCTCAATGTATGTGGATATATGCCCACCCCAATCCTACCAGCCGTCTAACTCTCCACCCGTACAAACCAATCGCACCATGTGGGGACCATGTCAACCCACCCAGCCAATCCTCACCAATATTGCAGTCAAGCTGCTAATCACGGTATATGTGGCTGAGCCACTAAAACGGTATGTGGCAGAGCCACTAAAACGGTATGTGGCAGAGCCACTTAAACGGTACTTCCTCCAATCATAACACCCAACCCATGCAACATGATATGAATGCAGTGTATTACAAGTATATACAGTATAAATAAAATCACATACATGATATTTAACCACAATCAAGGGTATAATGGTCAATTTGTCACCTAAGGGTATAACGGTAATTTTTACCCCTTTGGGGTTATTTCGGTAATTTACCCCTCGAGGGTATTTCGATAATTTTACCCACCAAGGGTATTTCAATAATTTACCCTCTAGGGGTATTTCGGTAATTTACCCTTTAGGGGTATTTCGGTAATTTACCCTCTAAGGGTATTTCGGTAATTTACCCTCTAGAGGTATTTCGATAGTTTTCCATTGGTTTTTCCCGTGTGGGCTCGTTAGCCCATTGGGCCCACTTAGCCCATTTCGGCTCAATAAGGCCCATTACAGCCTCATGTTTACGAGAGTGTTCGTGACACTCTCAACAGTCTACCGCCATCATTAGTGGCTCAGTCTATCACTACGAGCGCTCACACACTCGAGTGATTATGGTTGCCGGTTTTTCGGCTTTTCGGTAATTCGGCCTTTTGGCCAAATCTCAAAGCAACACATACTACCACAAACAATGGTGTGAGATTACACACCTTAATACAAGCGCAGGTTGAAGCCCCCAAAAGAAAAATCAAGCACCTAAGAAATCAATAAATCATAACTCATTAGTCTTAATCCTGATAAGACATCTCCAAAGATTGAAACCGGTTCATCAACTACTACTACTCACCACTAAACAAGAGATCTACTGCAACAGAAGAGTGTTCAACCGGCTCCTTGCTTTAAACAAGTCAAGTCCCTAGCAACGTTCAATGACAAAAAGAGGGTGTTAGCGAGAACCGTCTTCATAGTAACAGAAGTGAGGGCTTTCTTGGCTAAAGAAAACACAACTAAACTAGAAGAACACCAACCCCATATTCGGCTTTAGATACACTTACCAACCAATGCATGACAACAATCAATAGGTGGCTAACCACAGGATTCGACCCTCACAACAGAGAACAAGAGGGATTCAAGATAGAAGAGGGTGAGTAGATTCGGCCTATTCAATAAAAGTCAAGGGTAAGAGTTCAGGCTTTTGCAGAGCAAAGAGAGGGAAGAAAGAAAATAAAAGAAGAGAAATCATTACCTTTGACCAAGGATGAGCCGAATGGGGAAGAAGAATTCGGTAACAAAGAGTAGCACTATGAACTAATGATGAACGAAGAAGAGAAGGCGGAAGAAAAGAGGCTTAACGCTGTAATGCACGACCACCACAAAAGAATGAAGAAATGGAGAGAACTAGAGTTGAATTCGGCAAAAGGTCAAGAAAAGAAAAAGGCAAATGTATGAACCCGATATGTCACTTTGGAGAAAAAGAAGAACAATACCGAAAATGTATCTTAAGAAAATACCCGAAATGAAAAGAAAAGCAAGAAGAAGGCAAAAGAAAATGCACACACAAGGGAGTTTCGGTTTGCTCTCACACACTAATTGCTGAATTTTCTTCCCAAAAGCCAACCTCTAGCCGAAATCTCCCCTCCCTAAGACACACTCCCACATTCGGCCACTACTTCCTCACTCCCCAACTCCCTAATTTCCTCCACTGATCGTAATGTCAGAGTCTTAAAAATTTATATAACAAATGATCTAGCCTAGAAACTAACTTTGACAACGATTGAGGTAAGCGCACCTATCGAACAGTAGTATAGTTTAGTGGCAAGATCAGAATGTCGAACCCAAAGGACCCAAAAGTACTAATACTAACTTTCTTTCTATTATTTAGCCTAAGAATTGAAGTGAATTATTGTTTAATCTAAAAGTAACTAACTACTAAGCTAAAGACGCTAAGACAAAGAGAATGAATTGGGGAAATACTTGTGGGAAAAACCAATTGATTAAGACAATACCCAAGGAGGAATCCACCTAGACTTCACTTGTTATCTAACTTTCAACTGAGACGATTTATTCACTTGACTTGATCCGTAGGATTCCTAATTTATGTTAATACCTCTCTCGAGGCTATAACGTCTAACCCTAGGTTGATTAATTGAAATCTCTTTCTAATTAAAACCCCTAGAATTGCATTAACTCAATCTATGGACTCCCATATTAGGTTTGACCCTAATTCGACAGATTTTTGTCATCCTATGTCTAGGGTTGCGATCAACTCCGTTTAACTATGCTAGATCTACTCTTAGACAGGGACTTTTTCTCCACTGCCTAAGCACATAAATACTTGAATCAATACCCTGAAATATCAAAGCAAGAATTAAGAACACATAATTAAGAACAAATCAAGTATTTATCATATAGTTCAAAAAACAATAACAAGATCCGTCTTAGGTTTCATCCCCCTCAGGTATCTGAGGGGTTTAGTTCATAATAATAAAAGAATACAACTCAGAAGAAAAGATAAAACAAAACATAAGAAAACCCTAAAACCCCCTGAAAGAATTGAAGGAGAGATCCGCCGTCTTGAGTATGATTTCAGCTTCTTGAGATGAATCAACTGGCTTTCTTCGAGTAAATCCTACGATTCTGACCTCTCTGGCTCGGCTCCTTGGCCTAGCTGGACGCCGCTCTAAAGGTTGACCTTTAGGGTGTTTATATAGGCTTTTGGAATGTCTTTCTTTGCCTCTAAGTACCCTATTCCGAGTGAAATTCCTCTTTGTCACGGCAGGGACACGCTCGTGTGGAACGCCCGTGTGAATCGACTTCAGGCCGTGTTCGAGCCTGCTAAAGGTACACGGCCATGTGCTTTGGGCCCAGGCCGTGTTGATTTCCTACTTTGGCCCATTTGGCCCATTTTAAGCCTGTTTTTCATTCTTTTCATCCTCCTATGCTCTCCTGAGTATAAAACATGAAATTAAAGGATTAAGAGCACCAAATTCCATAATTCAAGGGATAAATCATCCAAAAGCATGCTAAATGTGGAGATAAAATATGTTACTATTACGGTTTATCAAATACCCCCACACTTAAGATTTTGCTTGTCCTCAAGCAAAGTTCTCAACTCACAATTAAAACAGAATTTTCTCAATTCATAACCTTCATCAATAGTGTCTCATCATAATTTATAGATAATTCATACATGGATAATTCAACTCAAAGAGTCCTAAATATTCAAACAATCTAAGTCATATATTTTTGTAGCATGAAAACATAGGTGTTTCCCCTCACCTAAATAATTACCTCTGATTCAAAATCGACAAAAATCGACATCCTCACTAAAGATTCACTCAAAGCACTCGAAGTGTTTAAGGTTCAAAAATAAGTAATCAGAAGTCGAGCATGAAAAGTTAATCCCATAGGCTTGCATGAAAATCAAATCTCCACCACTGTAAAATGATATGATACACAAATCAAAAGGTCTTTTATGGGTTGTAACGGGGCTTGGGTTAAAGGTTTGGATAAAGGCTTGAATTAGAGGGTTAGTATCGAGACTGAATTGACAAATTACCTAACTAAAAAGTTGTACTAATACTAAATAATTACATCACGGAAACTTAATACTAATGAGCTTCTTCTAAAGATAATGAAATTAACAGTTTGAGCTCAAATAACATAGAACTAATAATGAATATACTTCGTTTTTTTAGGAACAAATCATACAATAATAAAGAAATTAACAACTGAAATGGAAAGCATAGTTTAGCTAAGTAATCTGTTCAAATCAGACCTCGACTTAATGTGGGTCAAATTAATTAAAGGGATTTCAACAATAATGGTTTTTGGTTAATGTTGAGGGTGAGTCAATAAAAGGGTTATTAGGATCAAAGGGGTTCACTAAGGGTTAATTGTGAGGGTAGGCTTTTAGTGGAGTAAGTGGGTTAAATCCTAGGTGCCTTTATCATCTCAGTATACACTACAGCAAAACAGACTTTTAGCGGCGTTTTTTTTGGCCTTCAGCGGCGTTTATAAGCGCCACTAAAAGTTTTTGCGGCGCTTTTGTAAGAGCCACAAAAAACGCCTCTATTGCTACCGCCGCAAATTTTAGCGGCGTTTATGCGCAAAAAACGCCGCTAAAGACCATGACTTTTAGCGGCTTTCCTTTCTGCGCCGCTAAAAGTCATGGTCTTTAGCGCGCTTTCCTACAAACGCCGCTAAAAGTCATGGTCTTTAGCGCGCTTCTCAAACGCCGCTAAAAGTCATGGTCTTTAGCGCGCTTTCCTACAAACGCCGCTAAAAGTCATGGTCTTTAGCGGCGCTTCCCGACAAACGCCGCTAAAAGTCATGGTCTTTAGCGGCGCTTTCCCTACAAACGCCGCTAAAAGTCATGGTCTTTAGCGGCGCTTTCTCGAAAAACGCCGCTAAAAGTCATGGTCTTTAGCGGCGCTTTCCCGAAAAATGCCGCTAAAAGTCATTGTCTTTAGCGGCGCTTTTTCAAAAAACGCCGCTAATTTGTACAGATTTTTGGGGTACAATTTTTTCAATATAATACCCCTCCTGCACTAAAACCAACCAATAACAGTAAATATAGCATATAATTCCAACGCAAAACAGCAAATTTAGCATAAAAATCACTCCAAATACATTAATTCTAAATAATACTTGAAATTTAATAAATTAAATGAATGATGACTGAAAATATTATAACAATAATGTTAAATGTAATAATGTCAAAACATTCTTACAACGAGAAACTAAATGTGTCTAAGATGGCGGTTTCTGCATTCGTTGAAACATCTCGCATCATATCTTTGAAGCCGTGGTCTTTGGAGCTCTTCGTACTTTACATTCGCTCTCGCTAGCATCGATCTTGCCTCTGCCTCCTCCTCGCACGCCATTGCCTCTCTCATTCTTCTTCTGCTGCCTCCTCATCACTGCTGCCTGCTTCATCCGCTCTAAGCTGTTGCTGGAGTTCTTCATATTTTCTTTGAACATCAGCAATTTGCTGCCTCTGCTCAACCGTGCTCTCTTGCATATGAGCTATCTGGTCTTGTAGCCTCTGAACTTCAGCACGAGATTGACTCCCGGAAGGCATGTACTGCTGGGAGCCGGATCCGAAATATTGGGTCGGGGTAACACCGGATCCTTTAGATCGAACCCGACCATACCTTTCAAGACCAAAAAACATCAGTGATAATTCTATTAAAAATATACTAAAGATTAACAGAATTATCAATCGAATCAGTCGTACCTTCGGGACCCAAAACATACGTAATAATTACATTGTCAATCTCCTCAAGATTAGCGAGAACTATCGATCAAGCACGGTAGCTTCATACTCCGCCTTTTCTCCTTTAGTTTTATCCTAATAAATCAATGAAAGAATTAGAAACGAAATATATAAATAAGAAAGAATGCAACATAATTTAACATTATAAATTTAAAACTATAAACGATGAATTAAACTAGTATAATTAAACATTATAAATATTTATAAAAAATAAAATTTTATTAAGTAAATATACCAAAATTTCTGCAGACTTGGATGTCATCGGAGATCCATCCTTCTTTCTATGCGTGATGTCAAAAAGTCAAACGCCCAACTTTTTGACGATCGAAGTTTCCTACATTTTAGCGAGAAAAATATAATTTAATAGTATAAAGTAATTAATATTTGTGAAATTAATAAATTATAATACCTCGGCTTGACTACAGGCAAAACTTCTAGAACTGCGCCGTGCGTGAATTTCTGTTTACATGTCTGCTGCTTATTCCAACTCGCTCACGGTCCTACATAATGCAATTTGAATTATATATATAGTATATACTATAAACCAAATAATTTATAAGATTTTAGAAGTCGTAATACCTCTCCTTTTTTTGAATTCCAAAATCTAACTTGATCTTCCCATTGGTACCTCAACATTCCGGTGGAACATTTCTTAATTTTTAAATCGAGAGCTTATGTCTTTCTTAAAATACTTTTTTTTTGAGCGTACTTTTATTGTCTCTCCATTTTTACCTAATGTCTTCTTGACATAGTCATCGAGAGACCTCTAAAGTAAATCTAGCTTTGAAGAAAAAAAGTATAAATAGTTAATATAAATGGAAATTAAATTAAAGTATTATAAATTACATTCACGTTTTGTTACCTTAATATTATCGAGCTCGATTTTTGTTGGCATCGGGCATGTGATGCCATGATTCGTAGTTAATGGGCAACATATTGGAGTTTCGTGCAATAATGCCCAAATAGCTTCCTAACGATCGAGCTTGAGATCCAACCTGGTGGCCATGATTGTTTCTCCTTACTTTAACACGATCGGTAGGCTCTAAGTCGTATAAATCTTTAAGTAGTGTACGTCCCGAAGCTCTGCGCGTCCCACCACCTTCAATTTGAAAAATGATATATTATTATATTAAAATTAAAAATGAATCAATAATAAAATTCAACATGCATGTAAAATAAACTTAACATTACTTTCAAATTCTCCGGCTCATCATCTATGTCCTAAAATGAGTAGAAGATCCAACAAGCTGTTTCTGTTCACTATTTGCTTCTTACGGATTTGGAGTATCGTGAACAATATTGAAATCTCGTAATCGTCTTCTAGGCATTTTTCCTGCAATACACGTAAATTAGTTCAAAATTTTAGTAACATATAACAACAATAATAGGACATTTAAAATAGTTAAGTTATATAACATGCCCAACATTAAAATTATAATATTACATATAAATAATAAATCGTAAAATCTCACTAAATCATATTTCGTAAATATCTTCGTCCACATCTTGACGAACCCATTGAAATTGTTGACTAGTACTAGGGATATTTTCATTTAAGTTTTGTTCGGAAAAGGCAATGTTTACGATCTTTCGACTATGTCATCTCTACTTCCACCACCGCCAATGTCGAAGAAGTCTCTAGGGGTGTTTGAAGTACAACGTACCAACCCTCATCAATTGGATCTTTCGAGTAAAAAACTTGTGTAACTTGAGAAGAAAAACACATACGACTCGTCCATCAGTTGTTCTCCGGTGTGAATCAATCGAGAGAAATTCACCATTGTAAAGCCATATTGATCATTTTTAATTCCGCGAGCCGTATTCACATCAGCCCAATCACCTCGAAATAAGACAACTTTGCATTTGCGTAATAATCCAACTCAATGATGTCGATAATAAGTCCGTAATACTCGATTCCCCTCGACCGGATTACTATCCCTAGCACTAGCATAACTTGTAATCGAAGAATTAACAACAATTCCGCAATTTTGGGTTCTCCTCAATCTCTCGCGATACTTTGTATGAAATCTGTATCCGTTGATAAGGAAGCCACCATATCTTTTAACTAATCTGTTTGGACCTTGTGAAAGCCATTTAACTTCGTCATTTACTTCATTGCGACTCCAAACCTATCGAGTCGAAAGTAAATCGAGTAATTATTATGAGAAACCTTATTACTTGTTAATGAAAACTTAAATTGCATACCATTTGGCTTAACCATTCATGGAATGATTCTGCGAACAACTTATTAATTTCTCGTCGATTTAATCTTGAGATCGTGAGCGAGCTCTCAATATTTGCTTGTACTCACTCACGGTACGGTAAAACAGGTTTTACTTTGTTAGAAGACAAACAAATCATAATTGATGAGTGTTTACCAAATTGTAGAACTTACTTCCGAAATGGTTCCATTGAATCATGATGAAAAAGAACGTATCGATGCGCTTGGACCCACGATCTATCGTCTAATTCTGTAATTTCGACTTTGCCAATCGGTTCTCCGAAACTTTGAAATAAATAAGTTTCAGCCAAATTATGATCTGTGAGCCCAGCATTTCTACTCGGTCTGCCCCATGTAAGAGAACTTCTTCCCATTATATAACCATTGCGAACATGTCTGCGCAGCACAACACGGACAAGCATAACGTCCCTTGGTACTCCAACCAGATAAATTAGCATAAGCCGGGAAGTCGTTAATAGTCCACATTAAAGCCGCACGTAAATTAAAGTTCTCTTTTCTCATTGCATCGTATAATCGAACACCACCCATAGTTGTTTTAACTCGTCAACAAGTGGCTGCAAATAGACGTCAATATCATTCCCCGGACCTTTCTCTCGAGGTATAATCATGGACAAGATAAAAGAAGATTGTTTCATGCAAACCCATGGAGGCAAATTGTAGGGAACAAGTACCACAGGCCAAATCATGCGTTGTGCTCATGAGTTTGTAAGGTTAAATCCATCGGATGCTAGCCCAAGCCTCACACTCAGGATCGCTTGCAAAGCTTGGAAATTTGGAGTCAAAAGATTTCCAAGCTAAAGAATCTGCAGGATGTCTTAACAACCCATCATCTGTTCGTCCATCACGGTGCCACGTCATTGATTCGGCTGTCTTCGACGACATGAAAAGCCGTTGAAGCCGCGGTATTAGCGGAAAATACCGCAAAATCTTAATCGTTTGCTTCCTTGATGTGCATCGTGTTCATCCTCGTTACCATCCTCTCGTATTTCTATTAATCCAGCGGGATTGACCGCATACATGACAAAGATTGTTGGTTTATCCGGTCGCCCCCAAGATACAACATGCGATCATTTGGGCAACTATGGATTTTGTTGTAGCCAAGGCCCAAATCCTTTATCGGTTTCTTCATGTCTTTCGAAGATTGAGGATTTTTCGCAAGCGAAACATTTCTTGCAAAAACTCTAACAACATTGTCAACGAGTTTCGGGTCCATCCGCCCAAACATTTCAAGTGAAAAAGACGAATCTGAAAAGACAATTTGGAAAATTTTGACCCCTCATACAGTTCTTCATTCATTTCACCAAGTAACGTGTAGAACCTCGCCGCTTCTTTGTTTGGTCATTCATCAGTACACTTCTTCCCCCTTCGGTGGTGAAAGTATTTCTACCAAAACTATAAGCATCGGTTGCACCCAAGTCGTGTGGAAACGACCGAAAACCATCATCTGCGCATATTAAAAGCATCCTGCAACATCTTTGTAACATCCCCAAACTACGGCCCATTCACTACGATCGAATGGTTATGTCACTTTGGGAAAAGACGGTTGAAAATCTTCTTAATTTAAAATAAAACATCGTAGTTTGCTTGAATTTTGGAAAACATATCTTTGGAATAAAACTTTGCTATTAAACTCATTCATTTTTAAAACTTTAGTTTATAATATCCAATTTGAATAAATAGGTTGCCAACCATAAATCATTTTCACGTAGCAATTTAATTTAAATAAACCATAGTTAAAGTAATACTAAAAACATAAAATGGCCTTTATTACAACCCAACAATTCAAATAAAGTACTTATATCAAAATCAAGCATGAAATAATTGAACATCATCTTGGCATGGGCCACCTTGTCCTCTCCGATCCGGGTCGACTTTATGCACTACGAAATGGTTAAGGAAAAAGGTGAGTCACCCGGACTCGATGTGCTACCCTTTTTCCCGGATTAGCAAAATATCACATACAAACATAATCATGATCATCATGCATCCCAATCATATGCACCCAATCCTAACCGTCCCATACACCTTTTCTACCCCGTGGTACCAAACCACTTTGGTGGTGCCAAACCACCGGTGACGTATAGTCACAATGTGTTACCAAAACAACGGTGACCGAAGTCACAAATCCAATGATGGGGCCAACCCATCGTGTGATACCAAATCATTGGCGACAATCCCGTATCTCAAAAAGTGGGGCCAACCCACGGTGGTGTTAACCACGGGGACGAGTCGCAATGAGGTGCCAAACCTCTGGTGTCCCAAAGACACAAATGTGGTACCAAACCACTTTGGTGGCTTGTAGTCACGATAATCGAGTGATGGGGCCAACCCATCGTGTGATACCAAATCACCGCGACGATCCCATATCTCAAAGTGGGGCCAACCCACGGTGGTATTAACCACGGGGGCGAGTCGCTATGAGGTACCAAACCTCTGGAGGTACCAAACCTCTGGTGACCGTAGTCACGATGTGTTACCAAAACAACGGTGCTCGTCGGCTGAAAATATCACCGCCCCCTCCACTCATATCACCCATCATCATACCAACTCATGTATAGTATTCAAATCATGCAAACATGTTTAACGTTGCATCTCATAGCACATACATCATAAATCATGACATCATGTATCAATAACAATACTCATAATGAAACGGACTTACAGATCCGTGCACATACCCCATAGGGTATCATATCACTCAACCATACTATTTCGGTTTTACCAATCAATCGATTTATCAAACATATACAAAGCAAGAAGTGTGTTAGTTTACACACCGATTACTAATCGACTATCAAATCCAGTAGATCAAGATCTAACGCACTAGATCCCCATTCCTTAACACTTTTCGAGCACTAGCCACAACCCGAGATATGCGAGATCAAGCCTTCCCTACAATCGGCCAAAACTAAACAACATAATCATGCTAATCAACCTTTAAGGGTATAATCGTAATTTTACCTACTAAGGGTATTTTCGTAAATTCACACCTGCAATGGCCTTTACGAAGGCCTAATGTCGCCACTAGCGACTCGGCTACCACTTCCGGTTGTGCCCGGACGATTGGGCCTAAAACCCGATTTCGGCCCATCCGGGGCCCACACGCTCGTGTGGCCCACCTAACACGAATCTAGCCACGTATATAACTTCCACCTAGTCTAGTTCAACATATACTAACCAATCATGCAATTTACTCATATGGGCCCACGGGCCCATTGGGCCCACCGCCCATCGAGGCCCAGCGACCCAACCCACGAGAATACTACGATGGCCTCAACTATCGCGTCGAAGCCCCACACGTGCGTGCGCTCGCGCGCTCGTGTGGCTACTAATGCCGTGTGTGCCAGGCATTTCGGCATTCTTAGCTCTACAACTAGAGTAGAGAGAGTTACACACGATAGGACTCTGGGGCTAATCCAGCGCTCCGATCACTCTTGTGCCCAAACGCCTCCAAGATGTGTTTACTCTCCTCCTAGGATGCTCCTTATATAGCTAGCTCTTCACCTTCATTCTTTGTGTCTTTCCGATGTGGGATCCCTTCGTCGGTAGAGTTTAAATTCAAGCTGAAACTCTTGCCGTCCAATCATAAAAATAAATACTCCAATGCTTGTCATGAGATTCGAACCAGGCTCCTTTGCTGCTGCACGCCTTACTTCAACGCCCGAGGCCACTCGGCCACTTTGATTTTATGCCATAAAATCACACCTTTTAATCTTTAAACCCTTCCTACTCCAAACCCATAACCGCCTAAAAATAAATCACGCCCAAAATCTTGCTCCGACCCTCGAACCCGTGCCATATCACTCCTCCAGCGCCTAAGTGCCGCACGAGCACCACTTGGACCAGCTGCTTCTTGTGTCAAAACACGTCCCCAAATTATTTTAAGGCCTACTACCCTGCAACGCCATACTCCAAAAATTAAAACCCATCTGCTTGCCTTCTTGGATCGAACCTAAGACCCTCACAGACGCTACCTCCACCCTTAAAGCTGCGACACACCACTTTGCCAAAGCCTCACTTGTGCCAAAAATTACCAAAAATTAATCTTAAGGCCTCCCTTGGCCCAATTCCTTTTTACCCTAAAAATCTAAATTTTCCAAAGCCTTCCCTTCTCATCCCAACATTCTTAGAGCCTCTAAAACTCAACCAAGCACTCCCAAAACCCACTAACACTTGATTTAAAACCCAATCGCATGCACACAAACCAGGGTGTTACAATTCTACCCTCCTTAAAAATAATTTCGTCCTCGAAATTACTTTACTAATGAACGTCAGTACAACCTATCTTACCACCTTACGCTTATCTTTGCGCACTCTGATTAACGAGTTTTATGCAATTGTTTGAGTAGTCTAATCCTAGGGTCCAACGGATCCTAGTATTCTATTCTCTGAGCCCAAACTAAGCCCAAATCAATTCATACGGACAAATCACTTCAAGAAAGTCCGGTACTTACAGTGGACTTCGGTAGGAGACACTTGGTGCCATGCCGGAAAAACTGAAAAATTTCTTAAAAGCCCATATTTTTGAAAAGCCCATTTTGAAAATGTTTTGGGCCCAAAACCCTCAAAGCCGAGTTTTGAACCGGGCTCACGATACCAAATCAGTAACATCCCAAACCCGGCCCATTCACTACGGCCAATCAAGTTAATGCACTTTGGGAAAAGACGGTTGAAAATCTTCTTAATTTAAAATAAAACATCGTAGTTTGCTTTGAATTTTGGAAAACATATCTTTGGAATAAAACTTTGCTATTAAACTCATTCATTTTTAAAACTTTAGTTTATAATATCCAATTTGAATAAATAGGTTGCCAACCATAAATCATTTTCACGTAGCAATTTAATTTAAATAAACCATAGTTAAAGTAATACCAAAAACATAAAATGGCCTTTATTACAACCCAACAATTCAAATAAAGTACTTATATCAAAATCAAGCATGAAATAATTGAACATCATCTTCGGCATGGGCCACCTTGTCCTCTCCGATCCCGGTCGACTTTATGCACTACGAAATGGTTAAGGAAAAGGTGAGTCACCCGGACTCGATGTGCTACCCTTTTTCCCGGATTAGCAAAATATCACATACAAACATAATCATGATCATCATGCATCCCAATCATATGCACCCAATCCTAACCGTCCATACACCTTTTCTACCCCGTGTGGTACCAAACCACTTTGGTGGTGCCAAACCACTGGTGACGTATAGTCACAATGTGTTACCAAAACACTTTGGTGACCGAAGTCACAAATCCAATGATGGGGCCAACCCATCGTGTGATACCAAATCACCGGCGACAATCCCGTATCTCAAAAGTGGGGCCAACCCGCGGTGGTGTTAACCACGGGGGCGAGTCGCAATGAGGTGCCAAACCTCTGGTGTCCCAAAGACACAAATGTGGTACCAAACCACTTTGGTGACCGTAGTCACGATAATCGAGTGATGGGGCCAACCCATCGTGTGATACCAAATCACCGCGCATTTATCCCATATCTCAAAGTGGGGCCAACCCACGGTGGTATTAACCACGAGGACGAGTCGCTATGAGGTACCAAACCTCTGGAGGTACCAAACCTCTGGTGACCGTAGTCACAAGGTGTGTTACCAAAACACTTGGTGCTCGTCGGCACAAAATATCACCCCCCTCCACTCATATCACCCATCATCATACCAACTCATGTATAGTATTCAAATCATGCAAACATGTTTAACGTTGCATCTCATAGCACATACATCATAAATCATGACATCATGTATCAATAACAATACTCATAATGAAACGGACTTACGAATCCATGCACATACCCCATAGGGTATCATATCACTCAACCATACTATTTCGGTTTTACCAATCAATCGATTTATCAAACATATACAAAGCAAGAAGTGTGTTAGTTTACACACACGATTACTAATGCGACTATCAAATCCAGTAGATCAAGATCTAACGCACTAGATCCCCATTCCTTAACACTTTTGAGCACTAGCCACAACCCGAGATATGCGAGATCAAGCCTTCCTACAATCGGCCAAAACTAAACAACATAATCATGCTAATCAACCTTTAAGGGTATAATCGTAATTTTACCTACTAAGGGTATTTTTTCGTAAATTCACACACTGCAATGGCCTTTACGAAGGCCTAATGTCGCCACTAGCGACTCATTACCACTTCCGGGTTATGCCGGACGATTGGGCCTAAAACCCGATTTCGGCCATCCGGGGCCCACACGCTCGTGTGGCCCACCTAACACGAATCTAGCCACGTATATAACTTCCACCTAGTCTAGTTCAACATATACTAACCAATCATGCAATTTACTCATATGGGCCCACGGGCCCATTGGGCCCACCGGCCCATCGAGGCCCAAGCGACCCCAACCCACGAGAATACTCGATGGCCTCAACTATCGCGTCGAAGCCCCACACGTGCGCCGCGCGCTCGTGTAACTACTAATGCCGTGTGTGGCCAGGCATTTCGGCATTTGCCGCTCTACAACTAGAGTAGAGAGTTACACACCGATAGGACAGGGGCTAATCCAGCGCTCCGATCACTCTTGTGCCCAAACGCCTCCAAGATGTGTTTACTCTCCTCCTAGGATGCTCCTTATATAGCTAGCTCTTCACCTTCATTCTTTGTGTCTTTCCGATGTGGGATCCTTCGTCGATAGAGTTTAAATTCAATCAAAACTCTTGCCAGTCAATCCGCAAAAATAAATACTCCAATGCTTGTCATGAGATTCGAACCAGGGCTCCTCTAACTGCACGCCGCCTTACTTCCAACGCCCAGGCCACTCGGCCACTTTGATTTTATGCCATAAAATCACACCTTTTAATCTTTAAACCCTTCCTACTCCAGCCCATAACCGCCTAAAAATAAATCACGCCCAAAATCTTTGCTCAAACCCTCGAACCCGCGCTTATCACTCCTCCAGCGCCTAAGTGCCGCGACGAGCACCACTTGGACCAGTACGCTTGTGTCAAAACACGCCCCAAATTATTTTAAGGCCTACTACCCCCGCAACGCCATACTCCAAAAATTAAAACCCATCTCGCCGCCTTCTTGGATCGAACCTAAGACCCTCACAGACGCTACCTCCAAATTTCCCATTAAATCTGCAAGACACACCACTTTGCCAAAGCCTCACTTGTGCCAAAAATTACCAAAAATTAATCTTAAGGCCTCCCTTGGCCCAATTCCTTTTTACCCTAAAAATCTAAATTTTCCAAAGCCTTCCCTTCTCATCCCAACATTCTTAGAGCCTCTAAAACTCAACCAAGCACTCCCAAAAACCCACTAACACTTGATTTAAAACCCAATACGCACAGCCCCTGAACCAGGGTGTTACACATGCCTTCCATATTATCGTCTCTAACATTCTGATTGTAAGCAGTATGAGGATAACCCATATTCATCGATGAAGATGCTCCACTAGATGTACACTCTCCATGGAAAATCCATTTTTTGTATCCCCGGACAAAACCATCAACAACTAGATGTTCGTAGACAACTTCACGACAATGCCAATTGATATTGCAACACTTCTTGCATGGGCAAAGAATCATATTCTCTTGGCTTGCATTTTGAAATGCGAAATTCAGAAAAGTTTCTACTCCATTTCGATAGTCGTTGCTTACCCTTGACAATTTCATCCAACTCCTATCCATTTCGTAGTTGTTGAAGTCTAAAGTTGGCAATAAATTACACGGCTAAATTGTTAATTTATAATTTACAAGTAAATCTTGATATGATCACATATATTCTTGAGTTATGTATTCTTTAAGATTCATCATACGTGGCATTGTTACACCTAGGGAGGATCCATTATATCTAATGAGTGAGATATAAGGCAACCCACAAAGTTTCCACCTATATACTTTGAATCTTTTTTTAATCTATACAAGTAAGTTATGTAAGTTATGAATTATGTAAGTTAAACAATTTGACGAAAGCTATGTAAGTTATGTATTATGTAAGTTAAATAATTTTATGTAAGTTATGTATTATGTATTATGTCAGTTAAATTAAAATTTCAAATCGAGAATCAGTTGAATTATGTATTCTTTAAGATTCATCATACGTGGCATTGTTACACCTAGGGAGGATCCATTATATCTAACAGTGAGATATAAGGCAACCCGTCAGGTTTCCAGCCTATATACTTTGAATCTTTTTTTTTTTAATCTATACAAGTAAGTTATGTAAGTTTAACCGCACGTAAGTTAAACAATTTGACGAAAGCTATGTAAGTTATGTATTATGTAAGTTAAATAATTTTATGTAAGTTATGTATTATGTATTATGTCAGTTAAATTAAAATTTCAAATCGAGAATCAGTTGAATTATGCATTCTTTAAGATTCATCATACGTGGCATTGTTACACCTAGGGAGGATCCATTATATCTAACAGTGAGATATAAGGCAACCCGTCAGGTTTCTAGCCTATATACTTTGAATCTTTTTTTTTTAATCTATACAAGTAAGTTATGTAAGTTATGAATTATGTAAGTTAAACAAGTAAGTTAAACATTATAGTTTTTTTTTAAAAAATTGATTGGTTTTAGTTTTTCGTTTGAGGTAGGCTGGAAAATGTTATTATATGTTTTTTATAATTGAAATTTGTTGTGATGTTGTTAAATTTAAAAAGTTTTAACTTACTTCTTTTTAAAAAAAGAATTTATTTTCTATATTAAAACATATTTAAATAGTGATGTATATTATATTATATTGATAACAAAATATTTATAAGTTTTTAATTTTAAAAACTTTTTAAATTACTTCTTCTAAAAAATAATCTATTTTTAATAATAAAACATATTTAAATAATGATAATTATTATTATACTAATAACAAAATATTATTACCATTTTGGAAAACATTGGAAATATTAAATATTAAAATCGCTCATTATTAATATAAAAAATTGGTAATTAGTAATAAACCAAAAAGCCATATAAAAAATTGGTAATAAGTAATTAATATTAAACGAACAAGTAAAATCTTACCAAAGAATCCAATCCGACGATTCTGCGGGAAGCGATAGGAAGCGATGGCGAAATACAAACAACATATGAATTAACAAAAGCTATTGATTAATTACAAAAATGCTATTTACTAAAAACTAATACTCACATTCTTTGACCGAAAGAGAAATAGTCAATTCAGTAGTGGATCACAGTCCTCTTCAATTCTACTCACTTTTAAAGTACGGGTACCTTTCTCAATACAACCTATTACAAATACATATGAAATTTATTAAAACAAAAAGTCTATTCAATTACTTTGCACTGTATAACTTATATGCTTTGGTGTATTGTAGACTAAAGTATAATAAAACTAGTAAGCAAATAAGTGAATACATGGGGTATAAAATTGATATTTTTTCTATTTAATCCCTTTCAAATTCTATAATGACAAGCATGTATAAAGATAAAATTATACTTTGACCCTTTTAAATTTTTATAATATAATTTTGTCCCACGAAGATAAACTTGTTTAGAGGTTATGTCATAGTGACTTAAATCATTTAGCAAGTAAATGATAAATTTACATAATGGTATATATAATGAAACTTTAACAAGAAATAATCGAAGTTGGTGAATAGATAAAATCTAAAGGAATTATACTGCTTTAAGTTCAAATCTTATCATGTACGAATTTTTATTAATTTTATATAAAATTAAAAAATAAAATAAAACAATCTCTAAATAATATAATTTTACTTTATAAAAATAAAAATAATAGTGCTTGGGAAAGAAAAGTGGGGCAGTTAAGGAAATATACCAGAAACTGAGGATCATAGATGTAAATTAGCAAAATTCATACAATTTTTATCTCCAAAACGTAAAATATGTGTTAAACAAAGCTTAGAAAAAACTTAAAAAATAATTTTCCGAGAAAAGAAAAATGCTGAGTTTTCTTAATTTTGAAAACCTTTCACTTATTAAATCAATAACCACAAAATAGTAGAGAGAAATAGATTGTTACTCACATTTGAATTGAGAGAGATAAAAAGATGACTGGAGAAAATAGGAAGAAACCCATTTCTTAGTTTAAGTGCAATGTACGGGTTTGTACTTTCCAAATGAGAAAGGAAATGGCAGTTGTGGGTAGTAGTAATTAGGTTAAAGATCTGCTCTCACTCACAGAGAATGGTGGGTATAATAAAACTAAAATCTCACCCAACGTGAACATGAAAAAAATACTTTTTGATATTTATATAAAAATTATTTCTTTTGAAAAAAATGGTCCCTTCTGACTATCTTTGCAAAGTGCTGTTTGGCCGACCTCCATGCATCTGTTTGCTCGCTTCTGAAACATGAAGCAAGCTATTTAGTATTTACTCACGAACCACTCCCTTCAAATATGCATTGTTTTAATGTAAATTGGAAACTGTAAGCAAAATAATTATATATCAACTTGTAACATTTCATTTTAATTAAGAGGAGTGGCAGAAGAACCACTAATGTTGAAAGGAGCATGTGTGGATGAGTAAATTACGTTTTGTATAAACCTAAATCACAAGGTTTATTTACTATTCAAAGTTCACAAATATCACCATTTCTTTTAACAATAATAATATCATGATATTTTTTATAAATATATATATATATCTATTCTTTTAAAAACCTCCATTCATCATAATACTACCCACTTACAAATCGATATACTATTTAAAATGAGTGATCCAAAAAGCTTTAACTCTTAGACCCTTTATAACCAACCATCTTATAGCCATGTCCTAAAAAACTTACCATGAGCTTCATTACTTTCTTACAAAAAAGCTATCATTACTTTAAAAAATATTTTTTTTTGTAAAGAAAGAAGTCCTATTTTGTACGCAACTCTTTGCTGATATAATGTTATCTGTTTAATTAATGCAAAAATGCCATGTAAAATATGATACTAATGTTTGATATGTTCTTCGCAGCCTGCCATTGTAGGATTTGTGAACTAATTAGAGGCTCTATGAATATATCATAGCATAGCATTTTAATATAAAAACTAATTAGGAAAACACATATTGGAAGATGTATATTCATTAAGAAAACTTCAACAGTCAAACAAGTGTAAACAAGCATAAGAACCCTCAGCAGCAAAATTCCCAAGAAAACATTTCATCAAATAATAACTTGATGAACTTAAACGAAAAAAAATACACACTTTGGAGGAGTAAGTAGAAACGAAAAATTTTGCGAGAACTGAATAGAAACAGCCCAAATTCATGAATTTCAGTGAGTTAGAAGACAACCCAAAAACAAGAAAGAAAAATAAAATGAAGGAAGATCAGGACTTGATTACTTTTTCACCTTTTTTATCTCAAAATCCATAAAAGCAACAACTTGAATCTAGGCTTACTTTTGCATTCACAGTTTATCAAAAACCTTTAACTCTTACACCCTTTATAACCAACCATCTTATAGCCGGGTTCTCAACCATCGGATACTCGTATTCAAAAAATGCTAAAGGAAAGTATGCTTAGACATTCGGACTTAATAATAATAAATTAAAATGTCCGTCCTACCTTAGTAGTGTCTTAGGCTCCTTCGATTCGAAAAACACAATGACCTAAACCGTATATAAATGTTGTTGGCACTTTCGATTGAAAAACATCATTCAAATGGCTATTAGAATTTTTTAAGGCAACAAAAGAGGAAGTGACTATTTAAGAACGAGTCTTTCCCCATAACAATATTCGGACAGCAAGCAAATATGCTACGGACTAGAATATGAGATTGCATGGCATTAGAAAATTTTCCATCAAGTGGTTGAAAAGATTCAATATGTTGGAACAGGATTCTTTGCCAATGTATAGTTATTACCAAAATGACGATGCAGGTGATATGGATGACACAATACAGGGCAGAAATTCAGAAAAAGACTACGAGCACCACCAGGACTCTAAAGTTTTGTCCCAGAGAAAAAAAAAAGTTACTGCAACAAAATTACTATTCTGAAGATGATAAACTCAATACTTCATATTTACAAACACTAGCAGTAATAGGCTATCAGATACTGAGGAATGTTAAAAATGCTAAAGGAAAGTATGCTTAGACATTCAGACTTAATAATAATAAATTAAAATGTCCGTCCTACCTTAGTAGTGTCTTAGGCTCCTTCGATTCAGAAAACACAATGACCTAAACCGTATATAAATGTTGTTGGCACTTTCGATTCAGAAAACACAATGACCTAAACCTCTGCATCTGAGAATCATCCAGAAAACACAGTAATTAATCAAACTATTTCAGTCCAAAAGAAACCAATGTAATTAAATAAAAAATCAAACAAATCAAATTGGGGTAGGAGCTATGAAATCGATGGAAGATGCTGATTAAATATACAACATTAAGAGATATAGAGAAAACAAATATGGGCAAATGACGAACCTGTCTTCTATCCAAGCAACATTTGTAGAAGTCACCCAAACAGTATCGTAGAGCGGAGAGATGGACAAATTACGAGGGATTTTTGAGGGATTCCTTACTCTTTGTTTTGGGAGGGAGAAATTACAGATATTAGGGATTTTGCATAAGAGCCGATGGAGAGATGAAGAGATGGGGTTCTTCGTGTCGGGGTTTTGGGGGATTTCTTCTGCTGCTTTTTGGGAGAAATTAGGAAGTTAGGGATTTGATGGAGAAGAGAGAGGGCTCGTTTTGTTAAAACAGCGAAACGAAATGGCGAAACAAAAACGGTGGCGTTTTATCCGAGAAAATTGCCGCTTTGCGGCGTTTTTAAAAAGCGCCACTAAAATCCCCGAAAAACGACGTCGTTTTAATGTATTTTTGCGGCGTTTTTAAAACAAACGCCACTAATAGTACTCATCTGCGGCGTTTTTATGTGTAGCGCCGCTAAAGGCCAACTAAACGGCGTCGTATTTTTAGTGGCGTTTTTGAGCCAAAACGCCGCTAATAATTTTTTAATTTTTATTTTTAATTATATCCCTTTAAATTATTTTTTGTTTTGATTCTAACATTATGTTTAAAATAATTATTAATTATATTCCTTTAAATTAATTTTTTTTTTAATTATATTTGTTTTGATCCTAAATACTAAAATCCTAAAATATACACCTGAACTCATATATATATATATATATATATCACTGCAGAAGTATAATCTAATTGCTTCCATAAACCCTCTCAATAATATGATTTTTATCTATTTTATCAAAATCCCTAATACCTAAATCTGTAAACACTAAACCCTAAAACATAATCCCCAAACCCTAAACTATAAAGATTAAACCCTAACCTAAACCCTAAACCCTAAACCCTAAAATATAATAAAACCAGCCTAACCCCTAACCTAAAGCTTAAACCCTAAACCCTAAAACATAATCCTCAAACCCTAAACTATAAAGATTAATCCATAAACTATATACCCTAAATTAAACCACAGAAACCCTAAATTATCATGAGAATTAATTTAATATTTTAAAATGAGTGTCGATTAACCTAATGAAAATAGAATTGTTGCTCAACATTTAGCGGCGCTTAAGGTTAGTGTTTAATGGTTAATGGTTTAGTGTTTGCAGTTTAAGGGTTTATGGTCGAGTGTTTAGAGCTATAATTTAGGGTTTAGAAACTAGATCTATGGTTTATAGTTTAGGGATTAAACGATTTAAGATTTAAGGTTTAGGGTCTAATAAGGATAAACAGATACACAATCAGATTTTGTTAGGGGCTGAAATTTATTTGTAAGTAAAAATTGCAATCCCACCATTTTTTAGCATATATTTTTATAATTTTTTAATGATTAAATCAAATTTGATATTCTGTCTTCATTCGCTAAATCCTAAACCCTAAACCCGTGAACCTTAAACCATACACCCACAAACCCATAAACTCATAAACTCTAGCCACAACCCTATTCCTAAGACTAATCGTAAACCATAAACTGATAAAGTACACTAAATCTTGAAACGCTGAACTCGAAACCCAAGTCAGCCCGTACAAACCAGTAAACCCTTAATTATTTTGATAAATTTTGAATAATATATATTTTTACAATATTTCAGAAATTTAAATAGTTTTTCAATTTACTAAATAATTTTGTTTCTCAACCACAAAACGTCGTTGTATTGATTAACATATTTGTGCCTTTATGTTCAAAAAGACCTTTAGCGGCGTTTTTACAAAAGCGCCGCTAATGATCGGACATTTAGCGGCGTTTTCCTAAAACCGCCGCTAATGCTAAGACCTTTACCGCGTTTTCCAAAAGCACCGCTCATCTCCAGACCTTTAGCGGCGTTTTTACAAAACCGCCGCTAATGCTCAGACCTTTAGCGGCGTTTTTATAAAAGCGCCGCTAATGCTCAGACCTTTACCGGCGTTTTTACAAAAGCGCCGCTAATGCTCAGACCTTTGGCGGCGTTTTTACAAAAGCGCCGCTAATGCTCAGACCTTTAGCGGCATTTTTACAAAAGCGCCGCTAATGCTCAGACCTTTAGCGGCGTTTTCCTAAAAGCGCCGCTAATGCTCAGACCTTTAGCGGCGTTTTCATGAAAGCACCGCTAATGCTCAGACCTTTAGTGGCGTTTTAGGTAAAAACGCCGCTATATATCATTTTTAGCGGCGTTTTGTGGATAACCGCCGCTATTGCTCATTTTTTGGCGGCGTTTTCAACAAAACGCTGCTAATTTAGAATATTTGCGGCGTTTTTACTTAAAACGCCACTAAAAACGCCGCTAAAAGTCTGTTTTGGTGTAGTGATATCAAACCAAATGTGTGGTCTTGACATGTATAATCGATGCAAGTTCTAGAATAACAAATCAATGTTGACACACTCATAATCAATAAAGTGAGCAAGGAAAAGAATATATGCTCTAAAAGGCTCAAAATCTCACAACAATTATGGGCTTTTGATATCAACATTGTAAATTTCAAACTTCAAGGTAATACTTAAATTCAAGTAGACAACCTAAAAAAAATTTTAATTCTGAAAAATAGACTTATCATGCTTGATTCTCTAGTCCCCTAAAGTTTAAATCATTAATGTACAATTAACTATGACTTAATCCAAAACATATCAATAAAAATCATAAATCAAAGGAAATTTTATTTTAATCGTAATATGAGAAAATTATTTAAGAACAAGATATAATTCAGGAATTTGAGAATAATGCAAAAAGTTAGGCACTTTTAAGATTCTCCCCCCCACACTTAAGATGTACATTGCCCTCAATGTACAAAGATAGATATCCACAATGTAGTAAGAAAATCATAAGGTAAGGAGGAGAGTGAAACTTCCTGAATTTTGGGTGGAGTCAAAGGAAAGAAACGAGGGGAATTCAGGCCGAGTTGGAGGAGGCGTTTCTGGTGGTATGGTGGCCGCCCACAATTCCTACGCTAGATGAAAAAATTGGGCAGTTCGTGAAGAAGAAGCCAGGAAATAATAAGAATAATTTGAAATATACTAATTATATATTTAAAGAAAAGAAAGATAAGAGGAAGAAAAATAAAAAGTAAAATAAAATTAAAATAGAAGATTAATGGACTGAAAAGTCCTTATCGTTAGATGATTGGCGAGGTGGGTGTGATTTCTAAGGCCGTGGTGTGTGATTCCCAAGCAGCCTGAAGAACCTAAAACCAATAAACTAAAATAAAATAAATTAAATTGAGCATAAGAGAGTTAAAGAGAAGGAAAATAAATGAGAAGAGAAAAGAAAAATAAAAACTAAATGGCCGCAAATGTCCTCGGTTTGTCGAGTGGATGAAGCGGCCGGCATGAACTTATGTAGATCGGTCTCCCACAGGGAGATTGTGCTAGGATCCTTCCGTTTCTTCGACATGGATAATGTTAAAACAGAGATTTTGGGGCAGGAGAATGAGAGAAAATGGAAAGGTGGGAGAGTGTAAAGGGTATGGATGAAAGGGAATGGGTGAGAAAGGGGACAAGGGGTGTTTTAAATAGAAGTTTCAAATCTGGTACATCCCCACGCCCGTGTACTGTGGGCGTGTTGGGTCACATGGCCGTATCGCACGACCGTGTTGTGCTTTGTTCATTTTTCCCACGCCCGTTTCGTGGTCACCACGCCCATGTTTGATAAAACAATGTCGACCACGGCTGTATCGCACGGTCGTGATGTTTAGTCAGAGCCCGTGTGATTTCCCTCAGTGTCGGCCACGGCTGTATCGCACGGCCGTGGCCATTTATAATAGTCCGTGATCTTGGGAATCTTTCGTCATTGGCTCGTACTACCTCTGCCATGTCAGTACGGATTTTCGTAGTATCCACACGGCCATGGCCACGGCCGTATGCAAGGCCGTGTGGTATGGAAATCTACACTTTGGTTAGTTCATCGTTAGGTGCTAAAAAGGAAAAAAATTAAAAGTAAAAATAGAAACGAAAAAGAATAAACGGAGTTAGTGCTCGGGTTGCCTCCCGAGAAGCGCTCGTTTAGAGTCTTAAGATAGACTCACCTCTCATTCACATAATCAGGGTGGTTTGAAGAGTTGAACATCCTCTCTCATGCTAGCAGTTCTACCATCACGATATAACTCGAGTCGAGTAGCGTTTACTTTAAAAGTTCCGAAAATAGGATTACTTACCTCGACTGTTCTGTATGGGAAAACATCGATTACCTTAAAAGAGATTTCTTCGTTTGTATTAAGGTCTGAAGGGGATATTCGAGGATCTGTTTTATCTAATAATACTTGATCTCCAATCTTAAATTTGTTTGTCCCATGGAATGGCGTTGGTTCTACTGCGTGTATCCCCAATTTCTCTTTAAAATGTGTCTTCCACTCGTCTAGTTCATCAATCTGAAGCCTTCATTCCTCATGAGTTATTTCCTTGTTTGCATGAGGTCCAGGATCTGGCTCAGTTGTGTAGTTCCGTGGTGCTTCCTGTGAGAAAGGTTGAACAAATTGGTTATCAATTGAATTTACTTTCTCACCTGTATCACTCGATGTCCTAGCCGAGTCAAGAGCTTGAAGAGTGACTATCTCGTCACCTACACGAAGTATGAGTTCACCTGTATCAATGTCAATTTTAGTTCTGGCAGTTGCTAAAAAGGGTCTTCCTAAAATTAAAGGGATCGTGTTGTCCTCATCCATGTCTAAAACAACAAAGTCTACCGGGAATACGAATTTATCAATTTTCACGAGTACATCTTTGATTATACCCCTAGGAATTCTAATAGTTTTATCAGCTAATTGAATGCTCATCCTAGTTTGTTTGGGTTTCCCTAGACCTAGCTGTTTAAAAATTTTATAAGGCATGGCATTTATACTTACCCCTAGATCAGCTAAATCATTATCAATGGATAAACTACCAATTAAACAAGGAATCGTAAAACTCCCTGGATTTTTTAATTTTTGTGGTAGTTTGTTTTGTAGAATCGCTGAGCACACTGCGTTCAGCTCCACATGCGATGCCTTGTCTAACCTCCGTTTGTTTGTCAAAAGCTCTTTTAAAAATTTCCTTGAATCTGGCATCTGCAAAAGAGCTTCAAGGAACGGTAAGTTAATATATAATTTCTTTAAAAGTTTAAGAAACTTACCAAACTATTCCTCTGTGTTATCTTTCTTCATTGCTTCGGGATATGGTATGCGAGGTTGGTACTCTTTGATTACCGATTTTGGTTTATCATGACTTTCCTCAGCTTTACCTTCTTCTACCACATTCTCTTGCCTTAATTTGGGCTCATCTAACCCTTCACTATCATGAGTGGTTATGGCTTGAATTTGCTCCTTTGGGTTGGTCTCAGTGTTGCTTGGTAGGCTTCTTTGCAGTCGTTCAGAGATTAGCTTAGTAAGTTGCTCTAACTGGTTCTCGATCCCTTGAATCGATGCTTGTTGATTTTTAAGTGTTGTTTCGGTGTTTTGGAAATGTGTTTCTGACACCGCTATGAATTTTGTCAGCATCTCCTCAAGGTTCGGCTTCTTTTCCTTTGGGTAGGGCTGTTGTTAGAAGTTTGGAGGGGGTTGTTGTCTCTGATTTCCTTGACCTCCCCATGAAAAATTGGGGTGGTTCCTCCAACTTGGATTATAATTGTTACTATAGGGGTTATTTTGAGATCTAAAATTATTATTACCCATATAGTTCATCTGCTCGCTTTCTACTCCAGGGTTGTAGGGTGGATATTCCGTATTGTTCGACCCTCCATTCGTATCACACTGCATAACTGGATGTACCTGCGAAGAACTGTACAAACCATCAATCTTTTTATTTAAGAGTTCTACCTGATTGGATAGCATGGTTACTGCGTCGAGGTTGAAAACTCTGGCTGTTTTTGTTGGCCTTGTCCTTGTGACTTGCCACTGATAGTTATTCAGTGACATCTCTTCTATAAACTCGTAGGCCGCTTCAGGAGTTTAATTATTCAACGTTCCGCCGGTGGCTGAATCAATCAACTGCCTGGTTGAAGGGTTTACACCATTGTAAAAGGTTTGGACTTGTAGCCACAAGGGTAATCCATGGTGTGGACACCTTCTCAATAGATCTTTGTATCTCCCCCATGCATCATAAAGTGTCTCTAAATCCATCTGCACAAAAGAAGAAATATCATTTCCTTAACTTAGCTGTTTTAGCCGGCGAAAAATATTTTAATAAAATTTTTTCGGTCATTTGCTCCCATGTAGTGATTGATCCTCGTGGAAGAGAATTCAACCTCTGTTTGGCTTTATTCCTCAAAGAAAAGGGAAACAACCGAAGACGGATGGCATCATCAGAAACACCATTTATTTTAAAAGTATCGCAAAATTCTAGGAAATTCGCCAAGTGATTGTTTGGATCTTCATCTTGCAAACCATGAAACTGAACAAATCGCTGTATCATTTGAATTGTGTTAGGTTTCAGTTCAAAATTATTTGCAGCAATAGTAGGTCTAACGATACTTGACTCAGTTCCTATTAAATTAGGTTTAGCATAATCATACATAGTTCAAGGAGGAGGATTTTCGGCAACCACAGGAGGGAGTGGATTATTCTGGTGATCAGCCATCTCTTCCGTGTTATTAGTATCGTCCTCTTGCTCTTCTTCTATGTAATTTAGGCTTCGCCTTATTTCTCTACGATTTTTGCGAATGGTTCCTTCAATATCGCTGTTATAAATTAAGGATCCTATCGAGTTCCTTCTAGTCATAAACTAGAGGTACCTGCTAGGAACGAAATAAAAGAAGAATATTAGCAATGTTAAAAACACAATAAAAGTAAATTGCAAAAATAAAAATGGCTAAAGTAATAAAAATTAAGCGTTCTTAATATTTTGGTTCCCCGGCAACGGTGCCAAAAACTTGATCGTAATGTCAGAGTGTAATATCCGGGATTTAGGGGTTATGCGTTTTAACTTGAATGTATGTAGTAGCATGCTTGTGTGTGGTTTGTATGTGTTTTGGGGGCTTCGGGAACCCTGGGGAGTAGGTAGATGCCTTAGAAAAATATTGGATTTTTAAGTCTTAAAGGAGAGTTAAGGGAGCTAGGCCTTAAGGAGTTTAGTATGTGGATTAAGACACAAGAACTTTACTGGTAAAGTGGCAAGGGAGGCGCCACTTAGAACACAGGAGAGTTACGCCTCGGGAGTGTGTGAAGGGACTTAGGTTCGAGCAAAGACAGGTAGCGTTTTGGGCTTTTATTTTTCGGCAAGGAAGTGTAGTGTTGGACGGCACAGGGACACTGAATGGATGAGCATTTGATTTGGTCAAATTCATTTGAAAATTCGGCTAAGAGAGAAAGATAAGTGTTGAATCATTCAAATACTTTTGAATGAGGGGAGAAGAGGAAAAGTAGGAGAAAAAGAAGGGATTTGAGAAGAGGGAAGAGTTGGCGGTAAAGGGACTTTGGAGGGGGCATATTCGGTCATACAAGGGGGAGTTAAGTGCCGAATTGGCTTAAGGGGTTTTAGGTACATTTTAGCTTTCTTTTCCTCCCTTAGATTTGTGCCAAAAGTGGTAGTCAGAAACCTTTCAAAGTCTCCTCTATTTTCTTTGCTTTAGCCGAATTTGGGAAGACCATTAAGGCCACTCTCTTCTTCATTCTCTTCTTCACTTTACTCATCTTTAGACCGAAACCCTCACCCCTTCTCCTCTCCTTTATTTTGCTAAGGCCGAAACCTCTCTTTCATTCATTCCCACCATTGCCGCAACTCTTAAGGTCCCAAACATCTCTTCTCCATTCTTTTGATAAAAGCCGAATTCACCTAGTAGCCAAAATCCCCTAAGCCGAATCCTAACTTGAGCCACACCATCATTCTTCTCTTCTTCTTCTCACTATTCTTTCAAAAGCCGAAGGTATCTCTGGACTATAGCCAATTTTTCTGAAGCACTAAAAGCCGATCATCTTTCTCCTCTTGTCGATTTCTTAGAGCCAGTGATCATTGCGTTTGGTCACTCTTGTTCGGTAGATTTCGGGATTCTTTGTAGCCGACGATTAGAAGGAGATCTTTCAGGATTTTGGAGATTCAAGGTAAACAAGGTATGCCATTCGGCCAAGGGCCACTTCTATTGGTTTTAATGCACTAAGCCGATTCTAACTTAAGCCATGTAGGGATTTCGACAACTACAAGAGCAAACAATAGTTATCGGGATTTAAGCAAGCAAGGTAAGGGAGTTGTAATATTCGGCCAAAGGCCATATTACTTATTGAGGGTTTCCAATTCTAATTATGGTATTTTAGGGGGTTTTCGACAGAGATAAAGGAGGAGTCTCGGGATTCAGATCTATTTCGGTAAGGGTGTTTAAGTTATAGATTATGTTTCGTTTAGATCTTACATATTAATTAACCGGGTTTTGATTAAGTGTTCCTCAATGGATGCGAGTACCAGTGGAGGAGAGAAAGGGGTAGTTCCCACCCCTAGATTCAAGAAACGCTCGGTTTCTACCGTACGTGATTGGCCACCGGGTTGTGGGCCAGCATCGGAAAGGGATAAGCAGATCCCTGTTATCTCTGATAGCGAGAGTGTCGGTATCGAGAGTGTCATTCTCACTATTATCAGGTGTGTAACCCTACACTAATTCCCGATAGATTAATAGTATTACGTTAAATATGTGTTAATAAAAATACGAATAACATGGCTAAGGGTACCATTCAATGGTATAGTGCGTTCAGGTATGTTACCCCTTAACACTCTGTTAATAATGTTTATAAACATTGATATGAAAATATGTGTAATTTCGTTATGGCTTTGGGGTAAGGTATATTGCATGATATCTGTATATTTTTGTATGATGCATGGGCATATGGGTGATAATGATAAAAGGGAAGTGTTCCTGGTTTTACCACATTATCCAGGTGACTTATGTCACATATTATGAATCCGGTGACTCTGTCACATTATCTCGTGGCTATGCCACATTATAAGAAGCGATGTGTAGTTATCTGCGCGGCGCGCCTTCGAGGGTGTGTAGCGGATGGAGGGTCGATTTAGTAATCCCCACGGTGTGATTGGCAGGTACGGGTGGTGTGTAGAGGATGGATATCTAGGTGGGCTCGGGACTGCATTTTCATCTTATTTAAATGTGATTTTATATGCTATGATCCGATATGCTATGTGTGGGCTTATGGTAGAAGGTGACTAAAATGGGCTTTGCTTAGAAATGTTATGGTTAAGGCTATGATCGGTTGGGTTTTGGTGTAGCCGTTACACATTGAGTCTGTTGACTCACCCTTCGTGGGGTAACTTTTTTACAGGTGATGCCTAGTATTATGGATCGGGTCAGCAAGGACTACGGGGTGGCCATGCCCAGCGTTTTTGGGTTTTTGAATGGTTGAATTTTGCGTTATATTAGTATACTTTTCTTTCGGGATTTATTTGGTATTTTAAAGTTTGTAATAAGGCCACTATTTAATTGTTTAAGTTTTATGTTCTAAGTTTTATTTTTCACACGATAATCGGCTTCAAATGTTTTAACACTTAGTCCACTACGGTTTTCAACTTAATAAGCTCTAAAATCAGGCATTATTTTCAATTTGTTAGAAATGAAGGAAACGTTTTTTTAAAAGAAATACAAACTGAACTACAACTCGATTTCCAACTCGCTAAATTTTCAAACTTGTTTTAATAAGTCGACATATTTTATCAAATCATGAAACGAGATTTAGTTAAGTTTTTCGAAGGAACATATCAGATCCGGTCGAGGCTTGTGGGCCGGGTTTGGGGGTGTTTCACAGAGTCCTAAAAATTTATATAACGAATGATCTAGCCTAGAAACTAACTGTGACAACGATTGAGGCAAGCGCACCTATCAAACAGTAGTATAGTTTAGTGGCAAGACCGGAATGTCGAACCCAAAGGAACCAAAAGTACTAATACTAACTTTCTTTCTATTATTTAGCCTAAGAATTGAAGTGAATTATTGTTTAATCTAAAAGTAACTAACTACTAAGCTAAAGACGCTAAGACAAAGAGAATGAATTGGGGAAATACTTGTGGGAAAAACCAATTGATTAAGACAATACCCAAGGAGGAATCCACCTAGACTTCACTTGTTATCTAACTCTGAACCAGACGATTTATTCACTTGACTTGATCCGTAGGATTCCCTAATTTATGTTAATACCTCTCTCGAGGCTACTAACGTCTAACCCTAGGTTGATTAATTGAAATCTCTTTCTAATTAAAACCCCTAGAATTGCATTAACTCGATCTATAGACTCCCATATTAGGTTTGACCCTAATCTGGCAGATTTTCGTCATCCTATGTCTAGGGTTGCGATCAACTCCGCTTAACTATACTAGATCTAACTATACTAGATCTACTCTTAGACAGGGACTTTTGCTCCACTGCCTAAGCACATCAATAATTGAATCAATACCCTGAAATATCAAAGCAAGAATTAAGAACACATAATTAAGAACAAATCAAGTATTTATCATATAGTTCAGAAAACAATAACAAGATCCGTCTTAGGTTTCATCCCCCTCAGGTATCTGAGGGGTTTAGTTCATAATAATAAAAGAATACATCTCAGAAGAAAAGATAAAACAAAACATAAGAAAACCCTAAAACCCCCTGAAGAAATTGAAGGAGAGATCCGCCGTCTTGAGTATGATTTCGGCTTCTTGAGATGAATCAACTGGCTTTCTTCGAGTAAATCCCACGATTCTGACCTCTCTGGCTCGGCTCATTGGCCTAGCTGGACGCCGTTTTAAAGGTTGGCCTTTAGGGTGTTTAATAGGCTTTTGGAATGTCTTTCTTTGCCTCTAAGTACCCTATTCCGAGTGAAATTTCTCTTTGTCATGGCAGGGACACGCCCGTGTGGCACGCCCGTGTGAATCGACTTCAGGCCGTGTTCGAGCCTTCTAAAGGGGCACGGCCGTGTGCTTTGGTCCCAGGCCGTGTTGATTTCCTACTTTGGCCCATTTGGCCCGTTTTAAGCCCGTTTTCCATTCTTTTCATCCTCCTATGCTCTCTTGAGTATAAAACATGAAATTAAAGGATTAAGAGCACCAAATTCCATAATTCAAGGGATAAATCATCCAAAAGCATGCTAAATGTGGAGATAAAATATGTTACTATTACGGTTTATCATCTACCATCCCCTCCTTGAATCACTCCTGGCCTCCCATTAGTTGACCAAGTCTTCCAGCAACCTTGTAGAGTTTGATCCCAACTCTACCTCTTGCTCTCCCAAGTCACAAAATAAAAGTATCCAGTTGCCATCTGTGGGATTCGAACCCCTTCCCTCCATGCTCTCTACTTGACGCCACACCACTCCACCATGTGCTCAACTTGTGTTAGCAAATCACACTCAATTATACATAAGTCCAAATCACCCAGCCCTCTCCACTAAAGGGCCAAAAACCAAAATTTTCCCAGGGCTCAGACTCGAACCCAGGCCTCCCTAGAACCCCCAAACACCCTCAAATAACCAGCCACACAAGCTCAACACATGCACTTATGCAAAAATCACAAACCCCTAATTTTTGATATTATAACTCTACCCCTCTTAAAGAAATTTTGGTCTCGAAATTTACCTGATCAAAAGAGATGAGGGTATTGATGTCGCATTGCCTCCTCAGGCTCCCACGTGGCTTCCTCTGATCCGTGATTACGCCATAGTACCTTGACTAATGGAACAGATTTCCTCCTCAGCACCTTAACATCACGGTCCAAAATCTGCACCGGTTCTTCTTCAAATGTCAGATCAGATCTTACCTCGACCTCCTCCACCGGCACTATATGAGAAGGATCCAAACGGTAGCGTCTCAGCATAGAGACGTGGAATATGTTATGTATCCGGTTTAACTCAGGAGGCAGCTCCAGCTGAGAGGCGACCGGTCCAACACATTTTAATACTCGGTAAGGTCCGATGAATCTGGGGCTTAACTTGCCCTTCCGCCCAAACCTCAGAATCTTCTTCCAAGGTGAGACTTTCAAGAAGACATAATCCCCCACTGAGAACTCGATTTCTTTACGCTTTAGATCTGCATATGACTTCTGCCTGTCAGAAGCTTTTTTTAACCGACCCCGTATCAACTACACCTTCTCTTCAGTTTCTGAAATTAGCTCTGGACCCAACAGTCGTCGCTCACCCAATTCTGTCCAACAAGTAGGGGTACGACACCTATGCCCATATAATGCCTCGTATGGTGCCATCTGAATGCTGGATTGGTAGCTGTTGTTGTAAGCGAATTCCGCTAAGGGTAGATAGTCCTCCCAACTGCCTTTAAAATCAATCACACAGCCTCTTAACATGTCTTCCAGAATCTAAATTACCCTTTCTGACTGACCATCAGTTTGCGGATGGAATGCTGTGCTGAAATCCAACCTTGTACCTAGAGCTTCATGTAACACTCTCCAAAACCGAGATGTGAATCTAGGGTCCCTATCCGAGATGATAGACACTGGTACCCCATGTAACCTTACAATCTCTGCCACATACAACTTTGCCAATTTATGCAACGAGTAATCGGTGCGAACCGGTATGAAGTGGGCGGACTTAGTCAACCGATCAACAATTACCCATACTGAATCTTTCTTAGTAGGCGTCAGGAGTAGCCCACTGACAAAGTCCATGGTTATCCTCTCCCACTTCCAAAGTGGAATTTTAACAGGTTGCAGCAGTCCCGAAGGCAGTTGATGCTCAGCCTTCACTTGCTGGCATGTCAAACACTTACTTACAAAATTAGTCATCTCACGCTTAAGTCTTGGCCACCAATACAGTTCACGTAGATCTCGGTATAACTTGTTTCCACCGGGATGCATAGCGTATGGGCTACTATGCACCTCTCGCAGAATTGATTGCCTTAACTCAGAGTCCTTCGGTACACAAACTTTTCCACGGAAACATAACACTCATTCACTATTCAGCCCAAAATCCCCAGTCTCTCCTTTCTTCACTTGTTGGAAACGAGAAACCAACGACTCATCCAACATCTGCTTTTCTTTAATCTGGCTAATCCAAGTTGGTTTTACCTGCATTTCCGCCAACAAACTACCATCCTCAAATAGACTGAGACGAGCAAACATTGCTCTTAGATTAGATACCACCTTACGACTCAGTGCGTCTGCTACCACGTTATCTTTTCCCGGATGATACTCAATTGAGAAATCATAATCCTTCAGCAACTCTATCCATCTCCGTTGCCTAAGATTTAACTCCTTTTGGGTAAGGAGATGCTTAAGACTCTTATGGTCAATGTAGATGATCGACTTTTCCCCGTACAAATAATGTCTCCATATCTTTAGTGCGAACACTACCGCAGCTAATTCCAAGTCATGAGTGGGGTAGTTCACCTCGTGCAGCTTAAGCTGACGAGATGCATACACCACCACCTTCCCTTCTTGCATCAGCACACAACCCAAACCCGTGTACGATGAATCACAATAGACAACAGATTCCTTTCCAGCCTCTGACTGTATTAATACCGGAGCTTCAGTTAAAATCTTTTTCAACTTCTCCAAACTCTCCTACTGTTTATCCGTCCAAAAAAATGGTACCCCCTTACGCAGTAACTTAGTTAGGGGTGCCGCAATCAATGAAAACCCATCAACGAACCGCCTGTAGTACCAGCCAAACCCAGAAAACTTTGAATTTCAGATACTGACTTTGGTGGCTTCCAATCTAACACACCCTCGATTTTCTGAGGATCAACCCTAATTCCCTCGGCAGACACGACATGCCCCAAAAATGTCACCTCTCGCAGCCAAAACTCGTACTTGCTTTGGCATAAAGTTGTTTTTCCCTCAATATCTACAGAACAACCCAGAGATGTGAATCATGCTTTTCCTTAGTTTGCGAATACACCAGAATATCATCTATGAACACCACCACGAACCGGTCTAGGTAGGCTTGGAAGACCTAGTTCATCATATCCATGAAAGCAGCTGGTGCATTCGTTAACCCAAACGGCATGACCAGAAACTCGTAGTGTCCATAACGAGTATTGAATGCGGTCTTGAACACATCCGCCTCCTTAACCCTTAACTGATGGTACCCTGACCTCAGATTTATTTTGGAGAAAACCGAAGCTCCTCGCAGCTGATCAAACAGATCGTCTATCCTTGGTAGCGGGTACTTGTTCTTAATCGTTAGCTTGTTTAACTGATGGTAGTCAATACACATACGCATTGACCCATCCTTCTTCTTCACGAACAATACCGACTCTCCCCATGGAGACACACTCGGCCTGATAAATCCTCGATCCAAAAGCTCTTGAATCTAAGCCTTTAATTCCACCAGCTCCTTCGGTGCCATCCTATAAGGGGCGATAGACATCGGAGCCGTTCCCGATAAAAGCTCAATGCCGATTTCGACCTCGCGATTTGGAGTTAACCCTGAAAGCTCTTCAGGAAATACATCCGGGAATTCCTTTACGGTCCTGACATTCTCAACAGACGGTTCCTTAACAATAGATGTGCTGACATAAGCAAGGAACACCTCACAACCTTTGCGAACGAGCTTCTCAGCCCTTAACGCTGAGATTACATTGGACAAATAGTTCCTCCGCTCCCCTATCACGATCACCTCCTCATCCTCTGAAGTCTTTAATACCATACGCTTAGCAGTGCAATCCAAATTTGCACGGTGTTTCACCAACCAATCCATGCCCAGAATGAGATCAAACTCGCCAAACGGTAGTTCCATCAAATCCGCCAGAAAGACAACCCCTTGAACCTCTAGAGGCACATCTCTAAACAATTTATTCACTGCTACAGACTGTCCTAAAAGACTAATCACCGACATCTCTTTATCAGCAAGTTCGAATTGTATACCCAAAGTTCCAGACACAGTATATGCAACATACGAGTGTGTAGACTCAATATCAATTAAAGCTGTAAATGGCACATCATGTATGAGAAATGTACCGGTTATGACGTCCGGTGCGTTGCCATCCTCTCGACGCCGAGCAGCATAAACCAACCCTGGCTGTCTCGCCTTTGTATTACCAGCACCTCTGCCCGGTGCTCCACGACCTCGTCCTAACCCATTCCCCCTCTGAGTGGACCACGACCTCTTGGTGGCTGCTGACCACCTCTCCTCCGAACAGGCTCCCGAGGATAGTTTCTGTACCAATGATCCTTAGACCCACATCTAAAACACCTGCCAGTTCTTCTCCAACACTCTCCCGAATGTGGTCTCCTGCACTCAAAACAAGATTGCGGTCGATCAGCAGCAACTGGAGTCCCAACTCGGGCTGGCCCATCAAACCTAAGCCTCTTATGAAATCCACCTGAAGAACTTGAAGGCCCAAAATCTCTCTTATTCCTGCCCCTTTCCTTTTCATGATTTTGACGCTCAGAGCATTTCACCTCCTCAGCAATTTTAGTCTTCTCTACTAGAGCAGCGAAGTCTCTTTCCCTCTGCGGGGCTATCAGTACCCGCAACTCATCCCAAAGACCATCCTCAAATCGCACACAGCACTCGTATTCAGTCGCAACTATGCCCCGAGCGTACCGACTCAAGCGCAGGAACTCTGCCTCATATTCTGCAACGGACTTATTCCTCTGAACCAAATTCAAAAGTTCCTTTCTCCAGGCGTCCACATAACTTGCCCCGACATACTTCCTTTGGAAGGCTGCTTTAAAGAAATCCCAAGTCACACGGTCAGCTTGCGTACCTTCCCTCACCGTAAGCCACCATTGATATGCCTCATCTCGTAGTAGAGACACACCTCCTTTCAGTTTCTGTTCTGCTGTGCAATCCAGGTCATCCATGATTCACTCTACCACCTCTAACCAATACTCTGCTACATTCGGGGCTATACCAGAGATGCCCCTGAAGATTTTCGCCCCGTTTGACTGGAGTCGCTCAGAAATTAACCCTCGGGCCACCGACCCAGTACTCGCTCCAGCCACTCTTTCCAAAACCCGTAGTATCGCTTGAGACAAAGCATCATCCCCTTCGATTTGATCATGAGACCCCGTCTCAGTCACTGGCGATGCCAGTGCCTCCCTTTTGGGCATATGCCCTGATGTTCAGGATCCAGCCCTAGCACCCCGGCCTCTACCACGACCACGTGTACCCCGTCCGCGTCCTCTTGTACTCATATCGGTGTAACGTGTTAATCTATTCAAGAGTTTTATGAATCAACTTATCGTTGATGTAATTATTAACAAATGTTTTATGAAAATAAAACAGTAATAAGAGTAGTTTTCGCAGATCGATTTTACTAAAGTTTCAGTCTATATAGTCTCAGTCTCCTAACTAAGAGTTCGGTATACTACTACTATCCTTAGTAGTTTTTCAGTACAATCGCTATAGCATATAACAAAATATAAGATCAGGAAACTTACGAATTTGGTACCGGAGACTCGGTGTGCCATACTTCCAATAACACCATCACTTTTTCTAAACCACAATTTAATCAAATTTGGAAAAAATTTCAAACCAATTCCACAGTCGAGTTTTGTAACCTGGCTCTGATACCATTAAATGTAACACCCTAACCCGGCCTAGACGTTATGGCCGGATCTAGTATGTCACATCTGTAACATTTCGATTTAGGGCCTAGTCAAAATAGTGGTGCGAGACCACAAATCTGAGGTTTATGAATGAGTTTTTGAGGTTTATGCTATGTATGCATACTAGTATGAAAGTTTCATGAAGCAATTTTGTGAAATTGCGGTTGAATTATCCAAAAGGACTAAATTGCAAAAGTTGCAAAATGTGAGATTCTAGAAGCTATTTGTGTGAAATAGATTTAGAATATTAATTAGAGGTCCTTAAGTAGCAAGTTTCCCAATTTCTAATTTTTGGACAAAATTAGGCATGGATGAGTTAAAATAGAAAGTTTATCAAAAAGGGCATTTTGGTCATTTAACAATTAAGTGATTAAAATAGGAGAAAAGATGACAAAATTCATTCATCTTCTTCTCCAAGGCTGCCGAAAATTGAGAGAGCCATTGTTAGGGTTCTTCAAAATTTTCAAGCTTGCTAGTAAGTGCATCTACCGTTTTTGATATTCTTTGTATTTTTGAAGTCCTTGTAGCATGAGTAAGCTATTTTTAGCTATTTGATGAGCTATGATGGATGTTCAAAAATGTGGCCATGTATGACATGTATGTATTTTGATGTTTTATGGAAGATTATGAAAGCTTGATGTAGTAGAAACATCTTTTGCTAAATGAGTTTCCATAGAAAATGCATGTAGGGACTACTTTGTAAAAATCTTGAGTTTGGTCATACATGTGTGATGTAGTGAGAATTGATGATTGCTTTAGTTGAGTAAGTGATTCGGCTAAGCATGAAAGGCTAGAAAGTTGAATAAAAATCACTTTACGAGCCTTAGGGCAATAGCGTAAATATGAGAAAGTTTAGGGGCAAAAGGGTAATTTTGCTAAAGTATGAGATGTGGGTCAATTTAGTCAATGTGTATATTGTTGAGTTGAATTATCATTATAGATCAAGAAAGAAAAAGCTCGGATTGAAACGGAGGCAATAGCAAAGTGGTGGACTAAATTGCACGTTTCTATACTTTTGAGTATCGAGGTAAGTCTATGTATAAACAATGCATTCATACTTACAATTTGTTAATGCTAGCTAGTGTATAGCATGGTTGAGAATGATTGAGAACCTATGTGGTTCAAGTGGAATGAATGTAAATAGATATGTGAATGTGTAGTGATAATGCTAAAAGATGGGCTAATTGCGATACCATCTTAATGCATAATGACGATGAGCTGGCTATGTGCGATGCTATCGTTGGGTATATTGTCTAGTGGGCTATGTGCGAAACCACTACGATTACCTTTATGGAGGCTAAGTGCGATACTACCTTATTTATTAATTGTGGTGGGCTAAGTGCGGAACCACCGAGACATTAGCTGTGTGGATGTATTATCGAGAAATAATGATATGTTTTATATTGTGTAAATGTGATATTGAATGCAGGGGTGCATGTCAATGGTTATGAGTAAGTGACTCATGATGTGTTGGAAATGTGGTAAGGGATAGAAAGAGTAAGCATAGTTGTACATTATATGTTAGTATAATGCTAATTGTTGTTTAGCTTATACTATGGTGCTTAATTGTTTATGTGTAAACTTACTAAGCTCAAAGGTTACTCCCTTTCTTTTCCCTTGTCTTATTGAGTAAAAGTGTTGAATCGAGATACGAGGATCAATTAGAAGATCGCCCACACTATCAACACCCTCTGGTACATGAGACTCAATGTTTTGTATATGGCATGTATAGGGGCTAGACAAGTTAGTGAATTTTTTTGTAAATGGCTATGATGTGTTGGCCTTTAGATGGATAATCTATTTGGTATAATGTCATAGTTGTTGGCACTTTATTATATGAAAAGATGTAGTTATCTATGTGAGATTGTACTTCATATGAGTTGATTTTGGATGTGTTGAATGAGTGCATGTTGTGTATGCTAGAAGGCTGGAAAGAACTTGGCATATAGCTTTGTTCTTTTCCATGTGGATAGACACACGGGCGTGTGTCTAGGCAATGTGTGACACAGGTCAGCCCATGGGCGTGTGACTTGACCGTGTGTCCCCTGCATGTTAGTATTTTAAATTAGAATAGACCACGGACTAGCCACACGGGCGTGTGCCTAGGGTGTGTGGGTTAATCAGTGTTGGCCACGAGTTAGCCACACGGGCATGTGTCTAGACTCTAGGCCATGTAAGTGAAGTCAGTGTTCACCACGGTTGAAGAGCATGGGCGTGTGTGTCTACACACGGGCGTGTGAGCCCTGTATAAAAGAGAAAAATTTTAAGATCGTAAGAGTATTCGATATGGTCTCGAGAGCCCTCGAGTGTTTGAGTGAGGTCTTGTAAGTTGAGATTGAGGTTGTTGTGATGGTAAAAAAGAATGGTCATGTTGAGCCTAAGTGGCGATCTTGAGGATTTTAATACGGTAACGCCTCGTGCTCGGTTTCAGCGTTGAATACGGGTAAGGTGTGTTACATTTAGTAGTATCAGAGCTATGGTTTAGTTGGTTCTAAGACTACCGTAGCGGGTGTATGAGTCTAGCTATACATGCCATAAGTGTACAATGATAGTGTGGTGGCTTCTGATGATTTTAAATTTTGTTTTATATATAATATGGATTCCGATCCATTGACTGCTGATGAAGCAGCTAGTAATGCGCCGGCTCCTGCACAAGGAACCGTGCCTGTTCAAACTGGACCCTAGGCTAGGGGTCAAGCGGAAGGGGCACGGGAAGCCTTTCTCCAGATGATGAGTAATTGGTACTCGGATTACGTCCGAGCGAACCCTAATGCTCAACCTCCTCCACCTCCCCCTATACCTCAGCCATTTCCTGTGGCTCCTCAAGGTATTGATGTAGTGAGGATATCGAAACCCCCGGTAGATAAAATTAGAAAACACGGGGCTGAGGAGTTTAGAGCTAAGGTTGATGATGACCCTGAGAGGGCAGAGTTCTGGTTAGAGAACTCGATGAGAGTGTTTAAGGAACTCTCTTGTACACCTGAAGAGAGCTTGAAGTGTGTCGTATCCTTGCTGAGGGACTCAGCATACCATTGGTGGAAGACATTAACGTTAGTAGTCCCGAGAGAACGAGTGATGTGGGACTTCTTTCTGGAAGAGTTCCGGAAGAAGTATATAAGCCAACGATTTACTGATCGGAAACGGAAAGAATTCCTTGAGTTGAAGCAAGAAAGAATGTCAGTAGCGGAATATGAGCGTGAGTTTGTTAGGCTTAGCAAATACGCTTAAGAATGTGTGTCGATAGAGACCATTTTGTGTAAGAGGTTCAAAGACGGACTGAATGTGGACATCAAACTCCTAGTGGGTATTTTGGAGTTGAAAGAATTTGTGGTGTTGGCCGAAAGGGCAAGTAAGGCCAAAGAGTTGAGTACAGAAAAGAGAAGGGCTGTGAGTGAAGCCCGAGATGCTAGAAAGAGGTCGATGGGCAAGTCGTATCAAGCCCAGTCGAAAAGGTCCAAGGAAGTGAGTCCTAGGACGACAGCAACAGTGGGTTATTCGCATTGAGACTTGGGCAATACTCGTTCGGGTTCGAGAGTCCAAGCTACTTCGATGGAAAGTGTGGGCAATCTAAAGAATAAACCGGAGTGTCCAAGTTGTGGTAGATATCACACCGGAGAGTGTTGGGGTAACAGTCGAAACTGTTATAAGTGTGGTTCCCCCGACCATTTTATCCGAAATTACCCCGAGAGGGATGATAAGGAAGAGAAGCTAGAGATGAGATCCAGTGATGTGTCTGCAAAGGGTAGACCACCAAGGAACCCGAGAGGCAGGAATAGTGGTAGAGGTGCATCTAGAGACTCTGTTGTGAGACCGGAGGGTCGGGCACCTACGAGGACGTATGCCATTCGCGCTCGTGAAGAGGCATCCTCCCCTGATGTGATAACGTGTACTTTTTCTCTCTTTGACACCCTTGTTATTGCTTTAATAGATCCAGGCTTTACTCATTCTTATATTTGCATGAGATTGGCATCTTGTTTGAGTATGACTGTTGAGTCTACAGACTTTGTGGTTAAGGTGTCAAACCCGTTAGGTAAGCATGTGTTAGTGGACAAGGTGTGTAAGAATTGTCCTTTGATGATTGAGAGTCATTACTTTCCGGCAAACCTGATGTTGTTGCCGTTTGATGAGTTTGATTTAATCCTAGGCATAGATTGGTTGACTACCCATAGTGTCTTAGTGAACTGTGGTAGTAAGTTTATTGAATTGAAATGTGAGATTGGAGATGTGGTTCAGGTTGAATCAGGTGGATCGGATAGTCTACCAGTGATGATTTCTTCCTTAGTGGCTGATAAATGTTTGAGAAAAGGGTGTGACTCCTATCTTGCTTTTGTGTTGAATACTCAAGAGGTTGGAGTAAAGTTTGAAACAGTGCTAGTGGTATGTGAGTATCCGAATGTATTCCCAGAAGAGTTACCCGGATTACCTCCAGTGAGAGAGGTTGAGTTTGGGATTGAGTTAGTTTCGGGAATGGCACCTATTTCGATTGCTCCGTATAGGATGGAACCTTTAGAGTTGAAAGAACTGAAGGTTCAGTTGCAAGAGTTGGCAGATAAGGGTTTTGCAAGACCGAACTACTCATCGTGGGGTGCTCCGGTATTGTTTGTGAAGAAGAAAGATGGGTCTATGAGGTTGTGTATAGACTATAGACAGCTTAACAAAGTGACAGTTAAGAATAAGTATCCTTTACCAAGAATTGATGATCTTTTTGATCAACTGAAGGGAGCTAAAGTGTTCTCCAAGATAGACCTGAGGTCTGGTTATTATCAGTTGAGAGTGAAAGAGTAGGATTGTTGAAAACTGCATTTCGTACAAGGTATGGCCATTATGAGTTTTTGGTTATGCCGTTTGGTTTGACGAATGCACCGACAATTTTTATGGATCTGATGAACCATGTTTTCAGACCATATGTGGATAAGTTTGTAGTTGTCTTCATTGACGACATATTGATCTATTCTCGGGATGAGAACGATCATGAAGAACATTTGAGAATTGTCTTGAAAACTTTAAGAGATAAGCGCTTTATGCGCTAAGTTTAGCAAGAGTGAGTTTTGGCTCAGGAGGTTGGATTCCTAGGACACATTGTGTCGGGTGATGGTGTTAGAGTTGACCCGAGTAAGATATCAGCTGTTGTGGATTGGAAACCGCCGAGGAACGTGTCGAAAATTAGAAGTTTCTTGGGATTAGCAGGATATTACAAACATTTTGTAAATGGGTTCTCTGTGATTGCTACCCCGATGACGAAACTATTGCACAAAGATGTCAAGTTTGAATGGATTGAGACATGTCAACAGAGTTTCGAGAGACTGAAAACAATGTTGACTTAGGCGCCGGTTTTGGTTCAACTAGAATCGGGGAAAGAGTTCGTGGTTTACAGTGACACGTCGTTTAATGGTCTCGGTTGCATGTTGATGCAAGAGGGTAAGGTAGTCGCTTACGCCTCGAGACAGTTAAAACCACACGAGAAGAATTATCCGACTCATGATTTGGAGTTGGCTGCGATTGTTTTCGCGTTAAAGATTTGGCGACATTACTTATATGGTGAGAAGTGCCGAATCTTTACGGATCACAAGAGTTTGAGATATTTGATGGATCAGAAGGATCTGAATTTACGACAGAGACGGTGGCTTGAGTTGTTGAAAGACTATGAGTTAGTCATTGACTACCACCCGGGAAAAGCGAATGTGGTTGTGGATTCCCTGAGTAGGAAATCCTTGTATACTCTAAGAGTTATGAGCACGAGTTTAGCATTGTCAGATGATGGTGCTATTTTGGCAGAGTTGCGAGCTAAGCCACTATTTGTTCAACAGATATGTGAGGCTCAGAGAAATGACAGTGAGATGCTAGCTAAGAGAGCTAAGTGTGAATCAGAAAGTGATTCCAATTTTCGAGTGGGCTCGAATAGTTGTTTGCTGTACCGTGACAGAATTTGTGTACCAAGAGATGAGGAGTTAATCCGAAAGGTTTTGCATGAGGCCCACAGTGGATGTTTGTCAGTACATCCGGGCATTACGAAAATGTACAATGACTTGAAGAAGTATTATTGGTGGCCGGGTATGAAAAGAGATATTTCAGAATTCGTGATGAAGTGTCTGATTTGTCAACAAGTGAAAGCTGAGCATCAAGTGACTTCGGGATTACTTTAGCCAGTTTTGGTACCCGAATGGAAGTGGGATCAGGTTACCATGGATTTTGTGACGGGGTTGCCGATGACTCCGAAAAAGAGAGATGCTATGTGGGTTGTTGTGGATAGACTAACGAAGTCGGCTCACTTTATTCCAGTACGTGTTGATTATTCACTGGATAAGTTAGTTGAATTGTATGTTGCAGAGATAGTGAGGTTACATGGTGTACCTGTGTCTATAATATCGGATAGGGATCTGAGGTTCACTTCGAGGCTTTAGAAGAGGTTGCAAGAGGCTTTGGGAACAAAGTTAAATTTCAGTACTGCATTCCATCCGCAAACCGATGGTCAGTCTGAAAGAGTGATTCAAGTTCTCGAAGATATGCTTCGATGATGCGTGTTGGAATTCGAGGGTAGTTGGGAGAGATATCTACCTTTAGTCGAATTTGCTTACAACAACAGTTATCAGTCAAGTATACGGATGGCTCTGTATGAGGCCTTGTCTGGTCGTAAGTGTCGGACTCCTTTGTATTGGACCGAGCTTAGTGAGAAACGGATCCATGGAGTCGATCTTGTGAAAGAGACTGAGGAGAAAGTGAAAATAATCCGTAATAGTCTGAAAGTTGCTTCGGACCAACGAAAGTAAATGCGCGGATCTGAAAGAAAAGAAATTGAGTTTGAAGTGGGCGACAAAGTGTTTTTGAAAGTGTCCCCATGGAAGAAGATTATGAGATTTGGACGAAAAGGAAAATTGAGTCCAAGATTCATAGGCCGTATGAGATTACTGAGACGAGTTGAGCGGTAGCTTACCGGTTGGCTTTCTTGCGTAGAGTTGGAAAATATTCATAATGTGTTCCATGTGTCGATGTTGCGACGGAATCGCTCCGATCCTTCACATGTGATTCCTTTGATGGAAATTGAGATAAGACCGGATATGTCTTATGATGAAGAGCCAATTAAAATCTTGACTCGAGAAGTGAAACAGTTGAGAAATAAGAGCATAGATCTAGTAAAAGTGTTATGGCAGAAACACGGTGTGGAAGAGGCTACGTGGGAAACGGAAGAAGCTATGAGAGAGCAACATCCAAAGCTCTTTACTGGTAAGATTTTCGGGGGCAAAAATCTCTAAAGGGGGGAGAGTTGTAACATCCCGATTTAGGGCCTAGTCAAAATAGTGGTACGAGACCACAAATACGAGGTTTTTGAATGAGTTTTTGAGGTTTATGCTATGTATGCATGCTAGTGTGAAAGTTTCATGAAGTAATTTTGTGAAATTGCGGTTGAATTGTCCAAAAGGACTAAATTGCAAAAGTTGCAAAATGTGAGATTCTAGAAGCTATTTGTGTGAAATAGCTTTAGAATATTAATTAGAGGTCCTTAAATAGCAATTTTCCCAATTTCTAATTTTTGGACAAAATTGGGCATGGATGAGTTAAAATAGAAAGTTTATCAAAAAGGGCATTTTGGTCATTTAACAATTAAGTGATTAAAATAGGAGAAAAGATGACAAAATTCATTCATCTTCTTCTCCAAGGCTTTCATAAAATTGAGAGAGCCATTGTTAGGGTTCTTCAAAATTTTCAAGCTTGCTAGTAAGTGCATCTAAGCCCTGTTTTGATATTCTTTGTATTTTTGAAGTCCTCCTTGTAGCATGAGTAAGCTATTTTTAGCTATTTGATGAGCTATGATGGATGTTCAAAAATGTGGCCATGTATGACATGCATGTATTTTGATGTTTTATGGAAGATTATGAAAGCTTGATGTAGTAGAAACATCTTTTGCTAAATGAGTTTCCATAGAAAATGCATGTAGGGACTACTTTGTAAAATCTTGAGTTTGGTCATACATGTGTGATGTAGTGAGAATTGATGATTGCTTTAGTTGAGTAAGTGATTCGGCTAAGCATGAAAGGCTAGAAATTTGAATAAAAATCACTTTACGAGCCTTGGGGCAATAGCGTAAATAGGAGAAAGTTTAGGGGCAAAAGGGTAATTTTGCCAAAGTATGAGATGTGGGTCAATTTAGTCAATGTGTATATTGATGAGTTGAATTATCATTATAGATCAAGAAAGACAAAGCCCGGATTGAAACCGAGGCAAGAGCAAAGTGGTGGACTAAATTGCACGTTTCTATACTTTTGAGTATCGAGGTAAGTCTATGTATAAACAATGAATTCATACTTACAATTTGTTAATGCTAGCTAGTGTATAGCATGGTTGAGAATGATTGAGAACCTATGTGGTTCAAGTGGAATGAATGTAAATAGATATGTGAATGTGTAGTGATAATGCTAAAAGATGGGCTAATTGCGATACCATCTTAATGCATAATGATGATGAGTTGGCTATGTGCGATGCTATCGTTGGGTATATTGTCTAGTGGGCAATGTGCAAAACCACTACGATTACCTTTATGGTAGGCTAAGGGCGATACTACCTTATTTATTAATTGTGGTGGGCTAAGTGCGGAACCACCGAGACATTAGCTGTGTGGATGTATTATCGAGAAATAATGATATGTTTTATATTGTGTAAATGTGATATTGAATGCAGGGGTGCATGTCAATGGTTATGAGTAAGTGACTCATGATGTGCTGGAAATGTGGTAAGGGATAGAAAGAGTAAGCATAGTTGTACATTATATGTTAGTATAATGCTAATTGTTGTTTAGCTTATACTATGGTGCTTAATTGTTTATGAGTAAACTTAATAAGCTCAAAGCTTACTCCCTTTCTTTTCCCTTATCTTATAGAGCAAAAGTGTTGAATCGAGATACGAGGATCAATTGGAAGATCGCCCACACTATCAGCACCCTCTGGTACATGAGACTCAATGTTTTGTATATGGCATATATAGGGGCTAGACAAGTTAGTGAATTTTGTTGTAAATGGCTATGATGTGTTGGCCTTTAGATGGATAATCTATTTGGTATAATGCCATAGTTGTTGGCACTTTATTAAATGAAAAGATGTAGTTATCTATGTGAGACTGTACTTCATATGAGTTGATTATGGATGTGTTGAATGAGTGCATGTTGTGTATGCTAGAAGGGTGAAAAGAACTTGGCATAGAGCTTTGTTCTTGTCCATGTGGATAGACACACGGGCATGTGTCTAGGCCATGTGTGACACACGGTCAGCCCATGGGCGTGTGTGTAACACCTCTAACCCGTATCCGACATCGGACTGGGGATAAAGGCGTTACCGGATGGATCGGAAACTTTAACAGACAATTTCATAAGATCATACATCAATTGCAATCATAGTGTCCCTTAGATGAGTCATCAAGACCCAGAGCATGCATATAAACCGAGTTGGGACTAAACTAAAACACATATGAAATTTCATGAAAATTAAAAAATTTTCTAACTTTCAGGGGAGACACACCCGTGGTAGGAGACCGTGTGCCCTCCACGGCTTCTAGACACCCCCGTGTGTCCCTCCGTGTCTATATACTGACTATATCAATACGGTCACTAGGCACGCCCGTGTGCCATGATCGTGTGCTACCAGACCATATACTGACTTTTCCAACACGGCCACCAAGCACGCCCATGTGCCATGGCCGTGTGCTCTTAGCTAGCTACTGACTTGTACACCACGGCCAGCTGACACGCCCATGTCGAGGCTGTGTGCTATTTAAGCTACATTCTGCCAAATCAACCACGGTCTTAGGCACGCCTGTGTGCCACAACCGTGTGACATTATAGGCCATTTACAAGGCCAAAATGCCACCCATAAGGGTCAACCTACAAGCAACATATATCATCCCATTTCATTCACATATAACCACCAAAATATACCAAATAGCCATCCCAAATCATGCATATTTGACAACTAAGAAAATCACACAATAATACATTCAATATCCATTCTATCTTTACATTCAAAACCAATCCCAACATACCAACTTGCATAACCAAATCACAATTATGCCCAAACACCGTTCATCTATATACTTACCATATCATAACCATTTCATATATCAACTAATCTTACCAAAACAACTTCACATATCACATTCCTTTAAGCATATTACCAAAACATAACTAGCCAAATCACATGGCTAAGTTCACATAACAATTCATATCAATGACTAGCCTATACATGCCATATCTAGCCATATACATTTTCAAAGTGTACCCAAAATAAGTTTAGTAGTGTGATGACGATCCTTGACGGTCCCGAGCCTTCAATAGCTTTGACGACCTATAAAATAGAGAAAACACACATAGAGTAAGCTTTCCAAAAGCCTAGTAAGTCAATTATACAATCAAACTTAGCATGGATTTCACATAACCAATTTAATAAGATGATCAATATGGTTCTCATGACAAAAATCACTTCATTCTTTCTCAAGCTCATATGCTTATTCATAACTTACCATATATACATATAGTTCATATAGTCCAGACTTTACATATCGTATTATAAATCCCATATACATAACATCATGATATAATCACACGGATACATACCTTATATACACAATTAGTGTATAAGCAACGTACCTAAAACGGATGTTCATTTATTAATTTTATCAAAGTTCAGAATTGCGATTCGTACCTGTAACACCCCAAACCCAGTCTAGACGTTACGACCAGATCTGGTATGTTACAGGGTAAAAGTTATTTAAAAAGGGTTTGAAACTTTGGAGAGATACTGTAAGTAAAAAAAAAAAACTTTTCGTTTGGTTGATGTTTTGAAAACAGTTGTTTGAGGTTTAAGGATAAGAGAAACAAAATATTGAATTAAGTTAAACAAGTACTGGTTGTCATTGTTGGCATTTCAGATAAAACGAATTCTTTATGTTGCGTAAGTGATTAAAATTTTATCTTATTTACCAGGTTTTAACATATAGCGATGTCATATCGTAATTAGATAATAAATAAAGAAAACCAATTATTAAAGTAAGAAGGCCTTATTACATAATAAAATCCCCAATTAAAATAAATTTGTAAAAGAAAACGAGTATACGAAAGAAACTTTTTATGGACTCCTCGAGTCTGCCTCGGCTCCCAGATCCACAATCTACTGATTACCTGCAACATTAAGAAAACAAGGTGAGTCACCAAGATTCAGTGTGTAATTCCCCTATATCACATAAACGACCCATGGCCCACAACTGCATATTGGGCCTTAGCCCACTCATGATGGCATACAGAAGAATTTAATGCAATATTTCCCAGCCCAACCTAGTTTCCATCCTCTACACGCCACCCGTACCAGCCCATCACACCGTGGGGATTTCTACAATCAACCCTCCATCCGCTACACGCCTCATACGTGGCATCAGGCCACTCGTGGTTCCAGACCACCGTGATATTAAATCACCGTGACAGAGTCACTATAAACATACGTGGGGCCAACCCACCGTGGTATCAACCACCGTGACAATCCCTAATGAATATATGTGGGGCCAACCCACCGTGGTACCAAACCACCGGGACGAGTCACTAAATCATATATATATACGTGGTGTTAAACCACCGTGGCACCAAGCCACCGAGACATGGTCACCAAATCAGATTTACGTGGGGCCAACCCACTCGTGGTACCAAACCACCGTGACAGTCTCAAAATCTTCCCCTTTCACATCATAATCCAAGCCCATGCAAAACATACATGTCATAATGAATGCAACATGTTATCAAGCCAAGTAAAAGGTTACCACATACATCCATACTCATAAAGAAAACGTTACGATCCACGCACTGCATCCCTAGCCTTACCCACAAGGGTATTACGACTGTCTACACAGTCTTTTCGGCTTTTCAGCCCATACAATCAATAATACAGATAAATAATAGAGTGTGAAGTTTTACATACCTGATAACACGCAATATTATGCTATCTATGTCGACACTATTGCTAGCAGGAACGACTGCTATTTTCCTACTATTCTGTTTTGAAACCGGTCCACACCCCGGTGGCCAATCTCGAACAGCAGAAACCGCGCGCTTTTTGTACTTAGGGGTAGGGACTACAAGTCCAACCCCCTCCTTTTCCTAGCTGGCATTTGATTCCATGAAAGGGATCTTGGTTAGAAGATACTATAATGAAACAGTGGTTGTTTATCAACAACGTTGGGTTAAGGCAGCAAATAACGAAAGGGGAACCCGATCGAATAACTAGAGAGAAAACCCTTACCTTGAGATCCCGAATAGGGAGATAGGGTTCAAAGATCAACTGATTCCCAGACTTGGAACTCAAATGATTCGGCTAGCAACGTTTCCCGGAATAGGCGCCCCCAAAGAGAGAAGATGATAAAGGAAGAAAAGTCAATACAATAGCATCACCAAGCCAATTAGCCATCCAACTTTGGCTACCAAAGAAGAACAGGAAACGATAACAGAGTCTCTCTTACCTTAACAACCAAATTGATGAGATCCGAAGTAGATTCCTACCACCTTGTTCTACAGTATTAGGCTAATACAGATACTATCTCTAAGAGAAGAAAAGGGAAACAACATTTAGAGATTCGACCTTGAGAAAAGAGAAAATAGAAGAAATCGATTAACTACTTACCAAAGGATCTTTGAAGATCAAAATCGAAGAAAAAAAGATCGGTAGCAAGGGCTTAATTTCGGCCAAGTCGACTACTGATTAGAAAGGAAAACAATGAGACAAGAAATATTCGGCTTTAGATGCAAATGAGGGGAGGAAGATGGTTTCGGTTCAAAAAGAAAAGTAGAGAAGAAAAGAATTAGAAAATGATCAAGAAGGAAGTGGTGTGATGCTTTCGATTGTGAGGCTTAAGAGTATGAATGGAGAGAAAGAGATATTCGGTAGAGGCTAAAAAAGATTTCGGCTTAAGAGTCTTAGGTGAAGAAGAGAAAGTGAAGAAAAGGTGCACCAATGGTCTCTCCAATTCGGCTAAAGTGCAAAAGAAAAGTGGAATAGAAGTTGGCTAAACAAGTTCGGCATACAAGGAATATGAACTCAAAGAGAAAGAAAAGAAAAAGAACTCCCAAGAGCTTTAGCACCAAACGGCAATCACACCCCCTAATACCGAATTTGTTCTAAAGAAAACCAAAGGGAACCTAAGACCTCTAATGCTTTTCAGCACACTCAACCCCCTAGCACCAAAACCGAAGTTCTCCCCCTACCAACCTTCAAAATTCGGCCAACAAGCTCCCAACAAAGCCGCCACTCCTTGATTGCCTCCTACATTCACTCCCATTCACCCATTTGAAAAAGTTTGAACCATTCAAATCCCACCTTTCTCTCTTGGCCTACCATTCAAAAATTTTGACCAATTCAACACCCACTCTTCAAGGCTCCTAGCCGAATCCATCACTACTCCTCTTGACGCCAAAAAGAGTTCCCAAAATGTGAACTGCGCGACTCGAACCTGCTCCTTCCCTGCTCCCTGTGGCGTCACCCTCCTGCCTCCTAAGTGGCGCCCCTATGCCACTTTACTCTTACATTTCTTGTGTCATCAAACTCAAACGATAGCACTTAAACCCCACCTCAACTAGCTCTCCCCTAAAGCACCCAAAATTAAAATTTCGGCCAAAGCTTCGGCTTAACCCCGAGCCTTCCCTGGACCCCCAAACACACCAAATTAACACACCAAGCATAGCATACACACAGGAACATATTAAATGCAAAGCCCCTAATTCAGGATGTTACAGTTCTACCCCCTTTAAGAAATTTCGGCCTCAAAATTTACCTGATCAAAAGAGATGAGGGTACTGTTGTCGCATCACATCCTCTGGCTCCCACGTGGCTTTTTCTGAATTGTGATTCCACCACAACACTTTGACCAACGGAACCGTCTTTCTTCGCAATACCTTAACGTCACGATCCAAGATTTGAACTGGTTCCTCCTCAAAGGATTGATCAGGCCTTACTCCGATTTCTTCCACTGGCACAACATGAGATGGATCCGAATGATAGCATTTTAACATTGAAACATGGAATACGTTATGAATCTGACTCAATTCTGAAGGTAGCTCGAGCTTATAAGCTACCGGTCCCACATGCTTCAACACCCGATACGGTCCGATAAATCTGGAGCTTAGCTTACCCTTCCAACCAAACCTTAGAATTTTCTTCCACGGTGACACCTTCAAGAAAACCTGGTCACCCACCGCAAATTCTATGTCCTTACGCTTCAGATCAGCATAAGACTTCTGTCTGTCAGAAGCTTCCTTTAATTGAGCCAGAATTAACTTAACCTTGTCCTCCGTTTCAGAAACCAACTCTGGACCCAACAACTGTCGCTCCCCCAACTCTGTCCAGCAAATAGGAGTGTGACACTTCCGACCATACAACTCCTCATACGGTGCCATCTGAATACTAGATTGATAGCTGTTTTTGTATGCGAATTTCGCCAACGGTAGAAACTCTTCCCAACTACCCCTGAAGTCTATGACGCAACCTCTTAACATATCTTCTAAGATCTGAATTACCCTCTCAGACTGACCATCCAACTGAGGATGGAACGCTGTACTGAAATCTAACTTTGTACCTAATGCCTGATGGAATGCTTTCCAGAACCTTGACGTAAACCTAGGGTCCCTGTCTGATATGATAGACACTGGTACCCATGCAACCTCACAATCTCTGCTACATACAGCTTAGCCAACTTCTGTAGAGAGTAGTCGACACGAACCGGTATGAAATGGGCAGACTTAGTCAAACGATCAATAATTACCCATACCGAATCCTTCTTAGTAGGCGTAAGAGGTAGCCCACCAACAAAGTCCATCGTGATCCTTTCCCACTTCCACTGCGGAATCTTCATCGGCTGCAACAACCCCTAAGGTAACTGATGTTCTGCTTTTACCTGCTGACACGTCAAACATTTACTCACAAATTCGGTTACCTCTCGCTTCAGACCTGGCCACCAAAACTGTTCTCGCAAATCCCGATACATCTTACTTCCTCCAGGATACATAGCGTATGGCCTACTATGCGCTTCCTGTAAAATCTTACATCTCAACTCATGATCCTTTGGCATGCAAGGTTTTCCCTGAAAACATAATACCCCATCACTATTCATACTGAAAAATCATCTGTCTTATCATCGCTTCCCAATCGCAACTTTGACTTTAACAACTCATCACCCCACCTTTTCTTTAACTGATCGACCCAAGAAGGTTTCACTTGAAGCTCAACTAATAAACTTCCATCATCGTATAAACTGAGGTGAGCAAACATTGCTCTCAAGTCAGAGATCACCCTACGACTTAATGCATCCGCCACCACGTTAGCTTTACCCGGGTGATACTCGATCGAGCAATCATAATCCTTTAACAATTCGATCCATCTCCTCTGCCTTAAATTCAACTCCTTCTGGGTGAGAAGGTATTTTAGGCTCTTGTGATCTGTATAAATGACAGACTTCTCCCCATACAGATAATGTCTCCAGATCTTCAAGGCAAATACTACTGCTGCCAATTCCAAATCATGTGTGGGATAATTCAACTCATGCGTCTCAATTGCCGAGACGCATACGCTACCACTTTCCCCTCTTGCATCAGCACACATCCCAATCCTGTGTGTGATGCATCGTAATAAACAACAAACTATTTCCCAGCCTCAGGCTGTATCAACACTGGAGCCTCTGTCAAAATCTTCTTCAGCCTCTCAAAACTCTCCTGCTGCTTATCAGACCAGACAAACAGAACCCCTTTCCACAACAACTTGGTTAACGGTGCCACAATCAAAGAGAACCCCTCAACAAATCTTCTAGAATACCCCGCCAGACCAAGAAAACTCCGGCTCTCTGCCACAGACTTAGGTGGCTTCCAATCCAACACAGCTTCAATTTTCTGAGGATCGACCCTAATCCCCTCAGCAGACACTACGTGACCCAAAAAGGTAACTTCCCTTAGCCAGAACTCACACTTACTGAATTTGGCGAACAACTACTTCTCCCTCAGAATTTGTAAAACCACCCGAAGATGCGAATCATGCTCCTCCTCCGATTTTGAATAAACCAAGATATCATCTATAAACACCACGACAAATCGGTCTAGGTAGGGTTGGAATACCCGGTTCATCATGTCCATAAAGGCTGCTGGTGCATTGGTCAACCCGAACGGCATCACCAGAAATTCGTAGTGGCCATAGCGAGTACGAAACGCCGTCTTATGAATATCCGCCTCCTTGACTCTAAGCTGATGATATCTTGACCTCAAATCTATCTTCGAGAAGACTGAAGCTCCCTTAAGTTGATCGAACAAATCATCAATCCTCGGAAGCGGGTACTTATTCTTGATAGTCAACTTGTTCAACTGGCGATAGTCAATGTACATACGCATTGATTCGTCCTTCTTCTTAACGAATAGCACCGGTGTTCCCCAAGGTGATACACTCGGTCGGATAAAACCTCTATCTAGCAGTTCCTGAATCTGGGCTTTCAATTCCATCAACTTCTTTGGCGCCATCTTATATGGTGCAATAGACACAGGCGCTGTTCCCGGAAGAAGATTAATACCAAACTCCACCTCGCGTTCCAGAGGTAATCCTGGAAGCTCTTCTGGGAAAACATCAAAGAATTCTTTCACTGTTCGAACATTCCCCACAGTTGGTTCCTTGGCCTCCAGAGCACAAACAAAAGTTATGAATGCCCTACAACCCTTCCTCACCATTCTTTCAGCTTTTAGAGCGGACACTACGTTAGATAGGTAGTTCCTCCTCTCACCTATTACCACCACCTTATCATCCTCAAGAGTCCTTAACAACATGCGCTTGGTAGCACAATCCAAGTTTGCTCAATACTTCACTAGCCAGTCCATACCTAAGATCAAATCGAACTCCCCGAACGGCAGTTCCATCAGATCAGCCGGGAAAACCATCCCCTGAACTTCTAGAGGTACGTCCCTAAAGAGTTTATTCACCACTACAGATTGTCCTAAAGGGCTAAGTACAGTCATCTCCCTAGAAGCAATCTCAGAGTCCATGCTTAAAGTTCCAAATACCACACTAGCAACATAGGAATGTGTCGACCCAATATCAATCAATGCAGCAAAAGGCAATCAAAAAATTAAGAACGTACCGGTTATGACATCTGGTGCATCGCCCTCCTCTCGGGGTCTAATTGCATAGACCAACCATGGCTGTCTCGTATCTGTGCTCCCTGCACCTCTGTCTAGTGTTCCACGGCCTCGACCGAAACCATTACCTCCTCTAGCTGGACCACGACCTCTCTGTGGTTGCTGGCCACCTCTACCCGATTGAACATAACCCTGACCTACTGGTCGCGCTCTGCCCAGTTCCTGTGGACAGTTTCTTACCAGATGATCCGTAGACCCACACCTGAAACATCCTCTGTTACTCGTCCAACATTCACCCAAATGAAATTTACCACACCGGGTAAACCTCTAAGGCTGACTATCAACAAATGGTCTCACAACCCGACTCGGCCCATCCAACCTAGGTCTTTTTTGAAAATGCCTAGCTGATCCAGACGATCCAAAATTCCTTTTATTTCTACCTCTACCTCTATCCCTATCCTGATTTTGTTTTTTGGACCGCTTCACTTCCTCGGCTATCTTAGCCTTTTCCACTAAAGCAACAAATTCTCTTTCTCACTGCAGAGCTATCAGCACTCACAAATCATCCCTCAGACCATCCTCAAACCGAACACAACGCTCATGGTCTGTAGCAACAATACCCCGGGCATAACGACTTAGACATAAGAATTCCGCCTCATATTCAGCCACTGACTTATTCCCTTGAACCAAATTTAGAAAAGCCTTATGCTAAGCATCCACATAACTTGACCCAATGTATTTCCCTTGAAATGCCGATTTGAAGAAATCCCAGGAAATACGGTCAGCCACTGCACCATCTCTGACCGTCAGCCACCATTGGTACGCCTCGTCCCGCAGAAGAGACACAACCCCTTTCAACTTCTCTTCTACTATAAAATCAAGATCATCCATTATGCGTTCTACTGCTTCTAGCTAATACTCAGCTACATTAGGAGCTACCCCGGATACACCCCTAAACATCTCTACTCCATTAGCTCGAAGTCGTTCAGACATAGATTTTCGAGCCATTAATCCTGTGCTCGCTCCAGCAACCCTCTCCAAAACTCGAAACATTGCTTGAGACACCGCATCATCTCCACCTGTTTGATCCTAAAAATCCTCTTCTACAGCTGGCGGTACTGGCATCTCATCTCCTGACCCATGTCCTGATTCTGAGGGTTCAGACCCAACACCTCGGCCTCTACCACGGCCGCGCACAACACGTCCACGTCCCCTAGTACTCATGGCTTCCGATGCGACTTAATCTGATTAAAGGTTTTATGAGTTAGTATTTCTTTCACTTGTTTAATACCGAGGAGTCTTATAAGAAGTAGCTTTAGAGAGTAATTCTCGCCAATCATATCTCGACCTAGAGGTTTCAGTCTCTAAAGTTTGGATCTCCTAGTGCTAGCAAACATATTCTTTCATGCAAACAATCATTCCATACATACATCACCAACAACTAGAATACTTACCTGTATGGATCGGGTGCCGGTAGACTCGGATGCCATATTCCCAATCAAAACATTTCCTCCAAGTAACATTTAAATCGACTTTATAAAACTCTGTTGAACCCATTTCACATCCCAAGTTTTGCAACCTTGGCTCTGATACCAAAATTGTACCACCCCAAACCCGGTCTAGACGTTACGACCAGATCTGGTATGTTATAGGGTAAAAGTTATTTAAAAAGGGTTTGAAACTTTGGAGAGATACTGTAAGTAAAAAAAAAACTTTTTGTTTGGTTGATGTTTTGAAAACAGTTGTTTGAGGTTTAAGGATAAGAGAAACAAAATATTGAATTAAGTTAAACAAGTACTGGTTGTCATTGTTGGCATTTCAGATAAAACAAATTCTTTATGTTGGGTAAGTGATTAAAATTTTATCTTATTTACCAGGTTTTAACATATAACGATGTCATATCGTAATTAGATAATAAATAAAGAAAACCAATTATTAAAGTAAGAAGGCCTTATTACATAATAAAATCCCAATTAAAATAAATTTGTAAAAGAAAACGAGTGTACGAAAGAAACTTTTTATGGCCTCCTCGAGTCTGCCTCGGCTCCTAGATCCACAATCTACTGATTACCTGTAACATTAAGCAAACGGGGTGAGTCACCAAGACTCAGTGTGTAATTCCCTTATATCACATAAACAGCCCATGGCCCACAACCGCATATTGGGCCTTAGCCCACTCATGATGGCATACAGAAGAATTTAATGCAATATGTCCCAGCCCAACCTAGTTTCCATCCTCTACACGCCACCCGTACCAGCCCATCACACCGTGGGGATTTCTACAATCAACCCTCCATCCGCTACACGCCTCATACGTGGCATTAGGCCACTCGTGGTTCCAGACCACCGTGATATTAAATCACTGTGACAGAGTCACTATTAACATACGTGGGGCCAACCCACCGTGGTATCAACCACTGTGACAATCCTTAATGAATATATGTGGAGCCAACCCATCGTGGTACCAAACCACCAGAACGAGTCACTAAATCATATATATATACGTGGTGTTAAACCACCGTGGTACCAAGCCACCGAAACATGGTCACCAAATCAGATTTATGTGGGGCCAACCCACTCGTGGTACCAAACCACCGTGACAGTCTCAAAATCTTCCCCTTTCACATCATAATCTAAGCCCATGCATAACATACATGTCATAATGAATGCAACATGTTATCAAGCCAAGTGAAAGGTTACCACATACATCCATACTCACAAAGAAAACATTACAGTCACGTACCTGGCATCCCTAGCCTTACCCACAAGGGTATTACGACTGTCTACACAGTCTTTTCGGCTTTTCAGCCCATACAATCAATAATACAGATAAATAATAGAGTGTGAAGTTTTACACACCTGATAACACGCAATATTATGCTATATATGTCGACACTATCGCTAGTAGGAACGACTGCTATTTGCCTACTATTCTGTTCTGAAGCCAGTCCACACCCCGGTGGCCAATCTCGAACAGCAGACACCGCGCACTTTTTGTACTTAGGGGTAGGGACTACGAGTCCAACCCCCTCCTTTGCCTGGCTGGCATTTGATTCCATGAAAGGGATCTTGGTCAGAAGATACTATAATGAAACAGTGGTTGTTTATCAACAACTTTGGGTTTAAGGCTGCAAATAACAAAAGGGGAACCCGATCGAATAACTAGAGAGAAAACCCTTACCTTGAGATCCCGAATAGGGAGATAGGGTTCAAAGATCAATTGATTCCCAGACTTGGAACTCAAATGATTCGGCTAGCAACATTTCCTAGAATAGGCGCCCCCAAAGAGAGAAGATGATAAAGGAAGAAAAGTCAATACAATAGCATCACCAAGCCAATTAGCCATTCGGCTTTGGCTACCAAAGAAGAACAGGAAACGATAACAGAGTCTCTCTTACCTTAACAACCAAATTGATGAGATCCAAAGCAGATTCCTACCACCTTGTTCCACAGTATTAGGCTAATACAGATACTATCTCTAAAAGAAGAAAAGGGAAACAACATTCAGAGATTCGGCCTTCAGAAAAGAGAAAATAGAAGAAACCGATTAACTACTTACCAAAGGATCTTTGAAGATCAAAATCGAAGAAAAAAATATCAGTAGCAAAGGCTTAATTTCGACCAAGTTGACTACTGATTAGAAAGGAAAACGATGAGACAAGGAATATTCGACTTTAGATGCAAATGAGGGGAGGAAGATGGTTTCAGTTCAAAAAGAAAAGTAGAGAAGAAAAGAATTAGAAAATGATCAAGAAGGAAGTGGTGTGGTGCTTTCGGTTGTGAGACTTAAGAGTATGAGTGAAGAGAAAGAGATATTCGGTAGAGGCTAAAAAAGATTTAGGCTTAAGAGTCTTAGGTGAAGAAGAGAAAGTGAAGAAAAAATGCACCAATGGTCTCTCCAATTCAGTTAAAGAGCAAAAGAAAAGAGGAATAGAAGTTGGCTAAACAAGTTCGGCATACAAGGAATATGGACTCAAAGAGAAAGAGAAGAAAAAGAACTCCCAAGAGCTTTAGCACCAAACGGCAATCACACCCCCTAATACCGAATTTGTTCAAAAGAAAACCAAAGGGAACCTAAGACCTCTAATGCTTTTCGGCACACTCAACCCCCTAGCACCAAAATCGAAGTTCTCCCCCCTACCAACCTTCAAATTTCGGCCAATAAGCTCCCAACAAGCCGCCACTCCTTGATTGCCTCCTACATTCACTCCCATTCACCCATTTGAAAAAGTTTGAACCATTCAAATCCCACCTTTCTCTCTTGGCCTACCATTCAAAAATTTTGACCAATTCAACACCCACTCTTCAAGGCTCCTAGCCGAATCCATCACTACTCCTCTTGACGCCAAAAAGAGTTCCCAAAATGTGAACTGCGCGACTCGAACCTGCTCCTTCCCTGCTCCCTGTGGCGTCACCCTCCTGCCTCCTAAGTGGCGCCCCTATGCCACTTTACTCTTACATTTCTTGTGTCATCAAACTCAAACTATAGCACTTAAACCCCACCTCAACTAGCTCTCCCTTAAAGCGCCCAAAATTAAAATTTTGGCCAAAGCTTCGGCTTAACCCCGAGCCTTCCCTGGACCCTCAAACACACCAAATTAACACACCAAGCATAGCATACACACAGGAACATATTAAATGCAAAGCCCCTAATTCAGGATGTTACAGTACCACAGACTTGCCTGTTGAACCGTAAAGAATCTAGTAGGATACTCAGAAAGCTCGGAATGGTCGTACAATGCTAACGTCCCAGACGAGGTCTTACATGCACTCAGACATCGATGCCACTATCCCAGACAGGGTCTTACACGAATCAATATGATGTCGATGTCCCAAACATGGTCTTGCACGTAAACCTCATATCGATGCCAACGTCCCAAACATGGTCTTACACATAAAACTCATATCGATGCCAACGTCCCAGACGTAGTCTTACACGTAAAGCTTATATCGATGCCAACGTCCCAGACGTGGTCCTACATGTAATCAGATATCGATGCCACTGTCCCAGATAGGGTCTTACTCGTATTCAGATATTGATGCCACTGTCCCAGATAGGGTCTTACTTGTATTTAGATATTGATGCCACTTTGTCCCGCATGTGGTCTTACTCGTATTCGTGATATTGATGGCACTTTGTCCCGACATGGGTCTTACTCGTATTCGAGATATTGATACCATCACATCCCGCAGTGGTCTTACTCGTATTCGATATTGATGCCATTGTCCCGCATGTGGTCTTACTCGTATTCGAGATATTGATGCCACCGTCCCTGCATCGGGTCTTACTCGTATTCGAATATTGATGCCACTATCCCGCATGGGTCTTACTCATATTCGAGATATTGACGCCACTTTGTCCCGCAGAGGGTCTTACACATAAATAGATATCGATGCCACTGTCCCTGACAGGGTCTTACACGTAAACAGATATCGATGCCACTGTCCCAGACAGGGTCTTACACGTAAACACAGAATAGATACCTTTTTATTACTAAATTCAAACGGAACTTCTCAAAACTTATCACTATATCGACCTTATCCTGGAGTTCATATACATATAATCTCAGAAGCATCCATTATCATTTATAATCATGTAAATAAGCTCAATTTAATACAATTACATTTACTTGCAATATGACTTACCTCGGATTCGATTTATCGAAAGGGAAACGGCTACTCGATTACTTTCGCTTTCCCGTGATCTAAGTCCGTTTTCCTCAGTTCTTGATCTAGACATGTTCAGAATTAACCCTTTTATTCACTAATTCATTCAATTCAATCCATATACACATATTTAGAACTATTTGCAATTTAGCCCTTACTTTTGCACATTTTATCAATTTAGTCCATTTTTCTCAAAATATCAAATTCACAAAATCCACTCATACACATGTTTAGCCGAATATATATACATCACATTCAAGCCCACATTTCTCATCAAATTCACAAATTAGTCCCTCAATTTTCTATTTTCTCAATTTAGCCCTAATTAGCTAAATTCATCAAAAATTCAAGAACAAAGTATGTTCATCTAGCTCATATCTTTCATTTAACACCATAAATCACCAAAAAGCTTGACATATCATCTATGGCATATCATACAAACATCATCAATTCACAAAATTAATACATGGGTTTTGTAGCTCTCAAAGCAACGATTGCAAAAACGTAGAAATTGTCGAAAATTGACTGAAAACATACCTTGAATTAGACCAAACTATGGCCGAACCCTTGCCTAGATTTTTCTTTTCTTTCTTTGCTTATTCGGTGATAAAAATGCATGAATAAAATCCACCATCATGTTTCTTTTATTATAATATAACTATATAATATATATCATATAAACTTTAACTTATAAAATTATATATATATAAAACATATATATATATATATATATTTCATTACCCATGCCGTCCACTAACCAAAATAGTGGCTAAATTGCCACATAAGTCCTTAACACTTAAAAGCCACATCACTTAAGCACTTTAATAATTAGCAAGCAACTTTCACGTTTAATGCATTTTAATCCTTTTATCAAATTAAACACACAAACGTACAAATTAACTCACGAAAATTTACCACATGCTTAGTCACATATCAACGGCACAGAAAATAATATTAAAATATTATACAGACTCGGATTTGTGGTCCCGAAACCATTGTTCTGACTAGGGTACAAACCAGACTGTTATAGTGTGACTTGGCCGTATGTCCCCTGCATGTTAGTATTTTAAATCAGAATAGACCACGGACTAACCACACAGGCGTATGCCTAGGGCATGTGGGTTAATCAGTGTTGGCCGCGAGTTAGCCACACGGGTGTGTGTCTAGACTCTAGGCCGTGTAAGTGAAGTCAGTGTTCACCACGGTTGAAGAGCATGGGCGTGTGTGTCTACACACGGGCGTGCATCATCTTACACGGGCATGTGAGCCCTGTATAAAAGAGAAAAATTTTAAGATCGTAAGTGGCGATCTTGAGGATTTTAATATGGTAACGCCTCGTGCCCGGTTCCGTCATTGAATACGGGTAAGGGGTGTTACAACATCAAAAGGTTGTTTAAAAGTTATGCGTTCGTTAAAAACCTTGTATCCCCTTTTTGAAACTCCGAATTTTGTTGTTTGTAAAAAAAATAAGATTTTCTTAAAGTGTATTCTTGTAAAGATGTTATTATTTTCGAAAACTTTGTTTGTTGCAGAAGTCTGACTTAAAGAATTGTGGAAACGTGATATTTTGAAAATAGTTGTTGTTGTTTTAAAAACCAGTGTTTAATCGTTTAACATTTCATACTTAGTAGAATTACCAAATGAAAGTTTAAAAAGAAAAATCCAATGGCCTTATTACACAAAATATTAACCCAAAAAATAATATAAAATAACTTAAAACCAAAATTACTAAGTTTCGTTAAGAAGCAAATCTGACGTATGGCCACCTCCGAGTCCTCCACAGCTCCAAATCCTCTAACGCTGGGGATTATCTGCACGGTTAAAAAGGAAGGGGTGAGTTACGAGAACTCAGTGTGTAATCCCCTATAACGGTCACTATCTAGGCCTGAGCCCATACGGTATCGGTCTGGGCCTAAGCCCTATTCGGTAACAAGCTGGGTCTGAGCCCTAAAATCATCTCAATGTATGTGGATATGTGCCCACCCCTATCCTACCAGCTGTCTAACTCTCCACCCGTACCAACCAATCGCACCATGTGGGGACCATGTCAACCCACCCAACCAATCCTCACCAATATTGCAGTCAAGCTGCTAATCACGGTATATGTGGCTGAGGCACTAAAATGGTATGTGGTAGAGCCACTAAAACGATATGTGGCAGAGCCACTTAAACGGTACTTCCTCCAATCATCAAACCCAACCCATGCAACATGATATGAATGCAGTGTATTACAAGTATATACAGCATAAATAAAATCACATACACGATATTTAACCACAATCAAGGGTATAACAGTCATTTTGTCACCTAAGGGTATAACGGTAATTTTCACCCCTTTGAGGGTATTTTGGTAATTTACCCCTCGAGGGTATTTCGGTAATTTACCCTCTAGGGGTATTTCGGTAATTTACCCTCTAGGGGTATTTCGGTCAATTTTCCATCGATTTTGCCTGTGTGGGCTCGTTAGCCCATTGGGCCCACTTAGCCCGTTTTGGCTCAATAAGGCCCATTACAACCTCATGTTCACGAGAGTCTTCGTGACACTCTCAACTGTCTACCGCCATCATTAGTGGCTCGGTCTGTCACTACAAGCGCTCGCACGCTCGAGTGATTACAGTTGCTAGTTTTTTGGCTTTTCGGTAATTCAGCCTTTTGGCCAAATCTCAGAACAGCTCATACTACCACAAACAATGGTGTGAGATTACACACCTTAATACGAGCGTAGGTTGAAGCCCCCAAAAATAAAAATCAAGCACCTAAGAAATCAATAAAACATAACTCATTAGTCTTAATCCTGATAAGACATCTCCAAAGATTGAAACCGGTCCATCAACTACTACTACTCACCACTAAATAAGAGATCTACTACAATAGAAGAGTGTTCAGCCGGCTCCTTGCTTTAAACAAGTCAAGTCCCTAGCAACGTTCAATGACAAAAAGAGGGTGTTAGCGAGAACCGTCTTCATAGTAGCAGAAGTGAGGGCTTTCTTGGCTAAAGAAACCACAACGAAACTAGAAGAACACCAACCCCATATTCAGCTTTAGATACACTTACCAACCAATACACGGCAACAATCGATAGGTGGCTAACCACAGGATTCGACCCTCACAATAGAGAACAAGAGGGATTCGAGATGAAAGAGGGTGAGTAGATTCGGCCTATTCAATAAAAGTCAAGGGTAAGAGTTTCGGCTTTTGCAGAGCAAAGAGAGAGAAGAAAGAAAATAAAAGAAGAGAAATCATTACCTTTGACCAGGGATGAGCCGAATGGGGAAGAAGAATTCAGTAACAAAGAGTAGCACTACGAACTAATGATGAACGAAGAAGAGAAGGTGGAAGAAAAGAGGCTTAACGCTGCAATGCACGGCCACCACAAAAGAATGAAGAAATGGAGAGAACTAGAGTTGATTTCGGCAAAAGGTCAAGAACAGAAAAAGGCAAATGTATGAACCCGATATGTCACTTTGGAGAAAAAGAAGAACAATACCTAAAACATCTCTTAAGAAAAGACCCGAAATTAAAAGAAAAGCAAGAAGAGGGAAAAAGAAAGTGCACACCCAAGGGAGTTTCGGTTTGCTCTCACACACTAATTGCCGAATTTTCTTCCCAAAAGCCAACCTCTAGCCGAAATATTTCCTCCCTAAGACACACTCCCACATTCGGCCACTACTCCCTCACTCCCCAACTCCCTGATTTCCTCCACCATCCCCTCCTTGAATCACTCTTGGCCTCCCATTCAAATTAGTTGACCAAGTCTTCCATCAACCTTGTAGAGTTTGATCCCAACTCTACCTCTTGCTCTCCCAAGTCACAAAATAAAAGTATCTAGTTGCCATCTGTGGGATTCGAACCCCTTCCCTCCATGATCTCTACTGGACGCCACACCACTCCACCATGTGCTCAACTTGTGTTAGCAAATCACACTCAATTATACATAAGTCCAACATCACCCAACACTCTCCACTAAAAGGCCAAAAACCAAAATTTTCCAGGGCTCAAACTCGAACCCAGGCCTCCCTAGAACCCCCAAACACCCTCAAATAACCAGCCACACAAGCTCAACACATGCACTTATGCAAAAATCACAAACCCCTAATTTTTAGGATGTTACATTCTATTATTTCGGATAGAGATCTGAGGTTTACATCTCGATTTTAGAAAAAAGTTGCAAGAAGCTTTGGGTATAAAGTTGAACTTTAGTACTGCATTTCATCCACAAACCGACGGCCAATCAGAGATAACGATTCAGGTTCTTGAAGATATGCTTCGTTTTTGTGTTTTAGAATTTGAAGTTAGTTGGGAAAAATATCTACCTTTAGTCAAATTTGCTTATAACAACAGTTTTCAGTCGAGTATAAAGATGGCACCATATGAGAGATTGTATGGCCACAAGTGTCGAACTCCATTTTATTGGGCAGAGCTTAGTGAGAAACAGATTCATGGGGTTGATTTGGTTAAGGAGACCGAAGGGAAAGTGAAAGTAATCCGTGACTGTTTGAGTGCATCTTCGGATCGGCAGAAATCCTACGCGGATTTGAAAAGAAAAGAGATCGAATTTTAGATTGGTGATAAAGTATTCCTGAAAGTATCTCCGTGGAAGAAGATTCTGAGATTTGGCAGTAAAGGTAAGTTGAGTCCGCGTTTCATAGGGCCGTATGAAGTTATTGTGAGAATAGGGCCAGTGGCATATCAGTTAGCTTTACCGACAGAGTTGGAAAGGATCCACAATGTGTTTCATATGTCTATGTTACACCTTTACCGATCAGACCCTTCACATATGATTTCTCCTATAGAGGTTGAGATTCGACCCGATATGACTTACGATGAGGAACCGATCAAGATTTTGGCTCGGGAAGTTAAACAGTTGAGAAATAAAAACATAGCCCTAGTTAAAGTTTTGTGGCAACGACACGGAGTCGAAGAGGCTAAGTGGGAACCTGAGGAAGCTATGCAAAAACAGTACCCAAACCTATTTTCTGGTAAGATTTTCGGGGACGAAAATCCCTAAAGGGGGAGAGTTATAACAACCCGATTTTGGGTCTAGTAGGAACAGTGGTTTTGGGACCACAAATCTGACGCAGTAAAATTTGTTTTTATTATATTTTTATGGTCTACAGTTTTATGGAATGATTTCGTGAAAATTTCGTTCGAAAATTTTGACGTTTGAGCACTTAATTTTGTAAAAAGGACTAAATTGTAAAAAGTGCAAAAGTTGAGTTCTACTTGTTAAAGGTGTCCAATTGCTATGAGATTTTAAATTAAAGGTCCTTAGTTGGTAATTAGACCATTGGATAAGTTAGTGGAGAAAAATGGACATGAATAGGTGAAATTTCAAAGTTATGCATTAAGGGTATTTTGGTTATTTGGTAAATAAATGAATAAAAAGGGAAAATAAAGCCAAAATTTTTGTCCATCTTCTTCTCTATGTGCCGAAAATTAGAAGGTCATCATAGCTAGGGTTTGTTCAACTTCCAAGCTTGATTGTAAGTACGTCCTAGCCCCGTTTTTAATGCTCTTTACATTTTTGAAGTCGTTATCATCCGATCTATCTATTTCTACCATTAATTTGAGTTATGGTTGATGTCTAGGGTTTGACCCATGTTAGACATATATGTGTTTTGATGGCTAATTGAAACACCCCATACCCGAGTCTGAGGCTTAGACCGGATACGAGACATTACTATGCTTGAACTTGCTTAAACATGTATTTACGGGCTATAAAATTTCGTTCCGAATTAAAGACTTCTCTTTCTTAAACAACTCATACATCTCATTGGCCTATGAGGCCTTAAACTCACGTTCGGAAACTTTCGGAGTTCAATCAGGAACATTTCCTCGAAACAGGAGTCCACGCCCGTGTTACTTGGGACACGGCGTGTGTCCCTAAGACATGCCTGTGTCTTCCACCCGTGGTTGACACTGACTAATCACACATAGCCTTGACACGCCCGTGGACTTAGACCGTGTGCTAAACCTTGATATACTGACTTCCTTACACGGCACAGGGCTGCACGCCTCGTGTCCTAATCGTGTGTCATACACAGATAAACAAACGGCCGTGGAATTATCCGTGGTCTATCCTCGACTTAAGATACAAAGGTGCGGGATGCACACGGCCTGAGACACACGCTGTGTGTCTATCCGTGTGGGCACTTAGAGGCTATCTACCAAGCCTTTTTACCACTCTCATTTACATAAATTCATACATCATCACATAACTCCACATAGCATCAATTTAACTCTTGAATTAAAGACATTTAATCATTTAAAGAGACAAAGACTTCATCCCATACACTAGGGAGAACTATTCCAAATACAATTACAATTATAACTTAAGCCATCATTTATAGCTATACACAACGAATCTCTAAGTTCTCTTAGGCCAACACAATTTGGCCATCGATTACTAATTAATCAGGTGGTAACGCATATAGCCACCGATATTAATATAGTTGATGGTATCGCACTCAGCCCGTCACTACCATCAATAAGGTGATACCACACATAGCTCACCGTTTTACATTCATGGATAGTAATCCGCAAGTATATCTCTATTTCAAATGTTCATCCGAGAACATCCTCACATACTTTTATTCTTACTTAACTTTCTACGATACTCGTTTGCATTCACACAATGCATCCATAAATCTATCTCATGCAACTAAGGTGAATTAATTACACATATCCCACTAGGGGTTCATCATATATTGAATTCATCTCCATTCAATTCTAACACATACTTGTGCTTCTCGTGGTACAACCACATACATTCAACATATCCGTTGAATTATTCAAATTGTTAACTAACTCTCTTGAGTCTCATACACATAGTTCTCATTGACATTATACCCCAATAAGGTCCTACATACATTAACATGTCGATGCCATGTCCCGACATGGTCTTATACCGAACTCTTACACCGAGGCCATATTCCAATATGGTCTTACTCGAGACTTTAACCATCATCATATCATGCTATACACATTTCAATTCTATTGACATTTCATCAAAAGATATTTCATGCATTCCTATGGTAAATATACATTCCATACCACATTGGAATGTTAAATTAACTCGTACGTAATTACAACGTTTGCACATGAACTTACCTCGATACCGAAAGGCCCAAAAAGGGACTTTTTGCCCATATTTCACTTTTCATCCGTTCTAGGTCTGAAACTCGTTTTCTTTGATCTAGAACAATGAAATTTACTGATTTAATCACTTATAAATCATATTACACCATAATATACACTTTAGGCAAAAATAACTATTTTGCCCCTACACTTTGGCAAAATTACAACTTTGCCCCTAGGCTCGTAAATAAATTTTTATCACATTTTCTCGTTAAACAGGCCTATATGAACATTTAATCCTCTTACGACTATTCACAATTCCATCAAGTTCATGCTTTAATGAACAAATTACAACTTTTGTAGTTTAGTCCCAATTAGGTGTTTTCATGGCAACACCTTTCACAAAAGTTGTTTCTCATCATCCTATCATTCATTTTATTCCATAAAACCTCATCCAACAATATAAAATCTCTCATGGCAAGTCCCTAGACTTTCAACCATGTTGCAAATTAATCCTCCCATTAGCTAGCTTCAGCTTTGGGGACTCCAAAAATACAATTTTCATCAAAAATAAGCATCAAAATCACTTACTTGAATGGAGTAAAGCTTGCTGAAATTTGAAGCTTTCAAACCCCTCCCATGGCTGATATTTTCGGTTGAAGAAGAAAAGAAATAAAAAGATGATAGCTTTTTGCTTATTTCATCTTATTTTATTTCTTTTTAATTACCTAACATGACAACATTTAATGCCCTTGTCCCCTTTGTCTTCTTTGACCGGCAAAGCTAATTCCCATGGCCTAATTGCACATTTGGGACCCCCAATTTATAAACCATAGCTTTTTGGTACCCCTAGCAATTAAAATAGAACTTTTGCACTTTATGCGATTTAGTCCTTTTTCACAATTTAGCTAGAAATCGCTAAAATTAAGGCACCAAAATTTTCATGCATCCTTATAAACATGTTATAATACATAACATAACATGAAAATAATTTTATCTAACTTCAAATTAGTGATTTCGAGATCACTGTTCTGACTAGCCCCTAAATCGGGCTGTTACAATTCTCCCCCCTTAGGGATTTTCTTCCCCGAAAATCTTATCAGGAGGAGTTGCTACCAACATTCTTACAACACTTCCATCTACTCTTCAAAATCGCCAATCCACTTATCCTCAAAGAAGCATATTCATCGTCATTCATGTAGGCACAAAACTAATGCCACACTCCCGAGGTGGTCTTATATGGAGTCACCTCTAAATGCCAATGCCATATCCCGGATAAGGTCTTATATGAACTTCCACATCAAGTATCGATGCCATATTCCAAATATGGTCTTATACGATTCTCATATCCATTACCGAAACCATATTCTGGATGTGGTCTCATACAGAATCATAACTTGGTGCCGAGGCCATGCCTCGAACATGGTCTTATACGGGACCTTCTCTATTTCATATCTCAATGATAGCCTTTTCATTATAGTCCCCTAGGACTTCAACCTCATGTTCAACAACAATTACTCTACATAGTAGAGTATCATGTATCAATGTGATACAAAGCATTCTCAATTATGCTAACATAAATAATGCATTAATCACATGTAAACGTACTCAATTTGATTCTCATAAACATCTCATCATGATTCAACAGTGGTAAGGTGGTGAAGTCGTAGAGCCCCTAACTTGATTCTCGGGACTACATACATATGATTTACTATTCATTATCAATGAAATATCATCATAGTCACATAACTCGTCTCAAGTGAGTTTTCACGTTTATCACGTTACAATCATCTCTATCACTCATACTTTTGAACTGTGACTTAAATAACTCAAGTTTCACATTAATATCTACTCGAGTACTTAACATTTAACTCTACTTTCTCTTAATATTGCTTATTAATCTAGAGAATGTCTTACGATTTGAGTACGTCGTTTACTTGATCGCCATAGTCCAACTATGGTCTTACTAGTATCACAACATCATAGTCCAGCTATTGCTTTACATGTCGTCACGATGCCATAGCCTCGCTATGGTCTTACACGAAATCTCATATCAATACCAATGCCATACCCTAGATACGGTCTTACATGGAAACTCATGTCGATGCCGATGCCATATCCCAGATATGGTCTTATACGGGATCTTGTAACTCGATGTCGATGCCATATCCCAGATATGGTCTTATACGAGATCATACATAGATGTCGATGCCATGTCCCGGACATGGTCTTATACGAGATCTTTCTTTGGTGCCGAAGACCATGTCTGCAAGGAATCACAATTCGATGCCGACGACATACCCCAGATATGGTCTTACACGGAATTACCATTTGATGCTGATGCCATATCCCAGATATGGTCTTATACGGGATCAGGTATCGATGCCAATGCCATGCCCCAGACATGGTCTTATATGGGATCACATATCGTCACCAATGCCATGTCCCAGACATGGTCTTATATGGAATCACATGTATCGCCATGGTCCTACCATGGTCTTATTCATCATTTTATCATTGAACGACCGTACTCATCTCCTGCATTCTACTTAGTCAAACTTTTTAGTTTTAACTCTCACACTATAATATGTGTGACTTTGTAACAGGGTCATAAGACGAAACATTATATATTTTCTACTTTAATAGTCACACGTGATTTTTTAGCCATGTTGACATATTTATCATAAACAATGGCATCACAAATCTCAAATGCTTACTTACTCTTACTGCTTCTCACGTACATCATGGTACTTACTAGTCTCATGTTTGTAAGGTAAACAAGGTACCTATATCACTTGATCACATAGATCAGTATACTTTACTATAATAAGCATAATCTCAACATCATCATTCATAACATGAATTATACTTGTTAGTCAGCCTTCACTAGCATGACACAATATCAACTTTACTACTAACTTTCTTGCTATCTCATTTAAGCTTTACTCATTTGCCCGATGAATTTCTATGAATAGCCGAGGATACTGAATCTCATTTCACATAACTCGATTCCAAAGCCATATCCTAGATATGGTCTTACGTGGAATCTCTCATCTTGGTATCGATGCCATGTCTTGACATGGACTTACTCGGAGTCTTCCTTGGGTGTTCCCTTGGGAACATACCATTGCCATGTCTTGACATGGTCTTACTTGGTATCTTTACTCATGATCTGGTCAATTCCGAGCCTTGGCTTGGACTTACATGGAAACTCTATCTCATGATAGTTTTTCAATGCCAAGACTTGTCTTGGACTTACATGATAACTTGCTTGATTGCCGACGCCATGTCTTGACATGGTCTTATACAGACTTTCTTGTCTCATGTGGCAGATTGAGTATCCTAAGTAATTCATTTTCAATCGGGGCTTTCATATACATGCTCTTAGTAACTTCTTTGTTTAATAAATTATTAAACATTTTCATGGAATTAATGTGCACATAACAACATCACAAGCAATTCAATGAAATATTCATGAAGCTTGAAAATCATACAAACTTACTGAAATCAGCTCGGTTGGGAATCATCACTGTCTTAACAAAATAATTTCGTTAGAGCCGGGAGACATCACACTATCACGGTCCACATATGGCATGTACAGCTAGACTCTTACTCACGCTAGGTTAGTCTTAGAACCGACTAAACCATAGCTCTGACACCACTAAATGTAACACCCCATACCCGAGTCTGAGGCTTAGACCGGATACGAGACATTACTATGCTTGAACTTGCTTAAACATGTATTTACGGGCTATAAAATTTCATTCTGAATTAAATAATTCTCTTTCTTAAACAACTCATACATCTCATTGGCCTACGTGGCCTTTAACTCATGTTCGGAAACTTTCAGAGTTCAATCAGGAACTTTTCCTCGAAACAGGGGTCGCACGCCCGTGTTACTTGGGACACGCCCATGTGTCCCTAAGACATGCCCGTGTCTTCCACCCGTGGTCGACACTGACTAATCACACACGGCCTTGACACGCCCGTGGACTTAGACTGTGTGCTAAACCTTGATATACTGACTTCCTTACACGGCCTGGGGCACACGCCCGTGTGCTAATCGTGTGTCATACACGGCATAAACAAACGGCCGTGGAATTATCCCGTGGTCTATCCTGACTTAAGATACAAAGGTGCAGGATGCACACGGCCTAGACACACGCCTGTGTGTCTATCCGTGTGGGCACTTAGAGGCTATCTACCAAGCCTTTTTACCATTCTCATTTACATAAATTCATACATCATCACATAACTCCACATAGCATCAATTTAACTCTTGAATTAAAGAAATTTAATCATTTAAAGAGACAAAGACTTCATCCCATACACTAGGGAGAACTATTCCAAATATAATTACAATTATAACTTAAGCCATCATCTATGGCTATACACAACCAATCTCTAAGTTCCCTTAGGCCAATACAATTTGGCTACATCAATTAGAACTTAATCAACTCTAAAAAAATCCCTATACATGCCATGACTCATAAGAACTTGAAACACCATACCAAGCGTTTATTCGATAGTGTGAAAACATCTCCGGTGGCCTCCAACCCGAGCTAGTTAAAATAACCTATAAGAGATGGGAAAAGAAAAAGGAGTAAGCAATAATGCTTAGTAAGTTCATCTGCATAAACTGACAAATACCGACATTTATTGAATACATATAACCACAAGGTATTATACTAAGTTTTTTTATCATTAAATCATGGTAACTTAACCACTCTTAAAGCTTACTCATTCTATCTCTTACCACATTCACCCCATGCCACAAGCCAACTGCTCGTGTTAAATAGCACACATTCCTGCACTGATCGTCAGGTAATCACATAGAACAACACATCAAGCAATTTCAATAAGCTACTCATACTACAAATCTCTCGGTGGTTTCGCACTTAGCCCACCATTAAATCTCTAATAGGGTGGTATCGCACACACCCCACCAATCATTTATAAGCGATGGTATCGCACACGCATTATCGATTACTAATTAATCGTGTGTAACGCACATAGCCACCGATATTAATATAGTTGATGGTATCGCACTCAGCCCGTCACTACCATAATAAGGTGATACCGCACATAGCTCACCGTTATTTTACATTCGTGGATAGTAATCCGCAAGTATATCTCTATTTCAAATGTTCATCCGAGAACATCCTCACATACTTTTATTCTTACTTAACTTTCTACGATACTCGTTCGCATTCACACAATGCATCCATAAATCTATCTCATGCAACTAAGGTGCATTAATTACACATATCCCACTAGGGGTTCATCATATATTGAATTCATCTCCATTCAATTCTAGCACATACTTGTGCTTCTTGTGGTACAACCACATACATTCAACATATCCGTTGAATCATTCAAATTGTTAACTAACTCTCTTGAGTCTCATACACATAGTTCTCATTGACATTATACCCCAATAAGGTCCTACATACATTAACATGTCGATGCCATGTCCCTGACATGGTCTTATATGAACTCTTACACCGAGGCTATATTCCAATATGGTCTTACTCGAGACTTTAACCATCATCATATCATGCTATACACATTTCAATTCTATTGACATTTCATCAAAAGATATTTCATCCATTCCTATGGTAAATATACATTCCATACCACATTGGAACATTAAATTAACTCGTACGTAATTACAACGTTTGCACATGAACTTACCTCGATATCGAAAGGCCCAAAAAGAGAATTTTTGCCCACATTTCTCTTTTCATCCGTTCTAGGTCCGAAACTCATTTTCTTTGATCTAGAACAATGAAATTTACTGATTTAATCAATTATAAATCATATTACACCATAATATACACTTTAGGCAAAAATGACTATTTTGCCCCTACACTTTGGCAAAATTACAATTTTGGCCCTAGGCCTGTAAATAAATTTTTATCACATTTTCTCGTTAAACAAGCCTATATGAACATTTAATCCTCTTACGACTATTCAAAATTCCATCAAGTTCATGCCTTAATGAACAAATTACAACTTTTGCAGTTTAGTCCCAATTAGGTGTTTTCATGACAACACCTTTCACAAAAGTTGTTTCTCATCATCCTATCATTCATTTTCTTTCATAAAAACTCATCCAACAACATAAACTCTCTCATGGCAAGTCCTTAGACTTTCAAACATGTTGCAAATTAATCCTCCCATTAGCTAGCTTAAGCTTTGGGGACTACAAAAATGCAATTTTCATAAAAAATAAGCATCAAAATCACTTACTTGAATGGAGTAAAGCTTGCTGAAATTTGAAGCTTTCAAACCCCTCCCATGGCTGATATTTTTGGTTGAAGAAGAGAAGAAATAAAAAGATGATAGCTTTTTGCTTATTTCATCTTATTTTATTTCTTTTTAATTACCTAACATGACAACATTTAATGCCCTTGTCCCCTTTGTCTTCTTTGACCGACCAAGCTAATTCCCATGGCCTAATTGCACATTTGGGACCTCCAATTTATAAACCATAGCTTTTTGGTACCCCTAGCAATTAAAATAGAACTTTCGCACTTTATGCGATTTAGTCCTTTTTCACAATTTAGCTAGAAATCGCTAAAATTAAGGCACCAAAATTTTCATGCATCCTTATAAACATGTTATAATACATAACATAACATGAAAATAATTTTCTCTAACTTCAAATTAGTGATTTCGAGATCACTGTTCTGGCTAGCCCCTAAATCGGGCTGTTACAATTCTCCCCCCTTAGGGATTTTCTTCCCCGAAAATCTTATCAGGAGGAGTTGCTACCAACATTCTTACAACGCTTCCATCTACTCTTCAAAATCGCCAATCCACTTATCCTCAAGTTTCTCTTACCAATAACACTTTAGCTGTGATACATAAGGTCGAAACGTAACTTGAGACCTAGGTTATTCTTCCTCTGGGGCATATACTCAGTAATCCACCAATTTGGAACTCTGTATATGTCCAAATAATCGTTCGGATCTTTACTGGTTGATTCACTACAATTTGAATGGCATTCCCCTTCTTGGGAATTTGTCAAATCAAATTTGAAATCTATAAGGTTGTATCTCATTTTCTCATTCAAGCGTTTACTAACTGTAATAGTCTTGACTTGTACGCTTTGAAAATTCAGCTTTTAGTGATCAACTACTTCTGACCATAGACTAAATCATATCGTGAAATGTACTCTATTGTCACAACATTTATGCACATAATTGCACTTTCTTATTCTTACATTAGTAGATATGCTACTACTAAATCTCATATCAAAACTTCTGTATAAGTTTTGGATTCATCATTATTCAAATTATATCTCAAGGAAACATCGACAACGGAAATCTTATCCAATCTGGATTTTATCGCCTTAAATACCATTTATTAACTCACTTCTGAACTCCTTTGTTCTAAAAGGGAGATTCGCTCTATTCATTAACCTTGTTGAAACTAGGATATTACCAACTAAGGTCAACCGAGTAACTAACTCGCATTGCTTAACGTGGATCTTTTCATAATATCTAACTCATTACACAGACACAAAGGTGATTTTCTCTGGATCATCAATCTGGCAATTCTTTTCTCGATTCAGATTGAACTCAGTACTAGAACTTTCAATTAATAGTTCCTTCAATAATTTTCAACTCAACCATCACGGTTTGAACATTTCTATGAGCATATCTTTGTATCATGCTCCCCACTCACGAACACACATAAATTTATTCTTTTTATTGATTCATGCGTGAATATACATAGAATTCGAATCATATCTCAATACATTAATCTACTCTTTTCTCCACACCGAGAACATATTTCAAGCATACTCTCATTTGAGTTTCTCTTGCTATGCTAATTTAAACTTTTACTATCGCCATATCTCATGATAGCAGGGACATCTTGGTCGAATTCATTAACTCTATTCGGCTTGTCCGAAAACCCATCACACAACGTGAAACTCATGATTTCACTCCTTATACTAGAATCATCTCCAACTTCTCCCTCAAAGCACCCGAATAGGGTTACGAGGAGATAAAGGAATGTCGATTTCAATTTACTAAATCGACAACCGTTTTGTCTAATTTTTACAATCAGCTAACATTCTCATAAAATCATGGTTTAAGAAGAGAACAACTACATCAGCCCTGAAAGGCAACAGATATTTGTACTTAATACTCAAGGAGATTATTATAATCCATCCTTGGCATCAATTAACCATGCACAAACTACAGGCTTTGAGCCAACTTACTCATACTTGCCATTTATTTAGCACATATCGTGCCACACATCATACTCGTTTATTCTTGACTCGTTCACGAGTGCCTGTGTTCACTTATTTACACGGTTTTAGTACAATTTTCATTTCTACCTCTAGACTTATCTATCAGTCCCATTGATCACTAGGGATAATCAAAGAAGCATATTCATCGTCATTCATGTAGGCACAAAACTAATGCCACACTCCCGAGGTGGTCTTATATGGAGTCACCTCTAAATGCCAATGCCATATCCCGGATAAGGTCTTATATGGACTTCCACATCAAGTATCGATGCCATATTCCAAATATGGTCTTATACGATTCTCATATCCATTACCAAAACCATATTCTGGATGTGGTCTCATACAGAATCATAACTTGGTGCCGAGGCCATGCCTCGAACATGGTCTTATACGGGACCTTCTCTATTTCATATCTCAATGATAGCCTTTTCATTATAGTCCCCTAGGACTTCAACCTCATGTTCAACAACAATTACTCTAAATAGTAGAGTATCATGTATCAATGTGATACAAAGCATTCTCAATTATGCTAACATAAATATTGCATTAATCACATGTAAACGTACTCAATTTTATTCTCATAAACATCTCATCATGATTCAACAGTGGTAAGGTGGTGAAGTCGTAGAGCCCCTAACTTGATTCTCGGGACTACATACATATGATTTACTATTCATTATCAATGAAATATCATCATAGTCACAAAACTCGTCTCAAGTGAGTTTTCACGTTTATCACGTTACAATCATCTCTATCACTCATACTTTTGAACTGTGACTTAAATAACTCAAGTTTCACATTAATATCTACTCGAGTACTTAACATTTAACTCTACTTTCTCTTACTATTGCTTATTAATCAAGAGAATGTCTTACGATTTGAGTACGTCGTTTACTTGATCACCATAGTCCAACTATGGTCTTACTCGTATCACAACATCATAGTCCAGCTATTGCTTTACATATCGTCACGATGCCATAGCCTCGCTATGGTCTTACACGAAATCTCATATCAATACCAATGCCATATCCTAGATACGGTCTTACATGGAAACTCATGTCGATGTCGATGCCATATCCCAGATATGGTCTTATACGGGATCTTATAACTCGATGTCGATGCCATATCCCAAATATGGTCTTATACGAGATCATACTTAGATGCCGATGCCATGTCCCAGACATGGTCTTATACGAGATCTTTCTTTGGTGCCGAAGCCATGTCCCAGACATGGTCTTACACGGAATCACTATTCGATGCCGACGCCATACCCCAGATATGGTCTTACACAGAATTACTATTTGATGCCGATGCCATATCCCAGATATGGTCTTATACGGGATCAGGTATCGATGCCAATGCCATGCCCCAGACATGGTCTTATATGGGATCACATATAGTCACCAATGCCATGTCCCAGACATGGTCTTATATGGAATCACATGTACCGCCATGGTCCTACCATGGTCTTATTCATCATTTTATCATTGAACGACCGTACTCATCTCCTGCATTCTACTTAGTCAAACTTTTCAGTTTTAACTCTCACACTATAATATGTGTGACTTTGTAACAGGGTCATAAGATGAAACACTATATCTTTTCTACTTTAATAGTCACATGTGATTTTTTAACCATGTTGACATATTTATCATAAACAATGGCATCACAAATCTCAAATGCTTACTTACTCTTACTGCTTCTCACATACATCATGGTACTTACTAGTCTCATGTTTGTAAGGTAAACAAGGTACCTATATCACTTGATCACATAGATCAGTATACTTTACTATAATAAGCATAATCTCAACATCATCATTCATAACATGAATTATACTTGTTAGTCAGCCTTCACTAGCATGACACAATATCAACTTTACTACTAACTTTCTTGCTATCTCATTTAAGCTTTACTCATTTGCCCGATGAATTTCTATGAATAGCCGAGGATACTGAATCTCATTTCACATAACTCGATCCCAAAGCCATATCCTAGATATGGTCTTACGTGGAATCTCTCATCTTGGTATCGATGCCATGTCTTGACATGGACTAACTCGGAGTCTTCCTTGGGTGTTCCCTTGGGAACTTACCATTGCCATGTCTTGGCATGGTCTTACTTGGTATCTTTACTCATGATCTGGTCAATGCCGAGCCTTGGCTTGGACTTACATGGAAACTCTATCTCATGATAATTTTTCAATGCCAAGACTTGTCTTGGACTTACATGATAACTTGCTTGATTGCCGACGCCACGTCTTGACATGGTCTTATACGGACTTTCTTGTCTCATGTGGCAGATTGAGTATCCTAAGTAATTCATTTTCAATCGGGGCTTTCATATACATGCTCTTAGTAACTTCTTTGTTTAATAAATTATTAAATATTTTCATGGAATTAATGTGCACATAACAACAGCACAAGCAATTCAATGAAATATTCATGAAGCTTGAAAATCATACAAACTTCTTCAAATCACTTCTCGGTTGGGAATCATCACCGTCTTAACAAAACAATTTCGTTAGAGCCGGGAGACATCACACTATCACGGTCCACATATGGCATGTATAGCTAGACTCTTACTCACGCTAGGTTAGTCTTAGAACCGACTAAACCATAGCTCTGATACCACTAAATGTAACACCCCATACCCGAGTCTGAGGCTTAGACCGGATACGAGACATTACTATGCTTGAACTTGCTTAAACATGTATTTACGGGCTATAAAATTTTGTTCTGAATTAAATACTTCTCTTTCTTAAACAACTCATACATCTCATTGGCCTACGAGGCCTTTAACTCACGCTTCGAAAACTTTGGAGTTCAATCGGGAACTTTTCCTCAAAAATGCAATGTCGCACGCCTGCAGTGTTACTTGGGACACGCCCGTGTGTCCCTAAGACATGCCCGTGTCTTCCACCCGTGGTCGACACTGACTAATCACACACTGCATTGACACGCCCGTGGACTTAGACTGTGTGCTAATCCTTGATATACTGACTTCCTTACACGGCCTAGGGCACACGCCCGTGTCCTAACCGTGTGTCATACACGGCATAAACAAACGGCCGTGGAATTATCCCGTGGTCTATCCCCGACTTAAGATACAAAGGTGTAGGATGCACACGCCTGACACACGCCCGTGTGTCTATCCGTGTGGGCACTTAGAGGCTACCTACCAAGCCTTTTTACCATTCTCATTTACATAAATTCATACATCATCACATAACTCCACATAGCATCAATTTAACTCTTGAATTAAAGACATTTAATCATTTAAAGTGAAAAAGACTTCATCCCATACACTAGGGAGAACTATTCCGAATATAATTACAATTATAACTTAAGCCATCATCTATGGCTATACACAACCAATCTCTAAGTTCCCTTAGGCCAACACAATTTGGCTACATCAATTAGAACTTAATCAACTCTAAAAGAGTCCCTATACATGTCATGACTCATAAGAACTTGAAACACCATACCAAGCGTTTATTCGATAGTGTGAAAACATCTCCGGCAAAAATTTACTGATTTAATCACTTATAAATCATATTACACCATAATATACACTTTAGGCATAAATGACTATTTTGCCCCTACACTTTGGCAAAATTACAACTTTTCCCCTAGGCTCGTAAATAAATTTTTATCACATTTTCTCGGTAAACAAGCCTATATGAACATTTAATCCTCTTACGACTATTCACAATTCCATCAAGTTCATGCCTTAATGAACAAATTACAACTTTTGCAGTTTAGTCCCAATTAGGTGTTTTCATGGCAACACCTTTCACAAAAGTTGTTTCTCATCATCCTATCATTCATTTTATTCCATAAAACCTCATCCAACAATATAAACTCTCTCATGGCAAGTCCCTAGACTTTCAACCATGTTGCAAATTAATCCTCCCATTAGCTAGCTTCAGCTTTGGGGACTCCAAAAATGCAATTTTCATAAAAAATAAGCATCAAAATCACTTACTTAATGGAGTAAAGCTTGCTGAAATTTTAAGCTTTCAAACCCCTCCCATGGCTGATATTTTCGGTTGAAGAAGAGAAGAAATAAAAAGATGATAGCTTTTTGTTTATTTCATCTTATTTTATTTCTTTTTAATTACCTAACATGACAACATTTAATGCCCTTGTCCACTTTGTCTTCTTTGACCGGCCAAGCTAATTCCCATGGCCTAATTGCACATTTGGGACCTCTAATTTATAAACCATGACTTTTTGGTGCCCCTAGCAATTAAAATAGAACTTTCACACTTTACGCGATTTAGTCCTTTTTCACAATTTAGCTAGAAATTGCTAAAATTAAGGCACCAAAATTTTCATGCATCCTTATAAACATGTTATAATACATAACATAACATGAAAATAATTTTCTCTAACTTCAAATTAGTGATTCTGAGATCAGTATTCTGACTAGCCCCTAAATTGGGCTGTTACACTAATGGTAGGTTATGCATGTTTAATGTGTGATAGACAACTTTTACGAAGTGATTTTTCATAAAAATACCTAAAAAGGACCTAATTGTAAAAAGTTGTAAAATGGGTAGTAAAAATATGATTTAATGGAAAATGTGCGCTGCTATAAGCATGAAATTGGTTCGGCTAGGCTTGGGTTATCAAGAAATTGAATACATTTCATTTTACGAGCATAGGGACTAATTTGTAAAAATGTGAAACATTAGGGGCAAAAAGGTAATTTTTCCATAATGTGATGTTTGGACTGATTTGAGTAATGTGAATATTAAATAAGCTAAAATTGCTATTATAGATAAAGAAAAATGAAGTTCAGACCTTGATCGGGGAAAAAATAAGGTGTTTGACGATTAAATCCTTTTCTACTATTTTGTACCGAGGTAAGTTTGTGTGTAAATAAAGGCAATGTTATATTTGTATTTTTATATGTTTTATTATACATGAATTGTATTAATGACAATGTTGATACGTTCGACGAAGAAATGACAAGTGAGAAATCCTGTTTGAACCTTAGGAATAGATTAGGATACGAGTGACATGTCACTAGGAAACCATGTGATATATGTGATTTATGTGATCCGGATGCTAGTCTCGTACGCCTACCAGTGGCTGGGTAGTCCAGCATGTGTTTGCTTGTGTTTAAGTCCGGTAATGCCTTGTACCCTGTTTCGGTGTCGAATACGGGTAAGGGGTGTTACATGGAGTATGGCCCCCTCTTCATTGTTCTGATGTTTCAAAAGCTAGTGAGGAGCACTTGACTGCCTCTGTGTTACAATCTGCACAGGCCTCCCGTAATCCCAGCGAAGGTATTAATGCTTCTGCACATGAATATCTAGTACTTGGAAGTATCTATAGCTTTGGGATATAGTTGTTATGATTGAATTTGCAAGAAATAAGGAAGTTAATGTATATCACTTCTGTATATGATCTTTTAGTTTACCCAAGGAGAAATGAAAAGTAGCATACCTAGTGGAAGCAGTGGACATAATATTCCATTAGAAAACGGTTAGTGTATCTGTAATGGATTGATTCAGTCAATGCATTGCCTGAAGAAAATGTAAATTACAAGGATGCAAGTGTATAACAACTTTTCTCTTTACTGCAAGAAAAAAAATAATTACAAAAAGGTAGTTATACATACAAGAACGACATATGACAATTTAAGAGCCGCACAATGAATAAATAGTTGTGTTCTGTGAGACAAATAGAAATAAAAGTTAAAGAATATGGTCCTTTTCTTTTCTCTTATTTATTGAAATTAAGCTAAGGGATCTGAACAATTTCTATTAAAATTTTGTGAAGTGACTGAGGCTTTGAGAAGAATGGGCAATGATCACTCCCTTTAATCTTGTAAACTCCTTCTGGTAGGTTCTCTCTTACTAGTTTCTCTTGCACATACGGTGAAAGAGCTCGGTCATTAATTGTCTGAATCTAGAATTGTCGTCCGCTTCTGTACTTCTCGGGGGACAGTGATAGTTTCTCCATTATAGGACCCAGTGGAGTAAGTCTCATGGTAACAATGGCCAAAGCTACATCCTAGAATAGAAACTGAATATCATGTTAAACTAATATAATTAAATAAATGCACACAACATTTAGACTCAAGTATGGTATTAACATGTTAAAATGCAACGTAATATTCACCAAAAAAACCAACATGAATCATTAGAAACTACGGTATCTTGAGTCTTGACATACATCATGTTCGTAGCCTTTTGTACAAAACGTCTAATGATATAACTCCTTTCCTGTTACGTTATCCATGCAAACTATTGCAGCACTAGATTTCATTAACCATAATGCAAGAGTACACCAAATAACAGAAGTGACATATACAACATTGATTGGCCCAAAAATGGCCATATATGCATACTTCATAGCTAAAGCTTCAAATATTTCATTGCTCACATATTCTAACTTTTGTACCCCTAAAAGTTGGAAAGCATTGATTACATTGCAATTAAAGCAGATTTGTGTAACTTGTACCTATAATCAGGTGAAATCAGCTTATTTGCTATTTTACCTATTTGATTCCTTTGTTGTAATCATTGGATAGTCCTTGGAACTCTATTATGGTAGTAACAGATATATGTAAATTGTTTACTTATCTCATGGATATGCAATCATTTCTTAAGTAATTGTTAAATAGTTTAACATTTAAAAAAAAATAGTTTGCAAACCCTAAATTAAGACAAAATGTATAATCTAACTATTGTTAACATGATTAAACAACCCTTCCAAAAATATATAATATTTGTCCACATAACAGATTTTCCCAAACAAAATATATTCCTAATTGTGCAAAAAAATGAAATCTAATTCAGTTAAAATAATTGATACATCCTTGGGTGTTTTTCAGATTGTGATAGCTATGTTGGAGTGGAGTCACTGATCTGTTGAGTTGGCATCCGTCTAACTATTCTTCATTGACCAAGTGGATCATTTCTTTTGAAATGTAATTTGGCCCTAAAATTTGCTGTAAGGTTTGAGCTTTGTTGGCTTAATGGGGGTTGGTTTGATGTGTTATCCATTGAAGTGGCTTGGTTCAAAATTTATAGGCTCAATTATTGGTTTGCCATTTGGTTTCCCCCAACAATACCTTTGTAACAGCCCGTTTTTAGTCAAATCAGAACAATGGTTTTGGGACCACAAATCTGAGGTCAAAATATTTATTTTATTATTAAATTGATGTCTACAACATGATAGTATGATTGTGTAAAAATATCGTTAAGAAATTTTATCGTTTGAATGCTCAATTTGATAAAAAGGACTAAATCACGTAAAGTGTAAAAGTTTTGTTTCTAATAGCTAAAGGTGTTTAATAGCTGTTAGAGTTGTGTGACCCAAATTCTAAGATATTGCTTGCAAGTCAAGCTAAACAAAATATATCTTCTTTCTAGAAGATTTAGTATTTATGAGTATAATATATTTAGCATTTATTAGCATAATATATTTTTACTTTGATTAGAATTAGGTTTTACAAGCCTATAAATAGACATAGTCTATTCCTCTTGTAAGTGGGTTCGAATTCGACATAGTGAATTTTTCTTCTCCTCTGCCCGTAGTTTTTTCCCGAAAGGGTTTCCACGTTATATCTATGTGTTCTTTATTTTATTTCTCTTTTCTTTGCAATATATATTGTCATTACCGACATTTATATTTTTCACAAATTGGTATCAGAGCTTCCGGGTTTTTCATCTCGATCATGATAATGGCATCTTTGAAGTATGAAATTCTGCTATTGGATCGCAACACCAGATTCGCGTTGTGGTAGATAAACATGCAGGCAGTTCTTGCACAGATGAATTTAGAGGAAGCCTTGCTAGGGGTAGATAAGATGCCTTCGACATTGACGGAGGAAGAGAAGAAGCGCAAGGATCAAAAGGCATTAACACAGTTACATCTGCATTTGTCTAACGAAATTTTGCAGGATGTGATGAAGGAGAAGACCGCCGCTGTATTATGGAAGAGGCTAGAACAAATATGTATGTCAAAAACTCTAACCAGCAAGTTGCATATGAAGCAACGTCTTTATGCTCATCGTTTGGAGGAAGGTGCATCTGTGCACGAACACTTAACAGTGTTTAAAGAAATTCTCTCAAACTTGGAGGCCATGGAGGTTCAGTATGATAAGGAAGATCTAGGGTTGATTCTACTTTGTTCGTTGCCCCCGTCTTATTCAACCTTCAGAGACACGATTTTATATAGCTATGAGTCTCTCACAATTGATGAGGTTTATGATTCTTTGACCTCGTATGATAAGATGAAGCATATTATGGTTAAACCCAACTCTCGAGAGAGAAGGTCTCATTGTTCGTGGGAGACAAGATCGAATGTCTTGATGATGATCGTGGAAGGACACAAGAACGGAATCTCGCATGATGTAAATCTAAGGGTAGATCAAGTCTTCAAACAGAGGTAAAACTTGCAACTTCTGCAAGAAGAAAGGGCACATTAAATCTGAGTGCTATAAGCTACAAAACAAGATTAAAAGGGAGGCTACGAATCAAAAGGGAAAACAACCGAAAAAATAGTGAAGTCGATGTTGTAGAAGACTACAAATGATGGTGAACTTCTAGTCGCTTCAGTCAACAATTCTAAAGTGAGCGAGGAGTGGATACTTGATTCAAGCTGCACCTTTCACATGAGTCCCAATCGGGATTGGTTTACAACTTACGAAACAGTATCTGAAGGTGTTGTTTTGATGGGAAATAATGCTTCGTGTAAAATCGCAGGTGTTGGAACAATTAAAGTTAAGATGTTTGATGGAGTTGTCAGAATACTTAGCGACGTATGACATGTTCCAGAATTGAAGAGAAATTTAATTTCGTTAAGTACTCTTGATTCAAAAGGGTACAAATACACAGCTAAAAGTGAGATTTTGAAGATTTCCAAAGGTTCCGTCGTTGTGATGAAAGGGCAGAGAAAGACTGCCAAGTTATATGTTTTGCAGGGTTCTACTGTTATTGGTGATGCAGCTGTCGCTTCCTCTTCCTTTTTAGATGATGATATTACTAAACTTTGGCATATGCGCCTAGGGCATATGAGTGAGAATGGCATGGCAGAATTGAGTAAAATAGGACTTCTTGATGGGCAAGGAATTTGCAAACTGAAGTTCTGTGAGCACTACATTTTTGGAAAGTAAAAGAGAGTTCGATTCACGGAGGAATCCATAACACGAAGGGAACGTTGGAGTATATTCATTCTGATCATGGGGGCCATCAAGAGTGCCTTCGAGAGGTGGAGCTAATTATATGCTAACTTTTATTGATGATTTTTCCAGAAAAGTTTGGGCATTCTTCCTGAAGCAGAAAACCAATGTGTTTTTCGAATTTAAGTCTTGGAAAACTATGATTGAAAAACAGACGGGAAAACAAATAAAATACCTCTGCACAGATAATGGCTTAGAGTTTTGTTCAAATGAGTTTAATAAACTATGCAAGTCAGAAGGGATCGTGAAACACTTGATAGTTAGTCATACTCCACAGTAAAACGGCATTGCAGAACGAATGAACAGAACGATTATGGAGAAGGTTCGATGTATGTTGTCAAATGCCAACTTACCAAAGTCGTTTTGGGCTGAAGCAGACCTCATCGCATGTTTTTTGATCAACCGATCTCCATCCGCTGCCATTGAGAAAAAGACTCCACAAGAGGTATGGTCTGGTAATCCTGCTAATTATTCTGATTTAAAGATCTTTGGGTGTCTTGCGTATGCTCATGTTAATAATGGAAAATTGGAACCGAGATCCATTAAATGTGTTTTTCTTGGTTATAAAGCTGGTGTAAAAGGGTATAAGTTATGGTGTCCTGAAAATAGAAAAGTTGTGATTAGCAGAGATGTTATTTTTTATGAAACTGCTATGCTACCTAACTTATCTCTTAAAGACTCTTCCAATAAAGAAAATCAAAAGCAGGTGAAGCATCAGATTAATACAGAGTCGTTTCCTCAAGCCAGTACAAAAATTGAGAATAGAGTTGCTTCTTCACCACAATAGTCTATCGCCAAAAATAGAACTAGAAGAGAAATTAAGCCTCCAAAGAAGTATGTTGAGGCTGATCTAGTTGCTTATGCTTTAAATGTGGCTGAAGATATAGATGCAAACCAAGAGCCATCTAATTATTCTGAGGCGATTAGCTGTGAAGACTCAGAAAAGCGGATGTTTGCTATGCAAGAGGAGATGGAATCACTCCACAAAAACAGAACATGGGATCTTGTGAAACTTCCTAAAGGTAAAAAGGTCACATTATCACTGTAAATGGGTGTTTAAAAAGAAAGAAGGGACTCTAGGAGTTGAAGAACCCAGATATAAAGCAAGGCTTGTTGCAAAAGGTTACAGTCAAATTCCAAGAGTGGACTTCACAGATGTGTTCTCCCTAGTTGTGAAGCATAGTTTGGTTCATGATATTATTGCTCGTGGTGATATTGTTGTGAGCAAAATTAGTACTCATGAAAATCTTGTAGATATGATGACTAAGTCACTTCCTATAACCAAGTTTGAGCATTGTTTAGACTTGGTTGGTGTTCATTGTTGAAGTTAAACCCTTAAGGGGTTTTATGGAAGAGGTGGAGAACTTGTTCGTTAAGAGTTCACGATGAAGAACTTGTTTGTTGAGAATTTGTGTCAAGGTGGAGATTGTTAGAGTTGTGTGACCCAAATTCTAAGATATTGCTTGCAAGTCGAGCGAAACAAAATATATCTTCTTTCTAGAAGATTTAGTATTTATGAGTATAATATATTTAGCATTTATTAGCATAATATATTTTTACTTTGATTAGAATTAGGTTTTACAAGCCTATTAATAGACATAGTCTATTCCTCTTATAAGTGGGTTCGAATTCGACATAGTGAATTTTTCTTCTCCTCTGCCCGTGGTTTTTTCCCAAAAGGGTTTCCACGTTATATCTGCGTGTTCTTTATTTTATTTCTCTTTTCTTTGCAATATATATTGTCATTACCGACATTTATATTTTTCACAATAGCTATAGAAGCTTAAAGTAGAGATCCTTATGTGGTAAATAGCCCATTAATATGTTAGTGGATGATAATGGCTTGGTAATTTTGAAATATGTGATAATTTTTAAGGTTAATTATGTAATTTGGTAATTAAGGTAAATTAAATAAAACAAAAAAGGAATGAAAATTTATCATCATCTTCCATTATCTAACTCCAACCGAAATTAACATGAGAAGAAACCATTTTAGGGTTCTTCATTTGCCCATCTTCATTTCTTGCAATTAGGTATGTTTTTTGTCTCGTTTTTAATGATTTCTATGTTTTTGGAGTCGTTGTAGCTTAATCTAGCTAGCCCGGGGACTAATTTGCAAAATTGTTAAAGGTTTAGGGTTTTACCATTGACGAATACGTGTGTATTTTGATGTTTGATGATAGAAAATGAATGGTTGTTGTTAGATAAACAACATTTGTTAAGTGATTTTGATAAAATTGTCAATTAGGGATTAAATTGAGAAATGTGATAAATTGTGTGATAAATGTGTGTAATAATGAAAAATATGGGCTGCTTTGTTAATAAGGGAAATTAGGCTAGCATGGGTATAAGTTGAATTTCATGAATTTGTATTTTTATGAGCTAGGGACTAAATTGTAAAGAATTCAAAAGTTTAGGGGCAAAAGTGTAAAAGTACCATAATATGAAATTTGGATTAAATTGAATGGAATGATAATTAAATAAGTTAAATTTGATTATTTATAGATCAAGAAAAGCGAAGTTCGGATCTAGATCGGGGGAAAAATAAAGTATTGGACTAGTCGATCCATTTCATCATTTTTGTGATCGAGGTAAGTTCGTATGGTAATAAGCATTAATATAATTGTGTTCTAAATGCTTTATTATTAAATTAATTGTGAATACGATTCTACGGATAAATTCGACGAAGATTCGACAATTGGAAATCCCGGTTGAACCTTAGGAATAGATTAGGATACGAATGACATGTCATTTGGGGTTATGTGATTTGGGTGCTAGTCCGTACGTTCTACCGGTGGCTGAGTTTTCCGGCATGTGTTGCGGATTCTCATCAGCTTGTGTGAGCAGACCCGTTGATAGCTTGAGAGTAGGCATTATATGAGATATGAGATTGAGATAGCTTCGGCTATGTATTGGCACTTAGGGTGCGAGATTCTCGAGTATCCGGTATTATTCCAAATGGTATATCAAGGATATGGATGAGTATGAGATTGATATGAGTTGATACTGGTATGTACATGTACCATACAAGCATTGAATCAAAGAAACTTGTGAAATTCATATCTGACCTTGTGAATGAATGTGTGATAGGTTTGTGGATCAATATGAGGTTTATTATGATATGTTTATTTGCTTAAATTGTGTATATATGGTAAGTTGAGTTTATTACTATACGAACTTACTAAGCTTTATAGCTTACTCTGTTTACTTTTCCGTGTTTTATAGTTATTATCGAAGCTTGCTCAGATTTGGGAGTCGTCGGAGATCTCATCACACTATCCGCTGTCATTTTGGTACTTTTGAATTTGTGATTTTGGTTATATGGCATGTATAGGAGTTGTGGTTAATTTGGTCTATATTTTGGTAATGGATTTAGCCATTTGATTTGGCTTGTAAATGATGAATGCTTGGTTATATGTATAGCCATGTAATTTGGCTTATTTTGGCATGCTTGGTGATGTATATTTATATATGTTCAAATGGCCTATGTTATGTGATTGGTAATTTCTAGGTGAATGCTTGATGTGAATTGGTAAGTTGAATACCAAATGGTTGAAATTTGGAGATATGGCATGCTTGTGATTTTAAGCAAGATAATGTATATAAGAAGTTAACCAATTAGGTGATTTGTGAATGTGAAATTGGTATGTTTTGAATAGGTAAATTATGATGTTATGAACATTATAGTTCTTGATATGGAATTAGCATGAATTAGGCTTGGTTGAGATTGGTTTGAATGCCTATTTATGCCATGTTATATGCCATTTGGTTTGTGTAGGTGAATGCAAATTTGGGTGAGAAAGATGGCTTGATAAATAGCCTATGTTTGTCCACACGGGCAGAGACACGAGCGTGTGTCTCAGCCGTGTCTGACACACGATTAGGTGACACGACCGTGTATCCCCTGGTGTTTAATTAGAAATCAAGTCAGTATGCTCCACACGGCCCAGCACACGGGCGTGTGACTTGGTCATGTGACATAAGTCAGTATACCCTACAGTTTTGGCATGGCCTAGCACACGGCCTGGCACACGGGCGTGTGTGGACATTTCAAAGGGCACACAGGCTAGTCACACGGGCGTGTGGTTGGCCCTATGACCCAAGTCAGAGAGTTACATGGGGTCAGACACGGGCTAGGACACGACCATGTGATCCCATTTCGAATGTCCACACGGCATGTGATAAACCATAAATGTAACATATTTTAATTCTATGCTTGGCATATTTTTGGATGATTTATGATGAAAAATAGTGAATTTGATGCTCCTAATCCCTTAAATTCATGTTTCTATACTTAGGAGAGCATTTGGTAGCAAAAGGAGCGAAAAAAGGGCTAAAATTGGAGTTTTCAGGATCCACGCGGGCTGGGCACACGCCCATGTGAGCCACATAGGCTGGCCACACGCCCATGTGCCAGTCCGTGTCGATTTTGCACCCTGCTTCCCTGTTACGCGGAAAAACCCAATTTTTAGGGTTTCTGAGCATTCTAAAGTCTATAAATACACACTAGAAGAGGACTTAAAGGGAGGACGCAGAGTAGATCGAAGAAATTACTCGAAGGAAGCCGTGGAATCATCTCGAAAGCAAGATCCACTCCAAGATTGAAGATCTCCAAGTTCTTTAGAAGTTTTTGGGTTTTTTATGTCTTGTTGTTTTCTTAATTCTAAGATGTTTTCCTATTACGTTATGAACTAAACTCCCTAAATTCCTAGGGAGGATGAAACCTAGATGAATCTTATTATTTAATTATCTAAATTACATGATAAATACTTGTTCTTGTTCTTAATTATGTGTTCTTAATTCTTGTTTTAATATTTTCAGGATATTAATTCAAGTTGATGTGCTTATTCAGTAGAGCAAAAGTCCCTGTTTAAGAGAAGATCTAGCATAATTAAGTGGAGTTGATTCCATCCCTAGTAATAGGATGACATAAATCTGTCGGATTAGAGTCAAATCTAATAAGGGAATCCATAGATCGAGTTAATGCGACGATAGGGGTTTTAATTAGAAAGAGATTTCAATTAATCAACCTAGAGTCAATTGTTTTTAGTCTCGAAAGAGATATTTACATAATTTAGGGATTTCTACGGAACAAGTCAAGTGAATAAATCGTTTAATTCAGAGTCAGAATAATAAGTGAAGTCTAGGTGGATTCTTCCCTGGGTATTGTCTTTATTCATTGGTTTATTTCGATTACTTTCTTCACTCTCTATCGTGTTCATAGTTAATTAGTTAGTTAAAATTTAGATTAAAATAAATCCCCTTAATTATTAGGCTAAATAATAGAAAGATAGTTACTACTAGTAATTTTAGTCCTTGAGGATACGATATTCCGGACTCATCAAAGCTATACTACTGTTCGATAGGTGCGCTTGCCTTTGTCAAATTATTAGTTAGCTTCGAGCCCATCAGCATGTGACACGGGCGTGTCTTTGGCCATGTGAGACACATGGCCGGGCCACATGGGTGTGTGTCCCCTGTATTTTGAAAATTTTCTATGTTTTCCAAAAAGTTTTCTAAGTTCTCGATTTAGTCCCGAACCACTTCTAATGCATGATTTGGGCCTCATAATCTCGTATTAGGGACAATATGATTGGTTGTGAATGACTTGTATTTGGTTATGAAAAATGTACGAGAATTGTATATTTGTTTCAGTAATAAGTTCGGTAATACTCCATAACCCTATTTTAGCTACGGATACGTGTAACACCCCTAACCCAAAACTGTCGCCGAAATAGGGTTAAGAGGCGTTACCGATCAATCGGAACATTTTACAACCATTTCACGACACAAAGTCAATTACCAATCAAACACATTCAAATATAAACATATAGTCCCTTATCGAGGTCTACAAGACCTTAAACACTTGTTAGAAAGAGGTCGGGACTAAGCCGAAGACTTACGAAAGTTTTCAGAAATTTAAACATTCTTCAACACTGCAAAAGTCACACGCTCGTGCAGTTGGGCCGTGTGCCTCACACGACTACCAGACACGCCCATGTGTCCAGGTCGTGCCAAAATAGAGCATACATACTGACTTGTTCACACGGCCACCAGACACGCCCGTGTGCCAAGGTCATGTATCATTAAGCTAGCTACTGACTTGGTCACACGGCCACCATGCACGCTCGTGGGCCACGGCCGTGTTACCTATCCAGACACACCAAGAAGTGACCCTTAAACCACACGGCAGGGACACACGCCTGTGCCTCTTGGCCATGTATGCAAAATAGGCCATTTGCAAGACCAATTTTCCACCTATACAAGGGTCAACCAACAGTCTTCAAAGCAATACCAAGACATGCTTCTAAATGTATTCAAAATATAACATTTTATACACCAATTAGTCATCAACAATATCATCTACTTCCATACCTAATGTCATCACAAATGGGTCCATTCAAGTATCAATTGTACATCTTAAAACATATATATATCAAGCATTATGTAATCCATGCCATAATTCATCTTCAAACCACGTCTTTCATCAACCACAAAATCATGAAATATACCAAATTCATAGCTCATTCATAAATTCAACATCATTCAACTTCCATGCCAAATCACATGGCAAGGATTGAACATTTCAAAACATACCATAATTTCTAGCCTATACATGCCATATTTAATCTAAATACATCTTTCCAAAAGTACCAAAATAGGTTTCCGATAGTGTGATAGAAATGCTGACGATCTCCAGATCTGAGCTAGCTTTACTGACACTGTAAAACAAAGAAACAATCACACAGTAAGCTTTCAAAAGCTTAGTAAGTTCGTAACATAATACATATTACTCATTAATACCAATACATTATACCAAAAACAAACCATCACATAGATTAATTCATAATCACATTTACCATACCATCCAAAGCTAATATGCTCAATTAACCTACCATAAACTCATTTATAATGTCATCAACCACATAGGTTCCGAACGTACCTTAGCCAACACTTAGTTATCGATTACATATGCTACTCAATACTCACTATTTCATTTCGATCAACTTTCGTCACTTCTTCGGCTCAATCACACACTTAGTGCCCAAATCGTTAGTAGAAGCTTGATTAACATCGCACACTTAGTGCATCTATATCAAACCGATCTTAAATTGGTATCGCACACACAGTGCCAATCACAAAGCCAAAGCTTATATTATTTCGCACACACAGTGCTAATCATCTCGATCACATTTCTGAATACGCACACTTAGTGCCACATAACTCGAGCCCTCACATAACATTCACAATTAAATAACAACATACCATTCATTTCATAACATTAAACATAGTTAAATACACGTAGTATGTTCGAACTTACCTCGGACGTCAAAATACCGAAACGGTCGATTAATCGAGCACTTTGTCTTTGCCTCGATCTCGATCCGAACCTCTCTTTTCTTGGTCTATACACATTCAAATTCAATCCATTCAATCACCAATTCATTCAATTTAGTCCACACACACTTATTTAGGGCATTTTACAAAATAGCCCTCACATTTTCACATTTCGACACTTTAGTCCCTAATTCATAAAATCATCAAATACACATAATTTGTTTGTACCCATGCCTAGCCGAATTCTCACTTTACTCATACAAGCCCAAATATTTCATTCATTTCACATTTTAGTCCTTCAAAATATTATTATCACAATTTAGCACTAATTAGCTAAATTCACCAAAGATTCAAGAACAAAACATGTTCATTTAACACATATCTTTCATTTAACACCAATACTCATCACAAAGCTCACCATTTCATCAATGGCACATCTCATAAACATCATCAATTCTTCAAATTACAACATGGGCTTGATAGTAGACTAAGCAACAATCTCAAAAACATAAAATTCATCAAAAACCAAAGTTAAAACATACCTTAATTTGAATCAAAAGCTAGCTGAATGCCCTAGCTAAATTTATTTTCTTCTTCTTTGATGTTTCGGCCAAAATAAGATGATAACCATCATCTTTCAATTGTTTGTTTTATTTAATATCACATTATTAACCCATTTACAAAAATAACATTTCAATTAACATATAACACATATATACATTAAGGGCATTAATGTCCTTTATCCATCCACTAACTTGTAAAGTGGTTTAATTGCCACATAAGGCCTCCCCATTATAAAGACAATAACAATTAAGCACTTAACAATCAGCACACAACATTTTACACTTTATGCGATTAAGTCCTTTCTCACAATTCGACACACAGTCGATCAAATTTCCACACCAAATTTTCACACAGGCTATATCACATATAATAAACATAAAAAATAATATTAAAATAATATTCTGACCTCAAATTTGTGGTCTCAAAACCACTATTCTGACTAGGGTTTAAACCGGGCTGTTACAATACGGGTTAGGGGTGTTACAACCTTTGCAAGTCCTTGTATTATGGCCTGGTTTGCCACATTTGGTGCAGTTAGCTTGCTATCTTGTCTTGTTTAATTTTGGTCCACTTTTTCTTGCTTCATCAACTTCCTTCCTCCTTGTTTGTTTGGGTCTTCCTGGGGGCCTTCTAATCATGGGAGGAAGAATGGGTTCCATGTCCCTCACATGTTCCCATTGCATAGGACCTATACGCAAAAATTTAAAGATGTCAAACACATTTTACAAATAAGTAATATTTCATAAAGGTTTAGGGTTTTAGGGCTATTACCTTTTACAGGGTTAATCAAGTGGTTGTAAATATTCAAATGGATAGTGATAGTATAACATGTATTGACATAAGTTTCAGGGCTCACAGCCAGTAGTTGCATGCAAGAAATAGCATGCTTACATGGGATTCCTAACAAGTCCCATTTTTTGCATGAACAAGAGGAGTTAAGGAGGTCACCACATGCTTATTGCCTAATCCACAGTCTACCTCATACTTCTCGTTTCTAGCATATACTGGCCATACACTATATACAAAGTAACATTTTAAAGTTAAAACTTTTGCATCCAAGTAACAGAATCCAAGTTAAGTAAAAAAGAGTTAGCAAAACTTACTTATTGGATTGACTAACAATTTCATACAACTTCTTTTGTATCCTTGGACATAAAGGTCCAGAATACTTCTCACCAACCTCCCTCGTGGAAACCAACCTAATCATGACTTTTCTTCTAATTATTTCCAACATCATTAAGATTGGTTTATCTCTAGCTTCTAAAATGATCTACAAGGAGAGCAAGTCCTTAAATAACTCCAACAACAATTATACAACATGAAGTGATAAACAGTTAGATTAAAAAACTAATTTTAACCTTGTTGAAACATTCACTGTTGTTGTTCAGTAGCAGATCAGATTTGCATCTGGTTGAGAAGTGGGCTCTTGACCAAGTCCTTGGATCCTTGCCACGCAACCAAGCCTCAGCAGATTCTAATAGTGACCTCATTTCAGACATTGCTTCTTCAAATTGTCTTGGAAAAGTTACTTTAGCAGCTTTCCAGTAAGTGAGACGCATAGCTTGGCCTCTAAATCCTTCCATGTTTTTGAAATTGTTGTAAAGATGTCTGGCACAGTTTCTTGCTTCAGCATTAGGGAACAACACAAAAATCGTTTCTATTAGACCTTGTAAAACAATTAAAATAACATGATAAGCAATCGTATTTATATAAACAATTTAGGGTATAGTATGAATTTATAGTACCTTTAGTTTTTCAGACATGAAGCATATATTATAGGAGTTTTCGATCTCCAAATCCCTCTGTAGTAGCTCAAGGAACCAAAACCATGAGTGTTTGTTTTCACTCTCAACTACAACAAAGGCCACTGGATTTATACAATCATTGGCATCAACCCCAACAGCAGCAAGCAAATGTCCACCATAATATCCTTTTAGCCAATACCCATCTAACCCTATAATTCTCCTACAACCAGTTAACCAACCTGGTTTGCATGCTTCAAGACATATATAAAGCCTCTGAAATAGCCTACAATCTAATTTACATATGGTTGTTGTACCAGGGTTGCTTCTCTTTAACTCAAGTAAATAATCGTATATATTGGCATATTGGGCTTTGTGATTCCCTTGAACTAGTTCTAGAGCCCTAATCTTAGCCCTCATACATTTAGTCCGAGACATAATTTTTCCAAATCCACCCTAATATCATTTTGTAAAGGTGTTAAGGAATAATTGGAATCAACTTGAAATTTGTGTAAATAATGCCTAGCCATCCACTTTGAAGTAATATTATTATTTTTCATTACCTTGCCACACTTATGGTGGTTGACTAAGGTCTTAATCTGCCAACTCCCATCCATTGGATCCTTGGGATTTAATTTGGATTTCCACAATGTCCATGGACAACTAGGTACACAGACTTCTTTCACCCTAAGCTTGTCATTCCTAGTTAGTTTGGTTACTACGCTATTTATCCTCCCGTACTATTTAACTGCATCTTTTAAAATATCTCTACTAGGGAAAACCAAACCCTTTATCAATATAGGGTTCCTCATATCAATTTGAGGATTGAACAGAGGGTACTTTTTATTCTCATATTCATCATAACCAATGCTATTATTCAAATACTCATCACTTTTACTATCAAAACCATCTCTTAAACCCTAAAAATCTAAGCCTGGTAAGTGGTCCAATTCCTTCTGTATCATTCCACCTATCAGTTCAACCTCTGGCTCATCTACACTATCACCATCAGACTCAAAAGAATCAGAATAAGAAGTATCTGACTCATAAGCTTTATATGAACTATCATCTGAGTCAGACGCTTCTTCTCCAAAATCTCCCCCTAAAGTATTTTTTTCAACATCAAACCCTAAACCAAAAAAGGAAAATAAAACAATATATTAGTACCAACAAATTGCACAAAAATTCAAACCTGAAAACAACATTATATCAACTCCAGTTCAATTTCAAACAACATAACTAATGAATTCATGAACATTTTAGGACATTCGGACAGTAGTCGATATTCATATTTGGACAACATTAAAATAAATAATCTAGAACATAAAAACAATGGCCATTATTCATATTTTGACAACATAAATATGTGCATTAAGAGACATTATGATAGCAGCTGTAAATTGCATTTGGACAACATATATATACACATTAAAAGATATTTTGGCAGCAACTGTAAATTACAAGTGCAAATTGTTAAAAATATTATGGCAAAATTGGGGAACTTCAATCCTTACTTAGACAATTAGAGTGAAGTTAACATTATATACATCTTTAAATCAATTATTTGTTATACATTTGCATCAAAATACACCCAAGTTAAAATGAAAATCTAAAAATAGACATAAGCATAAAGGATTGACAAAGAATAATGTTTGTTTTTCTAGGACGACGACAAAAATTGAGCAATCACAATTCATAATATCAATTTGCAAGTCTGAGAAGATTGCAGATTTCAAAAACCTAACTGTCAACTTAAAGGTCTAAAGTCAAATGCTAAGTTGGTTATAACATGTAATTAAGTAATGAAACCTGCATTTATAATGTATTGAAGGAATCAAGCTGCCACAATATATACAAATGATTAAGTTCAAGCTATACAAATTAAATTAAAAATAAGATGATAATTACAAAAGAATAAAAAGGAAAGCCCTTTTCACCAGCAGTAACAGGCAGAGTGAAGAAATAAAATGATTTTAGAACCAAATTTGATTAAAGTCAAGTTCTTAGAAGAAATTATGCAAAACCCACATCAGAAATACAATTAATCATGTAGAGTCTCCAAGTACCATGTAACATCCTAAAATTTGGAATTTTATTTGTTGCATTATTTTTGGTGCTAAGCTAGTTAGATTATTAATTGTGTATGTTTAGGAGGTCCTGAGAAGGCTCGGGGTTTATTTGGACCTAGTAAAATTTTTTGGCATTTAGCACTTTAAGGAGATAGAGTAAGTGTCCTTAAAGCTTATGGAAATAAATGAGTAAATAGCTAGCATAATTGAGCAACTGGTAAAAAGGATATGGCACCACATGAAGTACTTTGAGGGAAGAGGTTCAAATCCCATTGTGTGAAAATTTTGACTATTATTTTTGCACTCTTTCCTTAAGTGTCGGCCAAGCATGTAAATAAGGCAAGGTGGACTTTTTATTTTTGGCAAAATGACTAAGGAAAATAGGAAAGGTTGAAGGTGAGGAAAGAAATCAAGAGAAAGGGGAAAGTAAGGGGAACATATGGCCTATTTCAAGGGAAATGTTATGGAAAGTATGGTTGGAAAATTCTTGATCATTATGGTCATGTATGTGGACGGTTTTGTGTGTTAGGGGGGGATAGCCGAATTTTCCTTGGTGTTTTGGTAAAGTTTTAGTGCTTGTTTTAGTCAAATTCCTTTAGCATCAAGTGTGCCATTTTCTCCAAACTACCATTCTCTTAGCTGAATTTTGTCTTTGGCAATTGGTAAAAGTTTTGGTATTGTTTTTGGCCAAAATTTCTATATCCAACTTTGGTGTCATTTTTCTTTTCTCTCCAAATTTCCTTCTTGCCGAATCTTCAAGCCATTGGTGAGCTTATTCTCTTCTTTTCTTTCTTTTTGTTGCCGAATGTACCCAAATCTTTGAGACCAAAATTTGTTCACTCATCACCTTTTGAAAATCGAAACTATTGGACACCATTTTCTCTTTTTCTTTTCTTTTAATCATCCTTTCAACCTTTCTTCCATTTCTTAAAAGCAAAACTTCATTTTGATCAAATCCTTCTCCTTTATTCATTCTCCCTATAACCGAATATCAAATTACATTTTCCTCTATAACCGAACTTTCATCTCTTCTCTATCTCTTCTTCTCATCCGTACTAACATTCAATCCTTGATCAATCGGTAAGTATTTTTCTCAACATTTTTATTTTCTTTCTCTTAATGCCGAATCTATGTTTTGGTTTGGGATGGTCATTTTGACCAAGACCATCACATTAATTCTCTCTCAAACGAGATCACTTCTTTTTCATAGTGATATAGCGGAAGGCCGAAACTCTGATTCTTCCGAAGTCATCGTATAATCGTTGGGAATCGGTCCTAAAATCTTTAAGGTAAGGAGTTCTTCGAGGATTCTATAAAATCGTTCTTTATTCGTTAAGATGATTATTGGATAGTGATGATTAACCGATCACAATTATAGGGATTAAATCGCTCGATCTATCCAACCGTTGATCACTCAGAATTAGTGGTAAGCCGATCTTTACCCTTTGTCAATCCATATTTCATCGTAATATCGATCTGTATAAGATCTAATCGAATGGAGGCTTGTGGTACCGATTCGAAAGGAAAGTCGAGTGGAGATCTCAAAAGGAGCGGATTAGCGATCCCTACTCCTAAATTCAAGCGAAGGGCGGTATCGGCAATTCGGGACTTTCCACCGGGTTGTGGACCCTCATTCAGTGAGAATCGACTATTCGAGGTCGTTCACAATTTTAAGGCATCAGCGATTCGGGATTTTCCACCGGGTTGTGGACCGTCAACAGGGGAAAACCGACAAATCGTGGTCATTCACGATTCCAAGGGTAAGCACCGTAGATCGTTCATTTTAGTGTTGATTAATAAATCGCGTATGTCGACTAATCAAGCGTTATAATATTTTAGGTGTCGACTATCAAGAAAGCTTAGTGCTTACCATAATCAAGTGTGTAATCTCACACCGTTTTCCGTGGGTTAAAGATTAATATCATATTGGTAGTAAATTGCTTGACTAAAATTGTATTATGGTGAAACCGGGAAAATTGACTTAGATCTCACTATTTTGATAAAATTGCCCCTAATGGGCCGATTTGATAATTTGTTATATGGGTCGATTTGATGATTTGCTATATGGGCCGATTTGATAATTTGTTATATGGGCCAATCTGATATTTTACTATATGGGCCGATTTGATAAATTGCTATATTGGCCGATCTGATATTTTGTTATATGGGCCAATCTGATATTTTGCTAAATGGGCCGATCTGATATTTTGCCATATGGGCCTAATTGATAATTTGTTATAATGGGCCGTGCTGTTGATAATGAATATCCAAATAAATTACTGTTGTTATATTGTAAAAATCATGAATTGTTATGCATTATATACATGATTTTGCATGGGATGGGATAATATTGAAGAGAAGTTCTGGTGGCTCTGCCACAAATCTGTATAGTGGCAATGCCACGTAAACTCTGTTATTCTGGTGGCTTGTCCACAATTATTTTTGTTATAAATGGCTTAATGCCTGCGATTGGTGTGTTGGCGGGGTGGGTTGACAAAAGATCCCCACAGGTGTGTTGGTTGGTACGGGTGGTGTGTAGCAGATGGATTACTAGGTTTGGTTTGGGAATTGCATTTCATACACATGTTATAAGTGATACATTATTATCATTGTGAATGGGCTTAGGCCCAAATTATCGCTTAATGGGATTTTGGCCCAGTGGACAACGGTAAGAGGGTTATACACTGAGTTCTAGTAACTCACCCTGTTTTTCCTTACCCCTTTTCAGGTAATGATCAGTGATGAAGTCTTGGGCCATGGATGACTCGGTGGAGGCCATACTACAAAAACGGTTTAATTTGAAATTTGGATTTCTTTTTAGTACTTTTAATTACTTTACTATTTTGAGTTAAGGTTGTAATAAGGCTTCTGGATTAATTTATGTTTTGTTTATTGTTTGACGAATTTATAATTTGCTCTAAGTACTTCAAATTGAGGCTTTTCTAAAAACTTAAATAAACGTTTTCTTAAAATGGATATACAAAAAGGGTTTCATAATAAACTTTCATAAATATATTTTTAACTCAGAAATTTCTCAAATAATTTTCATCAACATTTTTCAAAAATTATTTCCAAATTCTTCTCGAACTATTAATGATATTTCCAAAGTCATGGTTTTTAAGATTTTATCTCAAATTTATCGATTTATCAATCAATCTTTATTCAATAATACTTTATTAAAAAATTCTAAATGGGAGTTGTTTTAAATGATTTTAAATCTAAATCTTTTTATGTACAAATGAAAAAGGACTTAGTAGTATTTTTCTCATGTGACATGTCAGATCTGGCCTTAACGCATGGGCCGGGTTTGGGGTGTTACATACCAAGCAGATAAACTAGTAACATAGAGATATAGTTTAAAGAAAACAAAAGCTACTAACCAATTAGTTCTGAACCAAAAATCACCCAAGACCAGCAAAAAAAAATTGCAAGGTAGTTCAACACAAAATCAGCAGTAAGAAAGAATAATGTGGAATAAAAAGGAAGGCCATTTTCACTAGCAATAACATGCAGAGCGAAAAAATAAAATGACTTTAGATCCAAATATGAGTAAAACCAAGTTGTTAGCAGAAATTATGCAAAACCCACATCAGATATACAATTAATAATGTAGAGTCTCAAAGTACCAAGAAGATAAAACTAATAACATAGAAATATAATTTAAAGAAAATAAAAGCTACTAACCAATTAGCTTTCAACCAAAACTTACCCAACACCAGAAAAAAAAAAGATTGCAAGGTAATTCAGCACAAAATCAGCAGTAAGAAAGAATAATCTTGAATACCCACAAAGAGATTGTGAACATACATGTAACACCCCTAACCCGTACCCGTCATCGAAATAGGGTCTCGGAGCATTACCAGAACATTCAGAACATTTTTCAGATAATTCATACAATTACTATTCATTTACCGAGGTCATCCCTATCGTCCATTGATCAGGCCATCGAGGCCCAATACGAGCATTAGAATCGAATCGGGACTTAATCAGAGCCTCTAAGAATTTTTCATAAAATTACAAAATTTTTCTAAAGTGCAGGACTCACACACCCGTGTGACCCTGGAACAAGCCCGTGCAACAGGTTATGTCCGATTTAGGGTGCTCTCTGACTTACGCCACACGTCCATGCCACACGCCCATGTGCTAGGCCGTGTGGTAATTCAATTTAATTTGAATTAGGTGCATGTTTCACATGGCCAAGACACACACCCGTGTGACACACATGGCTGAGACACATGCCTGTGTCTCTGCCCGTGTGCTCAATTCTAAGCATTCTGTTTCTCAAAATTTAGGTGCAGGGGGCACACGGCCTAACTACATGCTCGTGTTACCAGGCCGTGTGTCACACACGGTCTAGACACACGCCCGTGTATCTGCCCGTGTAGACAAAATTAAACCATTTTTAGCTTCATTTCTCACCCAAAATTTCACCCAAATCCTACACTTGAAACACACACCCAATACCAACCAATTCAAGCATTCAAAATAAGCAATTTCATCATTCAACATGGCTTATCATTTCAAGCACAAGTGTTTATAAACTTACCTTGGTTTAACTTAGGCAATAACAACATTAGACCACATATACTCAACATAACACATGTGTATTTATTTATAAAAATAATCTACTTAGTCATACCAAAATGAACCATTACTAGCCATTCCAATGGCTGGATTATAAAACATCATTTTCAAGCCACTATTGGCCAAGTTGTCCTTTACATGACGTTATACCTAAAATGACTTCATTAAATATACCCAAAATGCTAGTTGATAGTGTGACGATGCTCCAATGATCTTCCAACCTTCACGAGCTTCCGAGCACTATAAAATAAGGGAAAAATAAATGGAGTAAGTATTACATGCTTAGTAAGTTCGTATATTGGAAACTAAACTTACCAATCCTGTTATTAAATTTAAGCACACAACATCATGTTTTCAATCCATTAGCAAAATTTCCTAAGCACATGCCTTCAATCAAACATGTTAGTCACAACACTTAGAAACATGTCAAGTAAAAATAGATGAGCTCATCATGTAATGTTCTTTCAAGTCACTGTCATTACATCTCAAGATTTTCATGCCAAGTCAAGGGATACATGTCCTTTGAATCATTGAATTCCGATGGATGCTCAAGTAGTACACTCAAAGTGTACGAATCCATAATCCGTAAATTTCTTATTCAAGGGCACCCAATAGGGCACTTAACCAAGAAACACTCTCTCGAGCCACATATTGTATAACATGATAACCAGTCCAAGGTAAATCCTTTATATAACGTAAGCTCGGAGGAGCTCGATTAGGATTACCAGTCCAGGCTAAATCCTAATCTTGATGCATACTCGAGAGGTATTATATTAGGATTACCCGTCCGGGCTAAATCCTTTATATAACATGGTCAATGGGATTACTCGTCCGAGCTAAATCCCATCTGCAACAAATGCAGAACCTTATTAGTTTCGGAAAGCACATATAATTATCGAAATTCAACATTCAATCAGGACTAACCCCTTTATTACCATTTCAAGCATGTAACAATTTTTCCATCATAGCATAGAAGTAAAGCACATTAACATAAATCACATTACATACAAACACAACATTCAAATAACATAATTACATGTCTGATTAAGTTACACGAACTTACCTCGACACTTGTTCGCGTTAGTAATCTACGAATCTGAAATCTTTCCTTTTCCTCGATCTAGCCTCGAGTTTGTGTTTTTCGGATCTATATAAATAGCTTTAATCATCAATTTCTCATTTTTCATGCTCATAGGGACTCAATTTACATCCTAGGAAAAATTACCATTTTGCCCCTAACTTTTACATAAATTCTAATTTCGTCCCTAGGCCCGGAAAATAAACTTGTGCAAATTACTCCCTATTCCAAGCCTAACCAAAGCTTCATTAAAAAAATTACAGCACATGTATCCATAAAATTTTAGAATTTTTCCTTCAATTTCACAAGTTTACATTTTAGTCCCTAAATCACGTTTCCATCAAAAATCACTTTGTAAAAGTTGTTTATCTATCAATAATCTTTCATTTTCTACCATAAATTTCTAATTTCCAGCATATACATCCATGACCCATTATGCAAGCCTTGATAACTTTTCAAATTAATCCCCTAAATAGAGAGATTAAGCTATTCATGTTTCAAAAATATCAAATTTACTAAAAACGGGACAAAGGAACTTACCCAATTAGACCTTGAAAGCTTCTTTTCTCTCTCCTAGGGTTTCCATGTGTTTTTAGGTTGAAGATGAAATAAAATAAGATGATATCTTTTATCATCTTTTTAATTAATCAAGTTTTTGCTATTTCTAATTTAGTCCTTGACCTTTTTCTGTAATTCCATGGATGAGTCACCATGAAAAATCAACATACTATTCTTAATGATCTAATTACCATATAAGGACCTCTAGTTTTGAATTCCATAGCTATTTGATCCTTATAGCTATTAGAATTCAACTTTCACATTTTATACGATTTAGTCCTTCTCGTAATTAGGCACTAAATCGATAAAATTTTCGTGTTGAATTTTTCACACGACATATCTATCACATTACGAACCATATAATAAAATAAAAATAAATTATATTTTGGGTTGAATTTGTGGTCCCGAAACCACTGTTCCGACTTATCTGGAAAATGGGCTGTTACTACTCTCCCCCCTTTAGGGATTTTTGTCCTCAAAAATCTTACCAGTAAAAAGATTTGGGTGTTGCTTCCTCATAGTTTCCTGTGGCTCCCAGGTAGCCTCTTCAATACCGTGTCGTTGCCAAAGAATTTTACCAAAGCTACCTTTTTTATTTCTTAACTCATTTGTTTCCCGAGCTAAGATTTTGATTGGTTCCTCACCATATGTCATATCAGGCTGAATCTCTACCTCTTTCGGAGAGATAATATGTGAAGGGTCGGATCGATACCACCGTAGCATAGACACATAAAAAACATTATGAATCCAATCAAGTTCTTGTGGTAAAGCTAACCGATATGCAACCGGTCCAATTCTTTCTGTAATCTCATATAGTCCAATGAACCGTGGACTCAATTTCCCTTTACGACCAAACCGGAGTACTTTCTTCCAAGGCGACACTTTCAAGAATACTTTGTCACCAACCTGAAATTCTCTCTCTTTTCTTTTCAAATCAGCATAAGACTTTTATCGATCAGAGACTGCTTTCAATCTGTCTCTAATTACCTTCACTTTTTCCTCGGTTTCTCGGACCAAGTCAACTCCGTGCAACTTTTTCTCACTGAGTTCAGACCAATATACTGGAGTTCTACATTTGCGCCCATACAAGGCTTTATACGGTGCCATTTTAATACTTGACTGATAACTGTTATTATAAGCATATTCAACTAAAGGAAAATACCTTTCCCAGTTACCTTCAAACTCAAGTACACAACACCGAAGCATATCTTCCAAGATCTGTATTACCCGTTCAGATTGACCATCTGTCTGGGGATGAAATGCAGTACTAAAGTGCAACTGAGTACCTAGAGCTTCTTGCAACATGCTCTAGAATCGAGACGTAAACTGAGGATCTCTATCTGAAATGATGGAGCTAGGCACTCCATGCAGTCTGACAATTTCAGAAACATATAGCTCAGCCAATTTATCTAAGGAATAATCCATACGTACTGGAATAAAGTGTGCAGACTTAGTCAACCGATCAACGATTACCCAAATGGCATCTTTTTTCTTTGGAGACAGGGGTAATCCCGTTACAAAATCCATGGTAATTCTTTCCCATTTCCATTTCGATATCATAACTGGCTGTAAAAGTCCAGAAGGCAACTGATGTTCAGCTTTTACTTGTTGACATATCAAACATTTAGCTACAAACTCAGAAATATCTCGTTTCATTCCCGGCCACCAATACATCTTTTTCAGATCATTATACATTTTATTACTACCAGGATGAATAGACATGTTACCATTATGAGCTTCATTCAAAATCTTCTGTACTAGTTCAGAACCTTTCGGTGCACATACTCTACCTCTATATAACAAACACCCATCAGTCCCGATATGAAATTCTGAATTAGGAGTCGATTCACTTTGTACGCGTCTTTCTTGCAACTTGCTATTATTTTTCTAGGCTTCAAAAATTTGCTGTAAAAACATTGGTCTAGCTTTTAACTCCGCCAGGATTGAACCATCATCAGACAATGACAATTGAGTATTCATTGCTCGCAAAGCATACAGAGATTTTCTGCTCAAAGCATCTGCCACTACATTGGCCTTTCCCGGATGGTAGTCAATAACAAGATCATAATCTTCCAATAACTCAAGCCATCTGCACTATCTCAAATTCAAATCTTTCTGTGACATCAAATATTTCAGACTTTTATGATCAGTGAATATGTGACATTTTTCACCAAATAAGTAATGCCGCCAAATTTTCAATGCAAACACTATGGCCGCAAATTCAAGATCATGTGTCGGGTAGTTCTTTTCTTGTGGCTTTAGCTGTCGTGAAGTATAGGCCACTACTTTACCATCTTGCATCAGTATACAGCCTAAGCCATTCAATGACGCATCACTGTAAACTGTAAATTCCTTACCCGATTCAGGTTGGACTAACATAGGTGCTTCTGTCAATAAAGCCTTTAATCTGTCGAAACTCTACTGACATTTATCAGTCCACTCAAACTTTACATCTTTTTGTAGTAAATGATTCACTGGAGAAGCTATCATTGAGTAATTTTTTACAAATCTCTGATAGTAACCAGCTAGTCCCAGAAAACTTCGGACTTCAAATACATTCTTCGGTGGCTTCCAATTAATGGCTGAAATTTTATCCGGGTCTACTCTGACACCTTCAGCAGATACTATATGCCCTAGAAAACTAACTTCCCGTAGCCAAAATTCATATTTACTGAATTTGGCATACAATTGTTTCTCTCTTAGGGTTTGCAACACTATTTTCAAATGATCAGCGTGTTCATTTTCATCTCGGGAGTAAACCAAAATATCATCTATAAATACCACCACGAACCTGTCTAAATACGGACTGAAAATTATGTTCATCAAATCCATAAAAACAGCACGTGCATTTGTCAAGCCGAATGGCATCACAATAAATTTATAGTGTTCATACCTGGTTCTAAAAGCTGTCTTAGGCACATTAGATTCTTTTACCCGTAATTGATGATAACCAGAACGGAGATCAATCTTCGAAAATACAGTGGCACATTTCAACTGGTCAAATAAGTCATTAATACGAGGAAATGGATACTTGTTCTTTATTGTGACTTTGTTGAGCTGTCTGTAATCAATACACAACCTCAATGATCCATCCTTCTTCTTTACAAATAGGACCGGCACACCCCAAGGTGAGAAACTAGGTCGAGCAAAGCCTCTGTCAATCAACTCCTCAGAATCAGACTTTCGGCTCTTTCAATTGCAGAGGAGCCATTCAGTAAGGTGCTATAGATATTGGTGTCGTTCCCGGAACGAGATCTATAGAGAATTCCACTTCTCTATCCAATGGTAAACCAGGTAATTCTTCTGGGAAACAACAAGAAATTCACATACAACTTGTATTGATTGAATCTTTGACTCAGGCACTTTAGTATCCAACACATATGCAAGGTAAGCATCATAACCCTTTTAGACGTATTTCTATGCCGTTATTGCTGAAATCACATTAGGTAATCCATCCAGTTTATCAGATTCAACATGAAGCAATTCATCATTCTCACATCTCAACATAATATATTTCTGTTTACAATTCACCACTACATCATATCTAGTTAACCAATCCATTCCTAAGATCACATCAAATTCATCATATGGCAATAACATCAAGTTAGCCGGAAAGCAAATACCTTTTACCATCAACAGACAGTTTTTACAGACTTTATCCACCATAACACTCTAGCCCAGGGGGTTTGTGTAATATCCCGGGAATTGTGGCCTATGCATTTTGTTTAATTATATGGAATAGCATGTCTATGTGAACGGTGAATGTGTTCTATGAATTTTGTGAATTTTGTGAACCTTAGTGTGTAAAGAAATGCCTTAGAAATATTAAGTTTTAAAGTTTAAAAAGGGGAACTAAGGCAAGGTGGTCTTAAGAAAATTTATAGAGGAAATGTGACATGAAATTGGGCTTGGAAAAGTGGCTTGGAGGTGCCACTTAGGGCCTCTGGAAATGACGCCATGGGCTATGAGGAAGGGCCTAGGATCGAGTCGCATGGGAAGCTAAATAAAGCTTTTATTTTTGCGGCAATAAGAAGAAGAGGTGGACGGCATGGGAGTCTAAGGGAGGAGTTTAAGATGAGGTGTAAATCCTTTTAAAATTCGGCAAAGCTAGGGGATAATCATTGATTTTATTTGAATTATTTTTTTGAATGAGTAGTAGGAGAGAAAGGAGGAGAAAAAGGAGAAAGCTGATAAGAATTAAGATTTGGCCGGCCAAGGGAGTATTTGGATGGTATTTTCGGCTAATCATAGTATAGGTGTGCCAAAAATTCTAATTCTCTTCTCATCTTTTCTTTTATGCCGAAATTTTCCAAAGAAGAAGCAACTTGAGCTCTTTCTCTCTTCTTCCTTTTAAGCTATTCATCTCCACAAACCGAATCATACCAAACTCTATTCTCTTCTTCCTACTCAAATCATCAAAGGCCGAATACTTAAGATAACCCCTTGCCGATTGTTCATAAATCCCCAAAAGCCGAAACTAGAGTGATAATCATTTAGTCATAGCCGAATACCTTGGTGGGTTTAAGCAAGGGTGCCGTCAACTACAACACATAGGGTAAGGATTCAACTATTGTTGTTTTATGTCTTTTCTTAAAGCCGAAATCAAGACTCTAATGTTATTAATATCTCTTTGCCGAAACTATAGAGGAGGTTTCGGGAATCGCCTATAGTCGACCATAAGGAGGAGAGCTTCGGGTATCAAGATCTAAGGTAAGACATGATTTCGGCCAAGGGTCATTTATTATGATTTAATGTTAGAAATTGATCTAACATATGCCATGGTGATTTCGAAAGATACCCCCCAATCAAGTAGTTTTTTTGGGATTAAGATTCACAAGGTAGGTGAACATGTGTATTCGGCCAAGGCCATATTCAATAGTTTAGATCTATACTTTACTTGTTCAAAAGCTGAAAACTAACCTGTATAGTGATTCAGTGCTAGTCGATTTTAAGAAAGGAAATATCACAAGATTTTGGGATTAATTAATAGTCAAATCGGCAACAAGGTAAGAAGTTAATTCTTCGAGATTTGATCATGTAGCCAAATGGCTTTTTGCTAAAGTGCTTAAGGTTGGCCGAATGTAGGGGTTAGGGATCTAAAGCGTTAGATCAGGTTTTCGGGTTTTCAGGAAAGCGTTAATACCAGGTGTGTACCCCACACTATTTCTCGATAGATGTATAGTTATGCTTTACTAAATATGTTAATAAGAATGTGAAAGAAATGGCTAAGGTACCATGCTATGGTACAAAGTACTCAGGTACGTTTTCCTACTCCTACTATGAGTAGAATATGATAAATATCTGTTATGGCACCTATGTGAAATTATAAGAATTTGAGTAAAGAACTTGGCATGATAATGCATGTTTGTATGACATGGGGCATATGGGTGAATATGAAAGGGGAAGTGAATGTGGTGGTTTTATACCACAATATCTCGAATGTGGTGACTTGGTCACGTTATTCGAATGTGGTGTCTCATGACACAAAATTATATTATCTAGTGGCTATGCCACAAATTTATAAGAGGCGATGAGCACGTCATTGCAGCGATCGCTTCCGATGATGTGTAGCGGATGGAGGGTTGACTTAGTAGTCCCCACGTTGTGCGAGTTAGGTACAGTGATGTGTAGCGGATGGCATCAAGGTTTGGTTCGGGTTTGCATCATTTTATTATTTAATTATATGCACATGTATGAACCGATATGCCTAAATTATTGGGATTTAGTGTTGGTGTACACATTGAGTCTGTTTGACTCACCCTTAGGGAATATTTTTCGGTGACACTCGGTGATGGACCGGGTCGGCGGGAGCACAGTGGTGGCCATGCTCAGCACAGAATTTATTTTATTTTGGACTGTTTATTGTTTCTAGTATTTCAAATTTATTTTGGGTTTGCTTTGATGTAATAAGGCCACTAGTACGAAACTGTTTATGCATGCATTTTTATTTGATTTTATTACAATTCGATTAAGGTTAAATCAAGGTTAAATGGTTTACTAAAAAAATAAATTTTAAATGTTTAGACACCTACACAAATGATTTTTCGAATTAAAGATTAACCCCAAAACAACTCGGTATTTTTATAAAACCACCCCAAATTTTCCAAGTAATAAACATGAAATTAAAACGTTCTACTCGAGGAACATACGGATCCGGTGCAGGCTCGTGGGCCGGGCTTGGGGTGTTTCAGTTTGGTATCAGAGCCCAGTTTTAAAACTCTCGGCCTTGGGTTTGAAGCCCACAATATTTTCAAGATTTGGCCCAAATAAATTTTGTGAAAATTTTTGGTGACATGAGCAGGTTTTCTGGCATGGCACCTAAGTCTCCGACCTGAAGTCCACCAGGTAAGTACTCCTAACTGTTGTGTGAATTATAGTATGATTTGTAGAAGCGTATATCGGGAACGTAGATTAGTATATTAAGTACTTGAGCCCTAGGATTAGTTTACCCCAACATAAGAATTACATAAGACTTAATGCCTAACTAAACAAACCTGTGACTAAGTCGCCGAGTTAGGGTGTGGCAACCATTGTGTGCATGTCTAGGATTGGATTCAGGAAGAGCCTGGTATTTAAGCAGTCCTAGTGACTCACCTCCTCTTCGCTCGAATCCTACCTGGTGCGTAGCTATGGTTCACGCTAACCAATAGGACTTACTCACGGGCTAAACTCAATAACTAAAACCCGAAAGGGATTAGCCATTTTTTTCTTGAAAACCCTAGTTTTAAAATCACCAAGTTATCCTTATGAATTGTGGGAAAACTATTTTGAAACATTTCTCCAAATATTTTCGATTTACAAAAATTACCCAAAATACCCCAGTAGGAGAAATGACAAAAATACCCCTGGGATAGAAACGGACAAAAAAATGTTTGAATGATGAATGTGTGTGGTAAGAATATTGAACGAATGTGCTCCTCTAAATTAGGATAGAAGACTTGAAACTTTGATCGATCGAAAGAACTACTTCTAAACTCCTTTTCATAAAATTTCTTCGCGGATAATCAGTGGAACAAATACTAATGCATAAAATTCCTTAAATAAGATTAAAGCGCGATCGTAGAAATGAGTTCTAGGGGACGTGGTCGTAATGTACGAGGACGTGGTAAAGGCTGATAAGATGGTTCGGAAAGGGTGCAAGGCATTTCTGACTTTTGTTAGGGCGTTGGATGCCAAAGAAGGGGGAGTTAGTGGAGTTAGAACAGTAAATGAGTTTGTGGATGTCTTTCTGGAGGAGTTACCTGGAATACCCCCGGATAGGGAGGTGGAGTTTGGAATTGACTTGCTGCCTGGAATGGCGCCAATATCTATCGCTCCGTATAGAATGGCACCGAAGGAGTTGGTTGAGCTCAAGGCTCAAATCCAAGAGTTGCTTGATCGTGGGTTTATCCGACCCAGTGTGTCTCCATGGGGAGCACTGGTCTTATTCGTGAAGAAGAAGGACGGAACTATGCGTATGTGCATAGATTACCGTCAGTTGAACAAATTGACCATCAAGAACAAGTACCCTTTGCCAAGGATAGATGACTTGTTCGATCAGCTTAAGGGAGCGGCGGTATTCTCAAAGATAGACCTAAGGTCTGGATACCATCAGCTTAAGGTGAAGGAAGCAGATATCTATAAGACAGCCTTCCGGACAAGGTACGGGCATTATGAGTTCATAGTAATGTCGTTTGGTTTAACGAACGCCCCAACCGCGTTCATGGATATGATGAACCGGGTTTTTCAACCCTACTTGGATCGGTTCGTCGTTGTGTTCATCGACGATATCCTAGTATACTCCAAGTCTGAGGAGGAACATGATGAGCATCTCCGGATTGTGTTGCAAGTGTTAAGGGAGAAGAAGCTATATGCCAAATTCAGCAAGTGTGAATTTTGGCTTAAGGAAGTTGCGTTCTTAGGGCATGTGGTGTCTGCTGAAGGAATAAGGGTGGATCCTAAGAAGATTGAGGCAATACTAGATTGGAAACCACCTAAGTCTGTGGCTGAGATTCGAAGTTTCTTGGGATTGGCAGGCTACTACAGAAGGTTTGTGGAAGGATTTTCATCAATAGTTGCACCTTTGACGAAGTTGTTGAGAAAGGAAGTACCTTTTTTTTGGACGGATAAGCAACAGGAGAGCTTTGAGAAGCTTAAGAGGGTGTTGACGGAAGCTCCAGTGTTGATTCAGCCTGAGGCAGGAAAGGATTTCGTGGTGTATTGCGACGCTTCCCATACAGGCTTGGGTTGCATAATGATGCAAGATGGGAAGGCTGTAGCTTATACGTCTCGACAACTAAGGCCTCACGAGGTTAACTACCCTACGCATGACTTGGAACTGGCAGCAGTGGTCTTTGCTCTTAAGGTGTGGAGGCACTACCTTTATGGAGAAAAGTCAGTGATCTACACGGACCACAAGAGTCTTAAGTATCTGTTGACTCAGAAGGAGCTGAACTTGAGACAGCGAAGGTGGGTGGAGTTATTGAAAGACTACGATTGTTCTATAGAGTATCATCCGGGCAAGGCGAATGTAGTGGCAGATGCCTTAAGTCGGAAAGTGGTGTCGGATCTGAGGGCAATGTTTGCACATCTGAGCTTGTATGACGATGGAAGTCTGTTGGCAGAGTTGCAAGTTAAGCCGTCATGGCTGAATGAAGTAAAGGAAAGTCAGTTAGTGGATGAGGACTTAAGTGCTAAGTTGCAGTAAGTGCAGAGTGGAGAGTTGGAAGATTATGGTATTAATAACGAAGGAGTGTTGTGTTTTAAGGGTAAGGTCTGTATGCCGAGGAACAAGGAGTTAAGGCAGAGGATTCTTCAGGAATCGCATGGTAGCCCCTATGCTATGCATCCTGGAGGTACTAAATTGTACAGGGATCTAAGGGAACAGTTTTGGTGGCCTGGTCTGAAGAAGGAAGTTACAGAATTTGTCGGCAAGTGCTTAACGTGTCAGCAAGTTAAGGCTGAACACCAAGTTCCGTCAGGATTGCTTCAACCGATAATGATTCTGCAGTGGAAGTGGGAGAGAATTACCATGGACTTCGTTAGTGGGTTTCCCCTTACGCCTACTAAGAAGGACTCGGTATGGGTGATAGTGGACCGGTTGACAAAGTCCGCGCATTTCATTCCAGTGCAGGTTGACTATTCTTTGCAGAGGTTGGCGAAGTTGTATGTGGCAGAAATTGTGAGGTTGCATGGAGTGCCAATGTCAATTATCTCAGATAGGGATCCAAGGTTTACGTCTCGGTTTTGGAAGGCTCTACATCAAGCTTTAGGCACCAGATTGGATTTCACTACGGCATTTCATCCACAGCCAGACGGTCAATCTGAACGAGTGATCCAAGTTTTGGAAGATATGTTGAGAGGTTGTGTAATAGACTTTAGAGGAAGTTGGGAAGAATATTTGCCATTAGCGAAATTTGCATACAACAACAGCTATCAAGCTAGTATTCGAATGGCACCGTATGAAGCGCTGTATGGACGGAAGTGTCGCACACCGACGTGTTGGACGAAATTAGGGGAACGACGAGTTTTGGGTCCAGAGATTGTGGTAGAATCTGAAGAGAAAGTTGAGGTAATTCGGGCACGATTGAAGGAAGCATCTGACAGGCAGAAGTCGTACGCAGATCTTAAGAGGAAGGAAATAGAATTTGATGTGGGAGATCAAGTGTTTCTTAAGGTATCGCCTTGGAAGAAGGTGATGAGATTTAGTCACAAAGGGAAGTTAAGTCCGAGGTTTATAGGACCATATCAGGTATTGAGGCGAGTTGGACCGGTGGCATACCAGTTAGAGTTGCCTTCGGAATTGAAGCAGATACACGACGTATTCCATGTGTCCATGCTACGTCGTTATCGTTCGGATCCATCTCATGTAGTTCCGGTTGAAGAGGTGGAGCTAAGGCCGGATTTGTCTTATGAGGAAGAGCTGATTCAGATTCTAGAACGCGATGTGAAAGTGTTACGGAGAAAGTCAGTTCCTTTAGTCAAAGTGTTATGGCGCAATCATGGATCGGAGGAAGCTTCGTGGGAGCCAGAAGAGGCAATGCGACAGCAATACCCTCACTTGTTTTAGCCAGGTAATTTCGAGGACGAAATTATTTTAAGGGGGGTAGAACTGTAATATCCCGAGAATTATGGCCTATCCATTTTGTTTAATTATATGGAATAGCATGTCTATGTGAACGGTGAATGTGTTCTATGAATTTTGTGAATTTTGTGAACCTTAGTGTGTAAAGAAATGCCTTAGAAATATTAAGTTTTAAAGTTTAAAAAGGGGAACTAAGGCAAGGTGGTCTTAAGAAAATTTATAGAGGAAATGTGACATGAAATTGGGCTTGGAAAAGTGGCTTGGAGGTGCCACTTAGGGCCTCTGGAAATGACGCCATGGGCTATGAGGAAGGGCCTAGGATCGAGTCGCATGGAAAGCTAAATAAAGCTTTTATTTTTACGGTAATAAGAAGAAGAGGTGGACGACATGGGGAGTCTAAGGGAGGAGTTTAAGATGAGGGTGTAATCCTTTTAAAATTCGGCAAAGCTAGGGGATAATCATTGATTTTATTTGAATTATTTTTTTTGAATGACTAGTAGGAGAGAAAGGAGGAGAAAAAGGAGGAAGCTGATAAGAATTAAGAGTTGGCTGGCCAAGGGAGTATTTGGATGGTATTTTCGGCTAATCATAGTATAGGTGTGCCGAAAATTCTAATTCTCTTCTCATCTTTTCTTTTATGCCGAAATTTTCCAAAGAAGAAGCAACTTGAGCTCTTTCTCTCTTCTTCCTTTTCGCTATTCATCTCCACAAACCGAATCATACCAAACTCTATTCTCTTCTTCCTACTCAAATCATCAAAGGCCGAATACTTAAGATAACCCCTTGCCGATTGTTCATAAATCCCCAAAAGCTGAAACTAGAGTGATAATCATTTAGTCATAGCCGAATACTTTGGTGGGTTTAAGCAAGGGTGCCGTCAACTACAACACATAGGGTAAGGATTCAACTGTTGTTGCTTTATGTCTTTTCTTAAAGCCGAAATCAAGACTCTAATGTTATTAATATCTCTTTGCCGAAACTATAGAGGAGGTTTCGGGAATCGCCTATAGTCGACCATAAGGAGGAGAGCTTCGGGTATCAAGATCTAAGGTAAGACATGATTTCGGCCAAGGGTCATTTATTATGATTTAATGTTAGAAATTAATCTAACATATGCCATGGTGATTTCGACAGATACCCCCCAATCAAGTAGTTTTTTTGGGATTAAGATTCACGAGGTAGGTGAACATGTGTATTCGGCCAAGGCCATATTCAATAGTTTAGATCTATACTTTACTTGTTCGAAAGCCGAAAACTAACCTGTATAGTGATTCAGTGCTAGTCAATTTTAAGGAAGGAAATATCACAAGATTTCGGGATTGATTAATAGTCAAATTGGCAACAAGGTAAGAAGTTAATTCTTCAGGATTTGATCATGTAGCCGAATGGCTTTTTGCTAAAGTGCTTAAGGTTGGCCGAATGTAGGGGTTAGGGATCTAAAGCGTTAGATCAGGTTTTCGGGCTTTCAGGAAAGCGTTAATACCAGGTGTGTACCCCACACTATTTCTCGATAGATGTATAGTTATGCTTTACTAAATATGTTAATAAGAATGTGAAAGAAATGGCTAAGGTACCATGCTATGGTACAAAGTACTCAGGTACGTTTTCCTACTCCTACTATGAGTAGAATATGATAAATATCTGTTATGGCACCTATGTGAAATTATAAGAATTTGAGTAAAGAACTTGGCATGATAATGCATGTTTGTATGACATGGGGCATATGGGTGAATATGAAAGGGGAAGTGAATGTGGTGGTTTTATACCACAATATCTGAATGTGGTGACTTCGGTCACGTTATCTGAATGTGGTGTCTCATGACACAAAAATATATTATCTGGTGGCTATGCCACAAATTTATAAGGGCGATGAGCACGTCGATTGCAAATGATCGCCTTCGATGATGTGTAGCAGAGATGGAGGGTTGACTTAGTAGTCCCCACGGTGCAGCGAGGTTGGTACGGGTGATGTGTAGCGGATGGCATCTAGGTTTGGGTTTGGGTTTGCATCATTTTATTATTTAATTATATGCACATGTATGAACCGATATGCCTAAATTATTGGGATTTAGTGTTGGTTGTACACATTGAGTCTGTTTGACTCACCCTGTTTGGGGAATATTTTTCAGTGACACTCGGTGATGGACCTGGTCGTATGGAGCACAGTGGTGGCCATGCTCAAACATGAATTTATTTTATTTTGGACTGTTTATTGTTTCTAGTATTTCGAATTTATTTTGGGTTTGCTTTGATGTAATAAGGCCACTAGTACGAAACTGTTTATGCATGTATTTTTTATTTGATTTTATTACAATTCGATTAAGGTTAAATCAAGGTTAAATGGTTTACTAAAAAATAAATTTTAAATGTTTAGACCCACACAAACGATTTTCAATTAAAGATTAACCCCAAAACAACTCGATATTTTTATAAAACCACCCCAAATTTTCCAAGTAATAAACATGAAATTAAAACATTCTACTCGAGGAACATACCAGATCCGGTCTGGGCTCGTGGGCCGGGTTTGGGGTGTTTCAGTTTGAAACTTTAACTACAATTTCAGTGAATTCAACAGGTAAATTTTTAACAATCACTAAGTTCGTGCATATGTATGAATGTGTGGAACCAGGATCAATCAATACAGTAATATTAGTATCAAGTAGAGAAAATGTACTAGTAATGGCGTCTAGTGCAGAGGCATCTTCTCTAGCACGAATGACATATGTTCTTGCAGGTGCTCGTGCCTCAGATCTAATTGTTGTATCGTTGGTAGTACCTCGACTACTACCAACATTTCCGGGGTGACGGGGTGGTTTGCCTCTAGCAATAGGATTATTCGGCTTTGGAGTTGGTTCGATCTCATTTTCAACTCTTTTGGGCCAATCTTTGAGAAAATGATCAAGTGAACCACACGGAAACAAGCTCCACTTCTGGACCGACATTCCCCATGATGGAATTTGTTACAATGTTTACATTTCGGTTTGGGATTACCAACATTACCCACACTGGTCACAGACGGAGATGAAGACCTCGGGTTAGAGCGTTGAGAGCCCCGCTCTATTCCAGAATACCTCGTAGAGGTAGTATCATGATCATAATACCTCTTTAATTTCTTAGAAGCAAATGATTGTGACTTACTCATAGTTCTTTTTCCTGAAACCCGAGTGATGAACCATAAAAGTAACATATTTAAAGCCCACATTGTTGGAACGCCGGCAACCCCATGGCGCAGCAAAATAAAATTAATTCCGACGATCCAAACCATGAATCCATGTGTGAGGAACGAATCGGGGTGAAATAAAGGTTTCAAATTACCGAAAATTCAATCTAAGTAGATACCGACGCCTCGGCAACAAGAGTTTTGATCTACTGTCGAACCAAGCCGCAACCTTTTTTCGATGTCGGCCTCTACGTAATCCACCCGGTTTAACTATGAACGAAAGAAATCTCCAAAACTATTTTGGAGGTTTATTTGCTTGACGGCTGCTAGACCTCACAAACAATCTCTTAGGGTTTTTCTCTTAAGCTTTGTATCTTTTTAATACCTTTTTATAATTGGTATCTCTTGAATGTACCATAAAATTAAATAAATACAATAAAGTTTTTAACCGAAAATTATAATTACATTAATTATAACAAGGATTTCAGTAAACTATATTTATTTAAATTTATATACTGAATCAAATTCATATATTAATAGAACTATGTTGTCATTATGTGTACAACATCCTTGTACATATAATATGTTCAATATTTGATTGCCCAATTAAATTAATTCTTTAATTAATTTAATTCATGTGACAACCAAACACAATACCAACTATGTTTTATTCCGCTCATTTCAACCATAGGGTGTGACCACAGTAGGTTCTTGCAACGTTAGCGATAATACTAGAACGATTCTAATGTTACAAACAATGAGTGGCATCTAGCAATGCATCATTGCTACCTAAGCTACAAGAAGTCATGATTCGACATAACCTTTTTGTGATTAACCTTTCATGCATTAATCCTTAAGTCCTTTATCTCTGGAACGGATACAAGTCATGGGATAGTCAGACTTGCATAGTCCATCCCATGTTTCTTGATATCATGAGTAGACTATGATATACAAATTAGTATGACATCTCATATCAACTTATTTGAGCATGGCCATGCATTTCTAGTCTCACTCAATCAAGTGGCCTAAGATATTACTCCTATTATGTAGGAGGGACTTATCCTATATTGATCAACCATATCCTTCTCATAGATTGTGGTATATCCAACATCCGCCTTTATAGAACAACCTTGTTACGGTGTATGTTTGACTGTATCAAAATATACAACTCACGATGTTGGGATAATGATGATCTCAAGTTTGAGGATCATATACATATTAATCACTATGAGTGATGTTGTGACAATTACATAATAATCCAAGAAACATACTCATAGCGGGTCAATCCAATATGTTGTTCTCTAACACACATATTCATGCATTGATTTTGATACTCCATATCAATGACAACTCTTTATCATCAATCAACTACATGTTAGTCTTAATGCATTATTGTTGTCCTAGTCAATAATAATACTTGACTAAGGATCTTTTAAGAATAATCTTATTATTCTCAGGACATTATTATAAAACAGTTTATTTGTACACACAGAAAGAAAAACTGAAATAATAATGACAACGCTTTATATTAATAAACATGGTAAATCAAGTATGTTATTACAACCATCTCATGATTGATCTTTGGGCATACTCTTACAATCTCCCACTAGCACTAAGACCAATCACTCATATATCTAATACCAAGCGACTTAGTGCGATGATCATGCTTCTGCTGTGTCAGAGGCTTGGTCAGGGTGTAACACCCCAAACCCGGCCCAAACACCACGACCGGATCTTGCATGTCACTAGGAAAAAAAAGGGTTTGAAAGGTTTTATAAATTCTGGAAAATTTCTTTAATAAAAATCAAATTTAATGGCATACTTGAAAACCCATTAATTAAGTAAAAAGGTATTTAGCTAGTCTAGCGATTAGGTGATGTTTGAGAAAAACAAAACTTAGCTCTCTTTCGATTTATGAATTATTCAACAAAAATCTTTAATTTCGTAGGAAATGTGTTTAAATGGGTTTGCAAAGAAACTTTTGATTATTTTTGATAGAACGTTCCATCGAATAGTTCATAATTAATGAATAACAAAACCCAACTTAAAAATCCAAAATTTACCAAATCTGAAGTGGCCTTATTACATATAAAAAGAAATATCCCAAAAGAAAATAGCGATTAATAATTCAAAATAAAGTTTAATAAAAGAACCCTAGTATGGCCACCTCGAGTCCAATCTAACCCAGTCCAAAGAATCATGAGCTACCTACAATTTGTTAAGAAAACAGAGTGAGTCACCAGACTCAGTGTGCAATTAGTTCACAAAATTCCACAAGTGGGCTTGAGCCCCAAACCATTATCGGATTCTCACATCATGCACAAGTAATCAATATGATAGCCCAGCCCAACCTAGTATTCCATCCTCTACACACCGCTCCGTATGTCCATCCTCGTACACACCTGTGGGGATTTCTACAATCAACCCTCCATCCGCTACACACCTCTTTGCAACATCATCTTGTGAGACACACCGCTCAAAGTCCACATAAGTGGTCTAGCCACTGATTCTACACGTGATTAAATCACCAAATCCATAATGAGGCACCACGCCATCATTAATCGTGACAAAGTGACCAATATACACTTCCCCTTTAAATCATTTTCATCCCAATATCCATGCACATGCAACATAGTATAAAAGATAGGTTACATGATATGAAATATATATGATACTTGGCATACACCCACAATCAGGTTATCCGCAAATATTAATAACGCATGAGTATAATATACTGACCTGGTTTTCCGGTTTACCCAACATAGGTAACTCAATCACCATTGCCGCTATTTTCGGCTTTCAAGCATAACACATACAAATATATAAAGCTAAGGAAATAGTGTGATAATTACACACCTGTAAACCTGAAGAACTAAACTATCGATCTCACTAACGTCCTCACTCGTAGGGATCACAAATGACCGCTTATCCTTTTTAGAAGTCGCCCACACCCCGGTGGCAATCTCGAACAAATAAATCGCTCACTTCTTGAATTTAGGGGTGGGGACTACGTGTCCAACCCCTTCCTTTACTTGGCTGGTACTTGATTCCATAAAAACAATCTTGATCAGAAGACCCAGTTAAACCATTGAATAAGATAATAGCGAAAAATAATTTCTTTGAACGAAGAATTCCTTACGAAATCGATGTAACTCGGAGGGTTCTACACTTGAATTAATAGATCGCCTGGTTGATCGAATCGGAATGATCCCTAATACCCTTCAAATGCTGGCTAAAAGCAGAAGAAACACAAAACCAAGCCCTTCATATATACGGCCAAAATCCATGGAATAGGATTAAAGCCTTTGATTTCGGCAGTCAAAAAGAGAGAAAAGAAAGATTCGAAAGAGAAAGAGAACACTTACCACTACCAAGAAGAATCCGATTGAGAAGATTGAAAAGAGGAGAGTGACGGTAATCTTCTAGCAAATCGATAAATGAAAAGAAGTAACCACACCAGAGAGGTTCGGCTTTAGAAGAATAGAAAACGGAAGTAAAACCCAAAGAGAAGAAATAGGGATAGATTTCGTCTAGAATAGATGAGATGAGAACCGAAAGAGAAAGAAAAGACCAAAGGGAATTCGGCCAAGAGATGGGACTTGAGAAGTAAACAAATAGAAGAAAGAAATAATGGAATGGAGGAGATTAGAAGGTTCGGCTATGGTTCATCAAATGAGAAACACGTTTGACCACAAGAAGAAAAGAATTGTTTCAGCTTTTGATGGTGAAATAATCAACTCAAATTACCAAAATAAAAAGGAGAGGGAGAGAGAGTTGAGGTTCGGTTCTTGAAGCAATTAAGTGAAAGTGGTAAAAGTAAGAGAAGAAAGGTAAGAGGGTTCGGCTCTTAGGAGATGAAAGCAAGGCTTACACGATACTAAAAAAAAAATGCTAAAAAGAGACAAGATGTTTCGGCTTTAACTAAAGGAAGAATGAACCAATTTGCTCCAAATGCACTACAAACAAATGCCGAAAAGAAAAACTTATTATACCTAAAAGTTGATATTTCTAACACTTCCGGCACCCACTCCCCATACCCAAAACCGAAAGCCTCACCCCCCTCACTATTCAAAATTCGGCTAACAACCCATCTCACCTCAATCCCCCATGCCGTCCCCTTGAAACACTCCTTAATTCCCTCTCCTCCACTTATTCAAACTCCCCAAATAGCTCTCCACCATCCATTTGAAATATTTGACCAAGTCTTGCCTCTCTCTTCTAGAGTTTGATTACCATCCAGCTGCCTCACTTGCCTGAACCAAAAATAATACTTCCTTGTGCTGCTAGGGAGTTTCAAACCCTCTCTCTCTCAGCTTCCCCCTTGTGACACCATCTCCCTGCATGTTAGGTGGCATCCCCTTGCCACTCTTCCACTGCACCTCTTGTGTCACCAAACGCAACAAAAAAACCCTTAAGTCCTGTCCCCATTCAGCTTCACTCTTAAAATGCCCAAAACTAAAATTATACCAAGGCTTCAGCTTAACTCCGAACCTTCCCGAGGCCCCCAAACACATCCAAACAACAGGCATAACTCAACAAACACAGAAAAACATAAAAGATGCAAAGCACATAAATCCCGGACGTTACAGTTCTACCCCCCTTAAAGAAATTTCGGCCTCGAAATTACCTGGTCAAAAGTGATGCGGGTACTTCTGACGCATCGCATCCTCTGGCTCCCATGTCGCCTCTTCCATTCCATGATTTCGCCATAAGACTTTAACCAATGGAACTGATTTCCTTCTTAGCACCTTGACGTCTCGATCCAAGATCTGGATTGGTTCCTCCTCATAAGACAAGTCTGGCCTTACTTCAACTTCCTGAACTGGCACAACGTGAGATGGATCTGAACGGTAACGTCTTAACATCGAAAACATGGAATACATCATGCATCTGTTTCAATTCTGAAGGTAACTCCAACTGATACGCTACTGGTCCCACACGTTTCAAAACCCGATAAGGACCGATAAACCTGGGACTTAGCTTACCCTTACGTCCAAATCTCATCACCTTCTTCCACGGTGAAACTTTTAAGAAGACCCGATCACCTACTACAAACTCTATCTCTTTTCGCTTTAGATCTGCATATGATTTCTGTCTGTCTGACGCTTCTTTCAATCGAATTCGAATTAACTTAACCTTCATTTTTGTTTCTGCAACCATTTCTGGACCTAAAATATGGCGTTCACCTAATTCCATCCAACAGGTGGGAGTGCGACACTTCCATCCATACAACACTTCATAAGGCGCCATCTGAATACTAGATTGGTAGCTGTTATTGTACGCGAACTCTGCCAACGGTAAGAACTCTTCCCAACTACCCCTGAAATCGATGACACATCCCCTCAACATATCCTCCAAGACCTGAATCACTCTCTCAGACTGACCATCAATCTGTGGATGAAAAGCTGTGCTGAAGTCCAGTCTTGTACCCAATGCCTGATGCAGTGCCCTCCAGAATCGTGACGTAAACCTAGGGTCTCTATCTGATATGATCGATACAGGTACCCCATGCAACCTCACAATTTCTGCCACATACAGCTTAGCCAACCTCTAAAGAGAATAGTCGACACGAACAGGTATGAAATGGGCAGACTTCGTAAACTGATCCACAATCACCCATACCGAGTCTTTCTTAGTAGGCGTGAGAGGTAGCCCACTAACAAAATCCATAGTGATCCTTTCCCATTTCCACTGCGGAATCTTCATCGGCTGCAACAACCCCGAAGGCAACTGGTGTTCGGCTTTGACCTGCTGACACGTTAAACACTTTCCCACAAATTCCGTAACTTCCCACTTTAATCCAGGCCACCAAAACTGTTCACGCAGATCCCGATACAACTTACTTCCTCCAGGATGCATAGCGTAAGGGCTACTATGCGCTTCCTGAAGAATCATTTGCCTCAATTCCACATCCTTCGGCATGCAAACCTTCCCACGGAAACACAAAACTCCATCATTGCTCAAACCTGTAATCCTCTACTCCACTATCCTCAGTACTTGCGAAAGTCGAGCACTCAAAACATCATCCGATAAATCTGTTTCTCCTTAACTTTGACTTACCCATGCCTGGCTTCACTTGCGCTTCAACTAATAGAATTCCGTAAATCGTATAAACTAAGGTGGGCGAACATCGCTCTCAAATCGATATTACCTTTCGCTTAACGCATCTGCCACCACATTTTCCTTACCCGGATGATATTCAATCTAGCAGTCATAATCCTTCAACAGCTCAATCCACCTTCGCTGCCATAGATTCAGCTCCTTCTGAGTTAAAAGATATTTTAAACTCTTATGGTTGGTGTAGATAACAGACTTCTCTCCATACAAATAATATCTCCAAACCTTTAAAGCGAAAACCACCGCAGCCAATTCCAAATCATGCGTGGGATAGTTAATCTCATGCGGTCTTAACTGCCAGGACGCATAGGCAATAACCTTCCCATCCTGCATCAGCACACAACCTAACCCCGTGTGAGAAGCATCACAGTACACTACGAAATCTTTCCCAACCTCAGGCTGAATTAAAATTGGAGCCTCTGTCAAAATCCTTTTTAGCTTCTTGAAACTTTCCTGCTGCTTGTCAGCCCAAACAAAAGGTACCCCTTTCCTCAACAACTTGGTTAAAGGTGCCGCAATTAATGAGAACCTTTCAACGAACCTTCTGTAGTAACCTGCCAATCCCAAGAAACTTCGAATCTCCGCCACAGACTTAGGTGGTTTCCAGTCCAGCACCGCCTCAATCTTCTGAGGATCAACTCTTATCCCTTCTGCAGATACCACATGACCCAGAAAAGTAACTTCTTTTAACCAAAACTCACACTTGCTAAACTTGGTAGTTGCTTCTCCCTCAAAATCTGTAGAACTACACGAAGATGCGAATCATGCTCCTCTTTTATCTTGGAATATACTAGAATGTCGTCTATGAATACTACAACGAATCGGTCCAGATAGGGTTGAAAAACCCGATTCATCATATCCATGAACGCGGCTGGTGCGTTTGTCAACCCAAACGACATTACCAAAAATTCATAGTGACCATAGCGAGTCCGGAAAGCTGTCTTATGAATATCTGCTTTCTTTACCTTAAGTTGATGGTATACTGACCTCAAATCTATCTTTGAAAAGACTGAAGTCCCCTTGAGCTGATCAAACAGATCATCTATCCTCGGCAGCAGGTACTTGTTCTTGATGGTCAATTTATTCAACTGGCGGTAATCAATGCACATTCGCATGGACCCGTCTTTCTTCTTCACGAATAGCACCGGTGCTCCCCACGGAGATACACTGGGTCGGATAAAACCACGATCCAACAGCTCTTGGATCTGAGCTTTAAGTTTAACCAGCTCCTTCGGCGCCATCCTATAAGGGGCGATGGACACTGGAGCTGTGCCTGGTAGAAGCTCGATTCCAAACTCCACCTCACGATCCAGAGGCAACCCTGGAAGCTCTTCCGGAAAGACATCCACAAATTCCTTTACTGTTCTAACCCCATCCACGGTCACTTCCTTTGTATCCAAGGCACTGACAAAAGTTAAGAAAGCCATACACCCTTTTCTCACCATTCTTTCGCGCTTAAGAGCGATACACTACATTGGACAAGTAGTCTCTCCTCTCACCTATCACCAAAACTTCATCATCCTCAAGAGTCCTTAACACCATGCGCTTAGCAGCACAATCCAAGTTTGCATGATATCTTACCAACCAATCCATACCTAAGATCAAATCGAACTCCCCAAAAGGTAGTTCCATCAAATCAGCCGGGAAAACCAACCCTTGTACTTCTAGAGGCACATTCCTAAAAATTTTATTTACTACTACAGATTGCCCTAAAGGACTAAGTACATTCATCTCCCTAGAAGCAGTTTCAGAGTTCATGTTCAAGGTTCGAGACACCACACTAGCAATATAGGAATGCGTCGACCCAATATCAATTAATGCAGTAAAGGGTAAACCAAAAATGAGGAATGTACTCGTTATAACATCTGGTGCGTCACCCTCTTCTCAGCATTTGGCTGCATAAACCAACCCGGCTGTCTCACCTCGGTACTCCTAACACCTCTCGCCTGGTGCTCCACACGACCCACTGAACCATTCCTCCTCGATTCGAACCACGACCTCTCAAAGATCTGCACGTCCACCCCTACCGGGCCGCACATACCCCGACCTACCATTCGAGCCTCGGTTATATCTAGCGGACAATTCTTTATCAGATGATCCTTTGACCCACACCTAAAACATTCCTTATTTCTTCCCCAACACTCTCCTGCATGAGACCTCCCGCACTGAGCACACTGTCGAAATTGCCCTACAACCGCTGGCGTTGCAACACGACTCGGCCCCTCAACCCTAGGCCTCTTCTGAAACCCTCCTGATGACACTGATGGTCTAAAACTCCTCTTACTTCTGCCTCTATCCTGATCCTTATTTTGCTTCTCAGTTCGCTTTACCTCCTACGCTATCTTAGCTTTTTCCACCAAAATAGCAAAGTCTCTCTCCCGCTGAGGAGCTATCAACACTCGCAGC